>JAWWES010000006.1:12611305-12722999 GCA_035583135.1 Lophotriccus pileatus
AAGCTAAGGCTTCCTAAAATGACTGGATTAGAATTTCATACAGAGCATGTGTGTCTGTGAATTAATTGATGGCCAGACTTGAGCTACAGAAAAAGCATCAGATTAAGGCTCACCATGTATGTCCTTTTGTTGTTTTGGGTTTCTTTGTGGTTTGTTTTTCACCAGCACTCACTGCATTATACTTCTCTTCACAAGGCAAACAGCCTTTCCAAATTGTGTAAATGATACCAGGCACTTTTTTTCTTGTATTTTAAATACCTGAATTATTTTGCACCTTTTAGCATGGGGAGAGAATGAGAAAAGAGGAGGAAATTCAAAGGAGGATTTTGGAAATAGCTTGAGCAAAATGAAGCATGAGAGTGATATTGACACAAAAGTGTTGTGTGGACCTTTCAACCTCTTTGAATGAGTCTTCTGTGCACCACTCTCTGAGATTAGTTGATGTATTTACAGACCTTGTCAAAGGCAAAAAGAAAGGATGAAAGTGGTGGGAGGGGGAAGACGGCTCCCTGGTCCCTGCTGCAAGAAATATCACCCGATCCCTCTGAGGTTACTTTTCTGGTCTCACTTCACAGAAATATTTCACAGAAAAAGACAATTTCTCCTTGTGCTTCAAGCTGGCTCCTGATCCCTCACATCAGATTTACCTGAGTGTTTCATCCCGGGAGCAGTGAGATCAGACCTGAGAGCTGGTGTCAGCGGCGGCAGAGCCTCTGCCAGATGTGCCTAAGGGGCACACAACAAAGTGTTTGCAAGCTTGCAGGGGTTTGTTTTCCCACTTCTCCGAAACATCCACTCCTGAACAGCTGACAGCAGCAGCCCTGCTGAAGTGTCCCACCAAGCAATCAATCTAAATTGTAAAATATCACATAAAACAGCTTTCCTCCCACCGGTATTGCCCTCTGCCCCAGGATTCAAACCCAATTTGAGGACGCTTTGAGGAATGAAAATTCAAAGGGTTTTTCCATGCAAACATGTGGATGGTGTGTTTATAAATGGCAAATGGTCCTGTCTGCCCTGCTTCTGTGCCTCACCAGCATCACCCCACCTTACAGAGCCAGGCACTGGCTGTGGTGTCTGCATGTCTCGGGAGCGCATCCCGTGCCGGGTGACTGGAGACAAGGGCTGCAGAAGGCAAGAGCTGACCAGCAAACCAGGAAAAACAAGGAAAAACAAGAAAAAACAAGGGATAGGAAGTGCTGCAAATAGATGTGATGCCCCACCTTGAGCCTGCAATGCCTTCTCCTCCAGTTAGGATTGGCCATCCCCTGACAGTTTGGTGCCTGAGCCGTGCTATTCATTTCTCACAAAAACATAATGAATATGGAGGGGTGATGCTTCGTTTTTCAAAATTAGAAAGGGCTCTTGCCCACCCCACAAGGCAGATTTTATTCCTTGATTTGAAACTAAGAGTTGGCGGTAGATCTCCCATTTCTCAAGGAAGTCTCCCAGGAACTGGCTTACTGGGAATTCTGTCTCTCAGAATTTCTCTCCTATTAAAAGTGTTTCACTTTGTGTAAACAATTAAATTTTAATTAAGCTGGGGGGGAGGGAAGAGAGATTGACTCTATAGCCCGGTGATTAGAGCAATCATGTGGGAAAGTCAAATTCATGTCCTTCTTCATTTAATTATTTATACCAAATGGAATAATGTCAGCTGGAGGGAGGGAAAGATTTACCCTGGGCTGTGCTATTGCCTAATGGTTGCAGCAGGCTCTCAGGAGGGGGACAAACTGGACTTAAGTCCCTTTGTCAGACTGAAACAGGCAGGGCAATGAACTTGGGTCCACAGAAACTACCTACTCTACATCCTGGCTATTAAGCTGTTGGCAGAGGTAGAGAGGGAGCTCTTCTCCTTTTTTTGCTTTTCCTTTCTTTTTTTACTGCCTGATGTTTTCAGATCGTTATTGGTTTACCTTGGCAGATGTTCTTACAGCTAAGATAACCAGAGGAATGCTTTGGTTTTGATGTACATGTGTTGTTTGTTGTTGTTTGTTTGCTTTTAATGGTCTAGGAGGGCTCCTCACCGCCAGGAATTTACTGATTATGTGGTAGTTTGGCCAGTGTATCTTATTTCAGGAACCATGTAAGTGCAGAGAGAAGAGTAAACATGTTTGAGGTGAGCTAATGACAGTCTGGCCAGCAGGAAGTTTGCAGAGCAATGCTTTCCACCCACTGTTGGTTTTGTACATTATCCTAGAAGTGTAAACTCCAACAAATGTGACTTAGAAATTCGTGCAGTTAATACTCCCAGATGAGGAAGAAACAAACAAAAAAAACCCCTATAAAGACCTGTTTTGGTCTTGGTCACTAAAATTACTACTGTGAATATAGAATTTGAAGAGGTTTTAACTTCCTTCTTGTCCTGAAAAGCATCCCAGTAGCAGTGTGAAGAGCCTGAGATCTGCAGCACCAGGGAGATCTGAGAACCTGCTGGCAGAAGTGCTTTTGGGAGCATTTGGGGAGCAGGTTTTCTTGCACTAAATCAGTTCTAAAATCACATTTTATGCTAAGTAAAGCTTACTGCATTATAGGTCCTCCTTAGAAAGCTACAGCTGGCCCTTGGGAAATAGTTTTCATTTTAATTTGTCTAAGAGAGAAATGCTCCATGACCATGAGCTGTGCTGACTTTTGACTTCCAAAGCACTTTCTCCTGCCCCAAAAACCACTAGTTCACTTATCTCTAGCAATCACTGCTTCATTCCACTTGTTTGCCCACAACTATATCAATGGGTCACCTGGCACTGTTATAGTAACTCATAACCCCAAGTATTTGGGATTGTTACTCACGTGACAACAACCCTATTTATCTATTTATCTATTTGTTTGTATTTCATGAAAACTGACAGGAGGATTTTATGCATCAAGTATTCTGAGAAAAATAACTGTGAGCTATACTGGCAGTGGTCCTGCAGACAATGGGTGTCCTTGAGATGGTCAGCTACTCCTCTGACTTCCCAAAACCCTGATCGTACATAAGGGCAGAAATTCTGGGAAATAAGCCACAGCAGAAAAGGCCAGCCTTAGATGATGAGATTTAGGTTTGTAATGAATTCATTTCCCCCCCCAAAAAAAAAAAAAAAAAAAAATCACCACCAAAATAAAAAACAAAAAAACAAACTCAAAACAACTGCATAAAATTGAGTTATGAAGAAGTAAATGAAGAGGTTTTGCTGTAAAACTGAATAGAAAAGACTGCAGACTCTTCCTTTGCCAAGGATTTTATATGGTGCAAGCAGACCTGGGCCAGGGAATGATATGGTTCAAAGGAGATTACAATGGCAGACGTGATATCCTTGGGGAGAGCATATTCCAACTGCAACAGATTCAGGAAAGGTTGCTGGGAGTCCCCATCATAGAACAGGAACTCCTGAGAGTAGAAACAAGGGGACATATGGTCTGTGCTTCCTTGAAAATCAAAACACTGCTCTCTGGAAACCAGGGCTTGGTGGCTCCTGGTAACTTCTGCTTCATTAGAAAGGTTCCAACCTAATCCTCACATCAGAGTAGATCAAAAATACTTCGACATTGTTCAGAATTTACTGAGAGTGTAAAGTTTGAATTGTAAGTTTGAAATAAAAACTCACTGCACACGAGTTTTTTGACAAGTGAAAGTTAAACAAAAAGGAAAGTGAACTGATGTTTTCAGATGATCATTTGGCTACCGTGGAGACAGAAAAATTTGTTATCTTCTTCAGAAGCATACTGTATTAACTTAGGCTTTTAAAAGTAAAGGCTAAACTAGGGAACTGAAGAGACATCCTCCTGTGACCAAAGAAGAAATGCATGCTGCATGTCCAACACCTGCATATCAAAAGTTCTTAGGGCAGTGTCTTTACAGGGAAGAAATGAACTGCTGACATTAGGACTGTAAGTGCACAAGCTCACAAATCCCACCTGAAATAAACAGAGTATTCTGCCTTGTATTTCTATAGCATTTTCCTATCCAGGATTACAGAATGTTTTATAAACTTTAACAGTTGAAAAAAAGAGACAGGAATGTGTAAACTGACATCAGTCACGTTCAGTTTATTTGTCTTCCCAAAATCTGCTGGAAAATCAGTGGCAGAGAAACCAACACCTCGTGCAAGTGGAAGTGATGTGGTGTTCTGCAATTGTCCTGGACCCACACAACTGCACACCTGTGATAATTGCAGGAAAATGAGCTTTTTAATGTTAATGTGTCAGCAGTAATTATTGCATGTGGAACTGAAGGAGAGTAACAGAAATTTATGATGTATGTGTGAATTGCAATGGGAGATGTATTGAGAGAGGTGAAACATTCATCTACAGAAAAGTGAAAAATCAATGAAGTTGTTTTAGAGGTAAAGATTTTTTTTCAAGGTTATTAAGATATATGTAGGCAATTTAACTATTGTTAATAATACATTCCAACATTATATAGTGCTGTGTTTATGGTTCTAGCTAGTGAAATATAAACTGGGGTGCAAAACTTCAGCTGAACCGAGATACTCAGTTCCAAAAAGGGACATTTTTTTGTGGTTTTGGTTCATTTTGAGCAGCTACTGCTACTTCACCAACTTCCCACACCTTTCAGCTGGGTTGTACACTGAGGCAGACAGTAAATTCCTGACTTCTCTGTGTGCATGCCCTTCTATAGCACAGAGACTTCAGCTCTCCTGATCCACCTCGGTTATGGCTGTGATTGATGAGATGGCCACAGGAGCAGGAAACACTGCACACAGTTTATCCCCAGGTGTATTTTCGGAGCAGAGAACAAAAATGATGTACTTTATGCACCTGATAAAAAAAATTTGTGTCCCTTCCCAGTATTTTGCATTTTCACAGCAAAATACTGCTTAGAGTTCAACACCAGGTCACTCAACTTGGTCTAGTCCAGGAGTATCTCTGAAGTATCCCCTCTGAAACAGTTTATGAATGAAGGGACTCACAACTACTGATATGACCTCATAAATATGTGTCTTTAGCTTTGCTATAACCAATTCTTTTCTCCACGGAAAGATAGTTTGTTTGTCATGGAGTGTATTGACCTGACCTTCTTAGAAACCTGCCTAATAAATCACAGTGTTAGTGTACAGCTTATTGCTCTCTGTAATCAAGAGTGGGAACATGTATGGAAAACAGAGTAGTTTTTGATAGCACAAAGAATCAGGAAAGCTAAGAAATTGGTTGAAATCCTTTAATCTTTCAATATTAGAACAGAAATAATAATAATAGAAAATAGATATTGCTGGGTTTTCCCTGCAGAGTTGATTTTTGTCATGTCACTTTTGCCACGTGGCTTAAGAATGGCTTTGGATTTAGACCTATGCCTGCCTTATTAAAATGGAGAACTTAAACACATGCACTATCCAAAAAACCAGTTTGTTTTAGTGTACATAATATTGCTTTAAGTTTAACTTGTATTGTGGTGATGTTATCCTTCTTGGGAGAGAGCATTTAGTAGTTCCAGCTCAATGTTTTCTGTGTTTACTGTTCCTGATTTTTCTTAGTACTCAACCTAGTTTTCCTAGATTTTCTAGTTTTCTCATAGAGCAGATGATGCAATTTATGTGCTCCAAGGCCACTCTGACGTGTGAACTGAGAGCCACAAGTTGAGACAGCTGGAAAACTTGTTCGAGGCTCTGACAGAAAACGCTGACTTAAGCCAAGCCCGTGAGTGATCTTCTCTGCACTCTCTGTGCTCAGTTCAGTAAGGACTGGCTTCAGTGGGGAACCCAAATTCTCCCCCTTCCTCACTCTTTTTTCACACCTATGAGGAGGCAGCCTCCTCCCTTGCCTGCTGTCTGAGACTGCAGTTAGAGCCTTGGTTTAAGTACTTTTTCTAGTGAATAATCTCTGCATTAGTTGTTTTCCTTTTATAAGTCCTTTGGGAAGCAGTAAGCCTGAGGAAACATATAGCTAAGACTGCCAATTTGTTGATTTCTAGTTCCCCAGGTGCTTTGCAATATCATCAAATGATGAGGCAGAGAGATTTGTATCCAGGGGGGCCACAGCTTACTTGCCTCTCTCACATGTCCTGTTTCAGTTCTCAGCAAGTCATCAGGACTGCTCTTTCCTAGGCTTAACAAAAAACCAAGTCTCTTAACACAGAAGTAATATCATAAGCTCTGCTAGTTTGTCCTAAATGTACATATTCACTGGTGGGTAAAAGTTTTATTTATATCTATGGTGTCATTTTGCAGTAACTTTGCAGAATTTAGTTACTTCCCCTGAAATAATGCCAAGACCATGCTCAGTTTTCCAGTGCATGGATAAGGTAAAGCTGTGTCTAAATGCTAGGAGTGCTCAAGTGAAAAAAAACCCCACCAAATTTCTTTTTAAAATAATTTTGTGTATTTTTTTAAAGATTACCAGGTGCAATAAATAAGGTTTCATTAGTATAATGTTTTTCATTATCACAAAGTTGATATTGGTCTGAAGGGAGCAATGGCACCAAATTCACGGGTGTTAAATCCGAGATCAAGTTTCTCCTACAAGACTTATGCAGTGACAGACATGTACATTTATTGCTGGAGCACAAAGAATGAGAAGTGATTCAGAAATGAGGCTTTTAGCACAACTGTCAATAGCTTAGTTTTTATTTCAGTTAAAAAGCAGAAACTTTCAGACAACATGAGCAAAAACATTCTCACCAGGCTTAGGAAAAAACCTTCACTTCTGTTGCTATGCTGTATAATTTTTTTAAAAAGAAATGCAGCACAAAAGAGTTGATCACCATCATTAAGTGCTTCACTGAAGCATGCTGTTTTAACTGTCTGCTGCAATGAAAGTATTGAAAGAAAGGGGGAAAAAAGCATTCAGATTATTTCATACTCAGTTTAAAATTATATCACAGTCCAAATTCATTAATTCCATCTATTTCTGGATTCCATCACAAATTTTCCCACTAGAAATACGGTGCCCACAAGGGTTAGGTGTGTTTATTCCCTTCTGTCTGAAAATCTTGTGATATCTGCCATAAACATTATCTGCACTGGTTTCAAATTTAATATTCACCAGTACTACAATTTTGAAAATGTGATGGGTTGAATCTCTTTGTGTGAGTTTCCAGCAGAATTACTGATTTCTCTTTTATAGCACTGGAGTTTCATTTCACTTCACTTCCAAGACAAGCAATGTGACAGTGCAGCTTAGTTTTGGAAAACATCTGAGTAATCACAAGTCATAGAATTTAAAAAAAAAAAATCTACAACCCCAAAATTTATATAGTCAGATAATTTTCAAAAATATGAGGATTTAGTAGGGTTTTTTTCTTGGCCATGAGGCTGAGACAAAACACTCAGCAAGAGTAAAAGCTCAGTTGAACTCTAGTGGCACTATTTTTAACAAAGAAAATACTTCTATTGGATGTGAGAAGATCAGTCAAGGAAACAGAAGAAGTTTTTCTGTCATGCAGAGTTTCTCAGCACACAAATTAACTCAAGTATCCAGTGTACACAACTTATCCATAGACAGAAATTTCCACATGAAAAGAAAATGTTTTCCAAATGCTTCTGTGAACAACTGAAAGCCAATATTATCAATCATTTCTAAATTCAAACCTGGGGGGTTTTGCCCTGCCAAAGAAATTTTTCACAAAGATGTGTTCAGTGATTTAGAGAACTTGCCTCTCCATTAGCTGTTCTGCTGCTGGGTTCCCAGACTTGTCAGTCTGCCACCTTTCACAAATTACATCTGTGAATTAAAAACAAAAGCAATTCCCGCTCATTTCTTTTGCTGTCTGGAATACTATTATTAATTCCAGATATTATGCTGATTATTTGCATTACAGTAGTCAAAACAATGATGAGGTATTTCCCTTCAAAGATTGCATCTCATTCAAAACACATCCAACTCTCCTGTTTTGAAGCGTTTGCACAGATTTTTAACTATTGGAATTTCGTGTCTGGCAACATTTTAAACAGTTGCATTCCAATGCAACTGCATAACCTGGAAATTCCAATACAACTGAATAATCTGTTATCTGCTGAAAACAGCTTAATTTTAATATGCTGCAGTTGACTTAAAGGTTAAGCGACCTCTTAAAAGAATGTGAACTTGTGAATTAGGGAGTTCTTATACTCTCAGGTGGCATTTTATTCACCACAAGAAGTAACTGCTAATGAGCTCCCTAGCTGGCTAAAGCTAGATGTAAAATATGTAAAACTTGAAATGTCTTGTGTTTCTGAAAAAAACTACTCCATGAGCTTGGCTTATTAGATAAATTATAATAGATCAAAGAAGGAGAGGGTAAAATCAGGTGTCAAAAGCTGAGAATGACCAGCCAATCTGTTTTCTAATGTCATTTTTTGGTCTACCCTTACTAAAGTGTTTGGTTAATATAATTTGCCAATAGAAGATTACTTTGTCTAAAATGTGTGCTGGATTAACATGCATAAAAACCTCAATATGATGGCTCAATATGCCAAAGAACAGGCTGATTGTGTAGAAACCAATTTAATTATTTTTTGCTGTCCCAATCAAGCGTAAGCAAAGTGAAGAGTCCTGATTTGGGGCTATTTAGGTCAAACAAAAAAATAATACAAATCTTTCCTTTGAGAATTTGTCCCCAAGATGAGGGGGAAGGGGATTTTAATAAGAACAGCACAACGTGCTCCAGCACACAGCACTAGAGAGCTGAATCACTGACAAGGGCAAGAGGAACCCTCAAAGGACAAAGTGCTTGTAGGAACAGCCCCCCCTGAGCACGGCGAGCGCTGCTGCTCCGAGCACCGAGGTAATCATTATCTTGAGTCCCTGATTTTGGGAAAGCACTAAAGGAATGACAGAATTTCAGAACTGTTCCACAGGGCATCTGGGCACGGCTCTGCTGGCTTCAGGGAGAGTGAAGCTGTTGGCTGAATGGCCTTGGAGGAAAGTTGGGTGCTTAAGGGCAGTTTGGTGCTTGAGCAGTTTGGTGCAGCCCACCCCAAGCACCGCCTGCAGGAAGATATAAAGCTGTTATAAAGTGTCCAGAGGAAGGCTATGATGATGATGAAGGGTCTAGAGGGGAAGACATACAAGGGGCTGTTGAGGTGACTTGACTTGTTCAGCCTGGACAAGAGGAGATTGAAGGGAAACCCCTTCACCTTCCTCACGAGGGGAAGTGCAGTGGCAGGCACTCATCTATTCTCACTGGTGGCCAGTGGCAGGACCTGAGGGAATGGCCTGGAGCTGTGTCAGGGCAGGTTTAGTTTGGATATTAGGTAAAGGTTCTTCCCCCAGAGGGGGGCTGGGAACTGGAACAGGCTCCCCAGGGCAGTGGTCATGACCCAGAGTTCAAGAGATGTTTGGACAATACTCTCAGGCACATGGTGTGAGCCTTGGGGCTTGTCCTTCACAGGGCCAGGACTTGGACTTTGATGACCCTTCCAACTCAGGATATTCTATGATCTAAATCAGAAAACAAAATTATAGAATTGTGTTTGTGTATGTAAATGTTGACATTTCTGGATATTTTAAAATATCTATACTAAATTAATTATAATATTAATGTTTTCGTTAATTATGATACAAAAAGAAGTGAGTGTAACTGTACAAACTAGAAGAGTTTGGTTCTGGTAAAGTACAATTAAGACCACAAGCAAACAGAGACATAGATGCATTAAAATGGGATTGTGGGATTCCAGTCCATCACAGGCACCCAGAATGAAGGGGAAGGCATGGGGAAGTCATAGTTCATATTTAACCCTATAAATGATTGTGTTCTCCACATGCTTCTGTTTGCATTATTCAAAGTTCCAAGACATAAATTTTCTGCTTTGGGAGTTTTTTTTTTATGGTTTCTTCATATTTTCAGAAAAGCACTGTTCATCCTGCAGCTCCTGCCTGGTGCTGAACGTTCCTCCTGCATGCAGGAGCCTCATCCTGCACACGGGCACTGACGATGGAGGAGAGTCTTGTTTAGTTCCCCTCTCGCTGTGATGAAGGTTAAATTTTCCTCTGTCCTTTCTTGGGGACTGTGCCTTAATTGAACTGATTATATATTTCCCATTACAGCTCTGGGACCAGAACCCCTTCAGGGGGTGATGTAGCTTCTAAATTAAACCACCTCTCCCTGACTGAGAATCTCAAAATCCCTGGTGCAGAGGGGTGTGGGCAGATGCCAAGACCTGTCCCCCACCTGCCTGTAGTCCAGTGGTTGTGACATTCCCAGAGAGACAGAGGCACGGTTTTGAAGGACTTCAGGGAAAGGCAAGTACAGAAATAGGGGTTTTTTAACAAGAAGAACACTTGTTCAAGCTAATGTTTTAGTGGAGGAGAGCTTCAAAAGCATTTTGTGAGCTGCTTGCTCCACCTCCTCCCAATATCCACTAGAACCCAAATCTCTAGCTCAGGATGTGTGTAAAGAATCCCCGTTTGGGCTCCAGCGATTTTACAAGTGTAGGGAAGCTTCCTGGCAACAACCTTTTCTCCATCACACCAGCTGAAACACACTCCTCGTTCTTCCACCTCATTCCAGTGGAGGGAACGACGGTGGCACCGTGGAGATTAGGAAACGGCACTCTGAGGTTGGAGTTACCGTGCTCTTCCTCGGGATCCGACTTCTGCATCTGACAGATTGCTGCAAGGAACAGAAAGCATTCATTTATGTTAACCAGCAGCTCTTGCAGCAGTCACAAATACTGTTTTAGATATAGCAGATTATGCTGATCTATCACTGCTTTCCGGAATAGGCTCCTCTTATCTGATGCTAATTACAAACGTGTTCTTTTCTCTCAGTACCAGAGAGATACATACACAGTTTGATGAAAATGCACCCCATGGTAGATGGTATGAATTGATATGAAGGACTTATTGGAAGGTACTAATTATATGGTTTACTTTTATAGACATGTCAGTGAAGCAGTAGTACATCCTTATAAAATGGCAAGAGGCAGTCTGTCATGGAAATAAGTGAGCATAAAGGATTTCTTTATTTTCTCATCAGATCTACTAAGTCTGATAGCTGAAAGATAGTGAGGAACACAGTTCTGTGGTTTTGCTATAAATCACACTGGTTTTTAAAAAACTGTTATTATATGAATCTCCTAAGGCAGTATATATTTGCATATATCAATTTATTATATATCTGGATCTACTGAAAGGTATCAAATTTAAACAGAGTTTCCTATTAAAAACAAAACCAATAATTTTTGAGAGTCTAAGTTGCTTCTCAGTTACTGTGTGGCTTCCCAGTTCATGTCTTAGGAGCTTCTGGTTGTTTTGGACATTGCACATCTCCATGGTGTATTTTGCTACTCAATGTTCGAAGAATCATAATTTATCAAAGTTGATTAAAAAAAGGATCTGGGCTGCTTAATTTTTTCCCACCAAGTGCAACAACGTGGTGATTTCCAAGTGAGATAATTTGGAAATAAAGGGTATAAAGTAGCTTTTGATGACTGCCAATTCAGTGGCACTGATGGGGAATTTCCTTTTGCTTAGTTTGTCAGCAATAAGGCAGCCCAGAGAGGTAACTGCAGATCATGAGTGGTTGGAAGCAGCTTTATATTTCATTGTGTAATGATGGTCCTCCACTGTCAGTGCAGGCAAGCTGGCTTTAACTTACTGCTTGCACAACAGAAAAGAGAATAAATTTCTGCTACGTTTTGTCTCTGGCATTGGTATTGCCTATTTCTATTCTTAGTTTTATTTCTCCTTTTTGTATCCTTCCTTTTATTAGGAAATGGCCTAATTGCTAGTTTATCCTATTGCAAGATGGCATGTAACTCAGGGGCTTGCATTACATTATCTATGAATATTCTTCATTTTCCCAGATGTCTACTGATGAGCAATTTGGCTTTCAAGGTGTGCAGTAAACTGATATTATTTGCATATACATTACTCTCTAAGGTCTTCATCTAGGGAGCACCATTACTTGCATCACATGCCCACCACTTTAGACAGCACTTTGATTTTTAGCCTTTAATTACGCAGCCCATATTTCAAAATGTTTCCACCATTAAAGAAGAACGTTAGCAGATAATTGGGATTAAAAAAAAAAACCGCACAGTGAAAGACAATGTAAAGTTAGCATATTTGTTGGTAAATCTGTGTTCTCAGCAGCAACAGCTGCAGTTTAATTAAACTCAACTGTCTGCAGGTGTTAGCAAGAGCAAATTGTATAGATGTGCATGAACATATACAATCCAGCTGAAGAGATTTACCTTTGTGAAAAATCACAGGCTTCTGACACGGAGGCGTCTTTCTCTGTAGTCTGGTGATTAACGTTTAGGTTCCTTTCTGATATGTAAGGATGAGATATTATCAGAGAAAAATCCACAAGAAAGCACCATAAAGCAGTGAGGGAGGAACACCAGCTGTGTTCATAAATTTAGACAGTTAGTATAGCTGAAAAGCATTATCCACCCTAAGACTGGCATTACAGTGGAGGTGAGTTTAGTGCATCAGACAATACTAAAGGATTTAACGTGTGCTAAAGAAGGAAAAGTAAATACCAACAAAGAAGAGACTTTTTAAAGATCAGAACAGCTTTAGATGTTGTGTGGATCAATAGTAGTCTCATCACAGGTAAAAGTTCACTAGATAGCACACTGAGCTGCAAGTTCAAAATGTCAATAAGCTGTGCAAAATTTAAACCCGGGACATGCTGTAGGATAGTTGTACTTAACTTGTTGTACTTAACTTTTGGTGCTTCTATTATAAATATTTCTGCTCAGCAGAGGTGTTTGTGAAAGTTGACAAGAAACTAACACTACTGAATCATTTAAAGTTCATTTATTGTGCTCTTGTCTAATGATCTAGTCCGACGAGGAATGCTATAAATATACACCTACCCACGGAGATTTATAACTAGGTCAGAATGCTGCTTCCACCTCTATTACTAATTAATTAGGTGCAAATAGCAAAAATACCTCAATGACAAAATCTATCATTTCAAAATTCCTGTTTTACCGGGGCTCTATCAGCAGAAGTTGCAAATGCTCAGCTAAATTAAAAAGGAGAGAATTAGTTCTTATGGACTGTACAACCCTCTACACAGTGTGTGTTCATTCCTGATCGCTGAACGAGGTTTCTAACATTCCACTGGAGTAAAACATATGATTAATGCTTGTGGTCATTCTGAAATAACTCTGTTAGACTGCCACAGATTCAACAGATTTACCCACGAAGAAAATTATTATTAGTGCTAATTTGAAGGGGAGGAAAATCATGGATGCTCTTTTTTATTGTATCTTCTTTAGAAACACAGTCATGGCAAAAATCCAAATATTTTTGCTGATGCTGAATTCAAGTTATGGAAGTGACAAACAGCAGGATACAAAACCAATCAAATCTATCTGAAAACTTTTTAAACTTTGGTTGAGTGAGCCACATATTCAGTGTGGTGATTATTAAACAGACACTTGTGTAATCAAACCTTTATTACCAATATATGAAATATAATGCATTCTTTGGACATGTGAATGGGCTGCTTTAGAAAAATGAGTTTTAACCAAGGTCAGTTTTGAATGACATGCTTTTATATCAAAGTCAAAATTTGAAAACCACGACCAAACTAACTTACTTTTAGGTAAGTCGGTAGCACAGCTCAGAGTTACGTTTGACCATATAATAAATTAATGTATTTAGGATTGCAACAAAGCTGTTTATAAACACTGTTTAATAAATTGAGACAGCTGAGATATTTATTTTATTTTAGTCAGAACCATCTATGTGTAAATACACGTACACATATCATTTTTAAGGAAATATAGATTTTTACATTTCAGGTCTGTCCTCTAATCCTTAAAAAAACTAGCAATACTCTGTGTTTTAGAGGATTAGTGTCTTTGCTGAGAGACTTGATTTTTAGGTATTATATTCCTGATAGAAGTTCAGTGGCTTCAGTTGGTTCTTTTTGAGTCCCATATTTGGAAACATCCTATTTATTTTTTTTTTTTTGTTTGAAAAGCACAAGAACAAGAAATGACCAACTTTTAAAGTTTGGGGGTTTGTTGTTTGAGGTTTGTTTCAAGTACTAAAATATGACCACAATATCCAAACAATACTGTCCATATGACTTGAATTTGGTTCCACCCACAGTGGGCAGAAGAGGTTTTGTGTTTATTAGTAAGTTAATGTCAGCAGTTTTGAGTTTTTGATTGTCAATGAAAATGCAATGTGGGATAATTAAGCAATAATGTAGTGTGCAGAGCTTTTTTTAACAGGATAAATCCATGATGAAGATGAGCAGAGTCAAGGGATTTAATGCTAAAGCAGAAAGCATTTTTCACCTAATTTGCATTAAAAAGAAGTTTTCTACAAAAAATTAAATGATGTGAAAAAACAAATGAAAAGGCAACTTTTAAATAAAATTAGTTCATATAAAGTTTAACTAAGATGACTATCAATTTGTACATATTCCTTATCTTTTATTTTACCAGCTTTTCCACTGTGCTATTCCATCCAATTCAGTAGGGAATAACAGGGAGAAAGAGCTGGGAATACATTCAGGGCAGAGCCGTGACTGTGTAGGGGATAACTTCCACCTTTTAATTCCAAATTAGCACTGAAAACAGTTCACTTGAGTCTCTTTTCTTTCTGCTTGGTAAAAACAAACCTTTCAGTGTCTTTAACAACCCAGAACTTATTGGAAGCCCTGATGTTTCAATTCAGGCTCAGTAAAATTAATTGCTTGATAGGAGGTGGCTCTTCCTACTCTCTTGGTAATCAAGAAACCAACTCTTCAGTAGGTGCCAGCTTGGCCAGAAATAGTGGCATGACTGGGGACAGCATTTTCCATACAGGCTATTTTTTTTCCATCCAGTAGCTCTGACTCCAGTGCAGTGCAGGGCTGGAATTGCCATTTCCCATAAAAAAAAGACTGGAACGAATCCATCTTGTACCAGACAAAGCAGAAATGACTGAGGAGAACAGAATATCGGCGGCCTTAAAATCGGACATGTCAGGCCTCTTAAAACTGTGCTCTCAGGGATGTAACTCAGGTTGCAGAGCCTGGTGTGACTGAGGAGCTCAGCTTTGGCTGCAGCTGTGATATGAGAGACAGTAGTTTAAGGTTTCCCAGCAACTTTGAGTCCAAGTTACCCACGTACAGTTTCTCAGCCAAAATTCAAATCAATTCAAATTCTTGCCAAGGTCCAAAGATATGTGTAGCTGCCCCTATAAGGAATAAAACCAGTCTTTTTAAAAAGATAATTATAGGAATCTGAAATGTGGAGATACCTTCATTGCACTGAACTAAGGAAAATGTGATTTTGGTCTTCCAAATTGCTTTGACTACAGAAACACGGGTCAGTGTTTCAAGTTGTCAGAGCAATATCATCCCCAGCAGTCTGTGTCTGATGGCTGGAGACAAGCTTTCCCAAGGCAAATGAAGGGAGTTGGTCTCACCCTGTGCTTTCAGTGCTACCCCTCCTGATGCTCAAGGGCAGTGAGCTCACTGCAGAGAGAGCACAGGAAGAAAGGCAGCAGTTCTTTCCCCTAAGGCTTACCTGGCAGGGAAACGAGGAAATGAAATGGAGCTGTCGATTGGTAGGTTTGGAAGAACAAGGAGCAGTAGGAAAGAGAGCTTGGAGGCAGAAATGCCAATCATGTGTGAGGGTGGTGGAATCTCTTCCTTGTGCGCATTCTATTGCTTCTTTGTTCCTCCTTTGGAAAGACATCCAGGTGCTGCATTAGTTCCCATTTGGATCAGTCTTATCATTTCAAACACACTGAAATGTGACATAATTATGCTATTTGTGACTACCATAGCCAAGAGGTGGCTTAGATGAATGCCTTATTTCAGTACACAGTCTAAACTGTATTATTTTGTTAAAAAATACATTTTCAAATTAAACCAATGACAGAACCGAGGCGGTTTTAAGAGGTGAAATAATTTTGTTACTGCATCTGGAAAGCTTTGTAAGAGGTCTAGAACAATCTGGGGAAGTTGCAAGCTGATTTAACCACTGAAACATACAGCCTGGGATTTGTGATCTGTTTACCCAGCCAGCTTCTCAGCTGTAGTTTCCTGCATAATTCAGCTGGATTTAGAAAAACACTCCTTTGTGAGATACTTGATGCTTTCACATTCGTTCTGTCAGTCACTAATTCGAGAGTGTGGTTTTTGAACAAAGGTGGGTTCCACGTAGCACAGAAGTGATTGCAATTTACTCCTCCAGATTAACTGTGTGATCCATCATCCTACAGCATCCTTCCCACAGCAGTGTCTGACGTGATGGCTTATTGCCGGTTTGCAAAGAGACGTGAACGGTGCAGAAAAGGCAATTTGCTTCTCTCTCTCGGACTGAATTTACTGTTTACTAATTGGGATGTCATGTACGATGAATTATTCAACAAAAGAGACAGTCAAAAGGAATGTCAGTAATGAAAACCAAACAAAATCATTGCATCATTGGTTCAAGTTCAAATAGTATTAATTGGGCTAAATGTTTGCATTTGTGGAAGACGGGTAATTATTTTTCAAATAATCCATGATAATTCTTATTGAATTTATTTTCTCAATGGAAAAGGGAATTTTTCTAAAGGCAGTGAAGCTCAGAGATGGTGCATTAATTTTTACATGCAGTAAAAATGTTATTCTTCCCAAAGGATGTGTTAAAGTATTTTGACTGATATTGTCACAAGATTCTTTTCTTCCTCTTTCCTTTAACTAACTTTCAGCCACCAAAGCTTGCTTCATTTTTTCCACAGGAATGTAGTATCTATTGCGACTCTCTGGGTTATACAGGGAGAGAATACACCATGTAGAGCATAAATATGTGAAAAATCTAGAGAAAGAAGAGAATAAATCTGTCAATAGCTCTTTAAGCAAAAACATTTCATTGTACCAGAATCTTCTACTGATATGAGCAAAATAAAGATTTTGTTTTTTTCTTTGGTTCCTCTCCCATTCCTAAATGTCTGTATAGTGTTGAGACCTTGGAAACTGGCAGTCAGGTTATGCTGAACATAAACTTTGCCACCAAATAGACTGTGCCTAAATGAACCTTTTTTTAAATATGTCTAAATTCCTTATTGTAAGGCTGAAAAACTGTATTATAGGTCCAATTATCAATGGTTGAGTTCCAAAGTGGGTATGTAGTTTTGTTCAATATTTTCATTTAGGAGCCAGGAGATGGAGATTTGCAGATTGCAGCTACCTAATGCCATTCAAGGAAATTAAAATTGATGAGGTTTAAAATTCAAAACAATGTGGGCAAGTTGGAAAATGGGGCTGAAAGAAATGAGACAGAAGAGCAAGAGGGACAGGTGCAACACTGTGAACTTGGACAAGAATGAAGAACCATGACTTAAGAGAAAAATATGCAGAAAAAACACTGAGGGTTGTCATTTGTCACTGGTTGAACATTAGAGACCATGTCATGTTATAACCAAAAATTATGTCTCATACCTGGGATTTAAAAATAGCTCCAAATGCCAAATCAATATAAATTTTTGTTTTGTTTTGTTTTGTTTTTCCAGGAGAGGTGTGCAGGTTGCTTGCCCTCTTTTAAAGCAAGTTTGATTTTGTGGGTTTTTTTTTTTATTTTCCACATGGTGACTCCTCTTTCCATTGTTCATTTTCTCTGCCTCGTGCCTCTGATCCTTTACGGCCTGTTGGAACCAGGCAGAGATTTTAACAGATGGTTCTGCTGAACCAAACCAAACCAAATCAATCAAAGAAGGTTTTGGCAGAGCTGTTAACTGGAACATCACCCAGAGGATGCTCCAGGTAATCCACCAGCTACACTCAGGAACAGGACAGGCTCAGCTGGGGGACTGTGTGGACCAGTGGAAGGAGCTGCACAAAAGAGAGACAGAAAAGCCAGAGTGCTTATGAGCAGCTGAAATAACTTTGTTAAAGGACCTGCATAGCGGCCCTGAGGCATAGAAAAAGCCATTGCACAAAACAATGGAATAAACTGTTCCACTTTTAGGGAATAAGATGGAAAGTAATGGACTTGAACTGCAGCAAAGTGCATTTGGGTTTGATGTTAGGAAAAACTTCCCAGCAGTAAATGTTCTTTTAATTGTTGTGCTCAAACAGTAAGAAATCTTCCCCACATTGACTCAATGCAAACTCTAATATTGCAGCATGAAATTAGAGCAGAGAAGCATCTTCTGACACCACAAGGTCAGCCTCCTAAAAATGCCTCGAAGACCTGCCCTGTGCTAAACACAAGCAAAGCAAACAAACCAATCATCACTTTAATAGCTGAGTTTAATTGACATTTTTAAAAACAGTCCATTACTGACAGTAATGGAAAAGGCTGAGGCTCACAAAAATATTCAGAAAAATCCATTTCAAATGCATTGTCTCATTCTCTAGTCTAAGAATAAGTTCTGTAAGATTAGGGATGACACACAGTATAATTAATACATAAAGAAGAGGATAAATTCTAGCCTTCAGTTATGGAATCATAATCAATGCATTAGTGTGCAAATCCCAGTATGTTAAAAAGCATAGTTTAAACTACTTTGGGATTATTCCAGCTAAAATGTACATGAGAAATGTAAATCATCATTAAAACATTTATTCCCTACTTCATTAAACATGCAGTTTGCTGTTTTTTATTTTAATTACTTTTTAATAAAATCTAATCACTCTGAAAGATGCTATATTGATATCTGAAGAGAAAGAAGATCTTTGTTTAGCTACAAAAGAACTGCAGGACAGGAAAAGGAAAAGTACTTTGCAGTGTCTCAATCCGATTTAAGAGATTGCCTAGAAATTGTCTTTGCTGAGACTGGTAACAAAGATGATGGTGCTTTTGGGTTTGGGTGTATGGATTCTGACCAACAATCACATGGAATACAGTCAAAGCATTTTATAAAATTTCATGACCTATCATTTTTGAGTTATGCTGCATCAAGAAACCACCAAGGAGAGAAAATTAGAATTATTTAATTTTAATGGGTTTCAAACCAGTTTCATTTACTTTCTTTTTGTACCTTTATTTAATATTTCTCCACTGACAGAAGGGGTAGTCACCATTTGATATCCTCTGCATGCTTTTCAGCCTTGTTTTTAGATTTAACACCCAAATAAGATGAAAGATAGCTAAATGCTGTGGAACAAATCTACAGCAAATGTCAATCATCACACTGATTTTACATCAATTTCATACTTGGAACCATACATAAAGAACTGAAAGCTCACTACAAGTCTTCCTATATATTTAATATTCCAAGACTGAATATAATTTAAATGGTCTGACTTTCAGCTCACAAAATCTTGGTACCATAAATATTAAAAGTGTTATAAATATTGATTTTAAAATATTTGGGGTTTTTTTTTCTGTAAATATAATAGATGTAATATATTTTCAGTAGAACATCTGTCAAAAAAAGCTTTTGAATAGAGGCTACAAGAAGTGATTGTTCCCATTGTGGATGGGTTCATGAAGGTACATCAATGTTTTTAATAGTGATCCCAAAGGGAAATATATTGCAAGGCAAAAGTAGCTCTGCACAGCAAGAGAAACAAAACTTGATCTCCATACCCTTGGTTCATTGCATTTATGTGGACTGTTGATGTTTGAATGATAGATAAAATTCTTTTAAAAATGGAAGTAGAAAGGCACAGTGATGTCAGTGATCAAAAACCAACACAGCACCATCTGCGCTGAGGTCGTGCTGTCCAAAATGTGGATATTGGTAGTGAACAGAGAAATTGTGTCCATTTCTGTTGTCCAGCTTATCTAGAGGACTGCCTTGATTAGCAGAAATGTGTGACAATGAAAATGCCTCCAGATTTCCTGAGTGGTTTTCCCCTCATCTTCTGTTGATGAATGAGATGAGACACGGAAACTGAAAATTCAGGTAAAACTACTTTTCTAGTCGCAATAAACCCAGCATTACATACTGTACAAAACTAATCCAACTGGAAGTACAGCATTTATTACTGGTGCTACCTTTCTGAGGACTTGTGCTCAAGAAAAATTTGATTAAAGAGAGCTTTGTTGGTAAATATGTGCTGAAAACTGATCTGAGAGCAAGGCACAGCACCACAGCAGTATCAATGAGATTAAGTGGTAGGTCCGAGGGAAAAAGTAGGCAGAGTAATTGATTATACATAAAATTGAGACATTTGTGTGATTAATTTCTTTTGTAACAGTCTAGTGTTCTCTCTTTCTAAGTAAAGGATAATCAACGGCCATGAAGAGGAACTGGCTCTAATTAATGAAATGACTCCTCCATTTCCCGAACGTTCAAGCTCAGAAAGCAATGTGCTGCTGATAAATGCGAAATGTGTTTGGGTCTGCTGATCAATTCTTTCTTTTAGATACTCACAAGTGCTTTATGTTCCTTAGCTTAAATTAACTTTGCCCATCCAAATTGGATGAGCTGTTTAATGTGGTTGTGTGGTGCTTTCTGAACGGCCGTGTTTGTACGAGAATATTCGTTGGACACCATTCCAAAGTGATTATTAGCAAAGCTTGTGTCACCTGCACAGTCACAGGGATTTTTTGGGAAATAATCAGGAATCTAAAGAAATATTTAATCTTTTCTTCAAAATAACTGATATTGCTGAAATTATGGGCACTGTGGCAACCTGTTGTTTGGATAACTTTAGTGTTGAATGTAATTAAAGCGACATGTTGCAACTAGGAGAATTAAGAACCACAAACTGGGCAGTTTAAAATAATTAGATAGTGTTAGCACTGGCTAACAGTATTAAAAGAAAGAAAGACTTGTAAATTGCCTTCTTTAAAGGAGTTCTTGTTAGATTCACAGGCTCCAAAAATCGTGTTAAGGGATAATTATGCTCTTTTATTTATCAGTGGGCTGGTGGAAAAAAATGGTTTGGCCCTGGAACAGGGGGTGCTTCTCTGGTTTGGTTTGTTTTGGCTTTTTTGAGGGGAGAGTGGTTTAACTCCAGCAGAACTGAGCTGCTGTGTTGATTAACTGACTGATTACCAGCACACACTACTCATTGGTGGTCCACCACATCACTCTGCTATTGGCAATGTACAACATTATCCCCAGGGTTTGTGCTGGTCCAGGAGAAGTTCCTGGAACTTCTGCATATTTCTTCCATGCATTTGTCTACTTCTTAATGTGTTACAGTGCCTTGTCCTTGTCCTGACAAGCAGTAGCTGTGTGATTTTAATGACACATTGAATGAGACCAATCCATGAGGTCTGTACTATTTTAAAGATTAGTTCCTAAGACCTCTGCATAAATAGGAAAAGCTTTCTCAGGTGACCACTCAGACCCTTTGGAATTGCATTAGGCTGTAACCGTGTTACTTTTTTGAATGATTTATGTCACATTAAACCAGCATGACAACATCTGGTAGGAAAAGTTATTAGTGGGAAATTGTGAGTAGTGAAATAAGTCTGATGTCCATGGGTGGGAATATCATATCAATTTCCTTCACTTCTTGTTACTGAAAGCAGCTTTTATCTCTACATCCTCTTCTCTCTGATGGTCAGATGATATCTTCATACCTGTTTTGAGTTACTGCAGCTATCCCTGATGGGACATGTGACATCCTGGACAAAGAGTTGGATGGGAATTTGTTAATAGAATATAATTAAATTATAGAGTTGGATTAGGTTGTGGTTGTATGGACAGCTGGCACTGGATTTAAGAAGTTTAATAGAATTTTGGTATTGCAACTTTAAATTTTACAAAAGGTCTCTGCAGCTGCTCTGAGCTCCTCAAGTATTTGTATTTTGAGTGTCGAAATAAACATTTCACCTAAGGGAGACATACTTGTCCACATCTACCAGAAATTAGCATATCTCCATTCCAAAATCCTTTTATCATCCCCTGGATTACTTGTGAATGAATCCTATTTATATCAGATTGCTCCTACACTGAAGGCATCTCTCATCAACAAAGGGACTGATAAGGAGTCTGTTCTCTGGAGTTCTGTAAGCAACAGTCTCACCTGAGCTTTGTCTCATGTGTCTCATCTGGGGTTTTTGGGGGTGGTCCAGAGTAGTTTATTAAATTACCATTTCAGTCTAGTTCCGAAAAATGTTTTCCACACAAATTATTTTGAGTTTATACTTAATTACTCACACAGCCTCACTTCCAAACAAGTACTTGAACTTGAGATAGTACCATTGCTTTGAGTGGTCTATTTAATTTAACAACAGGCACAACAAAGGAAAAACTATGTTTGGGATTCCTGATTGATGATGTACAAAACGAGCTGTCATTTTTATTATCCACCTTAAGGCTTATAGGATAGCAGATGATCCAAAGTTTGTCACTGAAGAAAAACAACTCCCTTTAAAAACAAGCTTTGTACACGGTCTGTAGTTTGGTTGGTTTATAAAGGAGTCTATTTAATTTTCCAGATACAACTGTATACAGAAATACTATTCATCAAAGCTTCCCTGGGTGGTCAGGCCACAGTTGGAAAAATGGAGCTACCACTGCTAATAAGATGGAGAAAAGTTTCTGCCTTGCCCTACAGTGCACCCAGGCAGCACTGCAAGCACTGCTGTGTCTGACACCAAATCCTGCCCTGGACTGACTAAATCACTGGACTAACAGAAAAGAAGGACTCAAGATCTTACCTATCCATTCAGGGTGGGATAAAGTGAAAGGAATCGGGTCATCTACACAAATCTGTAAATCTTAAACTCCTTAATTTCTGGGAGCTCTCACAGCAGGTATTTCTCAGTCCACCCTCCAGGAGCCAAACTGCTGCCAGGTTATCCTTAATTATCTGGATCCTACAGTTTGCTGCAGTGTCTGTCCTTGAGCTACTCTGAGGAGGTCTGAGACATAATTAACTTTACTGTAACAGGTATTAGGAAGGTGGTGCCTCTTCCTTGGAACGGGGAGCAATCTCTGTGTCTGCAGACCAGGAAATGTACATGGAATATCTGCAACCCAGCAGCTGTTGAATGTCATTTGGGCTAGATCAAGGGCTTAAAATGGGCTCAAGTAATCTACTGCAGCTCTTACTTTTAGAAAGCACATCTGTGCTGACAGTTTTTCCACCAACAAACTCCCACCCATGTTAAAACCATAAACAAACTGAGCCTAAAATCAAGGTGATAATGGAAGATACTGGAAAGCTCAAAGATATTTCAAGTCGAAATGATACTTGCAGAGCACTTCAGTGTAATTAATGACTTGGGGAGAAAAGTTTTGTCTCGAGCCCATAAAGCTGTCTTGTTTGTGGTGTGCCTCACTAAGACAGAGCTGCTGAAGTTTCCCCTCTCTGAGCTGGGTGCAATCTCTTGTTCTGTGATAACCAGGAGCACGTTGCACTCATGCTTTGAAGTTTTAAATGCTGTCTTGCCAGGGGATAATAGACATTCAATTTTCACTCGTCATGTAGAACCCAGTAAACTAGTTAGTAAAATCAGTAGGGGGCTTCTGTGGATTTAATAGTTCTTGGTTTAAGATCATAATAAACTACACACAGAAACTAGGCCATCAGGTTACTAATAATTATTTTTCCTGTAATTATTTCAAAGAGAGCTCCTTTGTATGACATACATCGATTTTATCTGTTTCCTAAACGATCTTTTGCCATTTTAAAGTGATTAGAAAGCTATTTACCAATGCAATCATGCAGGGAATGGCATGCTCTGATGGAAAAACATTGCTAGGCTTATTAGGAAATAATATCTTAGCTTAAAAAGGAATGCAGTATCAATTATTAATTCAAGCAAGGGGGAAAAAATGACCAAAACAAACAAGAAAATTTTTTGTCACCCAGTGAGAAGACATTTCCTAGAAAAAGTGGTACTTATTTTTTTAAGAGTTCCTTTCTCACTCTGATTTGTCTCATAGTCCTTCATTCAGATTCACCCAGTCTTTGTCATCTAATCTTTGTATGCATCTCATCTTATATGTTATGTATTGGCTGATAAGACTTTCATTTATTGAATGAATATTTGTCTCAAATATTTTCACACTGTTTTAACTGAAATAGTGGGTCAAAGTTTAGCAGTTGTTAAGTTTTGAATGTTTTCATCATATAGAACATAAGGAGAAAAATTGACATGTTAAAATATAAAATTAACTTTAAGAAATAAATTAGGTGTGCACTGCTACATGATTAGTTTTAGGGGACTAAGATTAGAAACAGCTGAGGGATTTTAAAGCATGGAAAATATTGGGTAAATATTTGATTAAACCTTTTGTCTTTTAAAAATTAGCCGGAGTAAACCAGTTTAGAGCTAAACAGAACAACTTAATTTTGCCTTTTAATTTCTCTGAACAACAGAAAAAAGATGGTATGATCTTTTCCATAGGACATAAATAAACAAACAATTTGAAATGTGGTTGAATTTTTGTAAACCAGAAGTATTTACAACACCAGAGAGCTTCAATTCAATGATGTATTGTATTAGGTTAGATTTAAAGAGCTGAAAACCAAAGGAAATAAAAAAAAAGCATTGTCAGTTTGGGACTGCAGGAAAATGAAAGCCAAAAATATTTGGTTCCAGGTACAATGGATAAATTACAGAGAAAATACGTGTACCAGAAAGTATCTGCCTTAGCCAAAGGAAGGCAATGAAATTAAAATAAGTGTCGGTGGGAAGGGCTGGAAAAAGGGAAAATGAGCTCATGCTGATGATCCATAGAGAAGGTGAGCACTTGAGAAACCTGATGGCTGGAATAGATACAATTTCCAGATTAGTGAATGAAGGAAGCATTGCAAACATAATGGCAATGATTTAATACAGTGTGTTACAAATTTCTACATTCAAAATTAATTTAAACTATCTTGGTTGACAGATTTGCAGTAATTTTAAATGGACTGAAGAACCAAACAAAGAGCTATAATAGAACATAAGATGATAAATTGAAAGGAAGTGTTTAGTTTGGAACTGTAAAAATAGGTGGTGAGTCCAGTCTTAACTTATTCCTTCTTTGATGATCTGGAAGAAGAAATATTCAGATATAAATGGCTTTTCAGCTTCACAATGAACGATCTTGTTGTTGTTGTTGTTCCAGCTTTTACTTTCACAGGCTATGAGCTGAGCAAGAGCAACGTGGCTGGTCAAGGGATCAGACACCACCTTCCAAGTTTTGCAGTTTGTTAAAGGTTCTTTCAGCCCCTTCATCTGCAGAATTATTTTTTTTTCCCTTATTTTATTTCCCCTGTAGAATCTGCTGTATTTATTGCCTTCTTCTTGGGCAGCTCCTGCTAGACAGCTCTTTCCTAGGCATTGCTCCTGCTTGCTCTATCTTGAAGGTTCTTATCTAATGCTGTCCATAGTAGTTTCACTGTCCTTTCCTTTTCCAGTTCCTTCACCCTGAATCTTTGAGCTTTTCCTCTTATTCTTCTATCCTGAGAATAACATTTTTCAACCCCTTGAAAGGATTTTACTCTTTCAAGGTTCTTGTGTAAAACCTTTGACCTTCAGGATGCTCCTGTAAGCCCCAAAAGTTGCAAGAAGAGCAATCATTTTATTTGAATTTCACAAAGAGATGTTGGGGCAAAGAAAGTAGTTTCTCATCTGTGTGTGGAAGGAAAATAAAACCTCTGAACTGCAATGAAGGAAAAAGATGCAAAATTAAACAGGACAATGGAGATCTGCTACCAAGGCACTCATTCATTGATACTGAGGCATTCATTCAACAGGGAGCTTCTCCAGCAAGAAAATTAATCACTTCCCCAGCCAACCCTGACTCTGCCAAGTGGGACTGCTGGGCATAGGAGACTGTTCTTACTTTGCTTGGAAACTGCAGCTGGTTTTCCCACATAACTTGACTCAGCTTCCCTAAATACTCTTCAGTTGTACTATGACAAAGTGTTAACCCCAAAACAGTGTGGATGTAGAAGCTTTGCAAACTTGCATTCTAGACATCAATACACAGGCAATATTTGGAACATTTTCAAGAGAACTAAAGAATATAATGAAATTGCTTAAGCTCAGATCTCTGCAGATTACCTGAACTTAATAAATTGTAGGTCAAGAAAAGTTTGCTTTATTTTATTTTATTTTCTGCATGGCTCCAACTTTGTGTGAGTCTTTACTAACTCCTCAGGTACAAGAAAGCAGATGCTCATCTGCCTCTGTTTCTAGTTATTTATTTTATATTTTAGAATGTGTCCCATCTTCCTAAAATGGATTTTTTTTGTGATTGATTTTCTCTGACTGATCACAGAATAGCTTTTGGTGTTTCAGGGCTTAACCACTGCAAAGGATATCAATTAAGAGCCTGTGGCCTCCTGCCTGAAAACATACCTGAGGCATGTATTAATGGACCAATAAAACATTGCCTGTCATACCTTCATGTTATATTCCCATTCCATGTGAACAAGCCTGCTTCCAGAGTTTGCCACAGGCAATCTGGTATTTCAGTTCTGTGTCTGTTTTAATCTCTGATAGATTTTATCCACTTTCTGTCAAGTCCTGAACACTGGTATTATGAAGTGGGGTTTTTTTCATGATTACTAATGCTTTACTTTAGTTCTGTGTGTTTTTACAGTGTCTCTTTATCTGAATCATTTAAACAGGATCCAGTTAAATAAAAATCACACACTTGCTTCTTACTGTTAACTGGAAAAGTTAAAATCTCACTCGCCTTATTTCACTGACATTTTGGCAAGTATCTGATTTAGCTACAGTTCAGATAGTTCAGTGCATGAGAAACACTTGTTTGCTAATTATGATTCTTACAACATTAGCACAATTTAGCATCAAACAGAACCCAAAATATCACAATATTCTCCATCTACAGGTCACGCCCAAGAGTGACATTTTAAGGACTGGACTGAAGAAGTACTGGAGAACGCCCAAAGCATGCTCTACACTCTCCTCCAAATGAAAAAGGCCTTGTTTTTTACTCCTACTTTTTCTCAGGTCTGTGAGTCAGGCAGCTCCGGGTGGGAAAATGTAGGAATAAAATCTATCACCTCCCAAAAGCCATTCTGACTGTGGCTTTATCAGACCCACTCCAAACCTAATAGTTTATTCATTAGCTGTATCTATGAAAACACTTCGTTTATCGCTGCCCACAACCTTCTGATTGACATCTCTTGATTTTTAAACCAGTGGCTGGGTCTGGTCCCCAAACCATTCCCCCCTCATCCCCAAGGCCCTCAGGCACTCTGGGGCCGCTGTTCTGGCTCCAGCAGGCTCCTGCCCCTGTGCTGGGATCAGGCTGATGCTGCCTGGGGTTGTGGGGTTCAGGTGTGGAGGGGACCCCCCCTGAGCACACATCACCTGCCTCCTCTGCCTCCCCAGGCTGCAGCTAACAGCAGCAATCAGAGCTAATGCACTAACCCTGGAGTCAAACTCAGAGGAATTGCCATTACCTTCAGAAGTAATGGATAATCACATTTTAAGCACCGGCCTTGCAAAGAGCCAAATATTTTCTCATTCAAGCCTCTACCTTTCAGTTTTTCACGTGGCAATGAAAGCTGTTTTCCATAGAATAGCAGTTTTTCCACCCTAGGAATTACTCTGCTTCTGTTTGTGTTGGCAAGAGGGCATAAAATATAAATGTGAACTGTTTGGCGTAAAAGAAATCTTTAAGAATTGCTCATAATTATTACCAGGACTCCAGTCCAGAACTCCTTATTCTCATAAACCTGACACTGCTGCTGTTGCTGGTTTTCCTTCAAAAAAGAGCTTAGAAGTGCTCACCCACACTGGGCAAGTTTTGTGAGATTTAAGCAGGCACACTTGTGGATATTTATGCTTAGACTGAAACAGAATTAAGTGTATTAGTGTCAGAACAAAATAACTCAACCAGGTGGCTTGCAAAGTGTATTCGTGACTGCAGCCCTGTCCTGGTGTGCTTTCTGACCACAGTACTCCTGTGCAAGGTGAGCCTGGGCTGACTGAAACTCCTGTCCACTGTCCTCCTCCCTTTTTTTGGCAGCTTCAGAGCTGAACACCACCAGTTATACAAACATTCCCAATTCGCAGTATTGAATCGGATTTTAGGTCATTGCAAAGAGACTCTTGTCCTATTAGGAGGTAGATTTCCTCACATGTCCTTTATTAAGGAGTTTTTCTATAAATCTGATAGTAAGTGATGGTTAGCTGAGAGTTCCTAGCATGTGTGGGTCATTTTTTCAGTGCTGTTTACAAAATTTGCCTCTTGTACTGAAATAGCGTGTTTGGTCTAGTAAATATTTATTCAACAAACATTCCCATGATGGTAAATATAAAGATTATCAAAAGGCCCATGGCACAAAAGTTCCTATGACTTCAGGTAACTCGTGATTTATGGCATTGTTACTTCCCATCGTTGAGGAAATGAGGCTTGCATTGACTAATGTTTCTTTTTATTTCGGTTGCTGGAAGCATTTATAACTTCCTCACGGGATTTTTTTTTAGAGCTACATTGTATGATGCTCCCAAACTATTTTTGCACTATTGTTTGATTTTAATTATAGTTGAACAGAAGGAAAACCTTGGGAATACTTCTAATGTACTTAACTCCTTCCTGCTGAGTGTTGCTAAAATTTATCCTGATTGACTATTGAAAGGAACAGGTCTATTTAAGATCTGTGAGGTGCCAAGGTTGCTGTGTAAGATGCCTGTGTAAGTGCACCCAGCACTGCCCCAGCCCTGCCTGTGCCCACCAGTGTCTCCTGCACAGCTGCCTGTGGGACTCCTGAGAAGGAAGAGGGCAGAGTTTTGAGTCTTTGCTCAGAGAACAGGAGATGTTCTCTGCGTTAACCAACGAGCCCGGCCCCGCTGGCGCAGGAGGGAGCACCAAAGTGCCACGCGAACACCCTTAAAACTGCTTTTATACCCCTTGGTGGGGTGAGAATCAATCCCACCTCAATTTATGGATTGTCTGAGTCGGGAATGAAAGAACCATAACTCTTTTGTGATGATCAGCAGCCTCGGGAAGCGCTTGGAGCGGGGAGAAACTTTGTTTATGAGGTCAGTCAGAAGACATCCACCCAACACTGCCTCCCCAGCCGAGCCTGCAGCTCCATCCAGCCATTTGTTATCTCCCATTGATAAAGTTAATGCAGGGAATCAAAGCCAAGCTTATATCACCAGTAAATATTATGATCACATACATCTGCAGAGCACACAAACTCTGTCCTCACTTAACTAGAGCTTTTAGAAAATCTAAACACAGGACTTGATTTATGAACGCGGCATGACATGTTTTGTCTATTGACGAAACGCAAAACATTTATTTCGATAAGTTTAGAATAAATTATTAAACCAAAAATTATTTTTAGCTGAGGTCATCATTCTTAATGATATCTAGCTCTTTTTGATGGCAATCTTTGGTCATATATTTCAAAGTATTTTGTTCAGGCATCTGAGCTTATTAGAACCTGGTTTATGACAGGGAAACTGAGTCACCCAGTGAGCTACACCTACTTCTTTGTTACTCAGTGAAGTAGTGATAGTGTCAGCTCCTCAGACTTGCACTCTGCACCTTCACTGGAAATTTGTCCAGACCAGCTCTCCACCACCTGTAATATGTTGCCCCCAAACACTTCAGAAGTGATTTTTGCAATTTAAATATCCTTAATAAATGCCTGTCTGCGTTTTCTTGCCTAAGTTTTCTTAGCATTTTTAGGTATTCTTGACAGAAGTGCTCTGCACTTTACCTTCTGGTCTTCTTGTGACCTTCAGTCCCTCTTGGCAGCAGATCCAAGCCTTCTCCAGCCGTTCAAGCGAGCTGGGAGGGTCTCTCTGCCCCAGTAGAAGCACAGCCCCACTCAAAGTCAACCACTGCTCTGGAACTTTTTTGTTCCACTTTGAGCTTCTTACTTAGAATCTTAAAATGTTGAAGTTCTGACATTCACAAATAATTTCTGTTTGTTTGTTTTGCTCTTCTATTTAGGAATACTTCACTTTTCGATATCCTGTGAACATCTTTGCTTCGAGATGCACCTGCCAGATTAATGTTCATCAGAATTTAATGATCCTTCATCATCTCTAGTCATGGAGAAACACAAATAGCCCTAACAGGCTTCACAAACACTGATGTGCTCACTAATTCAGCAGTTCTAAATTTATTTTTGAATTGTAAGCCCTACTCATCAGATTGTGGGAGAAGTATAGCAATGTGCCCTGATGTTCTTACTGTTGCAGTAGATCTTTGGTTAAAGAGGCTGTTTAAAGAAATCTTATCTGGAGGCCTGGGTGATCCCACAGAGAACCAATTCGCTCACACTCTTCATTTATAAGCCATCTCAGCACTCATCTTGGCAACAAACAGCTGCTCTCCTTCTGGGTTTTGGTTAATTATTGATAAAATTGCACCTGTGTCATACCAGAATGAGCAAACAGAAAGTATTTTTGTTGTTTATGAGAAAACTTTTTCAGCATCCACAAGGGCTAATTTGAAGAAAGAGATATACTCTTGGCTGAATGAAAGCCCACCACGTTTTTTTTTGCAAAACAAAAATCTTCCTCTTGCTCTTCAGAGCCTAATGTCTAAATTTCTACTCTGTGGATACACAGGTATACATTTTATGTATACTCATAAAATTGAAATTCAGACTTTTTTCTTATTAAAAAATAGAATTTTGACTAGATAAATATCTTAGTTTTGGTAAAAAATTATGTTTTAGACATATTTTAAACCCCAAATATATAAGCTTGCTAATAGGATCTCACTGCTTTGCCTGGGTTTTGCTGAATTTTGTTCTATTCTTCTCCAATTTCCAGCTGATTTGTCAGTCTCAGTTATTTTTTTCAAAGCTGAAAATTTCCTTCTCTGAAGCAGCTGCGGGATGAGATCTTTCTCTCACTCTGAAAACTTATTTACATCAGCAAATCCAACTCAGAAATGGCTAAAAATTGCAAGAATAGCCTACATTCTTTGCAGGACATAAGAATACTTGTCATGTGTTTAAGAACATACTTTATAAAACACCCTCTTCATTTTCCTGCAGTATGTCTAAAATGCACTTGTCAGTGGCCAGTAAAATAGAGACCATATTATTGCTCTTCGTTTACAAAAATAAAGAGGTTTTCTTAATTCAGTGTTCTGACTCAGAGGATGAGTTACTGTGTGCAAGGAGTTCACTGGAGGAAAAAATATTCCCACTGTGTTATGCCCAGAGCCCCCCAACTGATGGATCAGTTCAAACCTTAGAAAGATCAATCATATGGTTCAGGTCCTGGTAATATGATTAAATAAGTCACTTATAACCCCTGCTTATTTTATTAAATAATGGACAGACTCTGGCACTATAAAGGCAGATTAAAGTAACTTCATTAAGAAGCTAAAAGGCTCTGTCAGAATAACACAATAAAAAGTCATATTCCAAAGCAAGACATTGTCCACTCACAGTATTTTAAACGCAGCTTAAGAGACAAAATGTTTTAAAATGCAAAAGGATATTTAAGGCACTTTTCTTAAAGCAGTAATCAATATCTGAGAGTTTCCAGTCTGTTAAGAAGGTCACAGACAGCACCTGAGTAAGTAGATCACTGGCTGTGGTCTTTAGATAATTTCTGTTTGCTCCATGGAGATTTGAAGGACTGATTGGTAACCTTTTATTTAATAACTTTCCATCTTTTGATGGCTGAATATAGTTGAATTTTAAGTGCAATCAAGAATTTCTTTAAGTAAAAAAAAGGACCACACCACCTCAATTAATATCCCCTATTAGATAAATTACTTCACTTTGTACTTCTCTCCTTCCTCTCGAGCACGGTTACAAACAACCACAGCACCTGAAAGGCAGCACATGCTTTGGGGAGCTGCTTCAGAAACTGCAGTCATTTATAATTGCCTTGGAACTCACATTCCCACTGCTCCTTGGGTCCCTTTCTGCCACTTTTGGCCTATATGAGTGCAACTCTGCAACCTATTTACTCTCTGGAAGTTCATTAAGTTTTGTTCAGATAAAAGTTATAAGAACTTGTAGTAAGTTATGAGTTATTTTTCAGAGAAAAGTTATAAGGGTCAGGTAATTAATTCTGAATTTCAGTGGAAATTCTACAACAGTTCTACTGCAGCCATATTAAAAGCAAGCCAATCTACCAGAATTAATATTCTGCAACAAATTTTAAGGAGTTAAGAACGATTAAGCAATTGCTGCTAAACATTACATGATAAAAAAAAGGCAAAAAGAGTCTTAAAGTAGTGATGAAGGTTTGCCAGGTCCTTGCAATACACATGGTAACGTCTCAAGGCTGGTCTGTGTGCAGCAGTGCAGCTGGTCAGGGGAAATGTGAATTTTTAGCACACTTGACAATCAGCTGTGGCTCACCACGTGCACAGGGCGCAGCTGAAGTTGAGGTTGCTTGTTCTATTTTTGAGTTATGATAAGTTATTTCACGTGAAGACACTCTCAGTGCTGGATCCTCTGGCAAGTCCAATGCACTGCTCACTGTGGGCAATATTTGCTGGTGAAAACTTGTTCCTTCACGTGACTTTTCAAGGAACAGGAAGAATTCAGTGTGGATCACAAACCCCAAACTGACATTGTTATAACTCACTGCAATGCAGCTTTGAAATAATTATTAATCTACTTGTCTTCCCCCTCCCAACTTCGACAGGATTCTGTACAGAAATTCACATTTTAGTCTGCATCATGAGTGAGGAAGGAATGTAGATGAGGAATTCAAGCAGCTGCATTCCCAGAGCATCCCTCATTTTCCTGCAGCTGAAAAGCTACAACGGGCTGTACTTGAGTTAGGATTGAGTGACCCACGAGTGAGTGCCCAGGCAAATCCAAGGTGCTGGACCTGCTTGAATTCCTGCTGACAGTGTGAATCTGAGCATCTGCTTCTGTGCTACCTTCTAGCTCCTGGGTCACTGCCTGCCCCATGATACACGTGCAAGATGCAGGCATTAACACGAGTCACAAAAATTACCTGTGGCTTTTTTTCCTCCAGAGCAGCTTGAATGAAATTCATGGACCTAACTGGTTAGGGGAGATTTGACTCTAATTAATTCTTTCTCAGTAAGCACATATTTCCAGACTATCAGCCTTCTTCAACGATCAGATTAATGTGTCTCATCTCATCCTATATTTTAAATTGTTCATTTTAAAATGTATTTCTGCAGTTGTGATTAAACGTAACGAAAATAATTATTTCCCCCGATTTTCCTTGTGACTATTTATTATTCCCTATCACTTTCATTCCTTGTTTCTCTTTCATCCAGACAAATAAATACATGAGATTGTAGTCAAACTATAAACTACTAGTCAGTCCTGGGCTTTCTTTAATGAAACCTGACTGAATTATTGCCCTGTTGAAACTCGCCCATTCTGTGTTGACACATTGTCACCATGCCTGTCCCAGAGATACATGAGATAGTCTGGGTTAGAAAATTCTGGCCCCTTGATTGTACCCCATCAATCATTCCAGAGACAGAGTTTGGAACAGGTATTAAAAATCTTTGATATTTTATGCATTTGGGCAGTATCATTAGCAACACAGGAGTCACCTGAAAGCCAGAAAAGCAAAGGCCAGGCGTGATCTCTGTAATATTCAACCTTGTCTGCAGAGCTAAATTATCTGTATTTACCACTAACCTAAAGTTTTTCTGTATGTCACCAAAACTCCCTTGTTCAAACATAAAATCTCTGTAAATACCTATCTGCCAAAAATGCTTAACTTTGCCAGAGGAAAAAAAATCCTTTTAATCATTTAAAGAGTCTGGAAAGAGAAATTCAGAAGACAGGAAAACTCAGAAAAAGAAAGAAATTACAAAGAAAAATCCCAAGGAATGTAAGAGACATTGGGCTGGTCTCCTCAAGGCCATGGACATTATGACCAAAAAGAAAGAGATTATAAAGACTGGCAGCAGAGGCTGACTAAAGAGTTGTCAAAATGACATGGAATTAAAAAAAAGACTGGCAAAGGTTGTGAAAGATTGGCCACCAAGCTGGAGAAGTCTTTCCGTTCCAAAGAGGGGAAAGAAACAAAGGAACATCTCTGAAGAAAATAATCAATTTGCTTGCCAGAAGAATTGAACTCCTGTTGATGTGTTATGATGATGGATGGCAGAGCCATCTAAATCATTTGCTGCCTGAATACTGTGTGTCATCAGTCTTATTAAAAAGCAGAATTAAGTGGTGATCAGAAAGGTCCTCTGCCCCTTTCACCCTGGCAGCTGCACTGCAGAGACCTGGCTGGAGGCAGAAAATCCACCTCACCTGAGAGCTTCCCAACTAATTCAAAGGGGAGAAACTTCTGGAAAGTGTGGGAATCACAGCCAGGAAACTCTGGGCAGCAAAATCCTTCTCTTGGTGACCCACAGCAGATTCTGCAGAGTTTGATGCCTGTAAGTCACTGCAGAAGAAGAGAAATTAAAAAAAAAAAGAAAATGATGGAAGAGAGTCATCTGCAGAACTCTGTTTAATCTTGTTTGTTTCTTTGTTTGTTTTCCCCACACAAAAGGTTCCTGTTTTAACTATCTTCCCTGGGTGTTTGTATCTAGAAAAGTTGGATTTGGAACAGCCAGCCTGTATCTACCACAGTGAGCACTGTCATGAAGGTCAAAGTACATTCCTTTTCCCTGGTCAGGCATCTTTATCTGTGAAACTGTAGAGCCAAATACTTACACTTTAAATTAAAAATTATTTGTACAGTAGGTCTATGTAAGTACCTAATTTTCTTTATGTTCTTTCCCACAAATTCATTAACTATATTATTTGGGGAAAGTAATCACAAAAGCAGTGTGTACACAATTTAAATTAATTCCCTTAAAATCAAAAGAATATTCATATAAATATGTTTGCTGTATTCATCCAATCCTAATTTATTACTTACTTTTGACATCTGTGGAAATCAGATAAAGTATTAAAATAAAGACTCTGAAGGAGTAAAATATCATTCTTCCCCTATTAATGTGCTATCAAGTTACACCCTTTAGAAACTACATAAAACTTGAACTACAAATGTTCAATTCAATTATATTGCAGGAAGTCATTGGCCAGCTTATTAGTATGATAAAAGTATGGAAATTAGTGCAGTTTAAGAACACATAGGGGGGTACTAATATGTTAATTGCAATTAAAGCCTGATATCAGTTCCATGTAGGAAGTCCAAGTTTTCGGTGATTTTAATGAGAGCAGAAATGTTAATTAGGAGGCTTTTATTTCACTTGCTGATGAATCTAGCAAGTTGGCCGGCTATTGCTGACCCAAGACACACAGCCAGCACAGCTCATGACCCCAGCCCAAAGATGCAGCACAGCTGCAGGGACTCCCTGCCTGGTGGGTGATTTGTGCCCCCAACACCAGGGCTCCCTCTCATCCAACGTGACTTTTCATCGCTCCCTCCTTGCACCAGTGAAGCACTGCAGTGTTGTATCAGGTGGTTGTGCAATAGGTGGCTTTTGGTACTTCCATCAGAGCCAAAAATACCAACGCTGGGAAGCTCTGAATATCCACTAATTTTTGCTACTGTTCTTGAAACAGATAAATCACAGATCTTCCTGTTTACCAGAATGTCCACCCCAGAGGCCAGTACTGCTCTGGCTGGGGCTGAGTTCTTACAAAGTATACATGAACTACATTATCTCTTTATTGTTATATTTCCTTTTTTCAAGTAGCTTGTACCTTACAATGTAAATTAATAAACATCTCCACATCAAACTGCCCTAAATTATAGCACACTCAGGCCAAATATTGGTCAGTGTGATTGATTATGTTCTATGCAAGCTGAAAACATGAAAACATGTTATAAGCAACAATAAAGAGAATATTGCAGGCAGCAGCTGCATCTGCCCAAAGCAAACTCTTGGTCCTCGCTGTGACAACATCTGATGGGGAGCTCTTGCCATTTTTTCCTTAGTGTGTATAACCACCAGAACCAGGGGTGTTTTTCCTATTTCTTGCATTTGTTTGTATCTGCAGTATTAAAGGCACTGGAATAAAGAAGAAGCCCATGCCAGAATTAAAACACATGGCAAAGCATCATCCAAAAGATCCAGTAGCAAACAGACTAATACAGAGAGATATTGCCAACACATCCTTGCTGTCATTTGTGTTCCTACAATCTGACCTCAATGGGCCATGAATGTGCCTTAAATATAGTTAGAAATGAACTCCAACACTCAGCTCTCCAGCACTGCAAAGAGGAGCTGGCAATCTTTGGTGGAAGTGCTGTGTGTCCTCCTCGCTCTGAGCTGTCAGATCCTCTCTCCTCTCCACAGACAAACCAAACTGTCACATAAACACAAGAACCTGGTGGCTAATTCTGCATTTTGCATCTGAGCTGCTAACCAAGCATCTGCAAACAGTGGTCCCCTCCTTTAAAACTGATGTAGTCAGAGAATCTTTTTTTGGGGGCTGAGGATAAGGAAGAAAGAATCAGGCATTGTTTCTGCATCCCCACCCTTTTGTACTGCACCCCTCTCTCAGTTGTGCATGTGTGCAAAACTGCACAAATAAAAGTGAGTACTTTTTTCCATCTGCTTTACCCACAATGTTAGCAACTTTTCTTCCGGGCCTTTCATTTTCCCCTTTAAACTCAAACCTATCAATGGATTTCTTTGTGACTCCAACTAACTGAGTTACTTCTTTCTTTTTTTCTTTTTTTTTTTTCAGCAGTAGTAGGTGTTGAAGAATTTGAATTGAAATTTGAAGGTTCCTGGCTCCCAAGCCAGCAGGAGATGAGGTTTAATTGCTTGGAAATACATTTTCACAGCTGATACTGGGGAACAGAAAAAGTCTGTATGTCAAGAGCCTCTAAACTAATCATTTAGCCATAACATGCACCACCCCATACCTGGGGACAATGTAACTGTTAACAGCTTGAAGCTGTTGAAAAAATAACCAATGAGAAGGTTTCCTCTAATTTTCTAATGCTATTCTTCACCCTGAAGAAACTAATAGAAGAGAAATGCCTTATTTTCAATTCTGTCAGTTCAAATGAAAACAATTGTGTGTTCACCTAGTCTTAGCACTGGAATTTATTAGATCTGAGGTTGTTCATTAAGGCAACAGTTTTGAAGCTGCTCAGTTGTTAATACACTGGCTGTGTAAACTCCTGGGCTGCCTGGTGTATCTGGTTACACTCTGGAGACTGAGACTTGGTTTCCAGCACTACAGATCAGGTCAAGAATTGCAATAACAATTAGCCATTAGTCACTAGATCTCAATTTGCCATAATAGAAGGTCATTTCTTCTGAGCATTTTTTCCCTTGGAAAGAAAGAGGAGATGTAGGAAACCGTAAACATTTTGGAAATTGGGATGTGGAAAAGCTGGGTATGGCTTCTGAGAAGATAACAGGGATAAAGCTCTTTATTTCTGTTTGAGCTTGCTGTTTGACAGTGGGGCATGAACTGCATGTATTGACTGTGCCCAATACAGATTAGTAGCTTTTTTTCAAATTTCAGTGATATGGAAAATCTATCCAATCCCACCAAGAATCAAACAGATTGTGCCTGACTCAACACAAGCATGTGAGAGACACTGAGAAACTTCACCTGTGCAACATCCCACTTCTTGCTGCTAAAATTATTCCTTTCCCTTCGCTTCCAGGACAGACAGAAATATTTTATATTAAATCTGAAAGTGCCTACAAAACATGAGATATGGCTGAGCTGTTGTTGATTAATTTTCGAATTCAAGTTGTTCAAAGAACAAGGAGGATATTGATCAACAGTTACCATTTGAGAGCGTCAACTTGGCAATGTTCCCTTGCAATAAAATAAAAAATTAAAATGGAATGGTTTTTCGTGAGGAATCAGCTGTTTCTCTGTGAATTGCCCAAGGTGCAGGAGGAGGAAACGTGGTGAAACTCAGTTTTGTTAAGAAAGACATGACTGGAGAAAGAATAGACAGCGTCCCAGACACAATCCTCACTTTTAATGGACAGTAGCAGCTGAATGAGAAATTACAAGGGGAGCTCCAAAACCTGGAGGGTGTTGCTGTGAATTGCTCTCCCCTCAACCCAGTACCTGTAATTAACACAAAGAGAGGAGGGATGCCCGCTGGTAGCCTTGCTGACCATCAGCTGACAGACAGTTACCTCTGCAAAGGTCAAAGGGCAGGGCTTTTAATCTATAGGTTGATGATCCCTTGGGGACAGTGTGGTGTGAAAAAGAATTTGGTCTGCTTGATGCTATTATGGGCAGGATCAGCCTGCCAAAATCCATTAGCACTCACTTTTCCTGCCAATAAGCACGAAGCTAGCTTTTGGTATGATTTTTCCAAAGCGGATCTCCCATCATTAATCCTTTATAAACGTGAAACATACAGTTTCTTATATGATAAAAAGTGATTTTTCAGGAATTTTTAAAATGCACGGCGTGTTCTTCAGTTAGATCTGTTTAGCACATTGAATGTGTTCTGAGAGGCTTCAAGTTAAACTGAAAAATCTGCAAAGAAAAATGTAGATGTCTTGAAAGCACAGCTTAATGTGTGGGGCACAGTGTTATTGTGTGTAAGTTATCTTGCTCATACCATGACAAAAACCAAACCAAATCTGAATGCTCTGTTTAAGGGAAAATCAGAAATAATTTTAGCCTTACTTCATTGCTTTTAGACCCAAAGTGTTTTAACTTGACGTTTTCTCTGAATATCTTACGAGACGTTCTTTGGCTCTCCAGACAGCTCTGAGGGAGAGAAACTTCATTTGCTTTTCACGTTTGTCCCTTGCAGTTTCAAAAACACTTCTTATAATGACCTTGAAAGGAGAGGAACTTGTGGAGGGTTTTTTTTTTTTGCTGTATGACATTCATTAGTAAGTAATGTGGAAAGAATGCTAATACTATGTTGCTGAAATATATAAAGAACTGTATTTTTTCATTATGTTAAAGACCAAGTTGTGCAACTTAAATGACAATAAGGTGTGGCATATGTGCTGAGAATATTCTGAAAGCTTTTGTTAGAGTTAAGTTAGGAAGATGTAATAAAAATAAAATGAAAACAAATTCCTCAGCAGATAATAACATATTTATAAGTTATATAACGTTAAAGTATGATTTAAATCTCCTAAATAAAAAGCTATTACATGCAGCTTTGAGTCTGACTTCTGTCAGCTTCAGAACATGCAGCCTACCATACATTTCCATCCCATATGTCAGCCTTTAAAAAAGGGGTTGGAAAATAGAATGAAATCTTTTGATGTTTGCTATCATAGCTTTGGCTGTTTATAAAAAAAAAAAAAAAAAAAAAAAAAAGGAAAAAAAATAAAATCAATGCCTCCCAATAGATAATAAATCTTGACTTTACCTCCCCACAGATTAAATCTTTATCTTCAGAAAGGCTCAGTCAGTCTGGTTCATTTGATGGGCAGATGCATGTCATGCAATACTTGATGAGAAACTTGTGAGCATCCTTTGGCCATGCCTGCTTTGAGCTGTCAGATGGTTTTCTCTGGGGAACCTTTCCTTTTGCTGTGCATCAGAGCAAAATAATATTTTATTGTTGGTCACAATTAATAATTCATTGAAATGCACCAAATGAACACACACACACACAAAAAGGTGGATATAAATCTTATTAGGTCCCTGGATAAAGTCACAGTATGCCTTTGCATTTTGAATTTCCAGGCATATATTATATCATCCGATATTGGAACAAGCTGAGAAATGTAATATAAAAATTTGATAAATTGCTTTCTGCTTGTAAATGAGAAAACAGACTTGTAAAATGTGAAATGAACCATTCTGGCAAAGAAGAATTTGAGTTTAGAGTGTAAACACTTGAGTTAATGGCTGGGGTATCTCTGAGTCTCAGAAGCTGTGGTACACAGGGAGGGTGAAAGTGAGGTTATGGAAGCTCTTCAATATTTTACTTTGAACATCCTTACAGGCCTTAATTAGACAGATTACCTGTTATGCATGGTGCAGTGTGCTGAACAGTTTTAAACTGCCTTGTCCTCAAGGCAAATGGAAGGCAAAATCAAAACGAATTACACTCTACACAAATAACAATGAACCTGCTATTAATGTTCCGGTGAAAAAAACCGAAAGCTTCCCAGCCCTTGCACTATTTAATGTTTAACTTTACCTTGTGCAGAAGAGTTTGCTGGGTATCTCCTGGTCATTTGAATTTATGGACCTGCCCTGTCCTGTGAAACCTTTAATGCCATTTAGTGTTGTAATGCCTTGAGTTTTTCGTGTTGCTTCACATCTCAGAAAACGTGACAATGGAACGAAAACTTTTCTGACGCCAAAATTAAGAAAAGCTTGCTTTCTTTCTTCAAAGTGGGATTTTGAAAGTTTGGTTCCATATCTGCAGCAGGAAGCAGGGAGGAACAGGAAGCATGTTTCCTGGTGGTTCCAGGACAGGAGTGTTAACTCAGTGCATATATGCTAAATTCCTGAAGCTCTTTAATCGGTTTATTCAGCCAGCCACCTACAGGGAAGGTCACCGTGTCAGGAATCCTGAATGGGATTTTCTGTGAATTGGGAACAGAGCTTTTAAAGGCCAGAGGTTTAGGAACATAAACCAGATGTGCTCATTTCAAATAGTCTGCTTACTAAAAAAAGGTCAAACACTTAGATCTTTTTAAAATCTTACTGTCAGACACACTCCACAGAACCAAGAATTTTACTGTCCTGAATGGGATGAATTTTACCAATTTCTTAGATGAAATATGTCTTCAGATCTTTGCCATAAATGCATTACTTCCCTGTTTATAGTCTAATGTGGCATGTAAGAATTTTATTAATTCAAACAGATGAATATTTTTCAAGATAATTGTTTTAAAATCCCTTTTCATGCTTTTATTTTATATAGTTCAGAGTTATTACGAGCATACATTGGTTTACAAAACTGTTTTTCCAGTCAACAATCTGCACAGCATAAATCTAGATAATGATGTGGTTAGGGTGAAGATGGTTGTTGTTTTGGTGGGGGTTTTCTCTCCAGGTATACCTGTCTGAAGATTGATCTCTTGTCCACTGGAGTCAAATCAAATGCAATGTAATTATTGGTGCAATTTTACACCACTGTTCTGATAAGTTTTTTACTGAACTATCTATGTTGAGTGGCAGCATCTCACTTATTGCTATGCTCAAACCTGTGGATAGGGATTTTTAGGACCTTTCAAGAAGCAAAACACTGAGGTGTGAATCAACCAACATGCCAGATGTATGGGGAGAAGGAGTCAAAACTTCTCCCAGCTTCCACACAGGGTATGGAATATTAAACTGATCTCTGTCCATTCTGCCTGAACAACCAGTCTGAGGAATGCTCAGAGCAGCAGAGGTTGAAAACACCCCTTCTCCTCCTAGTTTGGGTCCCACCCTTCTTGCTGGGACCCCTCGAAGGAACAAAGCAGGACAAAAAGGAAAATAAATACCTGACAGAGCAATCAAAAGTTGCAGCAGAGCAGAGAAAATGAAACACCTGCCTTGGATAACTCACAGCAACTGATTGATTGCCACTAAATGTCTGCAGTTCTGCTCTCACCACTATGGGTTATGTAGGCACAGAAAATTTTCATCTTTCAACCATGGCATGATCTCGAAGGTGGTGAGAACCCCGGAGTTGTAATGAACAAAAACCCACTCACCACCAAAAAAACCCCAAACCAACCATTCAGAAGTGAGACTAATTCTGCCTGGGTTATCTTCAGATGGTTTGCTCTGCTCTGCATTTGAATAACGCTTTGTGCAGAGTGTTCTTTATTCGTAGTGAACTGCAGATGACTTTCCATTTCTAGGTCAGCAACATTATTCACCCTTCAATGTACATCCCCATTTTTTTTTAAAAAAAAGAAATTCTTGAATGAAACCCTGGGCTGTGCCCATTGAAATTTGCACAAACCCTGAGCACTGGCACATATTCCTTCTTGCTCTGGGTTTTTTTTCTCTTAAGGGTACCGTGATTTGGTTTGGGATCTGAGGAAAGGTTAAACAAGTGGTTTGGAAATATTTTTTCTTTCTGATATAACATCTGAGTAGAATATACCTAGCAAAATAACTTCCCAAAAGAGTCTTCCTTGGATTGTTCCTGTTATTTCTTGGAACAGTAATCACAAAATTTGTCATATTTGATAACCATACAGCTTTCTTCTAAATTGAGTAAAAAGAAGACAAACTTTAAACAAGAGTAGTTACTGATTCTATGCTCTTTTGGAGATTTCGTAGACCATGAGTGCAAAAATATTTGATAATATTTTATATATATATATATTAGTATTAATATTTTTATAGATACATGTAAACTTTCAAAACTAAAAAAGAAAAAAAAACACAAATAAATGAGGCAGATAGTCCAAGAACCTCCTTCTGGCAGTATTTGTCTTTATGACTAAAGTTATTAATATTCCTTAAAAAGCAGATAATTTAGCTGGCCTAGTTTCTTCTCTGGGTAGTTCATTGAAGTAGCATATTTAGGTGTTAAACACTCTTACACTGCCAGTGATAAAGCTCAGAAACTTTTGGTTTCTTTTAAGCAGTTGTATTAATTGGAACTGTGTGCACCTGACACATACCTTTCAGAGGCTGAGTGCATGGAATTTTCTTTTAAGTGTGTAAATTATGAATTGGTTCATTACCCCACTAGTCTTAGTTCAGCCTTCCATTTATGGATTAAACATGAGAACTATTGAAAGTTAAATATTCTACCAAATATTTAGGAGAGTTTAATTTTTTTAAATTGCATCTTAGTAATTTTTTTATTTTATTTGTGAAGTTAATAGTAAATGAGAGACACTGCTCTATTTCAGAGGCAAAATGGTATATTTCCTTCTGGGAAGGTCTTTTCAAAGAGAATTTACAGGAAAAAATATGTGATGTATCAAAATTTCAGCAGTGTAGCACCTGCAGGGTTTTTGTTCCTATTTTAATATGTCAACTTCAGTATTTCCTACTTTTGCCAAACATACACTATATTTTAATTTTTTTTTTCAATCTACTTAAAGTAGCAATATCAAAATTCATCATGGTATAGGAGAATGTGTGAATGAGACTCATCCACTTGGTGGGATGCTACAGTCTTTGAACACATATATTATAAAATATTGAAAAAAAACCCCAAACAACAACAACAAAATTTCCAATCATTTTCTGTAACGGTGTTGCTAAATTTTTCATCGTTTCTCAGCAAGCTCTTTGACTTTAATCACCTTAATGATCTGTGAGGTGGCAGAGCATGGCATTCCAGGATTTTATTGTGCCATGCAACAGTAAAAAGGTGTGTCTTTGCCCAAAGTAACATTCTTCTTTCCCACTTTCCCTGACAAGATGTTTTAGCCCCTTCACAGTTATCTGCCAGCTGTGCAGTTTAATTCTGCTCCCAATTATGGCAAAGTAAACGTCAGCTGTAAAAACCTCTGCTGCTTTATATTCTGTGTGTCACCCACCAACCCTCTGCCCTGTTTGCCTTCTCTACCTGCTGTTATGCTCTGGACTGATGGTTTCAATGATTTTCCCCTTCCTGATCACTGTGCTGGATGATTGTTCCATTAAACTCAGAGTCCCTAGATTGGTTTCTTGCTTCACACCTAATTATTTTATATTTATCTCACGCTTATACAAACTCATCTGAGCCTCTCTGGCTTAAAAAAAAAATAGTGGGTTCACAAATAGAGAAGCTGAGAAACTCTCTTGGTTAGTGATTTCTGAGTTACAGCAGGGTCCTCTGGCAGAATTTTGTTGATATCAAGGAGGTCACTCCATCAGTCATTTAGGACCTTCCTGGATTCAGGCACGCTCCCAGCTCTCTGTCTCCTCACCTTTTGAAAACCACTGGCTTTGCATGAAGAGCTCACAAATCGTGGAGCTGCCACGTTTTCAGCAGCACACAGGCAAAGAGGGATCTATACAATCTTTAATTTTGGGGGATTAAGTGTAGAAGTGTGAAATAAAATTCCTTCTGAAAGCTCTAATACAATAGAAACATGCCTTACAAAGCACAGTTTGGAGAGTTCTGGCTCTAAATTTACACGACTGTTTTCAGGAGCTTGTTGGATATATGACAGACATTTAATGTTATTTCTAGAGATATTATAGGCTGCATAATTTACTGGACTCTAAGGGTTTATTTGATTTTATTATATTGTTCCACCCATTTTTAATCCTTGAGAATATTACTACTCTTGCATTCTAGAAAGCTGTAAAGCAGGAGTGTTACCAACCCTTAGGACAGTACACATCCTCTGCATTGGGCATAGGTATTTGTCAAGCAGAACCTCTAAAAACCCAGAGCACTAGAAAAGGCCTAAGAAAAAAAAAAAAAAGCAAAATTGAACCTGCCATCCAAGAAGGGAAAATCTCAGTCCTGCTCCCCAAAGCTTTACCCAAGAAAAGAATATCTTTTGCTTAAGTACTGACTAATACAACTGTTAAGTGCCTTGTTTGTGCTACATTTTCTTATAGAAGTCAAGCTTGTTCCCTTTCTTTGTCAATTTACAAAATACATCATCCTTGAGCTGCCTTTTGAAGAAAGTCTGCTCTGCTAATATATATATTTCAATAATTAATGGAATAACAAAGTAAGCCTAGATTAGACTGTGTTAGCACTGCAAATGTAGGAAAGAAAATTAACAGTAGCTGTTTTCATTTTAATAATATAATAGAACCAATTTTTAAAATATAAATTTGTGGGGTTTTTTTTCTTTTTTTTTTTTTTAATTGAGATTAGGGGTTTTTAATGCCATTTTTAGATACTGAGAAACACACTCGATTAGAATGTCCTTTGTGAACTAATATAAACTGTGCTCAAATTAAGGTTTTGTGAAGGTTGAATCGTTGGATTAACCTTATAAGTAATCACTGAAATCCTTTATTTCATTTACTCTTTACTGATCTCAGTTACAGATCAAGTTTTCCATTGAAGAGAGTTTAGAAACTTCATGTCCTGAAATGCACAAAGGAAAAACTTGCCAGTATTAAATGTATTTTTCTCATCAAGAAGAGTTCAGTTCACAGTAGTCCTTAAATATTCCTTGATGAAATCTAATTTGCTTAATTTTGTTTGACCACTTTGCTGAAGAAAAAATACAGCAGATACAGTTGCAGAGCTGTTTAGAATGTCTGGCGTGTCTTGACATTTTGCATCCTAGCAAAATTGCAATTACAGTGCTGTAAGTGTATCTAACATGCCCTGACACTCCATTTAGAGGAATGAACATGGCACTGAAGACTGTTTTCCAAAAACATTTATGTTCCTGCAGTATGAATAGAAAAAAATAATCCAGCAATTCAATTTGGGTTTGAAATCAAACTTCGAAGGCTTTTAAGGATGTTTATTACAGAAATAGAACATGCATTTAACCGAATAGAGATGCAGTTAGGATTCACTAAACACCTTTTCCCTCACAGTGTTGACAAAAATATTTGGAAAAAAAAAGGAATAACAAGTAAATGCTAATCAGAAATTTAACCTCCCCCCTCATATACCAATAACCTAGCTCCCTCTAATTTGAGATATTTTTGGAAGGTCAGTGACTTATGTGAACAAAAGTGCATTGACATGAATATTTATCAAAAAGGAGTAAGTCTCCCAACCCTGATTAACTGTGCAGAGGTATCTGAGTGTTCTTCTGCAGTGTTTCTATTTCTGAATGCTGAATGAGAGACAGGATTTAACAGTGTAAGCAGTGACTGATGACATGAAAGAGCAGAGCTCAACTCCAGACTTGGGCTCAGCGTTCCTCCAGGACACTTGGCAAAATCCTAAGCCAGCAGCTGAAACCCAGGGTAGGCTGTGACTTGATCTGCAAAGCTCTTGCTCTCCTTCCCATGCACATTCAGCAGTTCTGCTGAGCCCTCCTAACGCGGCCTGACACTTGCAAGAAAGTCAAGAGTAATGCAGGCTCTTGTGCTTGACATTTAGCCCTCAATGTCACTCCTCCTTCCTCCAGTGCAGCTGAGGAGAGGAATTCTTAGGAAGCAGCACAGCTTCCCTCTGGGCCAGCTCTTGGACAGGTTGTGATCCATCAATAGAAGCACAGCTCGGAATCACTTTGGTGTGCCCCCAAAGAAGTGGCTGAATGCAGAAGTGTGGCTGGCACTACCCAGGGTGTTCTGAAGGGAGTTTGGTGCCAGCTGTGAGCAGCACAGCCCCACCTGCAGCTGGTGCAGGACAGGAGGGAGGACTGAGCAGAGCAGAGCCCCTGCAGGGCTGGGAAAGCTCCTGGAAGCATCACCCGGCTCTGACAGGTGGAGAGGCTCCTGCAGAGCAAACAGCACCCTCAGTGCTGTGGGTAATGTTCCTCCTCTCAGTGCTTTCCTCTTTACTGCGTGCTAAGATTGCTATTGGCACTGTAAGTCATTAGCTGCAGGTTGCCCAAAGCCCAAAGCCCTTTGGGTGCTAAAAATCCATTACTGTGGTGTTTATTTTGGAGCTACAGGCTGGATGAACAAGGGAATAGGGTAAGATTTACTCTGGTAGGCTGAGAATTTTAAAGAAACTCTGTTTCACTGAATATAGAGATTTTAAATGTCTTTATTAGAATTTTCATTTAAGCGTTTCCTAAAATCTTGCTGTGATATTACAAAGAACATAGAAAATTTGGAAATTGAAAATGCAGAGATAAACAAATTATTTGTTACAAGAAGGGCCTTGCAGGTCTCAGGGGAAATAGAATATTCTAATGTCTGTTTATACCAGCAGAAGTAAATTGTATTTGGTGAACATAATGTTAGTCATTTACAAACATGAAAAATTGTGGAGTTTCTTTTGTTTATTTCAAAGACTTTGCATTGCACATCGAATTTATTTGAGTTAAACTGAATTGGAGCATAGTAAGAATTTGGCTGTAGATGAAAATTCCCTTCCCTTTGTCTTCTCTACATTTCACTCGGTTTTCTTTCCTTCCTTCCTCCCTTTCTTCTCCCTCCTGCCTTCCTTCCCTCCCTTTCACTCATCTTTTTCCCCTTCTTCCTTATTTTGACTTATCTTCCCTCTCTTTTCTCCTTTTTATTTTCCTCTTTTTTCTTTCTTTTCTTTTTTTCTTCCTTTTTTTTTTTTTTTCTCCTTTAGACTTATGGAAGTTTAGTGCAAAGACCTGACTTACTTTTTAAAAATCAACCTTAATTTTCAGTAGTCTCATTTTCAGACTAGAGAACCAAAATGAACCATCTGAAATGGCAGCTTACAGTCAAAGTCACAGTTTCCAAACAATTTAACAATGCTTTCTTTTAATTTTGTTTATTGTGAAACAAACTATAAAATGGATATTTTAAAGGAATTAACATTTTCCAGCAAGCAACATTTGATCTCCACTCAGATTGAATTAGACCTTTGCAGCTAAATTTGGAAAAGTGCATTTTCCCACACTCTTTTCTTAAAAAAAAAAAAAAAAGAAATAAAAATGTCCAATCCTATCCAGCTGATTAATACAGTGCAGTTGCTGTACCCCAGTGCAGCCAAGGGAGAGATGGATTAATATGTCAGCTAAAATTGACAGTAGGATGACTAGTAACCTGCTCGATATAATTCCACGGGGTTTCAGACCTTTTAGGTGAATGTTTACAGCCAAAAATCCTAGCTTTAAGTAAAGATATGCAACTGCTGAAGTAGCTTTTATTCTGACACAGAATACTAAATTAGGAGTTTTGTAAAAAAAAAAAAAAAAAAAAAAGAAAAAGAAGTCAAATTAATTCTTCTCTTTAAGTTATTGGAACCCTTTTTTTCCCATCTTGTTCCAGAGACAGAGGTGCTGGCTTAGAAAAGACAGAATTTTTATACTGAAAGGACTGGTGACATAAAATGTATCGACACAATGTTAATGCACATAAGAAGGGACTCAGATTTCAATCCCAGGTGACACAGAGAGAAAATAAGAAAAGAAAACTGGAAACAGATAAAAAATAAAGAATAAAGAATGGGTGTTTGGTAGCATTTACTAAACATCCAAGCAGGTGACGTTATGACTGCAGGTGCAGGAATGTGTCAAGTGAGGTTTATAAAACATCTCCTTTTCTTTCCAGCGCAGTTGAATTCTGGCCCCTGGTGTTTTGTCCAGCCAGGGGTTGCCTGCCTGGGGCTGTGGTTGGGCTCCAGCTGCCCGGGAGGGAGTGGAAAGTGAGGACATTCCACGTGGGAATCCATTCCCAAAGCAGTTGTTCTGCCCATCTTTACCTCCTGGTCCTGGGTCAGAAAGGCTGAGCAAGGAACTCAAGCACAAGAGGGGCTGGCTCAGGTTCCAGCCTTGCCCCTCAAGGCAGTATGAAAGCATTTGTAAGCAGAGCCAGTGAGATATTGCTTCAGGCTTTCCCTTCTGTGGTTGTTTTATTCTAGTGTTTCAGGGGAAAATCAGCTCCTGTAGATACAGCCTCAGATCAGCAAGGTTTGCTTTGTTTTTATTTAAAGATAGTTGCTAATATATCACTAAAATGTTTCTGGTTAATCATGTAAAACATGCAGCTGTGCCCAAAGAGGCTCCATATCTGTCACAAAGGAGCCCAAACCCAGTCCCAACACGTTGCAAACAAGACCATAAGATGTGTGCTGCAGACTAAACCTCACAACATTAATTGTGCAATCTTACACAATTCAAACTGAGGTTTTGCAGGGACACTGATCAATGCCTCCCCCTGACTGTCAAATATTAACTCTCCTGTCAGGGCTCCCATTTGCACTGTCTAAACAACTGTTTCGCCCTTCATTCAGACAATGACCTTTTGTAACTAAGGAGAAAATTAGCAGCAAGAACTTCTTTTAAATGGTGTGAAAAAGAAAGAAATCCTATTTAATCTGCAATAACAGTGGTTTTATTTCTAGGAGTTTATGTTCTGAAAGATATAAATTTGTCACCTGTGGTGTTCTGAAAGACTTATCATACATGGACATAAAAATGCCGATCTTTTGATTAGATAATTGTATAACTGGAGTGAATCTCCAGTGAATTTGGCACCCACCCTCATGGAGGAGCCTGGAACTTGGTGGTGGTGTCAGAGCTGCTGCTGGTACCGAGGAGCTGCCACTCAGCCAGCCAGGGTGGGCACAAGGTCCTTTGATGTCCTGCCTCTCATCTGGCAGACTTGGAGCTCACAATGAGAAGAAAGGTGATGAAGTGCTGGCAAGGAGCCTGTGGGTTAGATGTTACCTGTTGATTACACTTGACCTCTTTTCCTACGATATCCCAAGGCCCCTCATGAAGGCCAGAGCCCTGGGAAGTCTCCATGAATGACTGTAAGCAAAATGAAACTTGAACTGCTTTAGATTGGTCGTCAGTGTGGAGGGTGGTGGCTTTGGCTGCTGGGATCCGAGGTGGTCCACCTGGGGAAATCATCTGTGAAAGATTCAGCTGGAATTAATCATTTGACTAAATCTAAATATGTATAACATTTCATTTTCATCTTGGTTAAGACAGAAATATCCTAATTCACAGTGGAAAACTAGTAATTTGGAGTGTTTGAGCAAAGGGAAAACATTGGACTGTGCAGAACATATTAATGCCTACGATGCCTCAGGTGAGAGTTTCTCTGGAACTCCAGCAAAAAAACTTATAGCAAGTGATGAATGAAACAAAAAGGTCCTATGGAAAAGTACTAGCCTTCTTTAGAATCACTCCTAAGTTTTTGAATTTCAAGGAAAACTGTGCCTTTTTTACACATTTCTTAAGCTGACTGCAACGATCTCTATCATTGCATTGTTCTGCACTTAAATCCCTTGGGTGGTTGGACACCTGGCTGGAACAGATCTTTCTGATTCCATTTTATAGGGCTTTCCCATAGAATCTGACAGCACATGTAGAGAACCTAAAGATGCACATCAGCAGCCCAGACTTGATCTTCAGGAAGATTTTCAAGATTTCACGTGCCCAGAGGAACGACCCAGATCAAAATGCAGTTCAGGTGTAGTGAGCTCCCAGCTCTCCTCCTGATCCACTGGACAGACAATTGATCCATTATTGACAGTACACTTAAATGTACAATACATGGATATTAATTTTGCAGCATATACAAACAAAATTGGAAGGCATCCCTAAGGAGGAAAGCCCTTTCCCGAAAAATGCAGGTCCAGATGGAAAACCAGCAGGTTAATCAATTTCTGGGAGCAATGCAAAACTGCTTAGGTTTTAAAAATTAATACAGAGATTCCTCAATTCTTTTTATTCTTCTTTGACTCACTGAAAAGGTACATCCAAGGCTGACACTTTGATCTGATTTTAGTATCTAAATCCCAGCTCTAGAAAGCCTTCCAGAGCAGCCTGTAAAATCCTTTGTCTCTCCGGCTCACACAGCATTTTTGAGAGGGCAGGGAAGGGGTGAGGAGCTCTCAGCACGTCCCAATGGTTCTTCCAAGGCTTTCTGGATCAATTTCAGTTCATCCTTTCAGCCTGGCGACCACGTGTGTGCCACGGTGACAGCTCCAAAGGGACCAGTCCCCACAATTCCAGGGAATCCAAGGCAATGCTGGGAGATACTCAGCTACTCACAGTGGGAAAGGCTGCAGTGGAGGGGGCAGCTGGTTTGCCCAAAGTTTGCTCACTCAGGTTCTAGGAGAAACACTGTAAAGCTGCTGCCTGCCCGAAAGATCCCGTCCATTATGAAATCTATGTTCCTTTTGCTGCTCAGATCTTCAGACACAGTCCCATGGAGGTCTGTCTTGTCACGTAAGGCTCCAGGCTGGATTTCAGTTTGTTTTCTCTGGGGAAATAAAAGCCTGACACTGCCAAGATGGCATTCCTGGCTCACACTGGAACGTGCCCCAGCCTTGTCCCTCCCGTGCCTGAGCACCTGAGTGTTGGGAGGCAGTGCTGGGGACGATGTGCTGACAGGGGACATGAGGAAAGATTTAGGGCAGAGCCGTGGATTTTCTAACATATAATTTACTGTTTCACAGAAGTTACAGATTGAAGAAATCTTGTGGGCTTGCCCCTCCCTCAAAATCGTTCCTATTCCCCGAACTACCCTGGTACATCGCCTAATTTAATTTTAAAGGAGTAAAGTAATAGTCACTCACATTTTCCCTTTTCTTTTTCTGTTCTTACTTATAAACTCTGCACACCTGGGATTGCTAAAAGCTTCCCCTTGCTCCACTGAGGTGTTTATCTTTTCTTCCTTATTACTGTTTTGGGTAAGAAAATGTGTATCTGGGGCCAGTGTGGTGATTACTCACAGCACTCCCTAGTTATACAGTTTCAGTGGTGTGGTTCCTCTGGGTAAAAGTTTACAAGACTGCCTTTGAACTTTCTCTTGAACGAGGTTTCCTTTACCTTTTTTTTTTTTTTTTAATACTGATAATTCTTTATCAGCTTAATCCTGAAGCCAAACTTCAGGAGATAATTAGTGGAAAGTATGATTTATTTTCTGCCGCTAATAAAGCAGGATATTGTGTACAGGCACTAATAAAAATGTTCAACTACACTGGAATCTATTCCTTATATACAAACTTTTTCTAGTTTAGAAAATGTGGGTTATGTTTAATGCTGCTCTGAGAAAAGACAGTGCTGAATACCATACCCATTTTATACATAAAATATTTCTATTTATTCAACTGTACTAATTGTCCCAAAGCAGGAAAATCATTGCCATTACACTCTACTAGCAATTCCTTAAAAACTACTCTATAACATGCTTTAAAGAAATATGTGCTTTTCATGGTTCAATTATTGTCATGGCAAATATCCAGCCCAGTGAACAAAGACAATAAAATACCTTATACGAAGTCAGAGGCCCCCAAACACTTTTATTATACTGCACACACTGGACTCAGAGAAGGAGTTTTTAGGTACTGTAGTCTGGGAAACCATCTGGTTTGTTCTGTTTTGAACAAAGAAAGCCATTTTTATATTCCTGCTTTCCCCCTTACTGGAGGGGAGGACTCCTGATGCCGTGGCGAAGGTTGTGTCAGCACTTCCTTCATCAAATCCATTTGGAGAAGCGAAGGAGAGGCTGGAGAGCCATCAGGTGCCCACAGGTGGGCGGGAGGGAGGCACCCGTGGGTGTTCAACACATTTAGCAGGCAGATAAAATCAGAACTTGGTAATAAAAACATAGACACTTCCCGCTCAAGATTTGTATTTTGCTTTTCATTTACGGCGTAAAGTCTGATAATACATTATAGTTTATTTTTTAAAAATTAAAGACTGGCCCTAAGTTAATTTTTATAAATTGAAGGTTGAGTCATGTAAAGCTGCAGACCTGAAGCTCTCTCTTGCACAGACTCAGACTGGACCTGAAGCAAGGACAGTGAATGGTAACGTGATGGGAGCCTTGCTAAAAGGTAAAAAGGAAACGGCACTTTTTAAAAATGCCCTGACATTGTCAGGCATCATTACTGAAGTACAAAGCAATGAAAGTAAGAAAAGGCTTTTAAGAATAGTACAGAACTCAGAGTGTGTGAGAGAACTGATGAGTTTTGTGCAGCCTTGCTGATTGTCAGGTCTTGACGACACCCGAAGAGCACGTTCAGCTCACCCACTTGATGTGCAAGCTTAAGAAATCACCTCATCAGCTGAGAGTTCCTTCATCAGAAATAGCTGGTGCAGGAGTTTCCACACAACTTCTGGGCCAACTCAGCAAGATCAGCTTGAATGACTACCAAAGGTGAGTTAAAATAACTGATAAAGTTTGTGTTGAAAGTGACTTTCAATTAAATTGGCTGTCAGAATTGCAGCAGTTTTCCTCATAAATAAAAACCTGATGTGGTTCAACTCTAGAAATGGTTTATTTTGATTAATCAAGTCAGTAAGGAGTCTTCTCCAGTTTAATTCGTGTGTGTCTGTGCTTGCACAGAAAATGACACACTTAACTAATTAGATTAAAAACTTTCTATGCTTGCAGTTGGAAAATCCATCACTATGGCACAGCCTTGCATGGGAAACAGCTTTCCCATGCCATACATTTTTATACTAAAAATAAAAAAAACCTGTTTCCCTGCAGAGATTTTTCGTGAGAATCTGGAGGAATGACTAGCCAGAATAACCTCACACACTGACTTTAATGAAAGCACCCCAAACTCACATTTGCATCAGGCCAGGAACCTGAATTTGACAGTCCTCTAAGAGCTACAGGAATGCTCCTGTTTCTGAGGGTCTTCTCCCAGTTTCAGCAGACAGCATTTGCAACTGAAAAACCTTTCCAATAAAAGTTTCAAGGAAATATATATTTTTTGGTGCTGTAAAAAAATTTCCTGATCTCAACTTGAGTCTTACAATATGTTCATATTTCTGCTGCATTTTCTCCCATCTTTGTTTTAGGTTTTTTCTGTGTATGATTTTAAAATGCAACAAAAAGCCCTTTTCTCTGTGAAGACCAGCAGTTGGTAGCACGTTCAGACAATTCCACGTTCAGACAATTAGTAATCTCATTTCTGCCCCCCCTGAGTCTGGCAATAGACACTCATGAAGTTCCCATATTTATTATTCCTCTTGGATTTGCATAGAGCTGGTGTCAGACCACGCTCTGATCCCAAACTCAGTGGTGCTCTGTGTGAAATTCAGCACAGCACATTTATATTGTCTTGGCCACACTTGAGGAATGCCTTGAGATAGCATCAGCTCTGTCAGGATTTGATTCCAATCTTACTTCAAAGGCTTCTGGAGGACAACAAATGGTGGGGACTGCAGTTACTGACATGGAGGATGGATGATAAAGTTTCCTGGATTGCTGAGATTGCTTCATCACATTCCACAAACGTTCATAATTCAAAGCTTTTCTGTTTGCTCAAGAGCTGTGAATATCACGGCACAGCTTTATCACCCAGCAGATGAGTGAGACAGAGACTTCTGTTCACTGGGAAGGGGCTTACACAAAACACTCTAACCCTGAACCTCTTTCCACCCATCAAGTGTTGCCCTGGAGGAACAAACAAATGGTGTGAGTTACATTTTTTTGGAGCCATCCAGTAATCTTTACCTCAGCTAAGGTCGTTGTAACTTAAGTCATCTCTTTGCAATTGATGAAACACTCTGAAATATTACGATCTGTTTAGCTGGGCTTTGGAAGAGAAGTCGTTCTGCTCTGCTCTTGCCAGGGTAGGCACTGAATGGTGAAGTCACCACAAACATGAAATTGCTTGCAGATGGCTGAGGGTGGAGGTTGAGCTCAATCCCTCATCTCCCTGGCTTTTAGGAAACCTGTTTTCAGGCATGGGGATGCTTTATTTTACTGGATTTACTCATCTTGATTTCTCCTGTGACTATAGAATTCTTTCCCCAGCTGCTTTGTTCTTAATTGTAAGTGAGCAATTACTTCAGGATGTGTTACTTTTGTAGTATGAGCTATTCCCAGAGCAAAAGAAACATTGAAAAAGACAGGGTGTGCCAAGGATGTTTCCAAAACTCTGCCCTCTTTTTATCTTTTTATTCTTTTTTGGATGCTGCAGGTTTTTTTACAGTATCAGTATCAGCAGGGTGAATGCAATGTGATTTTCACAAATTATAGCTTCCTTTCCCAATTATGTTGCTCTCTATTTATGGCTGTTCCACTAAAATTTAACTTCTAATGTTGTTTTTGTAGGCTTGACAATTCCCTTGTCTTTCTGATACTCATGAAAAATGCAGAAATTCTGATGCATCTCTTTATAGTGTCCATTAAATTCTTTAAGAGGTTCTTGTGAAGTCTCACAAGGATGCTCACTAATGAAGTGTGATTGCCATATCTTGGCTGAATACTTGAAGAGCCACTGACCTGCTCACTGTAAAATCTAATTTGGAAAGGTGTGGCATTTGTACCCTGTTTAGAAAACTCATAATTCAGCAGTCCAAAGATCTTATATAAAACTAAAATGAGAGGGGTGAATACTCTGTGAAGGAGGATTCCACACAAGGAAACAAGTTATATGCAAGTTGATCATAAAAACAATAAAATTTTCTGGGCCTTCTCGGATATTTTTGGTCTCAGTAAAATTTGTGCAAAGTCATGCCATTCAGGAAGCGTCAATTGAGCAATTTATTTATGCAAATGGTGAATGTAGTAAGTTAATTAGAACAGCAATGGGTGTTTGCTAGAGATTCCAAGTTTGGCAGGCTAATCACTCCACTCTGGCATGCTGCATGCCATTTGTCCCTTAGGCTTCCCATAAAAATCAGTCAAAACTCCTCATAAAAATGACAGATTGCTTCAAACTCGGGAGCTGTGTCCTGAATATGTTCTAAATAGGATTTGGTGTTTTGGGGGGAAATGGATTTGTAGTCAGATGCTGAGACCCGAGAGAGAGAGGACTGAAGCAGACAGGAAGAGGAGATTAAATGAATATATATGAAGCATCCAAAGAGCATTTTCAAGTAAGGTATGACTCAGGATTCAAATTTGCCTTATGTATGCACACCAGGCCCAGACTCCTGACTTTCAATATCATTCTGAATCTACTGAAACCGTCAAAAAAAGGGCAAGGTAAATGTTTAACTGGGAAAAAAAAAAAAACAAACCAACACCAAACCCCTCTATGTGTTTACCCAGCATTTCATTGCTTTCCACTTCAGGAAGGAGATGATCCCAGATAAGGCTGGTAAAGAAAGTAAATCTCTCTGATACTCCAACCAGAGAACATCAGTGGTAATCTCTGCTTAAATGTTTTGGAGCTTTCAGAGGCTGGCTACCAACCCACCGTGTGTGGCATCATTTTAATCCTTTCCGCCGTGCAGAGCATTTTTTGTGTAGTTGCTGGCACTTTAATTTGGTGTAAATCATTTTATTCTTCCACGGGAAGTCAGTTGATCCTTTGATTATTATTTATGCATTGACATACTCAAGATATGAAGATGCTGAGTGTCCAGATTTTCTATTCTGTAGCTCTGTCAGTTCAATCCTCTTTTTTTTTTTTCCCCCCTGATTTGGTAAAATTGCTACTTCTGGTGCTACATCTACTAACTAAATTTTTTCAGGTTTTATTGGCTTCTGTTCCACTTCAAAGGATGAAATAAATTCCATTTAATTGCTCTTATTTGGCATGCACTTGTGGACTGAGAACATACACTCCCCACTGTCCGTCCAACAATTCTGGCAGCATTCACTGAAACAGCAACACCACGGGGCAGAGATTTGGGGCTGAGCCACAATTCACAGGGCACAGGAGCTGGAAATTCGGGTTGCCCACAATGCATGTGTGTGTGGGCCACGTAAAAACCATTAATTGATCCTGATGACACGTGGCAAAGGAGCAGGAAAGGCACAGAACAGCCAGTGTCCTACCCACAAAGCTGTAAGGGTTTTACAGTGAATTTAATGTCTTGGGTTCTGTGTTTGTTTTTTTTATTCCTAAAGTATATATTTCATGTTTAGAACTGCATGGCAAGAACTCCATAGATGCATGGGGGAGCACTGATGCCTTCAGCAGTATTTTTCTTTTTTTTTTTATTCTGGATATTTTTCTTTTTTTAATTTCAGAAGAATTCTCACAATTAGATATTTTGCCTCACTGATGACTGCCTCGCTGCTCTGATAAGATAATGGTCAAATGCCTCACATCACTCTGCAGATAAATGGTGGTTTATTTTTTATAAAGAGAATCATTACACTCCCTCCTTTTGCTGGAATGGGCCTATTTCTTCACTGATTTCAGCCTTTAGGGTGGGCAATATATTTTAGTCCTTCCTTTCTTTCTGCAGCTTTCCAGTTTCAATCCATCTGCTAAATGGGAACAACATCATCCATTGTTCTGCCTTCTCACATTTTTTCCCCGTTACCACTGATTTGTTTTAATGTCAAGAGATACTGAAGATTTTCTGTTTATTACTGATGAAATGGCTAGTCATCAGTTCATCCCAGGGGAAGAATCACATATCCAAGTGGAAGGAACACAGCACCTTTTAAAAGGAATCGATGATTGAAATTTTGATGAAATGCAGTAATGAAAGTGAGGATTACACCTACAATGACCTTCCTGAGAGATTTTCAAGCTCCACATAAATCTCCTAATCCCACCTACAGTTCCTCTTCTATAACTACTACATGTTCTTATGTCGCCTTCTGCTGTAACTTTGTCTGTGCTCCCAAGAAATCTGGGTAAGAGCTGAAAGAGAAAAGTGATCCCTTGTACATGTGCAGTCTTTTCTCCAGCTGATAGTGGGGACAGAAAAATTCTTCCAGAAGTGCTCACTACTGGGTAGGACCTGCCTGGCAAGTGACAGCAGAGCTGCAGGGGATGGGAAAAACCACCTCGCTTAAGGTTTGCTGATGAACAGAAGTCTGAGGGATTTGGAGCCACAGAAGTGGCTGTGGCCAATTCCTCTTTTGTCATTTTCCTATTTCCATTATTTTTGACATTTCAGAGATGAAGCTTTGTTATGTACCACAAACCTATGGCAGTGGACCGGCGAGATAAGAGTTCACTGAGATACAGAACACACAGCCTAAGAAAATGTGTGAAAAATTGAAATGACAAGGGTGGGTTGATAGCTTGTTGCTTCTGAGCTATAGTACCTTGGCTGGAGAATTAGGTAGTTGGAGACACAGTAAAATAAAATATGTGCTGGCTATGCCTGGAGAGAAAAAGCTGAAATATTTAAACCTCTCAAATCAGGGCTTATAATAGATAAATAGTCCCATTCAGCTTTCACATAGGAGTGCTACAGATAAAGTATGATTTATATTGTTGATGAAGTATCATTTTCAACGTGTTATACTGGGCTTGTATCCTTCAGTAAATAAAATGAAATGTCAAAAGGATGTCCACACAAGTACCAAATAAAATACAGCAATGTTTAATCAAATGTGATCATGTACAAGAAAACAATAGGAAGGAGAAACTAAGGATATGAAGAGTTAGATAGAAGTCTCTAAATAAGAGCCTATAATACTGACCTCATTTAGTCTGATTTCTTTTCTACTGGTGTTAAACTTCTCATATGAATTATTTCCAGCTACCCAAGCTACTCCCCCTTTTTCAGTGATTTCTCTTCCCCTAAAATAAAGAGTTACCAGGGTCATATCCTGGCCCTTCCTCGACAGTTCAAAGGAAGTTTGTTGCCCTGTCTGTTAAACACAAGAGCAAAGATCTCATGCTCAGACCAGGATAATTCCCCTTGTCTCACATAGCCAGCCTGCTGTACAAGCTCCCCTGGAAAAGGTGGTGATAGGGCCATCACTGGCTCTGCTTTTCCACCCATTCCATCACACTCCAGATAGCAATAAAATCCCAGCTGTGCTCCAAAACATTTATTTTCTTCTACAAGCACAGGTCTTACAATTAATAACGACCCTGGCAAAGAGTGTTTCATCAGATGGGCTAAAAAAAAAAGGCAAATTACAGTTTGAGTTATATCAGTTGATCCTCAGGTATGATGAAATAAATTCAATCTAACTCCTATCAAGTTTCTCTATCAGCCTTGTTCCTCCCATCAGACTGTCCTCAAGGAATATGTCACATCAAAATGCCATGCTGTCTGAAAGAGCCATATTCTAGCCTGTCAAACTCTGCACTTACATCTTGTAAACTAATTTCATTGGACTTAGAGTCATTATGCAATAACCTCACAGCATAAATGTCATCACAATGTGTTGTTAATAGATTGAGTTTCACGGCAATCTGTGATCCAAGTCGGAATCTGATCTTTTTTTTCTTAAATGCCCAGTACTGCACAGTGCAGGAACTGAACAAATATTTAATTAAATAATCCTTCAAGGCATAGGAAGAATTGTATTGATTTTCCTCTGGGAAAAAAATATCCAGACCGAGGTGACTAATTTATAAGTGTAATTTAGAAAACAAGTACAGATCTTCTGTGTAAATGTTATTCTCAGAAATCAGGAAATTTATTTTTCTGAATACATCATTTTGTAACTAAAAAAAAATTATAAGATAAAGTAGTTTGATTAACAAATATTTAAAACAGAGTGAGATTTGTTACAAGTCTCTACAATCTATTTCTGAAAACGTTTGGTCCTATTCCGCAGGCATTATTTACTTAACTTCTTAGTAATAGAGAAACAACCACATTTCATTGTGTTGATGACTTAAGGAAAACAGTTTCAGATGAGCAGAAGACTTGCAAATATCAACTGACAAATGAAATGACAAGGGTTTATACACTGCATTTCCACTTGTTCATGTAGGAGAGCAATCTCACAACTGACCCTGAGGAAGGGCCCTGTGTCACACCACACCCTGAATAAAAAAACCCAAGCAGCCAACCCCCCAACAGCTTTCTGAAACTTCCTAATTTAATAAAGATCTGCTGGAGCTGCCAAACTCAAGCATATTTGTTATATGTATATATATATATATATATATATAGTTATATACCTCTATGCTCTTGTATCAGAGCACAGAGAAAGGAGCACCCGAAATCCTTCAGTAGGACCTCGGTCAGCACAGCCCCCAGAGCTCAGGATGAACACTCCTGCCTGGCTTCCTGCTCTGCATCAGTAGAATTTACATACTCAAACATTTCCTACAATGCTCCTCCACTTTTTATTTATTTACAGCTAATATTTGTTGCATATGCCCTTTTCAGAAGCAACTTGCTCTTCCAAAACCCTTTCTGAGTGTAAAAATACAGACTAATATTCTGTTGTATTAGCACAGCTGTGACCATTGGTAAACCAAAATTTATGATGCAGGGCCTCTTTGTTTTGGGTTTTTTTTTCTCTTCCACAATATGTTTTGTGGAGCTCAAAAAAATGCACTTTTACTCAAAGGAAGGAATTTTTAAATAACTATTTCTATTGCCTGAGAGAATGAGTCCTGTGAGAATAATGCTGAGTGCTAAAACTTGTTTTGCATGACAAATATCACAAACATTACAGAGATCTCTTAATGATTCAGTCTCACATTGTGGGTGCTGTCCAGAGATAAAAAAAAAAAAAAACACAAAGAAGACAGAGTCCCCCAATAATCTGTTTGAAATGCAACACTAGAAAATATTTTAAAGGCATGATAGTAGAGTGTATTAAAAAAAAATATGTATAAGAAATTAAGGAGCACATAGCTTGGTTTTAAAAACTTTTCTTGTATCCAGGGACAACAGATTTTCAGCAGGACATGAGAAATTTAAAAGTAATTTTTTTCTATGAGTTTTTCTCCTTTCTAGACTGTAAGATCTGACATCTTTTCCTGTTGCTGCCTCCTTAACTTTGGAGTTTTGCATGGGGGAAATTCCATTCCTGGCGGTGGCTCTTTGCACTCACACAATTCATGTCACACGATATGAAGGGCCCACATACCCTGCTCCTGCAATTTCACTGCTGAAATAAAAACCCTGCAGGTTCCTTCCTGAAGTGTGTCTTTTTTTCTCATTACCAGTGACACAGAACCAAACCCTGGTCTGGTGACACAGCTCTGGGTTTGGTCACCGTGGGTTTGCAGTCAGCAGGATGTATTATATCCTCATCTACAGCAGGATCAGGAATTTGCTGGGAATGTTTAGTGCAACCTGTGCCACTCTTCACAAAGACTGAGCTTGATCTTCATTTCTCCTCTCATTTAAGTTTTGAAAATCATAACAATGAAAAAAAAAAACAACACAAGGAACTGTGTACAAATATTTCAGTGCCTCCATAAGCCATAAAAGTAGAAGCAAATGTTTAGCAAAGCCAAGTAACTTCCTTCCTTCCTTTCCATGCACCAGTTCACATTTTTCTCAATTAAAAATCCCCCTTCTGCTGCCATTTCTGTGCCTCTGAGTGGTGCTCTCCTGGCACACACACACAAGCCACCACTGTCCACCAGTGATTTTAGTACTACAAGGCTGGTTTAGACCATCTGATGAGCTGACCCTTGAGTTGTTCCCTTTTTTAACTGCTGTGTGCCAGGTAATTTTTCTTTGCACTGTTGTTTTTTGACAAGTACAGTCTGACTGACTTAACAGAAAATAACAACTAATCGCTTCAGTTTCATGCCTGAGGAGTCTTTAATATGAGAACATTTTTGTTAAAACATTTGAACACATTTAGCACACCCTCTCCTTCTGTTAGTAGCTCACCTCCCACTTTAGAATACAGGCACTTAATTACTCTTTTATCAGGAGAAGGAACAACTGAATGTCCTCTTACAATTGTTTGTTAATGGTGTTAAAACCAGAAGAAATGTCTCAGTTGCATCACCGTGACTCAAATCTGGGTTGACTTAAAGTTTTCTCTGTTTTTTTCTCTTGCTTCATTCACTTTTTCTGCTGTTCCATCACCCAAGAAATTATTTATACAGGATATATGAACAAGGAATTGACTCCAAGTCAATTGATGCATAGATTGGATGCTTCCACAAGCACATTAATTTTGTGAATTAAATTGTAGATTGAAGTTTTTTGGCCACAATGAATATGGGTCAATTGGAATATGGGCCCTCAGTTCAGGTTAGGATAAATATTAGGACCAATTCATCATATCAGAAGCAAAGAGATTCTAGATTCATTGCATGAAAAGAAAGAATCTCCTATTTTTGTCTATTGTCTATTTTTTGTGAGAACAAGCTAGGAGGACCTTTGTCCTCAATGAAAACTCACAGTAACAACCACAGTCATGAAATGCTTTCTGGCTACCTAAAAGCACAGAGAAAGGGGCAGAAGTCTTTAGTGCAAGTGCTCTGGGAGCAGAGCAGAAAGACAAACATACCTCATTTAATGGGCCTTTCAGGGTCAATTTACTCATATTAAGATTCCATAAATCTCTTTTCTGGCTTCTTTACCTGATTCATTGGCACCCTAAGTATTTCACAATTCTTTTCTCATTAGCATCTCAGAAGATGCCACAAACTTGCCAGGTAATTCATCTCAGATCTGTAACTGATTTGGATCTCATCCCATTTGAAAATTAAAGGACAATGAACCCGATTTTTTCTCTTGGCTTAATAAAATGCAGTTTTCAAAGGTTGTGTTTATGTCTTTTTGACCAGACAAATTAGTCATTTTATCTTCTTAAACAATTCATTAGTTACTAATGGCTGCAGTGACATCTGCTGATGACAGTGAAGCTGATCAAGTAATGCTTTCAGTGCTGCTAAATGCATCCCCTCATAAATTCCTGGCTTTGCAAAGAGCACAGAGGAGCAGGCAGAGATTTACTCACGAGCCATCATTTGTTTATCCAGAGCTGGAACCTCTAACTCTTCCATCACAGCTTGAGTGCAGGAGTGCACATGTGTGTGAGCTCTGTGGCCAGGAGCTAAAGGGGAAAGCTTGGAGGATTTAGTTGGTGTTGGCCACCTACCTTGGTGTCCTTAAATATTTGAGGTCACTCTTTCCAAGTGTGAACACCAGGAGACTGAGAAGGAGACAGTCAGTTTGGGAGAGCTGGCTCTTCTCCACAGAGCGAGGACTCCACTCAAGCCTTGCAACCCTCCAAGAGTGTGAGAGATGCCAGGTCCATCGTGCAGCTTTGCTAATTGCTCCTCTGCTGATTTTTTAACCTACACGTGCAAATCCCCATAAATAACATCAAAATCCTGGGTGAGAAAGGTTGCCTGATTCTCTAAAAGCTGACCCAAACTGAAGGGGACGGTGAGCGACCTGCTTGTGTGACACAGGCTGGATGTGCTGGAGAGTGCCAGTCATCAACCCTGTGGAAGAGAGCTCTGACCCTAGTTAACTAAGAGAGGCATGAGCAGCACTGGGGACACTGTGACAAACCCCTCAAGGTGTACCTGCTCATAAAATAGCCCAACCACTGCAGCCTGGGCTCTGCCCTCCTCACAGGGTGGGGTAGAAGACAGCAGCAGGTCCAGGGTGAAATGCTGTCTTACAGGAGTCAAGCTATTTCATTGCCACTGCTGACAGACGTGGGAAGAAATAGTTATTAACTTCTGTTGCTTCTCACAGCTCTAAACCACCGTTCCAGCCCGTCCTGATCAGCGGGACCTGCTGGGAGCAATGGAAAACTGCTACTGAAGAAAGGAAAAGCAGGAGGTGAGGGAAGATATTTTGCTTGTAACGTGTAAATATGTGTGAGTATCCTCTTGCTTTGTTTCCCTAGCCAGTGACCACTCCCACTCCTCTAATATAGTTGATTTTTTCCCACTTTGCACGTGGCCTTAGAGAGGGTCAAACTTCTGACTGCACAAGGTACTGGGAGAGAGGATAAGTTTCCCTGTGATCCAAGCTGGTTACGTTTTGTTTCAGGAGAGATCTGAGATGTGCTGAAAGCAGCCCTTGTGCTGCCAAGAACCAGCTGGCAGAGGGGTACAGACACATCACAGACCCAGAGCATCCTGAAAGGACAGCACACAGTTTACTGTGTCCAGCAAAGGCACAGTGGACAAATAGAGCTTTTAGGTACATTAAAGCAAACTGACTGATTCTGGAATTATTTCTACAAGGATTATTTCATTCCTAACTGGTAAAATACATTCACAGGCCCTCAGGTTATCAGAGAGCTAAAACAGTCCTCATGCCCTCTGTGAACAAGGGGACTGCATTTTCAAGGAGGCATTAACCCAGCACATGCTAATATGGGAAGTTTTCATGCAGCAGCATTTCTTATAGGTGAACAACTTAGTCTGTGAGCCTAACTCCAAGAATTTCTTCCCATGCCAATATAGGGATGGAAATGAAGCCCAGTTACAGGCCCTGATGCTGACACTTATCCTGCACAAGCAGAATGTGTTGCTTGCGTGCTTCGGTTTGACAAACCTCGCTTCTTCTCTTCTATAAATTGAGCCTCAGGCCAAAGTGTCTGTGACCTCAATGCTTTGGCTCTTCTCAGGCAGTCATTAACATTTCAAACATTCATAATTTCCCAATCATTTAACTGAAAGGTTAAAAAAACACCAAAAACCAACATTTCCATAGAATTTTATTTTAAGGGGCTTTCCTGAAAGAAAAATATTAGTGGTCAACTCCAATATCCACATTAGGAAAAGCTCAGATGAAATATCTTGATAAAGCCCTTTCCAGAAACTGAGGGTTTGGTTTTTTTCCTTGAAAATACTTTCAATAAATAAATCTTTGCTTTCAGATAGAATTTCAGATAAGAATTTCATTTGGTAATTTTCAATATTTTTAAACTTTTTTTAACCTGTGTAATTTTTTATGAAGTAGAAAACCATTTCCCATTCAGCTGAATTTCAAAGTATTCAGAGAATAATTCCATGAAGAAAATGACTGAAACCACAGTAAGTGACCTCAGAGGATCCCTCAGCATATGGAATTTCCTCTTCATATAGCAGAGAACAATTAGATTTTTAGAAGAAGAAAGAAAATATCTATTACCTGTTCATGCTGCTAATGGTCACATCCACAATCCAGTGCATTTAAACAGTTCCTAGTGATTTAATAATTGCTATTCTCTTACAAAAATAACAATTCTCTCACACCCCTGCAATACAGAAGTAGTTTTCTGGTGTGACTGTCTGCATCTGCAATTATTCATATTCAGCGACTTGAATTTTTATAAAAGGGGTTTTTTTTAGCAAATCATTTTAACTCTGTTGTAATCCTGCTTTGCAATTTAAAAGCTGAATGAATGTTTCTAGACTCCACTTATACTATGGGAACTATAATGGGAAGGATTTCCCAGCCCACTGAATTCAGAAGTAGACTTTCCCTTCGCTTGTTTCTGTCTAAACTCCAAGCCCACAATGCTGGATTAACCTTTCGTCTCCTGTGCGGAGCCTTCGCAAACAAGGGAGGCCACACAGCCCTGCAGCCCCTCTTACCCACTCAATAGTGTTTCCAAACTACCCCCTCTTTGAAGTTAGAACAATCCCAAGTAAGTTGGCTCCACCACAGCTAATTTGTTATTTTCTTTCCGTATTCTGACAGAAAGCAACTGCCTTCTTCTGTTTGCAGCTCAAGTACAGACATGGGGGTAAATCTTGAGCTGCAGCCACAGCTGTTGCTTTGCTCATAAAACACTTTTTCACAGGAATTCCTACACGTGGGATTTTACTGTGGCTACATGCTACACTACACTGAAAGAAAGAAAGAAGGTGACAAAAGTCAGCACTTCCTATATCTGGGTGAGTAGCAGGAGACACAGATGTCTTTTTTGACGATGATGAAAGAAGTACATCAGGTCATATATATTCTATTGGCTTTACTTTATTCACTATTCAAATAACCCTATTCTGATCCTCCTCTAGTGCTAATTAACTCATTATCTTAAAATTATCTCATTATCTTAACATTCAATAGTCTCATTTTGCCTAAAATGCCACTCATCTGGCTCTCAGTTTTGAATTCCCAATTCCACATCCTACTCGTGAACTCGAATCACTGTTACTGTGTGCTCAGTCCTGCCCGTTCTGTAACTGTGGAGAATTGGGATCAGACAGATTTTCCAACCTGCCTCTCCCCCAGACAGCAATGATGAACTGCTGCACATGCCTTGCTGAAATGTCACTTGGGATAAGATTCCCACTGCTCTTCGCCCAAGCGCGCGGCAAGACCAGCGTTTGGCTCAGCAGCATTCCTGGGCAGGAGGAGGCTCTTAGTCTGCCTGCACAGCAGTATTTGTGGCTCTTTGAGGGCAAGCTCATTCTGTCAGATGTGTGCACTGATCTAGACAGATAAACACAGCCAGTGGTACTGAGGCAGCCTCCACCCCAGCGCGGTCCCCAAGGCCCTCGGTCGCTCAGCAAGGTCAAAGCAGCCAACAGAAACTGTGTCAGGCTCAGGTTTAGAGCTATCCCTAAGGCTCAGGCTTCATCCATCTCTTCCATCCGCTGGAAAAGTGGGTGAAACTCATACAGGATGTTGCTGAGAGATGCTTGGGAGAAAGGGAGCACATGTGAGGAAAAGGCGTTTGTTTTTGTCTTGCTGAAGGTTGAAACGTTTCCTGTGTTATTAAAGAAGACAATTGGAAATGCTTATTGTTACATTAATGCCAATCACATGTTTCCTTTCAATTGTATTGAGCTTTGGATGACTTTTATAATATCTTAAGTAATACAGTATGGGATGGTTGATCATATTTTAAGATTGTAATATTTACAGGACTTTATACAAACACACAGCTGCCAGATTTATGGTTTCATGTCTAGATGTCATACCAACCTAGCTATCTCCTAACACATGCAGTATTCTGGAATAGTCCTTGTTCCTGTGCTGTTTAATGAGAAAAAAGTAATTCAAATCATTGCCAGAAAGGAGAAGAAAATGTCTCTGCTGCAGAATGACCCGACTAAACTAGGCATGAGTGAACATCATGCTCTTGAACATGTGAAAATGCAGCAATCAGAGAAGGGACAATTTTGGAAATGCCTTAAAATCAGGCTCAATAACTGGCTGAACAAGAGCTTATTGTCTGATTTCCTGACTGTGTGACCATGGGCATCTTTAAGTGAATGAACAATAGAAATACAGTGAGGCTAATTAACCTTCACATTTGACCAGAACAGTATGATAGAAAAACAAGATTAACTTTATGATAACCTGGAGGATCCACATGTAGAACAGAAACCTGTCAAATAACAAACTGCTCCATCTAGTTGGGAAAATAACTGAAAGTTGAAGCAAAACAACTTCAGATGTTTTTATGCACCTTTAGTAACAAGAATAATTAGCTCACCCATGACTGTGATGTAGTTTCCTTAACAATTTGCAAGCTAGGACTTACAGATTACTTTATAAAATTTGGGTTCTATCTCAGATATAAATTAAGAGATGTTTCAGCTTTATAGGAAACCAGTGCAAGGGATTAGTCAACTGTCCTGTTCTCATAGGAAGGATTTCTAAAGCTTCTCCCATTGAAATCAGTGGGAAGTGCTCCATAGAATTTAGGAGGCAGAAAATAAGGCATTGTGGCCCACTAATGTTTGTGCTCAAACATTTCTTCTAAATGGAAGCTCTTAGTTCTTTTTTTTTTTTTCTTTAATTGGCACAAAGCAACAACAGAGAGCTAAATTCTCAACTGGTATAAATTGGCCTGTTGACTTTATTAGAGCTCTACCACATTATGCCTACTGATGGTTTGACCCATGAGTCTTAAATTGTGGGATAAAACAGGAACCCTCAAAAGGTAGAGGTAAACAAAATCATTCTTAGTCAGTAATTAGTCTTCTAAACTTCAAGAACCTTAATGAGCTGCAAGCAGCTGAACTTCCTTCATTTCAATGCATTGCTGCTCATGTTTCATGCTACTTTATTGGATTAGCTTGCAAATTAGCTTACATTAATGAAAAATGATTAAACTTAAACCAATGGAAATTGAAGGGCTTAACTGGAAAGGCATTCGAAATTGCTTTTAAAATTAACAATGGATTTATTCACTGATCTTTCCATTCTTAAAGTTCAGCAACAACTTCTTTTTGTGGGTGGATTGTGCCTACAAAGCAGCCAAGGGTGCCTTTGTGCAGTGACATCTCAAGCCTCTTGTCTTCGGGCTTTTCCCTGAACCTCTTCCCAGCTCCGAGCAGGCTCAGAGAGCCTGGAGCGATGGCAAGCAGTGCCTGGCCAAGCTAGGACTGACTCAGCCAGGCAGCTGGCAAACTGTATTTAATGTGCATAGGATGCAGGTCTGCTTAGAATAGGAACTCAAAAGCTAATTTCAGGAGGAATTGTGCATTTGTCTTTTATGCCTGTGGACTTCGTGCAATTTTTTTGGTGATTTGCTGGAAAAGGCAGAGCCCTCAGCTTTATTTGAATGAGTGTGTTTGGATCCTTGTAGGAAATTACATTATTCTTACATGGAAAAAAATAAACAACACTGAACAGTATGCACTTAGTATGCTCTAGGAACACAGCTGAAATTGCTGGAGTTTGTTTTTCTTATGTATTTTGAAATTTTTCAATCCTATCTTAAGTACCTCCACCTGTTACCAGTAAAACATCCCAGACAAATTGCAGCTTAATTTAATTTATGGCATGGAAGGACCACACATTCATTCTCCAGCTGACTTATAGGACCCCAATATAAATTTGAAACGTAAGATGCCTGCTGAAAACACCGAGTTTCCAAAAAAGATGTAAACCAAAAAATGAAGTTCCTGTATCCCACACAGGCACAGCAAACCCTTCCACTGAAAAGATTATTCAAAGCTGAGAGGGACTGGTGAGGAAGGCACTGGCACTGCCAATACCAGCAACTTTTGGACCCTAAGCAACAAATCCAGCCCTCTGATTTCAGCAGTGTCCCAAGGACTTCAGTGGGTATTGTACCAAATAATTTCTTTGTGGAAAGCTGGGCCTTTCCTTTACGTGACACTCAGAAAAAGCAAGTCTAAGTAAAATCTGAACAATGCCTTATGGTACTTTTCTGCAGTGAATTTCATCCAGACATAAAACTGTGATTACAAAGTCTCTCATGAACAAGCACACAAAGAAAGAAAGGGTTTACTACTTTGTACTGTAATTTACTATTATTTACTCTTTGGAAATAAATGGTTGATAAACAAACAAGGTTTAGAAAAGCATACAAGGTTAGAAAAAAACTCACAGAGTTTAAATAGTGATTAAAGAAAGGTTCATGCTTTTATTAGTGTCTAGATTTCATAAAACTTTATGGGTATTGATTTCATTATCTCTGAGATCTAGACAATTGTATTTTTGTTCCCCAGAATAGCCAAGAAAATAAGATATGAACTTGAGAATTGTTAAAGCTACAAAAAGTCTCTTTGTGTTTTCTTCTGAGGGTAAAGGTAATTTGTTAAGAAACCTCCCTGACAGGATGATGAAGCAGAGTTCTTTTACTTTTTTCCCCACAGTGTATGGCCACGAGAGCCAAAAGAAAGCAAGTCTTACTGCAACACATTGACTGACTATGACTTCCTTAAAAAACTACAACAAAACAAACGGAAAACAACCAACCAAGGAAATCAGATCTTATAGTGGCTCTTAATGGGATTCTGGAAAGAAGGATACTACTCTCAGGTATCATCAGACAGTGAAATTAAAAGAGAGGCACAGCACCTCAATTATGGCTAAGACTGGCTCTTAAAGGATGTTGTCACAAGCAGAAATTTCTTTGGCTCCGCTGTCGTACTGAAAATTTTAGATTTCCTACCATTATAGTTTATTGTGCCTCATAAAATTAATAAATGTTTCAAATGTTTGGCATACTCTACATATCAAAGCCTTCAGAATTTTATTCTGTGCTTTTAAAATATACATGATAATGAAATTAAGCAGCTGAACAGAAAGAATTTATTTGATTCAGCCTTACACTAAAAACCCATGAGAGGTACTGGCTTGATAACAGATACTGCAAGAGCTTTCCAAAAGCCATGAGGTCATCACAGCTCTCATGATTTTTAATAGATGCAATTCTTTTACTTACATTACCAGTCATGCACTCACTTCCCTGCTTCCCACCACTGACGTCACGGGCTGTAGGTAAAGTGAAATGGTATTTTATGGTGCTTTTACTTCTTCAGGATGAGGTTAGATGGTTATTTTAAGTGTTCCATGTGTAATTTATTTGTTTATTTATTTTATTTACAGACTGCCTCCATTCTGCACAAAATTCCATTTGTTGGTATGAAATAGTGATGGCAAAGTTTCAACTTTGGTCCGTAACTAACTGCTCCAAAATAAATACAAATTCAGCTGCAGAACACAGAATAAAAACAAATTTCCCATAATGGCTGCAATAGCAATTTTAATGCACAGAGACTGATTTTTTTTGTGTGTTCAAAAGTCATTTGAAGTTTTCAGAAATGCAAGGTGATCGTACCATATTAAGTGGCATTAACTTTGTTTTGAAATATATAACATAATTAGAAGAAGAGATGAAAATGGGTTTCTCTGTGACCAAATAGTAAGTCTTTTATAATAGTCTTACAAGTTCTAACATTTAAGGCTTAATATTTTAAAATTGGGGGCAAAGTCAAAACTCGGTCTGTAAAGCACTCAAAAATTATTCAGTTCAGTGAAACACTGGAACCTTCTGCCAGCCTTATTAAAAATGCCATCAGTACCTGGCTTCGTGGCTGAATCCCTTGAAATAAATCATCAGCCAGGGACTGGAGTGCTCACCTGCTTAGCAGTTTCATACTTAGTATTTTGAGAGCATTTCATCTTCACACAGCTGCTCGAGATAGCAAAAGTTAACACATATTCCCCTCCACAGAACTGCTGGGAGTTCAGGCAATATTATCCCCATTACAGAGATAAAAGTGGTAAAGGTGAGGATTACAATTCACCAAGGAGCAGAATGAGGTGCTGGAGAGCAGGGGAGTTCAGGCAGCCCAGCACTGGCCGTGGCAGCACCTCTGTTTGCCCAGCACACGGGGCAGGGCCAAAAGGGCAACTCAGGACACCAATCTCACTGTGTGCCCAGCAACCCTGGGACACATTGCTCACCTTGGAAATGCAATTCCACAGCTTTTCCTGGGACAGTACAGCCTCCCACTGTAGTTACAGGTCAGTACTAGCCAATACTCTTAAAGCTGTGTGTGAGCGTTGTTTGTATTTGTCTCTAGCTTAGATGCCTAAATTAGAAGTCAAGGCTTCCAAAGACATTTCAGACCTGCCCAAAACTTTCTATCAGCTAAAAAGTGCCTTGAAGTCTAAGCATCTAAAGAGGGATGGTGTAAGTATTCCCTGGTATAATCTAGTCCTTCATCACAGAAGCGCTCTGGAACATTCTATTCACGAACTTTAATCCACTTAGTTTTTCAGCCTCTATAAAAGCATCCAAAAGATCTTATGAATGCATTTTTAGACTTACTTTGCCAGGTCCTCCTCCTTCACTTTATTCCCTCTATAAATAACACTGGACTCATAAGTATCTACTGTTTCACTCAATGCAGACTTATTAAAGATCTGTCTGTGTTTACAACTAATCATAACGTTTACATGTTTTCCTGATAAGGATATAGAGTTTCTGTCCATGAAAATGGCTTAACTGAGGCAACTGTTATTAATGAATGTACATCTGCTTTAGAGAGTTCATGGCATAAGAGTTTATAAAGAACACTAAATGTCTTCAGCTTGGGTTCATGGACTCTGTTCCTGAAACTCAAGGAAAGCTGCCAGAAAGAGTTCATTTATCAGACACCTGCAGTCCACAAGTGAACTCCAGGCAGTTCAGTCACGAAGAGGGAGCTGTGCTCCCAGATGCCAAATTTCCCTGACTTAGGTTGTTATTTTATCCTGCTGCCTCTCATCAACACTTGCAGTGATTCTGATTTTCCTATCATCTGCACTGCCTTAAATGAACATATACTTACCCACAGAGCTGGTACAAAGAAGAGACAAATCAGGGCTGTTTCTGCAGAAGTCAGCAATCACAGCATAACCCTCTTCTTCAGTTTAGCAAAACAAAGGGGGATAAAGAACACTGAAATCTTCAGGGTAGTCTCAGCTGGAGTAAATCTGCCTTCATCAAGTTGTCTCACAGTACATATGGAGTACCTGGCACAAAAGTCATGTCACAGATGGAAACGAATTCCCCTAAATGATGCCCTGTGTTTTGGCTCTCCTGGGGTATGAACTGCCCCTCAGTAGAGACAGGCAATTAAATAAATTAGGGGAGCCCCACAGTCAGGGAGAGACCTGTGTATCCTTCGTGAACATCCCTCCTGGCTACCTGTGACAGGTCTGGCTGGAACTGAGAACCTGACCTGTTAGTTCGAATCTGGATGTGCATTCCTTCCTTTTTTCTCTCATTTGAGAGGTACATTGCTGATGTGTCCACATGGAAGGGATCATACTGAAACTCCCTTTCCCTTGTTTTTCAGCTGTGCTTGGAAAGCTGGCTGTGAGTGTGCCTGCAGGAGGGAGCAGAGGAGAATCCCAAGGTGACGCTGCCGGAGCACGCACACGGACAGGCTGAGCCGGCCGAAGGGAAGGGCTGTAAATCACACTCAGAAGGAGATTGATGATGTTTGTGGAACGTGCTCTCAGGGTGCCAGAGAGGTGTTTGTTCCTGAGGCTTAAGAATTATTTTTGTGGAAGGCTTTTATCATTAAAGTTGATGATGTGCCTACAACCAGGAAAATAAAAGAGCGATGCTTGCAACAGAAGAGTGATTTGTATTCTTTTGCATGACAAAAACTTTCATCATCCATCCCTTTGACAGTTATGATTTGTTAAAGTTTTCTCCGGGGTGTTTGCAACAAAGATTTGAATTTATTTTTCTGTGATTTGCATCTTTATTTGCACTATGTATGAAATCTGTAGTATTTAGCCGATCTAGCTCATAGTTCCTGTCTGATTTACATACAGTGGAGATCTCTCAAACATGTAGCCTTTGTGTACAATAAACTCATTCATTATAAGAGGCTATTTTGTTTTATGAGGTGTTAATTAAAGTTGTTCTCAATGTAGAACAATATAAGCATAAAAAGCCAGTAAGCACTAGCACTATTAACTGAAAAAGTCAAATCAGACTTACTTATATATACTGACTTTAATATCTTTATGTTCTCTGGAAAATTATTGAGAAATCATAAAGACTGAATAAACACATAAATATATAAAATGAGACATCTGTGAGAGAGGTATATATATGAACACTCAAGTAAATGTTTGACATGTACAGTGATAATGGTAAGAAAGGAGGATTAAATAAATGCTTATTGCCTGTTCTTAAAGATTTGTATCTCTTTTTATTATTTTATTATGCTAATATAAGAGTAATATGTGGCTAATCAATATCTTCTGCAACAACTAATGTAGGTAAGTGTGGGAAAGTCAGTGTTAGTGAGAAAGACTGCTCGGTTATACAATCAGATATCCATTGTGGTGGGTCACGGTGTTGTTTATTTTATGTGCACACTTACTAATGTGTTTGCAGGTCTGAAAGTATATAGCATAATAAAACATCAAGAAGGATATGACATGTTCCAGTGTAAGCAAGTTCAGCAGCCCTTTCCCATATCCCAGAGTTCACACGTGGTCACACATTAATCACAGTCACCGGGACACTCCAGAACCCGAAACCACGCGGAAATAAGAGGAATGATCGGGCAAATTGCTCCTTCCTCGCTGCCATTTACTGGACTCAAACTGTACAGACAGCTCAGCTGTGCTTTCCAGAGCTCAGGAGCTGAGCTGGTTGAGTGGATATTGGGGGAAATGGCTGAGCTGAAGCTCATTGCAGACTTCCAGCAGGATTTTGGCCCCTCGTTTTGTCTGTAGTTGTCTGGACTAACCTTAACCCCCCCAAAATGTTCTGAATCCTGCAGGCCTAAAGAGAAGCTGAACTTTGCAGGATCGTAGCTGCAGCCCTGAAGCACACTTGTTATCCTTGCTGAAGTTACACTTCTTAATTCCCTGGAGCTGAGTTTTGGAGGCTGGCAGGACAGTACCAGTAACTCAGCAGACATGTGTGGGGTACCACTCATCACCCACACTCTGAAACTGCCCAGGCATCAAGGGCTTGATGGGAACTGAAAGGAACCTGCTCAAATCACACTGACTGGGAGAGAAGGCGAGTTCCCCCTTTATAAACCAAGCCAGGTCACTCCCTTGTGCAGCTTCATTTTCCCTCAGCACGTGTAACAATTCCCTAATGGAAACCTGTCATTCAATGGACAGAAAGAATCATTAGACATGTATTACAGCAGCAACCAGGAAGCAAATACAGGATCCCACCCACTGGAAAAATACAAAATACAGCCTAAACTTGAGATTACAAAAAATTAAACACATTTGTAGCATAATGTATATAAATGCATGATTAGGTGATTACTCCTCTATTTGTGTGGATATCTTTGTAAGGTAAAGATCAAAAGGGCTGAATTCTATGAAATAATAATGGGTTTCTGTTCACTGGAAAGCATCAAGGGACAAAATGATTTAGAAAATTGTTCCTTTCTAGAGCCTGCTGCTTTCTCAGCATTTTCATAATGTTTAAACATCTAGAACAGCAAAGATTTTAATTTGAAATAAACTTGGCAGCACCCATTACTGTGGGTAATTCAATACATATATCTGGCTTCCTATCAGACTGCAGCACACGACAAAGTTTTTTAAATATTTATCATGGTGATATTCTCGAAGACCCAGTAAAGCTTCTGTTCAGAGGACAGAAAGAATCATTGAATATGCATTGTGTTTGATTCCCTGCAAATACTACACCACATAAGCACCATCAGCTGATTAAAAGGTTTTCCAGGGAGAATTGGAAAGAGAGCAAAGAAGCACTTTCCCTTTGTAAAATAGATCAGATTGTCTCAAACACTTGAAAAAAATGAAATTCAATTAGTGGAAATACTTAAAACTGTATTTCATCATAAGCAAAATCTTGAACTAGAGTAGTGATAAATATATGCATATAATGATAAGCACACTACTCGCTTTTTTTGCCATGGGATATGAGGTTTTATATTCAAATAAACACAGTTTTTCTCAGACATTCCTTTTCACTTCACGTTCATTCCAAAAATATTTAGATATTACTTAATAAATTTTAGCCTCCGTGGTAACTACAACTACATTGATCTTTAAACTATTAATTTCCTCCTTAAAAAAAAACCCTTAAGGAACAACAATAAGAAGTGCAATGGTAAAATTAGTTCAGTTTTGCTCATTCAAAGAAATAACATCATTTCACCTCTCATTTTCTGTTGGAGTCAAGGACTTTCCTGCTACAAGGCAACCCTATTCTTTGGATCCTTAAAAACCTGTGTAACCATTGTCCATTTCAAACAATAGTTGAAGATCAAATGAATCCTGTACTTCAGCCAAGACAAATCTTTCTTGCCAAGAAAATCTTTTCATGAGGTATGCGCAGGAATTCCTTTGCCAACCGTATGTCTACGGGAGGTTACATTTCTCCCACCCACTTATGGGATCAGGGCCATGAAAAGATCACCCCCAGGGTCCTCGAGGGCACCCTTTCCACAGGGACCTGACTCAGCAGAGGATCACCAGCTCCTGGAAGGCAAAGACAAGCAGTTGTCACCCAACCATTCAACCACACAGTTTGGCAACATTTGGCTTGTTTCTCCCTTCCCTCCTCGTTTCAGTTCCACCATCCTTCTCCTTCTGATGTTTTCAGCCCGGCTTTTAAAAGGGTAGGTAGATAACAGGTAGGAATTTGTGCACCGAACTCTGAATTACACACAAAATTAAAAAATCTGACCATTAAAGCAGATTTCTGAAGCTTTCTGTTCAATGTTGGAATCTTCCCACAAGTGGAACAAAATGTTTGAAGCCTTTCCATCAGCCCTGTTAAGAATATTTTCTAGCTTTACCTTCCTATGACTGTGTTGATTTAATAGATAACTTAAAAGAAATGGCCAGTGGTTTAAAGTTTTTGAAATATATTCTCTTTTATTATGAGATATACTTTCATCTGCGAAAATACTAAATTATTCCAACCAGGTGTCAAATTGTCCATAAAATGTTCGATTTGAAGTTATAGATTACTTGGACCTCCCATAATTCTTTACTTCAAACCACAGTTTTAATATTTAACTTCTGCTCTGAAAATACTTACTAATAATTAATTTGTCTGGGGTGAAACTCTCCCCCAATTCATCTCCTCCATCTGCTTGCACATGCTGTGAAATTATAATCAGCTGTAATTTGTGACAGAGACGTGCCAAACATTTCTAAAACAATTTGGAAAGTGGCAGACTGGAATCCTTGCCAACTTGCACTCCATGCAGATGCTATTTCTTCTTCTCGCTTTCCTCACCAAAGCTGAGTTTAAAAAAGAAATCTTGAAGTTCTGTTAAAACAATATTTGTAGAAACAACTCCATGCTATTTTGTTTTCCTCCTGAGCTGCAAAAATTTAGGGTCTGAGTCCAAAGCTCATGGGCATCCACAGAAAAATTCCCATTCACTGGCTGCAGTTAGTTTACATGTTAACTAGTTCTTCCACAGTTCCAGATGCACCCAATAATTATAGACACAAAATAGACACCAAATCTCCTCAGAGCTTGCTGATTTATTCATTTTCTCCATACTCACTGGCTTAAAGATGGATTTACAAATCTTAGTGACTATTACTCTTAAGGTAAATAACTAGAGTTACTTTGGCAGTCAAATGAATGCCATGGGTGTTGGCAACAGGGCAACTTGCATTTATTTCCCATTGCTGCTCTTAATTTCTCTTGGATTTCAAGACATAATACATGCCTTCATTAATGGAGGTAGATCATGAAAAGATTAGAGTGATGAAACAAGGTCCTCAAACAGCACTAGGACTTCTGGGTTATGGAAAATAGATCTTAAAAAAAAAAAAATAAAACCAGTTCTAATTGTTTTTATTAAGCAGAATTTCTGAAATTGTTTCCTTATTTGTATTTAAAAAAAATGCACTTTCTTCTTCCTTTCTCAGTTTTAGGGCCAAGCCACCTTTGTCTTGGGAAGACTAAATTTTCCTGTGTAATTAAAAATTGGTGTTATTAAGTACCTTGTGTACCACGCCACTCATTTCTAAAATTATGGTTTTTTCGTTTTAATTTTCTTAAAATAAATTGAAAATCCTTGTCTGAATCAAAAATAGTCCCTGATTTATCACTGAATGTCAGAGGATTTCAGCAGCAGCAAATCAAATCAAACTGAAACCCAGGCTCTCTGAGATCTTGAGATATATATTACAGTGAATAATCAAGGTTACATTAAGAACTGAGGTTTCTTCTGGGTTTTGAAACTTTAATTTTGTATCTGTAAGCTTTATGGTAATACTGCAAGGGTTGGACTGTGCTTTCTGTTGGTAAATGAAAGATGCTTCTCACACGTGGGGCTCTTAAATTCAGAAATGTGTTGAGAGGTTTAAGCTGCATTAACTGGACAGCAAAAGCCAACTGTCTCACAGGAAAAGTGATGTATGACTGTTCCACAAGCAGCATCAATCAGCCTATTCCTTACTCTAACAGCAATCTATATTTTTTACCAATTGTTCTTCAAATAAATAATATCAGCCATATCTACACCTTCAGTATTGCATTACTTTTATACAGATTAAAAAATGCAAGAAAACAAGAGTAATGTCTTATTGAGACATCACAATGTGTGTGTTTAACAACTTCCCCAGATCAGAAGATGGGGTGGATGTGCCTCTCAGGCACAGAACACAAGGGTGCCATACTTCCACAGCCTTATGCTGGTATTACTGGGCCACCCAACAACCCCTTTTTTGCTCTTGACTTACATAAATGTATCAGCTGTCATTTTAAACAACTGACATATTAACCAGATTCACAGGCTTTCAGTAATTATATGGCCAAAGGAAAGAAAAGAGGCAATATTTTATGGCAGGACCTACTGCTTGTCTTCTGGTGCAAGCTGGTAATAGAGTTTGTGAAGAAAAGGCTCCGAGCTTTCAGAACGTTGTCTGCTACTCTACCCACACTGCTTCCATAGTTCCTGCAGTTCATTAAATCCAGGAATTTCCTCTTTACAATTTCTGTCCAAGCCAGCTTTAAGGGCTCTGCAGGAGGGAGGTGCCCACACCCAGCTCTGTGCTGGGCAGCTGCAGAACACCCAGTTCAGTGCAGGAGAACTGTGACTTCCCTGTGACACGCCAGAGTGGGAGACTGGGATTGAAATGGCAAAAGAGTATGCACAGCATTTAAATTAATTATTAGAAGCCACCTGTCTTGGATGTAGGAATAAAAATACTGAGTCCAATTCCACTCTCACTTGCCCTGGTGTAAATCCATTATATTTAGTTTATATTAGAATAAAACTCTCAATGCTAAAGCTTTCAAACGTGAGTTTATAGCTGGTGAAAACATTCTCACCTCATCAGTCACAAGTTACATGGTTTACCTTCTCGAGTGGATTTTCTGCCATTACAATCAGCTTTGTCACTCCTATCTCACTGCTTATAAACTCTGTTTATGTTCATAAAAAAAAAATAAAAGACCATCTGGGCACCTATCCAACATTTCTCCAAGAAAAGATAAAATGCTGGTGGAGCTTGGGCAGCTCCCTGTTCCGAGGGGAGACTGGGCAAACTGGTGTCACCCACGTCTGGGGGCTCACGCACAGACTTCAGAGCTGCAGCTTGTGCGAGGAATAAAGTCTGGCTGACACCTCTGACGGGGGAGAAACTCTCTCAGCTGATGTACAGCATGACCACACCACCAAGTTACCGTGAAGGAACCGAGAGACTTAATTTAGGAGCTGACACGTGAGCGGAGAGGTGAAGCTTTAGGCATAAATCTGGTTCAAATCACGCGCTGAAAGCTCAGTGCAAACAAGCAGACTGTACATTTGGAAGTGTGAGAGGCACTGACAGACAGGCACTTGAAAACGTGAGAAACGGAGTCTGCATTCTTCCAAGGTGAGAGCGACTGCATCAAAGGAGCTGGGAGGGTTTTCCCAGTCCTGGAAGACAGTTTGGTGTGGTATGGCCAACCTGTTCTGGAGTTCAGAACCTTACCGTAAGAGATCTTTAAATAATAGATATTTCCAAAGCAACTGCCCACATAAACTCTGTTGCTCCAGGTAAATATAAAGTATCTTGACCAGCATTCATTAAGGGTCTGGCTTTCTCAAACTGTGTAAGTAAAAGGTTTTTTTAAGGCCATCTCAAATGTACTACTGATGTAAATGCATAACTGCAGGTATTTGCCTCCAGTACTGACACTCTTAAAATACATGTCTATTTTAATCTCTTTGCAAGTTATCTCTGTAATCATGCACTTCCTTAATAATTGGATTTTCACAATTTTTGTATCGATATAAATCCACTTATAGAGTTATAATTTCAATAAATTTTAGTTAGCTCAAGGAAATCCTCACAGGGGAGATCAACACTGGAGCTGAATGTTGCCTGAACACAGTAAGTTTAATCTGTGCATCTGTGGGGGAAATTCTTCATCACTTTAATTTCATGTATTGAGAGGTTAATTAGAATATACAATTAAGATTAGAAATAGCTAAAAAAAAAAACCCAGAAGAACCTTATTTCCCTTTCAATTGTAATGTACAAAATACCAGCCTGTGGGCTTGGCAATAACACATACCCTGTTAACAGGTGTCAAGCTAAAAACTACCTTGTGAGGCAAGGTCTTGCATTTGATAACATAAACATTAATTCTTATATTAATTTCTCATTCATGTAATTTGGAAGTTGGATCAAAGTTGGCAATGTCTTGAGTCACTCAGCAGAGTTTGAGTGCTCCAGTTCTGTGTTCCACTCACGTTATCAGACTTTACGAGATGCTCGCAGGAAACTGAGCAAGGCAGAACAAATCCCAAGGGTGTTTGATGCAGCATCTCATAAAGGCTATTAAGGAAACTCAGCTACCAAGGGCATGTTCTCAGATAGATAAATAGCTGGTTAAAATTTAAGTTTTCATGCAGAGTGAGAAGGCTATTCCCAAGTGGAAATTTGTGTTGTTCAGCATGTTCATAAATGATCTGTAAAAGAGGCAAATAGTTTGCTGATGACACTAAAGATATTCAAAACAGAAAAGATAAAATTCAGCAATGGAAGACTTCAGAAGTGTCTCATACCATGAAGGGTCAGGAGATTAAAAGCAATTAAATAAAACTAAAACAAACAAATGTAAATTGATGTGTAGGGGGGGGAAATCCCAACTGTAACTATTTCTGAAATGACAGTTACTCTCAGGAATGAGAATTTCTATTACAATGTGTGTAACTATTTAAAAAATCCAGCTAATTCATTATAAAGGCAGTAAAAAATCAAGTAAAATGCAAGAGATTATTAGAAAGGAGTTAAGACTAAAACACATATCAGCGCCCACATCTCAAGCATGGGAGGTTGTGCTCTTTCCACCTCCTCCACCTTCAGAAATTATACAGGAGAACTCTGTGCAGAGGAAGGTGAGAAGGATGAGCAAAGCTGTGGAGCAGCTCCTGTGGTGGCAAAAGCCATGATTAAACAGACTGGGAGCCATTAGCCCGAAAGGTCGTGGAAAGATCAGTGAAATGAGCAGCGTGAAGGAGGTGAATTAGTAAATGATTGCTCACTTCAGGAAAGAAAAAAAGGGTGAGTTACAATGGATAAAATTAGCTTGTGGCAGGTTCAGAACAAACAAGAGGTGCTTCTGCAAAGAATGTGCAATTAAGCTGTGACACTGCTGCTGTAAGACACCGCAGATGGAGAAGTTTGCACGGCTGCTGATGAATTCGTGACAGGAAAATCTGCTCAGGACAATTAAATTCAGACACCATTTCTGCGGTTCAGGAACTACCTGAGCCACAGATGGCTGGAAAGTATTCTGCAGAGTATCCCAGCATATAATACCCCTATCTACTTGTCCTGCTCTCATGCACTTTCATTAGGCAGCTGGTACTGGCAAGTGCTGAAGAGAGAATCCCAGCCTTGACAGAGGTGTGGTCCGACTCCATATGGACATTCTTATGTTCTTATATCAATCTGCATGTGATTTGGTAAATGGAAAATATATGTGCTCCTTTATTTAATTCCTTCCTTTATTAACTCGTTCACAATGCACTGAAGTTGAGAGCTGCTTTGGAAGGCACATCCTATGAAATCAGGGCAGAGATCTGATAAGGCCTTAATAACACGTAGCAATCAAATACTTTACTTCCTTCAGTTTTTGCAGGAGTATATAAAATCTCATTAGTTTGGCTGATTTTTAACATATAAAGACTTCCAATGGTTTTGCTGGTAGCAGTGGTTAAGACTTGGACCAGCCCAGGTCAGAAATATTTGTTACACTAACATATGAACTCTTCTAAGGAAACAAATTAGGCCTTGTTCAGTTATATTTCCAAAACTGACCAATCAGATATTCACTTGGTTTGCTTTTATCTGAATTGCCTTTTTTTTTTTACATTCCTGCATTCACAAAGAGAAGCTTTTCGGGTGGAATGCACACAAAGTTCTACATCAGATTTATTTTCCAAGTGCACTTTTTCTACGGAGCAAAGTTTTGGCATTCGTCATTTGTAATGGAAAATTAAATTAAACACAGCTTGAGTTCCAACATGTAAGAACGTGAAGACAAACATATATTGTCCATAAACAGGATTTCCTCCTGAGTCAACAGGATTAGGTCGGACTTCCTTAGATGGCTTTGTAAAATCCTAATAAACATATATGAATCTTTAACAGCATAAATATTTGGAAATCTGTGAATGATGAACTTGCAAAATTGTGTCCAATCAGCACAATTTCAGAGGCCAAGCTAGAGCTGCTCTTTTCTGTACCTGGCTGCATGGTGCCATGTATACTTGTTTTCCATATATTTAATTTCAGGAAGAAATTTGAATAAAATACTTCACTGAAGTCAGCTTCCATCTGAAAATTGAAATTTAATTAAATTGTAATGATGTTTATGCAGATGTATTGATAAATCCTTGGAATTTGATGGAATCAGGTGAAATTACCTCCACGTAGCCCGTTAGAGACATTATGTCTTATCTAATTTACTTGAAGTCAGCTAAAACTAATTTGTATAGACAAATGGTTCCCTTTGATTGTATTGTCACATTGGGGAAATCAGATAGGAAGGTAAAAATTCAGCTTTTAATGGAAAGGAATCTCATTTTACTTTTTCTTGCTGTAATTCTGAATCCTTTGAAGAAAGTTCTGATCGTCCAGCTTGTCCATAGAAAGTCACTGAGGTTTTTAAAATGCATCATGAAATTATATAAAAGTTAATTTTGCTAACTGAAACCTTCAGGATCTTTGAATACAATTATACTTAAGCCAGAGAAGTGGGAAAGTATTAGGGTGGTATCTACTTGAAATGATATAAACCCATTGACTTCCAGACCACAGGACCAGATTTATGACTGCAGCTTTCATCCCCAGACTGGAGAGATTTGAAGCCTGAAGCCAAGAAGCTTTAGCTATCTGATCATACCCCATGGCATAGTCAAAATGCCTTCAGGACTGCAGGTCTACATCTTACAGATGATTTTGCATGATTTGGAGCATTTTTTTCTCTAATACACAGTGATTGTTCTGCTGGCCTGTATGGGATGGGGTATAACTCATTTTGGCCTTCTAAGTCCTCAGAGTGTCACTGCTGTTTAAGTAGGAAGTTTCACTCCCTAGAGCCTTCCAGAGGCTGAAGATCTTTCATAAAATATTAAGCTAATTTCAAAGCATGAAAAGCTTGTAAAATGCCCAGTGGACAGATTAAAAACAAGAGACAAAGGATAGCTTCTATCCATAAATAGTTTTCTGGGCTTTCTTTACCCTGCTCTATTAGGAAACATCAACTAAACACGAAACGTTCCTTGAGGAGAAAAATGCAATCTTCTTGTTTCTGGACCAGCACTTAATGCACACAGCATGGTGCAGTGGCAGGGAGAAATGGGTGAGCAATTCCCAAACACATTAGCCATAGGTCTGCATTAGCATTAATTATCCAAGGCAAGTGTCCTTGACTGGACAATGGTCTGGGCTGATACAGCCATAGGATTTCTTGTCCTCATCTTACTCATTTGTTGTGACAGGTGCACAGCCTTCAGTCATTCAGGAGTAACACACAAGTGTCCTCATTTTCAGTGAACAGGCATTAACTTTGACATGTGGACAAGTCTAAAACCTGGCATGTTTTCTGCATTCATTGCTGTGAGTCCTCAAAACTCTTCATAATCTGGAGGTATTTTAGTAGTGTTTTTCACACCAGCCAGGCTGAGGGTGCAAGCTCAGGTAATTAAAATAATGTTTTTGTCATCTTTGAAAGGCCATGGTGAAGGTGGGAGGCTCCTGATGACCAGAAATAAAGCAAACCATACCTGTCTTCAAAGTCAGGAAGCTTCTCCATGCTCTTCCAGCCCCCTCTTATCCCCCTTCCCCCTCCAAAAAAAAAAATCATGTAGAACATCATGATCCACGTGATTTTTTTCACACTGATTTTGGGGTTTATGACATAATGAGTTTTGGTGAAGGGATGAATTAATTAATATGGCAAAGTATTGTCCTAGTAGATCAAAGACACTAAAAAGGAGTACTTCTGAAGGACTGATTCAATTAAATAGTACACTGAACTGTAGCATCTGAAAAGAAAGAATATTTTTTTCCACCCAAGCTTGCATATGCCTCCGAGTATTTTTGTAAAGCCTGTTTTATGTAGAGTGCCTTTTTGTGTAATGTCCCATGAAATTTAAATATAGGATTAATGTGTTATAATGATTAATAAACTCTGTTATTATCTGGGACTGTTCATTGACAACGATTTTATCGTATGAGCTACTGAAAGCAATGTGCTCAGAACCGTGCTGCCTGCATACCTTTTCACAAAATCCTTCTTTACACTGTAGTGGAAAAGTGCAGTCTGCACTTCATGGAGTTGTGTATTCAAGTGTTGTGCATTCTGTCAGCCTCTTGAACTTCCACACAACATGTGCTTTGCTGTAGAGTATCTGATAACGTCTTCATTCTAATCTCTTCATATGGGTCTATAGGAACTGCATTCATCAGAAAACACCTGCCAGTTTACACACAAGTGACACACACAGAGAAAGTGGCTATGACTTGTATCAGGATTACAATCATATGGAGTCATTATTAAACTCTCAGAATTGTTAACAAAGTTCAGTAGAGCAACGTGGACTGTTACTGGCCCCAGTGCCACTGCAAGGGCTCACCTCTGCCTGTCCAGACTTCCAGACTTCATCCTTAGCACTCCTATCCCTCCAGTTCCCTGCTCTTGTGTTCAAAGGCCAGGTGTTAAAGAAGTGGATCTCTGTTGAATCTGGATGCTTTTATTGCACTGAAGTCCAGACCAGGGGTTTGTAGGTCAGCCCTTCCCCAAGCAGTTCATAAGTGCCTGGCAGGGGATAAGCTTGAAGACCCTTCTGTTGATCTTCAAGCTTGTTCAGACAGCAGGACAGGAATAGGACTGGTCCTCAATAACTGCCTGCCTGAGCAGCCTGGCTGGGCAAGGGCAAGGGGAACTCTGGAACTGTTCCACTGAGCCTTCTCCAACAGGCAGCAGACCGAGGAGTCATTGCAAGCCCCCACAGCACAGAGGAGTCGCTGGTCTAGTTCAGACCAGACAGGCAGAAAGCAACAGTGGATTAAAGATGCTTTTGTGTCCTCACATTCTTCTTGAATGTCCCCAGCTCAGCTTTGGTACAACTGTGGGTCCAGTCCATTGAATTTGTATCAGAACAAAGAATGGTTGCCAACTAATCACTTAAAGACCAGGCAGACTCTGGGATTGAGGCAGACAAAAGCTCTCCGGTGATCTTTATACACCCAGGTAGCAGGATCGAACTGCTCATTAATCTTTCTCCAGAACAACCCTGTAGTGTGACCTACATCTTACTCGTGCTAATAATGTTTCTGTGTTTTTCTCTTCATTTCCCCCACGCTGCACCGAAGGCTTCGGTGTTAATAAATTGTGTACTTGCGCTAGTTCTGACTGCATCACTTGTGATGCATTGTTTTAGAGGCAGGCTACACAGGAGAGAATCATTTCATTACTGATAAAAGTGCTCTGACCTCATTAGCTGAGCAAACAGGAGAGTGTTTGAACCACAGGCCCCTGGGTACAGCAAAACCTTGTCTCAGCCTGAAAGCATCTACTGTGAGAACGGAGCGGGCACTGCAGAGATGCTCCTGAGCCCTTGGGTGTCCTTTAAGCCTCTGGCTGAACAGCAAGTGCTGAATGGACAGGGCACCGAAATACCTGAAATTAATGTAAGCCACGTTAACATATAAAAGCAAAAATGCTGCAATTGAAATTAGGTCTCTCCTTGAAAGGCAACCAATTTGCAAACAAATGAAGAGAAGTGTCCACCTAACGCTGGTGCAGAGGCCTCAACGCGTGAATTCTGTTGAAAGCTGGTTTTGCAGGAGTGAATTTGTCAAATGAAATTGCAAATGTTTTTCAGAAGTCTTTACAGTTTTGCTCAACCCTACAAATTACCTGATCCGTAAACCGGAAAATTAACAAATCAAATCATAATGTTTATACATAAAATTAGTTCCCATTAAAATTTTGTAGGCCATTTAAATTCTTATCACTTTTTGAAAGTTGTTGGAATCTCTACTCCCATGGTACTAAATAACTTTATGTCTATTTTGTGTCTTTGATAGATAAGGCACATTTACAGTTACCCATTTCTCTTAGACTCAAAATATTATATTTAAATCTAAACAGAGTTTGGAACTTTACAATGTCTTCAGACATTGTAAAAAAAACCCATTTAATGCTATTACAACTTCATTCAGGAAACAGGCTGATTCATTCAAGCAAACTGTGGTGCATGGGGTTTTACATCCCACTGAGCTATTAAGTTGTAAGAGTGCCTATACCTAGATTTTATTTTATTTATAGTAGATGACACTTTTTAAAAGGTTTTATGGATTAAAATAAATAACCTTATGGTAGCACTGGAGGAAGCCATGCTACAGTCATTCTTAGGGTCTTATTCTGCAGGGTGCTTCCAGCCTCAGCTGCCACATGTAGTGACCAAAAGGCATTCAGCTCTGGGGATGGTTTGATCCTTCCAAGTCAGTTGGTCTTTGTTGAATGTAGGTGGATCAGGAATTTTATTTCAAATCTGCTGTTCAGATCCTGTGTATTTTAAGTGGCTGTTTAGGACTTAGTTAAACAATTAGGAATACAATACCAGAGTCATATCATCTAACAATTTGTATCATTACAGAATTTTATGATGGCCACTGCCCACTGACTTTATAAAGGTAAAACTATAGTGGAAAAACTATGAGTTATCCATCTACAGTGGACTTTTTTTCATTAACCTTTATGGTTAATGAGTGCACTATCACCTGAAACCTGCCTATGTCTATCCCTTCCAGTTCTCACCCAATTAAACCCTGGGCATTTTTGTAATAATGACCACAATTAAGCTGTTAGGCCAAAATGAATGGTTCAGCAAAAGATGTCCATGTTCCAGCACAGTATAAGGAGATTTGTCAAGCACAGAGGAGGATTAGGGGGGATGAATTGACTTCAGCACCACAACTGCTCCAGCTTGTGAGATCTGCACTCCTTGTGCTGTAACAACACTCTTCAGAGAGTCTGAATCTGCCCATACCAGACTGGGCTTTCTCAGTACAGCTACAGACTGCCACTGTGCTACAGACATGGGTAAGGAACAAGAGCTGAAAAATGTGGTGTAATTAATTGGGCCATAAACACATCACACTTAGGACTCCTCTGGCAGTGAGCATCACAGTGGGCAGGTGCCTTCTCTGCTCCCCTCCATCCATTTTGCCAGTAATCTCTCTTCCAAATTCAGTTCTGGGCCTTCCAGTGCTTTCCTTTCAAAGGAGGACAAAAGGAATAGAAAAAAATACTCTTGCCTCTCATCTTTGTTGAATTTAAGTAATTCTAAATCCTTTCCCCAGCCTTTCCAGAAAAAAAGTTGTCATCAAGCGCTCACAGCTTCATCTGATGTATCAGACAGGTATCAACTAACAATCTGAACTAATTTGTCCTTTTTTTTGGTCTCTTCTGGGGGAAAGACAAAACAATCATCTCAAGCTGGCCTGTGGTTATGTGAGAAAAAAGGATTTCCAGTCCCTCCAGATGATGCCCAGCAAAATACCAACAGCAGAGCACAACAAATTCATTCCTAGCATAAGAGAAGATTCTGGGCAGTGGGGTAAGGCAAGAACAGTCAGGCACTGATCCTACCAGGGCCCTTTTTGCTTAAATATTGCCAGCTTTAGTGGGCCTCCAAAATGAAAGAAAGGAGTCCTTGAAGGTAATAATGCCTGACTAGACACAGCACACCGGCCCTGAAGTTACTGCACTGCATTCTGTAAATGGCACACTCTGAGTTCCAGTAAATGTCTCAGCCACATCTGAGCAGGTTAAATTGCAGCAGAAAACCAACCAAGAATTGCAGGCCAGCTGTGAAGAGTAAATGGAGTGATAAGATTATTACTGTATTGAAGAAGCAGGACAGAAAATTGAAATAAGGATTTGTCTGTGACCAGAAGCTGCAGAGACCTTTGTGTCTGGCCATTGACCAATATTATGTTTCCTCATAAGCTTCATTTATTTCTGCTGTTCACTGAGTTGGTCCTTGCTGTGATTTTGAAACAGAAACTTTTTGTAGGGTGTTGCTGCAGCACTGAAAGCTGTCACAGAGGGCAGCTGCCCTTCACTGTGCCAGACACAGAGGATGGCAGCATTTGTGTTCTGTTGTTACCCCTGCTGCCATTTCATATACTGCTGCTTTAAAACTTCAAGAAAATCATTTCAGAAGGTGTTTGCCTATCACATTTCAATTGCTACTTTCCTTTTATAATGTTTGCACGGGGATAGGAAACCAAAGGCTTTGTGATCTCTCCAGACAGGATCACAAACACAAGTTGCTCAGGGAAGAGCCAGGACATCATGTTACCTGTGACCTGTAAAAATGTTGTTAATGACGTTGAGTTCAACATCACTGATTGAAAAAGGGAATATCTTGGTGCACTGTGCAGGAAACATGTCTATGTCTCAACATCGTGTGTTTTCGTGCCTTTCTCTCAAGATCTCAACAAGTACATTTTTTAAGCACATATTTTACCATTCTTTTCATGTTTTGTAAACATTTGCAACGATACCACTTGTGAACATCTTTGATGGTGCTTTTTAGTTCTGCTGCAAAATGCTTAAGAATTGGAAACCATGCTGTCTGCTGAACCCGATTCACAACTCCCATCTCCATGTGTTATTGTTAGTGCTCAGTAGCAAGCAGAATTATCCCCATGCAGTAGGTGTAACATGGCATCTGTTGGGTCCATTGCCCTCTCAGAGAAGCTAGCATGGGGAGCCTCATAGCCAGAAAATTTGTAATTAAGTAAGGCAAGACATTAATTCTCTCTTAAATCTCTGCACAGGCTTTTTGTGGAAATGAACAAGATGTGTGGAGAGACAGGTTTTCTCAATTACCAGGGTTAATATTCATGTGCAAATACAGACTCAGCTAAACCCCACACATATGTCGTAATGTCTACATTCGTCATCCTTTTTCCTTTTTTTTTAACTGGGTATACAATATTCATCCAAAACGCCCATAAAAGACTGACTGCAAAACTCCCATTTTATAGCCTTCCCCAGGAATGTTTGCATTAAATTGCTTTAGACTGAGAAAGTTTCGTTGTGATCAAGACCCAAGAGACATAAGAGGAACATAAAGTCCGGGTCACAGGGTGAGTTTGTAAGCTGGGCTTCTACTTAATTTATGTCATAGTGGCAACGCAAGGGCTCGTGGTTTACCAACAGCACAGCAATGCCTCGAGTTAAAGGCTTTCTGCCCACTGGCAGCTTCAAGTACCTGCCTCTTGTGGAAGAGTTAAACACCTTATGTGTCTGTGTCCCGTAATTCATCATTTGAGAAAAGCAAACCTTCATTACCAGGCAGAAGAACAAGCGCTGCCGACATGTCTCGGAAGAAGCTGTGCCTGTGTTTCAGGAGCAGCTTCATTCCGAGTTCCTCTTTGTTCCTGGATCAGTGCCAGTGTTCAAATCTCTGCCTGGAGCTGGCACATGCTGCTTGTAAGAAGAGCAAGAGTTTAACATCTCTATTGAAAATTAAAGTGTGCCCCGTGATTGGATCAGGTTGGATAAGTATAATTCTATGGTTTATAATTTCTTTAGTTGGACATCACAAATCACAATTAGAAATACCATCAGATTAATCTTTTTTAAGTTCTGAGACGTGTCTGCTCAACTTTTGAAGCATAAGGATATCTTAACAAAAGAGGATAGACTCTAACAGATAAACTAGGTCCCGTAATCTTTTGCCATATCTGTTTGGTGGTGTTTTTAAAAGATTAAAATGACAGAAAAAGCCTTGATCAAATCCAGTAAGCTCTAGAGTTTAACCCAGATGTCTAATGCCACAGTACACTATCCTGGCCGGAACATGGAGGGGAAAATCAAAGCAGAAAGGGTGTTATTTTACCCGTTTGCAAGTCAAACTCAGGTTGTTCTGATTTTACTGCTTTAAATATTTGCTCTCTTGTGTTTTCTTTAGCTTTGAGTATCGATTTGCGTGGCGTCTCAATTACATTTCTCTGCCAGTAGATTAGACTTTCTCAAATAAAACACCCATCACAAATATGTTGAATTGGACAGGGGATAATTTTTGAGCACAAAGTGGTCACGGGGGCTCTAATACTGTTGAAGTTTTCTGATGGGGATTTTCTGGAGAGAAATGTCTCTGTTTCCCAATTTCAGAAAATACAAAATGTCAAACCTAGAATGGAAGGTTTTGAATCATACCTTTTTTTTTGTTTTTCCTTTTTATGGCATTTTGCAAAAATCCTGTGGAATATGTGCGAGTCAGAGGATACAGTGACTGTTTATCCCTAGTTCCTATAAAAGTTAAATTAATTTTACACGCAATAACTCCTTCTGGCACGATCTGCTGCCTTTTTCTGGCTAAGAACTCTTTTTTTTGTCCAAATGCACAAGCTAGGTGGCAGTTGCAGCTGATTAAAATGCACAGAAGTGCTAAGCATGGCTGCTCCTTTACACAAATCACTGCTCTGTGTTGCCCTCTGTGGAAGGGGTGAGCATGCACCATATGGGGAGGGGAATCAGGGTTAAGGGCATGTCTCTTCATTATTGATTTTAAGGTGGACCATGGTTCAGTGAGGGGCAAAACAAATTTCAGCTATCTTGAAATTATGCCACCTCTCCTATGCCATACATTGATAATTAATGCCAAATATTATGGAGAACAGCCTTGCACATGGATTAGATGTTCTTAAATATTTTCTCCCAAGTTTTCATAAAAATTTTACAAAAGCTCTTTAGACTCAGGTAATATTCATGTAATTGTTCTCTCCTCCACGTTGCATTTTTGTCCATGCAGCTCTGCTGAATTTGGTGTGATAAACCCAATTTATGTCACAGCTAAGCTTCTCCTTGCACCTTCAGTTCTAATTGCTCAGAAGCAGCAGGATCAGACAGACAGTGTCCAGCCTCCTCATGCTGCTAACACTGCTCCTTTCCTTCTCTTCACCTCTGCCCTCCACAAGAAATAGCAGAGTTGCAGGGTAAGGTCACCCTGGCACAATAGGTGTTACAGATCTGAGAGCATCTTTACAGGGTGCTGACCATTTACAAAAGCAAACCATAAGCATCAATAAGAGCTGAAGGGTCTCACATTATAGCAACAGCTTGTCCTACACTGGTGTTAGCAGGTGGTTTCTGAAACACCCACTGCAGCCTTCCAGCATCCTCAGCTTTGTGCAGGCTTTGGCACTGCACTATTGTACTTCCTGGGAGAAAAGAAGAGAGGTTAGAGAGAATAAAGGGAAAGCAACAAAGAAATGACCTGACAGAAACTGAATGTACAGCTCACTCTGGTTCTCGAATGAACAAGGGAGATCACGCCAGAGATAAAGCTGGAAATGAAATTTCATGCCTAAATCCCAGGAAACATGGAAAATAAGGGCCTTAAGTCTGTCCCCAGCTGATCCAGGTACAGCCATCCTGCATACTTCATCAGGATCATTATTCCACCCTATTTTTGCAGGAGCCTAATAAAATACTCCCAGAGTTGCCCTCACTTGGCTGCCCCACTGTCATGGTTTAGGAATGGTGTTCTGCAGGGAAGTTCAGCTGGCACTCTGGCTGCTGGGAGAGGGAGGAAAAGGCAAGGCAAAGCAGCCCCAGGCACTGTGCACCAGCACTGGGGATGCAGCAGTGTTGGGTAACCTAGAACATCTCAGCATCAGCTCCCTGGACAGGACTGGGGGTACCAGACAGGGAACAGGCAGACTGCAGCCTGCCTCCTGACCCAAAAGAGCTCCAGACTCCATCAAAGACCAACATGGAGCAGCGTTCCCTTTGTTTGTGGCTCTGTGATCAAAGGAAAATGCTTTCACCAATGAGGTCCAGTGGGTAACTCTGAAAAGGAAACCCCCTTGACTACAAGGCACTCCAGCTGCACAGGAGACCTTCAGGGACACTTATGTTCTTTGGAATCTGGGTATCCTTATATATTTAGGAATTAGTTTCCCTGTTCATGCCACTCTGGTGCTGACTATCTTTCAGATTTATTGCCTGGGTGATTAAAATAGTTTCTGAAATCAGAAACAGTTCCTTTCAGTATTTAAAAGTGTGGAATAAATTCATTTCCTGGATGCATGAAAAGTCAGATGAAAGCCATTTTTCAAGCAGTTCCTATGCTGTGAATACATATTCAAAGTATTCCGGTTACGACAGTAGCTTGACTCTGAAGCTGACACAACATCCACCAGTCTTTAAGGTAGAAAAGGCATATTTTTATGAGCTGTGACATTTTTAAACTTGTTCAACATTGCAAATGTAGCTGGAAGTTCTCACAGGCTGCTGTATTTTTAGACCTCTGAAAATTTGGGGTTGAGGAATTGCCTCCTTTCAACACCTCCCCATGTCACGGCCTCTTCTCTGTAGCGGCCGATGTTTAAAACCGAACTTTATTCTCTCTGATTTCTTCTTCCTGATAATTCTCCTGAAAAGATAAAATTAAAAGTAATAGAGAGAGGGGAAAAGAACAAAACTGTGCGTGAACACACGAATAAATACAGCCAAAAAACTGCATGTTTGCTTTTCTCACCAGGCACTGCCTCGATTAAAATTTGTTCCTGAATTTCTGCTGGCATCTACGATTCAAACCGTGGCTTTATGTGATCTGCAGTGTTAGGAAGGCTGCAGACCAGTCCCAGCTGTGAATTACTTTTCAATCCAGTGACACAACTCTACATTTACACATATATTCGATTGTTATGCAGTTGGATTTTCCAAATGAAATTATGAAAATTACATAAGGACATATTGCTTGTCTATCATTTGGCAGTAACCTGCTAAAATAGACAGAGAAATGCACTGTCCTCGGCTTATTTTAAGAAAAGCAAAACATCTTATCATTTCAGAGTTCAGTATATTCTTAATGTTTTAAGCAATGATTTATGATAAGCATTTTCAGATGATTTGCCTTCACTTTGGTGGCCAGTTAAAGTAAGAGTGAGGCTTCCTTGGAGCCAACAAAGGCTCCAACTGAGCCTTTATGAAGCATGTTTTTATTTGCAGTGAGTTTTCTTCTGACTTAATACTGCAACTGAAATTGCTTGATATCCTTCAGTGTCTCTGAGGGAACATAATTTGAAGACAGGCTCTCATATCTGTTTTAAAAGCAGGGAGGGGCACCAGTGATAGTCTGGGGACTGGAGGGTGCAGATGAAAGAAGGAAGAAGGGAGGGTTGTGCAGGAAGGTTTTATTCTCGGTTTATTTTCGGTGTCTCCAGCAGGGTTAGTTTGATTTTTCCTCTTGTGCTCCAGATTACAGGTGTTTCCCATTAAGACAAGTGAACTGATTTTAATGGTATCCTGCAGAGCTGTGGGCACGGAATGCCTTCTGTGAACTGCCAATAATTATTTGTCCTGGCTTTGTTTCTGGAGGTTCTACTTAAATTGGTTCAAAAGCTGGTAATCTGTTTCATCCCTGAAGATTAACCCCCTTGAAAGAAAAGAAAAAAAGAAAAAGGAAGGGGAAAAAAAAGTTAGTGTGCTCCACATAATTGAACAGAATTAAAGCACTGGTAGTATCTTTGTTAAACTAGGGAGTGATTTTTAAAGGATGATGAAAGGAGACTTTGGAAGAGCACTCAATATGTAGCACCACTATAAATAGAGCTTTACCAATTCCCCCAACAGCCCACACTGCAGACAACGGGACTGGTGAGAAATCCAAAGCTGATAGCACCTAAAGCATTTATTATTTACAGATGCCTGGATTATAAAACGTGCTGCCTGCAATATCATCCCCGAGCAGCCACTTGTACCACAGTTAGAGTTCCAAACCCCGTGCAGTCTGCCATCTCTCAGGCAGGACACGCGTTCACCTGTTTCACGGGTCGCTGGATCGCACCTTTCCTGAACTTCAAATGCCTCCGTACAGGTGTAGGCTCCTGCACTGCAGCTTTTGTATCCAGGTTACCAAACGAAAAATCTTTCTTATTTTCACTGCTCTCTGACCACCAGAATCCCAATAGTCTCAGATTTCCTCTGAAAGCCGCAGTGCAGCAAAAGGCTTGAATGCTTTGCAACGTCAGGGCCTGTGAGGAGGTCTCGGGATCTCCAAAGTGGTTGTGAGAAGACCAAAGAGGACAAAAGACGATTGCCTTTATAAAATGCAAAGAGCTACATCTTTTAATTTAACTGCACTTAGTAAATGTCTATGACATTTCAAACCACCATAGAATTGAACCTGGAAGGTGAAGCCACGTTGTGACTGGCCATTTGACAGTCCTATTCACCGTGTTCTCAGCTGCACTTTCACTCTGTGTCTGGCATGATCTCGCACAGACAATGCCTCCAACCAATATGCAACAACCATTCAGCCTTCTACTATAACATGGGCTACTGTTCATGGACATGCAAATTCCTTTGTCATCTGTATGATTTGCAATGAATAGATTAAAGAGGGAAATTCAACCAATTCCTGATCCCATTGACATTGAATTCAATAGGAAAATAGGTTGGAGAAAAATGCTATTAGCTGATATCTATTGATATGTAAAATCTAATTCAGTCCATCTCAGCTTTGATGTTTCTCCTAATAAATTTGAGTGCACTTTCCATAGGCAGATAAAAGCAGAGTGTATTTTATCTTAGAATTAACTATTGTACAGTCACTTAGCTCATGTATTACATACTTTTAATACTTTTAATAAGTTCCACAATAGAATAACTTCAGAAGAGTACAGCACAACAGGAGTCACAGGTGATAGTATCTTGTGGGTCTCCACAGAACATTAAATGAGTGGTTGACAAGCACAATGAGTTTTCAAAAGCAAAACTAGTCATGAGACATCATTTAACAATAATGAGTTGGACCTGTAAAATGACACCAGAAAGTGTGGTTGATTTTTTCTTTGAAAAGACAAAGGTTATGGATGTGCTACAGTCCGTTTTCAAGGGTGTGATGGCTTCAGCAGGCTCACCTGTGGAGATGGGTCTCAGGAGCCCACAGACAAGGCTGTCTCCATGCTGACAGCAGCGCAAACATTTAGGTAAAGTAATGCTAAGACTTGGGCAGGGAATAAATTGTGTTACACTGTGGCCACTCCAAACCACACAGAGGCCAGGTGGGACAGGTCAGCTTGGAAAGCCTGAGCTGTATGTGATCACACTAATGAAGATATTGCAAATAATGTAGCTGCTGGTACTGCTTGTCCTGCTGGCCACAAGAGTGTCAAGCCTGTTGTGAACTCCCACACTCCCTGCAGCAGCTGGGTGAGTGTCCAGGTGGTTTGCCCAGAAGAATACACGTGTCACTGCTCTTCTCTGGGGTGGCACCACCAGTGGTGCTCTGGACACCCCACACAGTCCCATCACCCCTGTCAGCACAGTTTAATCTTGCCAATGTGTTCCACTGCTGAGATCCTCTCCTGAGAAGTGTTAGCAGCTCTTGAAGAACACCCTGTGTGCAGTACCCACTTTGCAGACAAAGAAAGCTGTTTCAGATAAACCTCTGACATTTTTTTTGCAAGGACCTGAACCCCAAATTAGAGAGGCCTATAAGGAGATGACTATATATTATGTCCAATTATCAAATGCTTTTTCTGTCATGTTGAGTGCACTTTCATTGAAAGATTTTGTACATTTCAGTCCACCCATCCATAAATTCATCATATCTGAGATAGATTAGTTAACACAGTTTAAATGGTACAGCAGAGATAGCTAATATTTCTATAAGGTAACAAGAACAGATTCTGTCAAGCCACAAACACACTGATATGAGCTCCTGCAGCAAACAATCCCTCTGTGCAGCCCTCGGTTCCTTTCAGAGTCATATCAGCTTCCACTTATTTCCTGGTGAATGTTGCAATTCTAAGAGGACAGAGTCAAGTCCCTGATGGAGTCAGCTGTCATTCTAAATGTAGTTCAATTGTGTTTTATTAAATCATGATAATAAAACAGAGAGAAGGGCAGAATAAAGAAAAATGAAAACCAGCACTGACTGGGGTTTTAGAGCGAGTCTGCACTGACATTTGAGTTTGACTTGTGCAGGAGCTTGGGAAGCACACATCTCCCTCAGCCCCAGCCACTCATCATGCACAAGGGAAATCATTTCAAGGGAAAATCAACTGGAAGAGATAATCCAAGATGGCATGAGTGTGATCCACGTGCTCATTCAGTTCTCAGGATCAGACCAGCCCCTTCCCAAACCAGCTTGCTGAATCACACTGAGGAGTTTTGTCCTCCAACCCTCCCCTGGGCTGCCCTGCTGGCTCTACACACAGAGCCTTTACCAACCTCTCTTACTGCTCTGCTGAAGAAGTCAGACAATTACTCTGTAAGCTTTCTGATTTTCTTTTTCACGGTTACAAGTCCATTCAGCCCATGAAAAACATGTTTCTGAAGCTAAGGAAGACAAAATATGATGCAGAAAGCCACAGGATATCTACAGCAAGCTGGGTCTTCTCTTGCTGCAAATCAGCTTCCCCTGGTCGATTTTAGTGGAGTTCTGCTGATTTACATTATCTGAGGATATAATGCAGCATATTCCAGTAATTCAGATGCTGATTTTAGCTAGAAGTATGCATATTATAAACACATGTTGGGGCCCTGAGGGTACTTCTGGGATCATTATTGATTCTTTGAGAAAAGCATGCTGGGGTCACTGGAGTTTGCACACACATGCACTGACATCAGTGGAATTCAAGATAGCTCATCTGGAGATGAATGCATTTTCGTATCTTGACAAGTGGCAATCACAAGTAAGAAACTTGTGAGTAGTATCTAGCATCTTATAACTGCTGATAACCACAAAAGTAATAAAACACAAGGAAATTAGAGACAAATAGTTTTTCCTACTATGATTGCTATTTTTATTAGAGCAGCAACATCCTCCAGCACTTTTTGCTTCTGCTCTTCCATTCACCTACAGCCAATTGAACTTGCAGGGACTGAGCTGTGGCAGAGTCCCTGCTCTGGCTCCTGGGAACCACCACACCACAGCACAGAAACACCTGGAAATGTGGAAAACCTGCTGAAGGGGTTTGTTTTAAGATGAAGGTTGAAGAGTGTTACAAGAAGATTAACACCAGCTCAGAGTCCACAGGTTAAGGACTGCATTTGAAGTATCTTTGGAGGATCAGTTACTGTGGTAAAAGAGCTACTTACCATAACTTTATCACTGTGCTGTTATCAAAAGACCAGGAGTGTGATGAAATAACTCACAGTATGATTTAAACCCAGAGTAAGAAATCTGATATAAAATGAGCAGTGTTACAGCTTTGCTAGCATGCAAAGTTTCTCTCACTTCAGTGACTGATTTCCCAGGGATTTCTGCTCTTAAAAGTTAGTAGAGACTTTAAATAGTTTTATTCCTTTAACTATCCATCAGCAGTTGGCAAATTTCAAAGTGACACTTATTTTGGCTCCTATTGATCACATTTTTTTCACAGCTGTTACTTGAATTTCCTTTACAGATTTTATTAAATTTATATGAACATTGAATCTGTGTCAAATGTGACCTGGGAATGACCTGAAACACAATGAAAATCAAAACCATTTCCCTGTTTTCATTACTAGATTTTAACCAATTACTTCAAAATGAGCTCCTTCCCATTGGTTGAGTTGTGGGGTTTTTTTTTTCAGAGTTAAAAAACAATCTCTTTGTGTCGTAAATGATGAACTGGACATACCATGAAAATGAAAAGGGCACAAAATGCCAATAGTAAACAGAAAGCAGGCAGCATATTAATTTTGTCCCTGATAATTTTTTTCCAAGTACTTTATTATCAATTAAATATACTAAAAGGCAAATTCTTACCTTTTGCATCTGAAGCTCATTACCTAAAAGGAATATCTGGCTTGTAGATTTTTAATAAGCAGAAGAGAGGAGGGGGCAAGGAAAAAATACAAGAGCAGGAAAGGGAGATTTGCAGAAATGTGAATATTTCCAGAGTCAAACATTTGAAGGACCGTTTTTTACAGCTCAGCTGGGACAATACTGGTCTGTACACTTCCTTTGGTGGGTTTGGTGTGGGTTTTTTGTTTTTTTAATCTTCAAGATTTACACTCTCAAACAAAATATTTATAAATGGAGTCCCACTTGTCTGGTTGGAAAAAGAAATGTGCTACGAGGCCGGTTACCAGAGAACAGTGTAATGAGTTCAGAAAACATATGCTTGAAATTTACTTTAGGTTTGCAAATTTTACAGAGATTTTTACCCTCTGGGAGTGGTGCAAGTATTTCACCCTTTGACTTACAGGGAGGAAAAGGTTGCTAATTTAAGCTCTACAAGCCGATAACAACATTTGTGTTCTTCTCTGAGCCTGCCAGACGAGTCTTGGATCCATGGACAGGGTCACAGGTACCCAAGCAGCTGAAAACATGTTTGTCAAATGATTCACTAGTCCACTTATCTACTTGGATGACATTCCCAATAATATTTCCATACATTGAGCAAGACAACCAAACTTGTTTCCTTCCCTGAGTACAACACCCCAAACTCGGGCTCAAACCCCTCCCCAGCCTGGCTGGTACTAAACAAAGGCTGGGTTTCCACCACACTTTTCAAGGCACAATTGATGTGGCTGTGCCAGAGAGGGTTTCCAGCCAGCTGGTTCCCCAGTGGGCAATTACCATCAGCCCAGGCCTCCCAGAGCTGCAAACACCCTCCCATCATCAGCCAGAGCTCAGCTCAGCAGAGGCACCTTGCTGGCAGCTCCCAAGGAGCTTTAGACTTCTTCAGATACAACACAAAACCAGCAGCCTCTGCCGTGGCTGCAGGATGCAAATACTCAATCAAAGTGCACCTGGATTAAGGTTAAAAAATAAACATAAAGTTAATTCAGACATGAAGGTCTTAGTTTGCAGCCCTAGCTCAACACGGTGTTGGAGGAAGGTGCTAGGACAGTAATTAGAACCAACTGAAAAGCATCCCCAACTGCAGCTACAGTGGCTGCAGAAACATGCAACCTGCTGTTGCCTGGTTCTGAGGCTGGAGAACAAATTTCTCCTCCAAAGATTGGACATTATATTCTAATGCTTTTCAACTTGTTTTGCATCTTTCATCAGCTGAACAGAGACAACCCGGAGGAACCAAATGGAGGAAGAAAATAAAATGACTATGTGAGAACAACTAACCTGAGGATAAAATGCAGTGTTCACAATTCAGGGCCACCTATCTATTTTTGGGAACTCGGGCATATGCTAGTAAAGATCTGTTTGCAAATTATGGACTTCGAATAAAACAGAGCAGAATAAATGTACAAGTGATAATTTCTGGTGTGACTCTCTGTGAGAAAATGAAAGGCAGAGTTCTGCACAACTAGTAGGTGTTGTATTTGCCCATGGGGAGGCCAGCAGTTGAGAGAGAATTACAGTAGTCTAGCTTGAAAAAAACAACCCCTAACTAAGCTGTTTCCTGCTCTTGGCTTTTTAGGTTCATTGGAAATGTTTCATACCTCATCACCAATAATGACAGCAACAGAAAACAACTTGATATTATAAGCCTTGCTAACGACTTTGTTGTTGCTGGAAAATAAGGGAAAACCTGATTTATATAAACTGACACAGGAAAGCTGGACAGAGCAAAATAAAAAATGAAAAATCAACAAATATATAAATCAATTTCTAAAATGCTAGGAGTTTACAGCTCTACATATACACTGTTTTCATTTATTTCAGGCATATTAGATATTCAGCAGGTATCTGAATAGGATAGAAAGTGCTCCTACAGTCAAATGCCAGTGTTCCTCCAATCATCTTTGTAAGGATATCTGTCCCTTTGAGGCTTTGGCTGCAAGGATACACTCCTGGAGCCTTCTGACAAACATTTTGGCAATCAGCTGGACACGTTAATCAGCCATAGTGAAAGCAAGGCTTCCTTCTCTCCCACAGCCCTCTGGTGTTTGTTAGCTAACCTGTTCTTTAATTAAGGGCTTGTCTTAGTTATAAGCTCAGACACTGACTTGTCATTAATCACCAGCTTACATAATAGAAATCTCTAATCATTCAATCTAGATTCTTGTCATCAAAGGACCCCGCTCTGTTATGATAATGAGTTTTTAAACAACTTGGTTATTAAACCAAGGTTAAGCTGCAGACCACCCAAATGGTCACAGGACTGTCAGATGGCAGGAGCATTGGCTCTCATTAGTAATCAAATCACCATTAACATTTTTATTTGTGTTCTTTTTTCTTTTTACTTTCAGAATAATGCAATTTATTCAATGGGGCAACAAACACCTTAAGCCAGCTACACGTTTCCCACCCTGGGCTGACACCAGCTACAATGTGAACTGTAGCATGTCCAGGATTTCAGCTCAGTTCTTTTGCTTCTGATTCCCCCGAGGTGCTTGCATTTCCCAACAAAACAAACCCCAAACAAAACCCCAAACCAACACAAACCAAACTCCAAAACAAAACAAAAAGCCCACAAAAAAAACCCACAAAAACAAAAAGGATAACTTTTGTATAAGTGGTTAGAAGAAATATCTTTTTGACCTAGCACCGAAATTTATTACATCCTTTTGTATTCAGGCTTATAAATCACAGGGTTTTAAATATTCCTTCATAGTATTTCTGATACTTTTATCTCTGTAACCTACCTGTTCAAAAACTCAGAAAGCAAGGCATTTATTGATGGTAGAATAAAAATAAAACATAATCAGGGAAACGGGAGCAAGACAGAGTTGTCTAGAACAGCAAAAATCCACCATGTACAGTAAAACTTAAAAACTGGTGCTATCCACAAGCTATCAAACCTAGTTCCAAGACAAGTATTAATGTCACAGGGGGGCTCAAAAGTTACAGCTGCTCTTCCTGTGTCTGACTGAAGAACTGAAGCACACTCTGTTGAGCTGAAGGCAAGGCAGTACACAGGCTGACAGCCAGCCCACACTCAACGCTGTTTTGATAATGATAATTTCGACCTCATGCGGACGTAACACTCACATGACATGAAAAGATTCAGGCACCTCTAAAAAGTGATAAATATAATTTTTCAAACCTTCAGACAGTTCAGTAGACAGAGGCACAATAACTACTTTTGTCATAAATTCCTAGCAGTAGGATTTGATCTCCTTTACTGGACAAGACACCCCATTCCCACGTGAACATGCATGGACATTTAATAAATGACTTTATTTACTCCCACAGTTATTGGCACTTACTCCTGCTGTTGTAAAATCAGAACAGAAATGGCAAAGAGGCCTTGAACTGAAACATCCAATGCACTTTTTCATGGGATTTTTCGTTGGCTTTGATTGTATCTCCATATACCATGATGTTTGGTTTGTATTATTGCAAAGAGTATTTGTTCCCTTTCCATGAGGTTCAGATAGAGGTTGTGTGTTCTCTTAAGCACAATAAATGTCATGATGCTCTTGTGTGGTTTTCCACTGTATGTGGTCTGTACACCTCTTGCCAAGTTTTGACTGTACAGGCAAGATTTTTGGATGGGGTTGCTGGGAGGAAACTGAATGAATCACTCCTGCTGTCTGTTTTAAGAAATCACTTCTATCTTGATTCATGCAGAAAGCAGAAGGGTAATTTCTCTACTACACTTGTAGCTAGAAAACATAATCTCAGGTTACTGAGTATGGGAGATTTTCCTCTGTGCAGTTGTAGTTCCTTTACCTACCTATAAAAGACAGGTAGATAAAAGACTGCACGTCATGTTTCAAGACTGATTTGTTCCAGTATTAGCAAGAATATGATCTTCAAAATGTAGGATGTATTTATTATTTGTTGTTTCTAATGTGGGCTGAAAATGGGTTCAGCTGCCAGTCTCTATCCCACAACTGCAGAAATGTGCAGAGTTTTTATCAAAACTAATGGTGGTCTGTGTTGACAGTTGGACTTGACCAATCCCACTTTGAGATTTTAATGGAAAAGCGTTCCTAATCTGTTCTATTTTGTGCTAAAATATTCCTCTAATGGTTGCAGTATATGCAGAGTGTAATGTAGATACACATGTATCCAATTTCCCAACCAGGAACCATGTAAATAAGTTGGTGGTATTTGCAAAATGCGAGGCAGGAAATTTGTTTACTTCAGACTAAACAGAAACAAGGAGTCCCAACTTACTCTCAGATACACACAAATGTGTGCAAATGTAGAATAACTTGGTAGAGTGCACACAAAAATAGGGCTTTTTGCCCTCATATATTTAATGTGCTTTTAGGATTGAATTATAAAACTATGCATTAATGAAAGAAGGTACCTACAAGAAGTTCAATGTACATCATAATAACTAAAAAAAAAAATAGAATGTAGGAATTTACATTCAAAATATGAAAACACAATGGGAACATAATATAACAATGTGAAAACATCTGAAAACAATTATAAGACAAGTAGTCAAGGCAATGGGTGTCACTCCTGCCTTAGCATGGGTAGTGGGGGACTTTTTGGTTAGTATTTGAAGATCCACAGGCACGTGAGTGCAATGTTCTGTGCTGACAGACTGCTGAAGGATTTCAGGAAAAGTTTTACATGGGCATGTCTTTACACCTGTCTGACAAATATCTGAAGTTCCTCCAAGTATGTCTGCCTTAAGTTATGCTATATACATTTAATCAGGTTTTAATGACAGCATACATCTCTGAAACACTGTTTCCATGCCTTTGGAGAAAGTCTCTCCACTCAGAAAGGCCAAACAATAGGAGATCCCATATGTGTGAGGGGTTAGGATGTTTAAGTCCCACTCAGTTTCAGTTCCTGCTCCTTTCTGCACCCTCCCTGCTCTGGGCTTTTTCTTCCAGGACTGGAAAGCCAAAGAGCTCTCAGACTCAGAAGCCAAAGGCCTTCCTTGCAGTGAACCTTGCTGGAAAGATCTGTACTTTTTTACCCTTTATGCATTTTGACTAAGATGTTCTAAGGTACCACGTGGCCACGCAATATTAGCAATGAGAGGGAGGATTTATTAGGTACTAGACATGATCTCAGTTGCAGGTAATCTGAACACAGTGCAGTCATAGTTCTCCTGCTATTAAAGTCCAGGTCATAGTAAATAAGTGCTGGAAGGAAGGGCAGCAATTTAGGTGAGGGGAAGTGAAAGAAAAAGGCCTAAAGCAGAAACAAGAGCCTGAGTTGCAGATTCCAGCTGGAAATTTATTTCAGAAATCCTGCTCCCTGAACACTGATGTTTGCAACACTTCTTAGTCACAGAGCACTTAAAAAAAGTGATTTATTTTTCTCTCTTTGCTTCTCTGAAGTAATATTGGCTTTAGTTTTTATAATACCATTGGTGAATCATTGCTTATATTTTAAAAGTGTTAATTGTAAAGCATATTATTTAACATCTATTTATATGCAGTTCATAAACACACTTCCAAATATTTTTAGTTTACATTCATGCCTCCAAATCACAGTTTTGCAGTTAGTTATCTACAAAAAGAGAGATCCATCCTGCCACAGCCATGTTCTCATACAGGGCTTGCATACATAAGGATAACAACTTCCATGCTCCAAATTCTCCTCAATATCACCTGGAGCTGCACATTTTCAACCTCAGTCTGAGCTGTAACTCACCTGTCTGTTTGTCTGCAAACAGAGTGCTGTTCCACCCCAGTTCTACCCACACAATTCCCACTGTTGCTAAACTTTCAGAGGCTGATCTTGAAATGTTTCAAATACATTTGACAAAGTCTGAAAGATCTGTGGGTATGGGATGCAATGTTTACTGGTATTTGACTGACAGTGATGTCAAAGAGAGGGCTCACATTTAAGGTTTTTGTCCAAAGCAGACTTTTCAGGAGTTTTTTTGCTGTATATATCTTCCACTGCAACCTTTCCACTCAGACAAAGCATGACAGACTCCTTACCCCTCTTGGTTTATTTGCTTTTATAGAAGTTGAAAGTACTTCTTTTTTGATTCTCATTTATCTTCTTAATTGTGCTTGAAATCTGCTAGCAATTAAAAAAGTTAGTAAGGGATCACACAGAGACAGGCACATCAAGGGATTGTGGATGCACAGGAAAAGAGAATAAAAGCAAAACAAAGGTAAGGGAAGTATACAAGGTACCAGTGGAGAAACCCAATCTGCCTTTCTACATACAGATTTTAACTTTCCCTTTTGGAGCCAACAGTTACTAGGAGACTAATGATAGTGCTCTAGAATATAAATGGATCTCATCTTGAATGAGAAGCAGATAACCTTGGCAGGAGAATAAATGCATTTCTACTGATCATACTTGCATTAAACTTAAACAGTTTCTAGGCATCACAAAAAGTAGATAACAGTCTGCTGGTAGTAGCAAATGGATTAAACTGAAGAACTGCAAGCAAAAGCAATCTCTATTAGTAGAAGAAGATGCTGTTAGTAAAACAAGTTCAGCAAAGAAGAGACAAACAAAGTGAGGATGGGGAAGGAAGTGGCTTGGAAAGCCTCGAGTCCTGTTGCAGAGAACTGAGTAAGGTCAGAGAAGAAAAAGCTGGGAGTGATGGAAAAGTCAAGTGATGGACAGCACAGAAAGGAACTGAGCAACATAGGACAGGTAAAACTATCTGCAGAAAGTGAAGTGCTTCAGGAGGACCAGTTTAGAGGCAGGGAAAGTGTCTGACTACAAAACCTGTCCTACTGCTGAATAAAATGAATGGAAGGGAAGGGGTGAGATTTGTGAGTGAGGCGTGATAGACATGCACAAGACAAGCTTTTCAGCTGCTATAAATGCAGGAAGGTTCAAACACGTATTTTAGGCCACCTCCTGACTGAAGCTCCAACAGCACTGCTTGCAAAGAAGTTCACTCACACTGTGAACCCCCACCAGAAATGGCAGGGAGCTGAATGTATGAAAACAGCCCTAAGCCAGGGAGAATAAACACAAGTTCCTAAGTGCAGGGAGATTCTTACTCCACACTGAGTTTCATGAAGCACTTTTCAGCTCAGACTCCAAGCCATTACTTTTATTGCATATATCATAGAATTTTGTAAACAAACTTAACTTTTTAAAGTACACAGCCCCTGAAATTTAAAACAGAAATGTGCTTGACTTACCAAATCAGTAAAGAAAGCTTGTGAAAAGTTAAGTTAGTTTTTATTTATATAGTACCATCACTGCAGTCTAGATTTTATTGCAACAAAATATACTAAACATAAACCAAAACCCCCATCCAGAAGAACTTATGATATAAAGAACAAATGCATTAACTGGTAAAAGACACCAGTTTTTCATGCTTGGATATTTCAGAAGAAAACAGCCCAAAGTAATTCAGTAAACTTTACGAAGCAATCCACCTCTGATATTAAGAACAAGCACGAGAAATCTCAGCTGAAAAAATAATTGTTTCAGAAAGTTAGTGGCAGCTGAAAATAGAACCCAATAATGGAAGTGCCCTGTCGACCATAACTGCTGTAATGGTGGCACAATGCTATAATGAGAAAACATCTAATTGTTTCTTTGTTTATTTGTTTCTTAAGAGCTCTCTAAAAAGATTGATGGAAGACAGGAATCTAGCATCTTGCCTTGCATAAACCAACATAGACCCATTTAAATAAGGCTGGTTGAAAATCATATTGTGAAGTATACATGAGATTTTTTTGTTTCAAGCGCTCTCCTTAGTATTCCTAATAAATATTTCCTGTCCTGCTCTATAATCCAAACTTTCAAATCAATGTGCTGAAATTAACTCAATTTTTCACTTGTTTTGTATGGCATAATGATTTAATCAGATAACCACGTGCTAATGAGGAAAGTCAAAGTGTTGAAATCATATCAGCCCGAATCCCAACAGATAAGCTTCTCGTTGCTTCCCAGATCTGGTCTCCTTAAACTCTCTTTAAAAGATCTGAGTTTCTTCATGTTTTAAACAGTTTCAGGAATTTGCATACAAAAGAGAACTAGTTAGCAAAACCAGATCGTACTGTTGGCACAAGATCACTTGTAAGCAGAATGACCTGGTGGAATTTCTTTTCTGAACGTGCCAAGCTTTATTCTCCAATGTCTCAGGGTCTTAATCTGGGGAAATGAGATTGTAGCAGATTTGATTTACTCTTCCTGAAATCGAGAGGAAAAAAAAATTAGCCAAAACTAAATGCCAATTCTTTGGCAAGGAAACATAATACCTCCGAGGAAAAAGAAACTATGCCCCTTCTGTGGCATTTTTAATCCTGTATCCAATCTAGTTTTTTAAAATTTATGCTGTTCTAAATCATTCTGAGATCCTTCAGACTGTAAGCTCTTGAGACAGAGACTTCCATTTGTAAAGAATCTGACTCAAAATGTTCATGTGTTGCCTTTAGGGCCTCATAGAATCGTAACAACAGCAACAACAACGAGAATAATAGTGACATTGCCAATCCATCTGAAATCTAGGGTAGCAGATATAAAATCATTATAAAGTGGTTCTGACACTCAGCTGTAAGTAACACTGGTTTTGAGAGTATTATTGTGCATCAGCTGATGAATATATTTTTATACCTATATCCCATCTCTCTAGCACAGTGGGTAGTCACAACCATTTACTCTCATCATCTCCCCACCAGAAATAAAGTTTGATGGAAAACATTTCTTCAGGGGGCAAAAATAGAGATACAACTGGATAAAGCTCATAGGGAATTTTGCCTGCTAAGGGTTGCTTAAAGGATGGATGGTAGTTTTATGTAAATCTAACCTTTTATAGAGTTCAACCAGCAAATTTCCCGATGACAGATGTGCTCCTACAGGTGTGAAAACGGGCTGGGTGTGCACAAGGGCAAAGAGGGGACAGGTTCCTAAGCAAGAGTTGGTGATGGCTGATTCATGCTGGCAAACTGCATCTGCCCAGCAACGAGAGTGAATTGTAAAAGTAAAATACAGCACATTAATGTGATGAAGTTTGTGTTTGCACCATATCGAACGTCTCCATTAACGCTCCTTTTCACTGCGTGTAGCTGAAGGAAGAAAGCAATTAGAAAGCTTCAGATTTTATGTTAGAGGGGGGAGCATTTGATCAATGGTTTTACTCATTGAATAATGAAGATTTATCCTAGCCCAAACCGTTTAAGAAATTTATGTCAAAGTCAGTTAGCCGTTTCAATTAAAAAATAGTAATTAGTCAAAAATTTATGTAATGTTTCAAAACACTGTTTTATGAGAAGATAAAATTTTTACTAAAAATGCAAATGAAACAAGATACTACATTCAAGCCATTTTCTCTGCATTTCATTTCAAAGAGAAATCTGGAAAAATGTTTTGTTTGTAATGTTCAGCTCAGGCAGCAAAGTGAAAAAAATCAATTATCCACACAACTCTATTTACTAATACTCTATGTGGAGGAGTAGATTGGATGACTAATCTTGTTTGTTCCCACATGCTTGCTCCCCTTGCTCATATATCTGCTGAGAAATAGCAACCTTGAGCTTCCAGATCTCGCAGGTTTCCAGCTGACTCTCTCGCAGACTTCGCAGAGAATGTGGCTCTGTTAAAACAAACGTGTACTCTTCTCACAGGCTGCTGGAAAAGAGGGTTTCCATAGTAATGAAGATAAGTATTTGGAAAGACACATCCCCATTTCTGATGAAAACCACCGAGTTTGATTTCTGTAAATCTCTCTAAGTTACGCTGGAAGGCGGTTTTCTCCACGAAGATTTCTTGTGATGAAATACTGTGAGGGCATATGGAATTCAATGATTTTGGAAGGGAGGAAGGGTCCTGCTCGTGCAGTCTCTACATGACTTCACACAGACATGAACAATGTATGGCAAGACAGGACGAAAAAAATAAAATCAAAGAAATCCAGCTGCAGCCCAGGAACACGGACATGGAGTTGAGGTAAATATCTGGGATGCAATACAGGGTACCTGTGCAGGGAAACATCAGACAGACCCACTGGATGCTAACACACATGTGGAGACTGTAATTACTGAGTGAACGCTGCCAAATAGAAAATAATCATTAGAAATCAAGAAAAGATCTATATGGAGGGCAAATTACCCTTTGACAGATTTTCTAACTCGTGCTTTCCTCTGCTTCATCCCTTGGTCACTGCTGCATTCTGGATGACATAATCCTTGGATCAGATCCTATATTCCTATTTTACTTCCATCATACAAACCACATTTCATAAAGAGGAACAATGAAATGGAATTGATTACTCAGTATGGCACCATAAAGCCCAGGTAGCTGTAAGACCTAACAAAGGTCCCAAGACATCATAGCTTTAGTTGTTTACCCAAATATAGGCCCCTGGAGGACACATTTACTTTTTATTCCTGATTTTGTCCTTTGTCATGAAAAGACTTTAAAATTACCCAAACCTAGGGAAATGGTGTGAACATCCACCCCACCCCCAGTCAAAATTAACCACAGAGAAGACTTGCTGAAGTGGCTCTGTAGGAGTTCAGAGCAGTGGGACATATTTCTTATTCTTTGTATGTAAGTGTTGGTGTCACTGCTTGTTACTGATAGGTACAGAGAGTATGAGCACATGGAACTGTGCAGGAGGTACCATGGGCTACTTAAGGTAAACACCCTCCTAAGGAAGATGTGGAAAATCCACTGACACCTGAGATACAGGTAACTTGTAACCCCAAATAAAAACATTACACTTCTTAACGCCCCTGCTACATAATATGGGCAATCACGTGAATGTTTGTAGGCTAAAGACTGCCTGTCAAGTATTGTCACTGTTTGATCTATGTCAAAGAGTATTTTCGGTCTTAATAAGAACTTTAAGTGCATATCCACACACAGAACACAGAAGTAATTTTAAAGTACTCTCTTTTTTATTCCTCTGATTATCTAATACATTAAATAGGCTCCAAACTTGCTTTTGCACCGAATTTTCCCCTGGACAGAGAAGTATGGTATCCTACTGCCCTGAAAAGTCATTCTTATGGATTTGCAGATTTAGTGAAAAGTCCAAAGGTAGAACAGACAGGATCTTGCAAGGACTACAAGAGAACTCAGGGAAGGGCAAAACCTGGAAAATTAATGCTAAGGGGTAAACTACAGGAAAGTGGATGATGGATGGACAATGGTGGTGTTCCTTGCCTCCAGAGTTTTAGAGATGAACAATAAAATAATTTTCCAGAAGCCTTAAGAGTCCTCAGCAACAGCACAACATTTTCACACCAATACATTCCAGAATGCAGTAGGAATCAGTGTTCAGCTCAGCTTAAAAATATAAAGTGGAGGGTGGGGATCATGGGGAGAACTGAATGCCACTGGACCCAAGTAGCTATTCCTTTATTGCCTTTGGTATTCAGATGACATTTACTCTTACCCTTTTTTAAAATCCTGAGGGAATCACTGAATTATATATGCACATATATATCCAGTACAGAGAGCTGAAAAGTACAGTTTGCCTTCAGGGCCTGCAATTAGGGATTTGCTAAGTCAGCTATATCCTGTCAGGGAATCAAGGAAATCTCCATTAGAATGCCATTAGGACCTGCAGAAAAGCTCTGCATTTCTTAGCCCCCTTGCTCTACACACACTCCATTATGCTCCAGAAAATTTCCATATTTTTTTCAGGAACATTTCTCCTTAATTAATATTATTGAAAGTTCTAATAGGTCTGTTTAGATCAGCACAAATGCCCTTCAATCATCCTACCTAGGGTGGCTTGAACTGGGCAATCATCTGGCAGCCTTCCACACTGGCATGTCTTTGGCAAGAGTGGGTTGAGCACAGTTCACACAGAACTGCTGAAAAAAAATGCTTGATAACAACAATTTCTCAAAAATTGCCACTAAACAGTCAAATTAAGTTTAATGCCCATTTGCCTGGTTTGCTCTCTGACCTTCAGACAGAAATGTTTGTTCATAAGCAGCTGGTTGCTTTAATCTGCACATCATTTTTGTGTGCACATTTATATAAAAGACATGAAGGGAGCAGTGGAACAGCAGAAAAAGAACAGAGCTTGATCATTTCTGGAGAGTTTTTATGGTGGTACTCTTGGTAATTGTAATCTGCACTTGGTTTTATTTCACATTAAGGTCTAGGAACCGATAGGGAAGATCAAAATTGCTGACATAAAGTATAAAAGGAGTTTTTCATTAACTTGTAAATTTGAAAAATGTGTTATGCAATTTTTTTACTGTCCTGGCAGTTTTGGCAGCACGAATAGGTGGCGAGGAGTCTGTGCACAGTGACGTGTGTGCAAACTGCCCGTGCACACGGATTCCACGGGCATGGAGAGCTCCCACTGGGACTGGAGAGAGTGCAGACTAACCTGGAACCTCAAAGGTTTGTTTGCCTTGATCCAAAGAGTTTTGTAGAATAACCTGCCCAGCTTTTGTAGGATAAACCACATGGGCTGTTGGAGGAATCTCCTGTGGGAAGGAAGTATCCTGATACATCAGACTCAGCATTCAATCTATATGAATGTTTCTTTACAATGGCACTATTCCAATTCACCTACTAGAGATTGTTGCATACCGTATTTCTCTCTGATTTAGTATTATCCTATTTAACACACTGTGACATGCAGGAACCTCCAGCCCTGCAGGGAATTCTGGAGCAGCAGTATAACTTGCATCTGGCTGTTCTGCCTGCTTTGGGAAGCATGTCACTTCCTAAACCAATACACATGGAAAGCAACTGGCAAAACCTAGGGGGATTCCATGGAGCAATTCAGGTCTTCCATGAATACCACGAGTTTATCATGGGGATAAGAACTGTGCCTCCAAAGGCTGCCTCTTCAACAGCTCTTAGGAAAGATGGAATAAAGGAATACAGGTTTCCTGGTCACCTACCAACCACTTTCATTTTAGGGTCAATCTAAGCTTTAACACAGACTGTATATTGTGCAATCTGTGGTGGTTTTTTCTTGACAAATTTAACCATTCCCGTGGCATTCCTGCCAACATCTTTAAGAATGTGGAAGGTCTGTGGAAAGACAGATGATGACTTCCATGTAACTTGTGTCACAAACCGCTTACCTGAAGCATGTGAAAGGTATGAAACTGAGAGCTGCCTTACAGAAGTGATGGCAGAGCGAGGCACTGCACTGAAAAAAGTCTGGCCGAAAAAAACTGGGAGCATGCCTAGAGATCTAACATCATTATAAAGAGGGAAGAAATCAAACATATCTACACTTCTTTTTCCAAGTTCCCCAAATGGACTGGCCCAGAATTCAGCCTAACTGCTTGTAAAGTTTTCCCTTAAAAAAACAACGTGGTTTTGAGTTGTAGCAGCGTTAAATAGTGTCTGAAACCAATACATTCCATTTTTATACTTGCATAACTTAGAGACAATTAAACTGACGTTTTTCCCATAACCTAACACAAAAAAAAATCCAGTCTTGTTTTAAAATCTTTGCCTGCCAAATGCAAATCAGAAATTTTTTCAGGATTGCTTTATGAATCCAAGAAAATAGGATGTATAACTAAAAGACTCTCACAGACCTATAACTACAGAAGTGCTAAAGAGGCACGGGTTGGAATACAAAACATCATCAGCTGACTTACCTCTTCATTCATCCCCTGGCTAAGTGTTGGGTTATTGTAAGTGCTTTAGAAATTTTATCATTTATGTAAATTATTAAACACCTGCTCTCATCCCATAAAAGAAGAATATAAAACAACCTCTGCAGTTCAATTGATTCTTGGCTTGAGTTGTCATTATTTTCTCTGCAACTACAAAGGAACTGTAGTCCCCTTAACAGTCAGATTTTGTTGGCAAAACACAGGTGTTCAGAATCTACCCTTCTGAAACTGATCCACTTGTGGTGGTTTTGCTGAGAAAATATCATTAAAACACAATTAGCAAGTCAGTGGTGAAAACAACGACACACAGGTTCTCACAATGTGCACTGCCCTTCCTTGCAGGTGTGATACTGCTGGGTAATGCAGTTTGGTCAGCTGTGTCTCACCCATCTGAGTTTTCTGCTGCATCTATCACTGGATTGCTTTCAGGTGCCTCTGCCTTAAGCTGCTGTCTGCTCTGTTTCCATCAGAACAGCACTGTAGGGAACGTGCTGAGGAGCCTCTGGCAGAAGGTAAGCTCTCTTAGAGGGGTGCACCTCTAAGGTGTAGGCTGTGCTATTAGTTAAGAAAGAAGATGACATGTTTCACAACAATTACTTCTGCCCTTTCATTGTCAATGAGAGTAATTACTATCTTGTTCATATCACCCTGCAGACTAGATTTTGGAGTATGCACTCCTCTCTGAGCCGATTTGGAGCGCCTGCAGAGCTGCCAGTGGCCACTCAGTGCTGGGAGAAGCTGGCACATTGCCCAGTAATCAGGGCCTGTTCCCTCATGGGACCAATTCAGGTGATCATGACCGCTAATAAAATTCATCCTGCCTACTTACTTGGACCCCTTTCCTTCCTTCTGTTTGGCTACACCAGCTCAGATGAGCTGAAAGGAGTGAACCAGAAGGTACAACCTGCAGCCAAACTGCCCCTGCAGCATCAGCAAGCGGGGAGCTGTTGTTCCTCAGTACTCTGCATGGTGCTGGCATGGACTTTCACAGGATAAAAACTGTCCAGAACAATAAGCACAACTTACTGGAGGAACTAGATCCGTTCATGGTCTCAGAATCCTGTTACTCACAATCATTCTCACAAGCTTTTTGCTTTGTGTTTTCTCGAGGACAAGCTCAGTTTCTCATTTAAATACTCTCTTCTGCATGATATTTCTGCATACTGACATTGCTTTTGTTCAAGTTTCTAGATTTGCCATGTTATTGCCTTACCAATAGAAAAATAATTAATCTTCCAATTAAATTATAATTTTATTACATGTTTAAAGTCCTCTTGTGGGGGGGGGTTAAGTCTGAAGGCTTGTAAATATCTGAGCATTTGTTGATTCTGGCCTCCCATGCTGCTAAGTCCTCTGTGGGAAGGCACAATCTGGAGTTCAACTGAAAAGGGGTAATTTTCCTCCCCATACATTACACTTGTCTAACAAACAGGAATCAGCCTGGATGCCCTGCACGTGGTGAGAGGAGGAGCAGAGACTCACCATGGGGTGAAGCTGGCACGTGCTCGTGGGCTCAGCCACTAGAACCAACATGAGGTAGAGGAGAACTTGGCCTCCCTCCCTAGAGCACTGCCAGACCTTGTGTTGAATACAGAGGGTAAGAGACAACTAACTTAAGCTGTATCAAAGTTTCCTTCTGCTCTAGTTGAAATAGACTGAACAAGGGAAAGGCAGAAAGGTTTCAATGAAACCAAAGCCACCGCATCTCTTGAAGTAAGCCGAAGGTGAATTTCAAGTGCTGTTACTTGTCGTGGCCACTTCCTGACATCCTGAGCCCTGGTGGGACTAGAATAACCATTAAATGTTGTAAGAAATTGCTTTTACTAAGGCCAAACTGTGGCAGGTGTCTGAAATCTTGCACTGAATAGTCCTGTCTCCGAGCAGTGAATGGCACTCATTCCCAGGGACTTCGTCTTCCTAACCCCCAGTTTTACGAGTCCCTCTGTCCTGAGCACTGATCCCACTGCAGGTATTTGGTCTTTCTCATCTCTGCACAGCACATATGTGTGCACTCCTTTAAACCATCCCCCATGCCAGTGGATTGTCTTCAGT
>JAWWES010000006.1:12723099-12760006 GCA_035583135.1 Lophotriccus pileatus
GGTCTTTCTCATCTCTGCACAGCACATATGTGTGCACTCCTTTAAACCATCCCCCATGCCAGTGGATTGTCTTCAGTTTGACAGTAATCCCCTTCCCTGGGACATAATTCCTGTCTTTAATATGGAATGAACCTGAAAGCTGGAGGACATCCTCTTTACTTCTATGAACACTTGTGGATGAATGCAACTTATCCCATTTGACAGTTTTAAAAAGGTTCTCTATGTTTTTTATCAGCATTACTTGAGCAACAATGGCTCCTCAGTTTTAGCTGGCTTTCATGTTTGCATATTAATGTACTTAGGATAACAACAATCTATTAAATATATCCCAATAATTATTAAATATAATACATTTAACTGTTGTACCACCAGAAAAGACTAAATATCAGAATATCACACTTAACAGGTAACATTTAATGCAGCACACAGCAGAAGACAATTAAGACATTCAACAAACATAAACCCCACAATTTCAATAACCTGCATTGCAAAAACTAAGTTAAGAAGTAAAATGAAGAGAGACTCATTTTGGTTCAAGCTTTACCTCCAGTCCTTGCTTGCACTACATGACTGTGTACTTTCATCCATGACTTCTGCCAGGCTCAGAAGAGGTGGGAGATGAAAAAAGACCCTTGCTGGTATTTCCAGTATACAAAAACTGCACCTGACTAGTGGCCTTTAGCATCAAACTGCACTAAAGGGACATTACCAGGGCAGCATCTTCTCTGCTGCCTGGCCATTCTGTGTCTGCTCATCTCTCAGCACAGATCTCTCACACACAGACCTGCATTGGGTGTGTGCATAAACACCCACAGCTCCTCCAGTGACCTTAACAAGAGTGCTTTTAACACACTCAGAGTTTGAGCCAGGGCCTCTCTGGCTCTCAGCTCCACTAGAAGTACACAAAGAGCTAGCAATTTAGCACAGTACGCCGTGTAATTAGTTTAATCATTGTCAGCATGGAACTATAAACCAAGTACTAATTAGCCATCTCAGTATATGGGTGGGATTTTTCTCCATTGTCTTCTGAGTGGAGTTTTTCAGTGGAGGTAAGCTGAGGCCCCCTGTGAGGAGCAGGAAGCCAACTTTCCACATTTGCCAAGATGTGCAAATACGGGAACTGCTGGTGCCTGTTGTCCAAAAGCAGGTTTGGCACCATTTGAAATCAGCCACAGTGAACGGATTAAGACATTTAGGAAAGCGACTCTGCAAACCTTTGACAGCAGCGAGTGAGAGATAAGGCTGATTGCAACACTCTGTGCAGGATCCAGGCTGGAATTGCTCCGAGTCTCAGGAGGCTTCTGATCCACAGGTCTGGTTCGGATCCTTCTGTGGTTTTAAGTGGCTGAAGGTGACTTTATTATTCAGTTAGATTCTCCTTGTAGAACAGAATAGCAAGTGCTCAAAAGGGAGGCAGAGAGACTGAGTCTTCCTACCCCAGTGTAAAATATGATGGGAAATACTGTTCATTTCCAACCTGTGCCTGTTTCCTCAGGTACTCTGTCACACCTCTCCTTTCTCAGGGTAATACAAGATTATCACAGCCTGTTAAGATAAACAATGCAAAGAGGTTTGCCAAAAGAGAATTTGCCCTGGAGTAGCAGCAGCCTTTGGTGGCACTGCCAGGGACATCCCAGCACATCCCAGGGACATCCCAGCACATCCCAGCACATCCCAGGGACATCCCAGCACATCCCAGCACATCCCAGCCCCTCAGACGTGAGAACACAGTCCAAGCATCGCCGCCACTGAGCTTCCCTGGGAGGGTTAGTCAGCCCCTGACACCTCTGGGATGAGCAGCCAAGCACTGGAAACTGTGTCAGAGCTTGAAAAACCTCACAGCTGTCTTTCAAGGGACAAGGGAGCTGGAGGAAAAGCTGCAAATAGAATAACTATTCAGGGACAGATTGATGGGGAGTGAAGGTCACAGAATGGTTATTAAGAATGGAAGTGGTAACAGCAGCAGCAGAAGCAATTTTACCTGACCAGAGCAGATTCAGAAATTGGCCTTTATTTGTACCAGCCCTAGAAATTCTCTTTATCTCTTTATTTGATGGGTAGAAGTTGGAAAAAAGAAATGGAGGGGATTTCCCCAGAGACCAAGTGCTCCTTCTCTTCCTACAGCAAAGGGAAAGGAGTTCATTTCATTCTGTTGTGGTGCAATAATGCTTAAAAGGACCAGTTTTAGGAGTAAAAAAAGTCACCTCCAGTCATTTATGATTTATGCTGAGACACTACAATGCCAGAGTTTCCAGATGTTCAGAAGCCTGTTGGAAAACAAAACATATTTCCAAAAATTCCTGGGGCTGGAAGTGCAAATCTCATCCTCGCTCCAGAGACCTCACACAAGCAGTGCCTTGCTGCCACCACAGGGCTGCTGGGGGTGCTCTGCAGCGTGGGGGAAGCTGCAGACCTGCATGTCCTGAAAGGCTCCTCCACCTTCTCAGCCCCCAGACCAGACACTCAGCTCTGGTCAGGGAGCTGCAGTCCCCACTGGGAGTTCTTGCTCTAAATCTGCTTGGCTCTAATTAAACCCCACTTCAGCTATTCCCAAATTCAACTGTTCCCACTTACACCCACTGAGGATCTGTCCTTGTTCATCAATGGGGATAAATTCCTTGGGCTCCTCTGTGTTGTCAGTTTTATATTCAGCTTTCCATGTGTGTTCCCTTTTCTGTCTGTAGGGAATTTTGCCCATGTCCTGCTTTATTCCAAGAAAACTACACTTTGGTGCCCAATTTTTGTCCTGCAAAATGAGCTTGCCATGAGAAATTTGAGGCTTGGGGTGGCAGTTTGGCCCTGAACTGATTTAAAACCACTGCTAGGTTAATATAGATTTCTCAGCGGGCATATTCGTGGGGCAGAGATATTTCCTCTAGTATGTATGCATGTGTATTCACACACATTCATGCCCATACATAAACACAGACTTGAGGTTAGAATCAGGAACCCAGAGCACCCACTGTCGAAACCACAAAGGGAAATTAAGCTTCAGGTAGCCCTTATTGCTTCTTGCAGTCAGGCCATTCGTTAAGATCCACATAAAGACCCAAGGCTGAAGTTTTGTCACCAACATGTTTTTCTTTAATGCTGTCAATGCTCAACACATCTTATTCTAAAATATTTAGATGCTGTGTGATTTCAGTTGGCACAGAGAGAACTGGAATAATGAAGCAGTTTGGGGGTTATTAGAAGCACTGTTAGAAGCCAGAGAAATGACAGGACCATTCATAACCATCCCCTTGCATGAAGTCATTTGATTTTGTGGTATGAAAACCACAAATACTGTTTGTGAACAAGACATCCTCAAATTTGGCACAAGAATGTGTTCATTATTCCCTGTAAGTAAGACCCCATTATGAGTGATGGTGTGTCAAAAGTCACAAAAACGCTGGAATTCTGATTCAGACGAAAAAAGCGGTACACGATGAATCTGTGCGTGAAATGTATTAAATCCAGACTAGAACACTATTTCTGTCTCCATTAGCAACAAGCACCCAAGAGGATGCAGAGACTGACTTAAAGAAAAGGTTGTTTGTGATATGAATGACAATTTCCACGAGACATACCCAAGTGGTGGCACGAGCCTCCAGCCTGAGTCACCTCCCCGGCTGCCACTTCAGGTGGTGTTTCAAACCAGTGAGGCAAGCACTGCCAGCCAATCATCTCTGGACTGTTTATGGCTCTATTTTCACATTTAGAACCTTTCTGTGAGCTATTAGCAGTGATTCAGTAGCACTGCAGGTTATAGCTGTGCAAGGGAAAGTTTACTCCAGAGACCTCACTGTACCAGCACTTCCTCCAGGTTTTTCCTCCTCTCTAGTAGCTGTCCCATCTATGATCCTTCTCGCTGTATTTGCCTCATTAATGAAATTTTACACAGCTGTCTGTCAATTCAGGTTATGCAAAGATTTCTTTTCAATGAGCAGTCATTTCAATGGGTGCAGATTATCTGAGAAATGACAGGAGAGTTCTCTTGGGAAAAGAAAAAAAAAAGCCATACAGGAGACATTTCCAGATATTACTTCGAAAGGAAGCATAAGAAATCAAAAGTTTCACCATACAAAAAGATCATTGATTCCCTCTGCCTACACATACATGAGTTCCTTTTCATGGTATTGAAGTTAAGTACCACAGATATAGGTCACTGGAATGAGTAAACCGTCCTTCTAACAACTCTCCTGAGGGACTACAACCTCTGCTTCTCTCAGGACCAAGCAGTTTTGATGCACTTTGTTTTAAAGCTTGATTTAAATGTGCTTATCTACACGTATCAGAAAGCAGCCACATTATTACTAAAGGATGTCTAAAACACTAATGCTTTTTTTTTCATTTATGTTCTCTGCATACATGTTATGTAACTTCACTGATTTCCGCTTCTCATTCCTATTTCCTCATTTCAGTTAGTTTTATAGCCATAACAAATTGCATTTTCAGTTCAAAGTCAGTTTCCTTTCTTTTCCCCCTGCTATTCTTTTCCCTGAGGTTTCCAAAAGTTAGCTTGTGATTTTTCAGATAAGCCTTCCTAGCATGTAAGACCCTATTAACAGAAGTTCAGAACCAGAACATCGTAACTTCTTGTGAAAAGGTGCACTATAAACATGAACAGGAGCTTGATGGTTTATTTTGCAGAGGACAAAAAAAATAATCCCAGATTGCAACTAGCTAATATTTTGGATGCATAACTGCGGTAATGACAAAACTTGCTTTTATAAATTGGAATCAAGTGATGGTAATTTCCATTTCCACGTGATCAGCCTTTCAGATTTGAAAGTCCATAATAGATAACTGCTTCAGTGCTTCGGATCTGGAGAAGATTCCAAAACCAGCCTTAGGAACAGCTCTACAGTCACAGAGCAGCAGCGAGGGGTGTCCTCCGAGGTGCTTCACTTTTGGCATCGATGTGTGTCTAGCAGAGGATCGAGGCTTTTGTCTAATCCACAGCACATATTTTATTTGCAGCTGATCCCCTTACTCCCTGTAATAGGAGCTAACTCTTCCCACCTGATGGCCCCTGGCAGGGCTGGGGCTGGAGGAGCTCAGGCTCTGGAGCAGCGCCGGCATCCCGGCGTGTCCCCACCAAACCTGCCCCGGGGAGCCCACCCAAAAACCACGGGCAGCTTGAAGTGTCCTTCCCCCTTCCCACAGTCAGCCCTGCAAGTGCTGCAGCCCCAGGACTCTGCATCGCTGGGACTCCTTCACAGCTCCTTCAATTGGCTGGGCCCCTTATGGGTTTACAGGAGTGGGAACCTGAGCCAGAGAGGAACGGCAGTTACTTATTAGCAACTTCTTCCCAGGCAGCCTAGAGGGGATTGTCCACCAGCGTTGGAATATCCAGCGATCAATTCACCGCAATTCTAGCAAGAAGGGGAAAAAAAACCTGGTAAATGACTAACACATGTGCACAGAGCAGGACCTCGGCTCTAGATGTACTAATAACTGTGACTTTTTGTACCATTTTTTTTGGAGGAGGTCAGAGGAATTTAACAAACAAGGTACTACCAGGCTTCCTGTTACTTGTAATTACAAGAATGGGCAATCTTTCATTTTAATAGGTCACATACTTTTTTTTTTCCCCCTTACTAGCACATTTTATAAGCAGACAACGGTGTTAAGTAAAGAAAGAAAAAGAAAGAAAAAGAAAGGAAACCGTTGCCATTTAAAAGTTTTAGACTAAACATTAGCACTGCTGGCAGAATCTGGGACAAATCCTGCCCTAGCTCAAGGAGTGCAAAGCAGCAGCACGGTGAGCAACGAACGAGCTGGCGGGAAAAGGTGGGAAAAGGATGGAAAAGGACGGCAGGAGAAGAGGAGGCACTGCAGAGATGGGAAACAGAACGAAAAGCAGTTCAAAGCCTCGTTGTACAGGGGTGTTTGAAAGCCCTGTGGGTTGGCACAGCTATTACTGCTGCTCTCCCCCAGCAGATCGAGGGGCAACAGAAATACAGAGAAATTTGCTGTTAGCCAGCCAGAGGAGTCTCTTTTGGGAAGTTCTGCTGTGCTCTGCTGGCTGTCTTGGCAAATCCTGCCTTCCCTTTTCCATGGCTGATCTGTCTGTGCTGAGCCATGGGGGTGTGAACTGGTGCTTTGTTTGTACGTACCAGATGTCAACTGAAAGTGCAATTTAAGATGGAGATTGAGACACAGAAAAAAAAGACATCGACTTTCCTAGGGGAAAAAAGTCTAATTTTTTTTTTCTTTATGGGTTGATATATTCCACAGACAAGGGAATACTAAGAGAATAACTGATGATCAGCACAGTCTTCCCCTGGTAATTACCATAGAAATCCTGAGCATAGATGTTTCAGATCACACTAAAGATCTTAAGTTCTTCCTGCCTCGATTAAGACACACTGCTTTTTATTATTACTGCTATATATAGCGAAGTTTTTTATAGTTGTTTTTCACCACAGATCAACACCCCCAAACAGATTATGTTGAAAAGCAGGGAGAAAATAAAACTAGGAACAGAGCAATTGTTATATATTAAACCAAACAGGATCTTGTTATCATAGTGTTCTGTACTTATCATACAACTGGAAAAGAAAATATTTTGCAAACAATTGTACTCCTGAAAACTACGATGACTTGGTACTGCTACTAAAACAATTGTGAGAAAACAAGCTACTGCTGTAAATAAGTTTTGAAAATATTAACACTTTCTTAGTAATCAGGATTTACTGCTGCTCAGGGCCTGATCCTACAGGTGCTGAGCACCATCTGGCATGCACAGAGCAACCTCTTCCCACACACCTCCGAGGAAGTCAGCACTTTCTAACTTTTACTTTTCAATGAAAAATACTGCCGGTGTAATAGTCTAAAGTTTGCAATAAAAAGTGAAAGGTGGGAGCTAACACAGCACCATTTAAAGCTGCATCTGGAATACAAGTGCTGCTTAAAACCAGTGGGGAAAAGCAAGAATAGGAAGCATCAGAAGAGGGCTTAGAATGGAGCCCTTTAAAAAAGAAGAATGTGTTATAAATAATAAACACCTATACAGTTGTACATGATATAAAACAAATTCTATTTCAGTGCCTTGGTGGCATTAATAAACCTCTCAGCTTTATTCTCCTGGTTTATGAGATCACCAGCACCCCTCTATGGAATTCCCTGCTTTGCCACCAGAATGTAAAAAATCATTAAGACAGTTTTTCAATATTTTGTTATTGTTTGACCTACAGATTAATATGCCTCTCTAGAATTTGCATCTTCCCTACTGTCGTAGAACAAATTACAGCACAATAAATGCTGTCTGACTAGAGAGTATTCTGCAGCAATTCACTACCTGCAGCATAGTTATGACTGGCTCCTGCATCAGCAAAAATTATTAGAATAAAAAATTGGGGGTTTAGGAGCTCTGAGGTAGCAACAAGGTTATAGATCAGAAGATATTTTCTTGCTCTGGTCCCCCTGGGCTCAGGAAAACAATCTGGCTGTTAAATGTTAATTGCTAAATTAGTGAAGCCTAAGCCAAATGGAGGGTGCTTCTTCAGGCTGGAAGGGCTATGTTTGTGAAAAGAACCAAGGAGACCTCTGCAAAATATTTTCTGCAAGATCTGAAAGAAAGCAAAATTCCCTGCATTCAGTACCAATTCAGGCAGCACTCACTGAAAGGTTTGATTCTTTTCATTACTGTCACTTAGGGGAAAATTTTAGGAGTGCTTTCTAGTTCTGTGCTGAAATCAGGAAAAATGTGCTGTTTCACCTGGGTTGGATGTGAAACACAAGAAACTCGAGCTCCTCCCATTTGGCTGTTGCTCAGAAAATGCGATTCTTTGTGTGTCAAAATCATTTTCAGCCGGGGGATCGTCAAATAACAGTTAGGAATTCTAGGAAGGGGAGACAAGTAGGTGAGAGCCTGGGAAGAAGTGATGAACAACCAGGATTGTTTGGGGAGAAGAAGCAGTGCAGGAAGGAAGCCCAGGGTGTTTATGTGAGCAGAGGAACGGGAACAAAAGCCAGCAGAGCTGGGAGAAGTCAGTCAGGGGAGCAGCAGGAGGAAAGAGGAGAATATTAGGGATTCTGTGAAAGGAAGAAAAAGGTGACAGTACCAGAGCCTGTGTGCAAGGAGCAAAGGCAGCTTAGGAACTGGAAACCTGTCAGAGGGTTGGTGTGAGAGGGAGGCAGCAGCTGCAGTGGTGGGACAGCACTGTGGTCACCAGGGTTCAGTTGCCTGGGGAAGGTGAAAAGGAGCAAGGAACACTTCTTGGTTTTGAGCCAAAAATCACTGCTAAGTCTATTTAAAAAAAATCCAAAAAGCTTTAAACAATAAGAGGGGCAGCAAACAGAAGGGCATTAAGCTACTTGCTAATTGCAGACCACCCTTTTGTGCTGCAGCTGAGATACAGAAACAGCCAGGACGGGCACTGGAAAATTAAACCCAAAGCAAGGCAGTGAAACATGTATGGATGCACAACAATCCTTAACTACACGTGTTTAATGATCACAAGGATTTATGTGTGCTGCACACAGCCACAGCCATGCTCCTGGGATGGATGATTTTCACAAAATAAAAACAGCTGTGGGGAAATCTTCTCAAACTGTAATAGGAACAATAAAAGCAGTAAAATTAAAAGATGTACCTTAAAATATTATTCAAGTTGACAGTCCATATGCAACTATCTTTTTATACCAGATATAGCTCAATTAAAATGCAATTATAAGTACAATATTTGCTCCATATTTTGTGCAAGCTCTGAGAATAGCACCAAATACTCTAATATAAGTTTATCTTTTTAATGAGCTTTGGGTTATTCCATGAACATGTGTATCTTAATAAGGACTGTGCATTATACCCTCTATGGGACACTGAATAATGGTTCAATATAGTGATGACAAAATACCTTGGATGGCAGGAAAGGAAGAAAAGTGGAATATGAATGATGGAAATTTACATATAATAAAGTTTCCCAGCAATATGGTGGTGGGAAGCAATGTGACTTTCAGGGTCTGAAGGGAAGGGGAATCCCATTCCAGAGGTCCTTGGAGACAAACAAAAGCCTGATTCCTCTCTGAACCAGGCTTGGCAAGGAAAATTATTTTCCAGCCTGCCAGAGGCTCTGAGATTCCTGAGTTCCCCATCCCTCCCTGAGATGAACCAGCTGGGGTGAAGCCCTGGGAGGAGTTACAGCACTCTGCCTGGAATAAGGACCTGGATAACACTTACCCTGAGAACAGACTCTTGTCCTAATAATGAGTTCATTGGGAGGCAGTCCACTTCTATCTTTTTCCCTCTCTGTCTTTCTTTGTCTCTCCCTCTTCCAAGGCTGGTAGGTTTATTCACACTAAGCTGCCGTATTCTGACCAAAAAAATAACATTTTTTGTTAGAAATCAACCGTCTAAAAAGATTATAATCATTATGAAGGATGTCATTAATAGCAACTTCAGGAAATATCGCTGTCAAACATAAAAATTGTTTCTGGTTTTCCTCTTTTTTTTTTGAACAAGATGCCATGCACACCTTCGTTACAGCAACTGTCAGCAAAGGTTAACCTTTTAAGGACACTCTTTCCAGTATGTCATGAATTTTTCAATACCCTTTCTTTTTGTAGTAGTTCTGATCCTTTCTTTGTCTTTGTTTCCATCATTATGCCACTATTATAATCCCACTGAGGCCTTCTCAAGTAGAATTAGAACAGCACTTAATTACGGGAATTAGAAATGACAAATATCACAGTTTTTATCCGGTTGATCTTATCTAAGCTCTTCTGTTTATGAACTTGAATAATCTTGAATCAATGACTTCTAACATTTTCCAGATACTTAAGAGAGACTTGATTTTTTTTTCTCTCTCTCTTCTGTGCCTCCTTTCTCCTTCTTTGTTCAAATTAAGACTTTTTTTCGACAATATGTGCCCTAACTGGCAACTTTGTCTCATTCTCTGTCACTTGGTCTCCTAATTTTTCCTACCCCTCCATCACTAACTCCTCATTTTCAACTTGTAAATAGCAATGGGATCATCCATCTGCAATAAAATCACCCCCAGACTTTGCTCAGAATCTCTCATAATTCTACTTATTTTAATCCATCCTTATCTGGAACTTTTGCCTTAGCTCTGAAGTTGTTTAAGCAAATAGAGGAAGATTAATTTTTATACTTACTACATTTGATGCTTAGTTGGATAAACATGACTCAGGTATGGAAATTCTAGTTCTCTAAACTCTGTACATTATTCTTTGATACTGAAAGTGTGTGGGAGAGAAAAAAGACAGCACTGCCCTAACCAGTTCGGGGGGCGGGGGTTGGGAGTTGTTTGGGGTCTGTTTTTTGTCTTTTTTTCATGTATTAGATATTTCTAACCTTGCTGCTTTCCATTCCTAAGTTGTCCATTCAGCATCTCTGGAAATAGCACGCAGTGATGATATCTATTACATCTATTTTTGTAAAGAAATAAAAGCAAGGTATTCTAAATCTCTCTTCATATGAGAGAAATAAAACTGAAAAAAAAAAAACCAACATAACAAAACAAAACCAAAAAAACCCCAAACAAAACCACAAAAGAACTAAACCCTCTATAATGAGGCTGAGTATAATATGGAGCTAAACCCAAAATCTCTAAGGCTGAAACACACTTCCTACTTTTAGATACCAGGGGGCCAGTTCAAATGGCTCCAAGCAGAACATTAAGTCGTAATTTAGAACATCTGAATTGCTTCAACACGCTGAAAAGCAGAGATGTCCAAGCAGATGTGCTGCATCTGAACACTGTATTATTTCTGCTGTTTTCAAACAGATGCATCACAAACACAACCATTAAAATAGTCTGATTTTTTTTTTTCCTAAATGCTTCCAGTCATGCATGTGCTTATTTCTCCTTAAAGGATTCTCTGAGGAATACTGTAATTAGCTTTGTACTGAAATAACTCACCTGTCTAACCCATTTTTTAGGACTATATAGAACAATTTGAAGATTCTCTTATCCAAAAGTTTCTTTTTCTCCTGGTCAGCACAGCTCCAGAGTTTGCTTCGCCTCTCACTTGGCCTGACTTAAACCTCACAAATGGTTAACTTAACAAATTATTGCTAGAGAGAGGAACTATATGGAGTACTGTGAACTATACTCCAGAGTTCTTTGAAGTGCTTTCTCTTCCACTCAGTTTTGCAAACATTTCTGTGATTTCCACCCCAGTGTAATTTTTTCCCAGTTTCAGGGGCCATCGCTCCCTTGCTTTTGACTTTAAAAATCTCTTGCCTGCAAAGAGCAATTAAAAGTTGCAGTCGCTCTTTGGTGGGACTCTGGAGTTTCCAGAGCTGCTTTCCCCATTGTTTTAGTTTGGTTTATTGCTTCACAGATCCCAAATTCTATTGCAGTCCAAGGAAATATTGAGAAGAACTGGCTACAGTTCAGAAGATGTTCACATATACGTAAGATGAGCAGGTGAGAAACACCTTCCCATCGTTTTTTCATGAGCGATAGGCAAATATAAAAAGGGGACAGAAAGTACCTGGCTTAAAGAATTAATGATGTAAGAAAGGATGTTTTAATGAGCAGGTGATTAGCTGAGTGTCTGGTTCCAGCTCTCCCTCCACTGCAGTCACTGTAGGTATCAAACTCTCACTGACTTCAAAGGGAATTGGCTTCCTAAACACCATTGCAGATATGGGGGTGAGTCTCTTTTCTTCAATTACTGAGTTATAAAATGGGGATAATTGTACTTTGCTTGCTTCTCATGCAGTTACACTTGGGCATTGCCAGGATGAGTCCAGTGGAGGATATGAACTGCTCAGATGCCACAGGAACGGAATCTAAAAAAGGAAAACCACCTAAAATAGAAAGAAAACTATAAGAGTAGACCATGAAAGTCTGGTGAAATGGAAAAAGGAGTGAGGGACTGTCCTGGACCTGGGAAGAAGGTCTGGGTAGGTTCATGGATATAAATTACACAAGCTCCTGTGATATTGAAAAAAAAATAGACGACTTGGGAATGTATCTGAGCTTCTGGCTCCTTATCCAAAATGAGTCCCAAAAGGCTGCCAGGCTACACAAGTCTTTCTCTATGTGTTGCTACTTTCACTGAGTAGATGTTTGCATATATAATATTGCTTTTTATTCTACATAAACATACTCAAGTAGAGAATCATATTACAATGAGAAATTCCTATTAAAGGATCACGTTCTAAACTGAGAACATTATTATTTTCATTTCTTTCTCTCTCAGAATTTTTGCATGTGAATGTATTCTAATAAATGTGTATATTTGTGCATGAAAGAGACATTTGTGAGAGACAGAGAACATTTCCTCTGCATTATGTGCAAAGAGAGGAATTCATCCTTCAGCTATAATGTATTTCCATTCTTACACATAATCAGCAATTTGTGCACATATTTGAAATTAATTTTGAGAGCATACATCTCAGCTTGTAAAGCTGCAGGAACAGAGCTTGTGCTTCTATATCAAAATTAAAATGTGCTTAATTTGGGGGAAATATTTTTATCCAGTTCAGATGAATGAACATTTCTATGTCTATTCACAGTAACTGACTAATACACTTGTACTGTAGCACATTAAAAGTACGATTTAGGGGATGTGTTTTATTGATATCACACACAATTTGAAAGTGAGGGTTCATTATGGTCAAACAAGCATGGAATGGGTTGAAAGCGCTTTCCTTTGGCCAGATGTTCAAAACCCCTGGAAATTTTCAATCAGGCTTTTATCAAAGCAGACCAAAGTCTCTGCTAGAGCTTTATTTTAGAGGAAGGCATTTGGCTGCAAGTTGTGCAATTCTGAAGGAAGAAATCCAGAGAAAACAAAGTTTCTGTGAGATGCAGGGTGAATTTCAAAACATTCAGGACCACAAAAGGACCGAGCTTTGGTTTCTGTATGAGCCAGGTAGGTCAGAATATTCATCTATGATGAAGGGGGCACAATGATTCAGACAAAATACAGTGCCAGAAATAATGTGGCCTTAAAATGGTTTTTACTTGGTGTTTAATTTCTGAAACACACCCCATATTTTTCTTCTACTACTACTTCTACTAGCAAAAAGATCCTGTGAAAAATCAGTCCAAAATTATGCTTTACATTCTCTTCTTCATTCAGTCACTTACAGGTTATCAGCAATATGGCAACCTGCTTTTAAAGGACTTCATAAGGTGCTGTGAATTTAACAGGAGACATTTTTACATCTAAAGAGCAGAGAAGATTATCAAATGTCTCCAAGTCCTTTGGTGGATTCCAGGAGATCATGTATGGCAATTTGTCATTGATGCATGTCAGCCATCAAGCATTACTATTGTATTGTTTTGACTATTAAAATAACAGCTTCCAGAGCCAACTTACAATCTAAAACAATTCACAAAGCAACAGTGCTTTGTGCCATAAAAATAGATGCCAGAGATAATTGGGCAGGGTGGTGTCATGTCACATGTGTGCAGTTCATTAATTAATTGCTTGAAACTGCTATAAAATAATAGCCATGTCATCAAGATCAAACTACAAAAGTGCAAATAAAATAAAAGTGCACTAAGAAAGAAAACAGAGCAGATGTTAATAAAATATCCTCAAGTTACTATTCATTTTTACTACCTACTTCTCTGGTCTTTCTGATGCCAAAGCCAAGCCTGAGCTGGTACCCCGAAGACCTTTCGTTTATATTGCCTCTGGCAAGGCCTGTCTCCTCTGTGCAGAATGCAGAATCAATTTAAATTCCCACTATCCTGTTTTAAGTGATCCTGGCCCACAACTGTGCCAAGTTTACACTTGCAGATAACGAAAGATGTGCCAGAAAGCTGATGGACAATATTCACCAAGTAAGACAAAAAAAGTCTGGGGGGTTATTCTTTTCAGGTTCTTTCCCCACAGTGGGTTTTACTTTTTGCAGAGCAGTTGCAATATTTTCTTGCCTCTCGGTTCTTTTTTGGTCACATTCCTCTAACTTTTAGATACCCTGAATGGTGAAATCACTGAAGCTACAGCAGCATAAAAGCTGCTCCGAAAGTGAAGAGAGAAAAAGCCCTCAGAGACTGGGCTGTGTGTCTCTCACTTTTCAGTACCCCACTCACAGACCCTGCCATAATCCCTCTTTTTGTTAGCAAGGTTAATTGTTGATGCTGAACTTTGCACACCGAAATGATGCCTCCCACCTCAAGAGCCTGTGTTTGTCAGGGTTAATCTGTGGTGCACTATTTATGGAAGTTTACCAGCTGCTTTAAGGAGAACAGCTGGAGTCGGAGTCTAGGAACAGGCTAATTTTTAATTAGCTTCCCTACATAATATAAACTTTTAAAAATATTATAAACAGACATTAAAGACAGAATGTGGTCAGATCCTGAGAGCTACATGTGCTCACGAATTCCAAAGTAGCACAGGGCTGGTTTCTAATTTTGTGGCCCAGCTGACACTGTTTGGGAGCAGAAGAACTCAGAACACCGGGAGCATTTTGGGTACAGGTTTTGGTGCAGAGGGTGCCGTGCCCAGGACTGCCCCAGGGAACAGCTCTGTGACACTTCCCAACGTCAGAACTTGCAGCTGGTCTTAAAGAGTAAGTGCAGTGACACTGGTGGACTTTATAGTGTAAAACACTGTAAAGTAACCCTATAAAAGAGGAATCATTCCCCCCTCTCCCAGCTTACACAGTGACATCTGATCTCCACTCCACACCAAGTTTCTCTTTGTCAGGAAATTCTTACAAAATACTGTCTGTCTAATCAAAGACTTGTAGCATGTGTGAGGCTTTAAGTACAAAGAACTCTATTTTTTTAAAAAAAAAATCACTATTAACTTGAATTATTTGGATTAACAGAAGGGAGACGAATCTACAGTGACACATGATGATCTGAGAGTGATTATGCAGTACATGTAAAAGAAAAGTAGATAAGTGGGTTGTTAGAATTATTAGATGTATTACTAAATGAGACCTGGCACTGGGTGATGAAAATGAGAATATCTGGGTAAGCAACAATGATGAATTTCTCAGACTTACACCATACTTTAGCCTGTTTGATCTCTTTTTAGCTTTAAATTTAACTTTGTAAAGTAATGCTTCATGAGGCAACCCATCATACTATTATTGAATATTTTGAAGGGGAAAAAAAAAGTACTCTTAATGGGAGCCAGGGTTTTTCAATGATTGTTCATGAGCTTAAAGAGATGAAATATTTCCTTGTCAGTGCTTATTCCACACCTGACATTTCTCATATTTGATCAGTTAATGGTTATTGCCCACTATGCTACTTTAAAAGGTCAGGTAAAAAAGGGTTGTTAAGTCTCCTTCAATGAGAGACATACTGGGAAAACCTGTTCCCATATATATATATATCTCTTTTGAGAGGCAAAGATATCAATATTAGCACTTAACAGGAACATACTTAAGATAATAGTAGCAACATGTCTGGATGCTCTCCAAACAAAGATCTATGATGCAAGGTACCACATGCAGTATCTTGCAATAACTCATTCGAGTCAGATTAAGGTACTGAATGCAAATAAACATATTTCTTTTGAACTCACTCACTGCATAAAGGCTGTTCTGCCCAGACTGTTTCTAACAAAAGTAGAGAAGAAAAGGCTTTCCCCAAAATTACAGACATTTTCCCAAGGAAAGCTGTTAAATATGTTTGGTGCTTTTCCAGCAGTAAAGGGAAAACACCGGGATTTGAACACTCAAGAATATTAATGCAGAACATGTTTGGGTTTTTTTTCCTGGAAACTGTTCTGACCATTTTAAAGAAAGGAATATGCAGATGATTTCTCATACAAGAAGGGACACAGCTTTGAGGGGTTTCTTCATTCTTCTTGGCTCTGTTCACCTGTATGCTGCATTTTGTTCTAAAGTGAACACAGCGTATATATTTTAAACAATTACTTTGGCGTACATGCAGAGTCATCTCTCCTATTCAGCTATAACCTACAGCTATTTCCATTCACAGATACATTCCTGTTTATTGGTTAAAGACCTTTTCACTGATGTCACAGATCTGTCAGAAGAGCATTGGCTCTCAGCACCAGCTCTTTCCCAGTTTTCCAGGTAGCCACAATTGACTGGCTTTCCATGTGGTTTTGGCAGAACAGCCCTCCCAGACTGGAAGACCCAGCACTGCTGTTTAACTCTGTTTTCTCATCAGAATTGGCTTAAATCAGATGTGAAACAAAAGCTGGAGCAATGAGCAAAATACCCAAGCAGTCACATTGGATATTTATTGACTGTCCAAGCAAGAAATGCAGCACCTGCTGGTCAGTCAGGTGTAGAGTGTGTAGGAAATGGAAAAACTTGGGAAAATCCAGTGAACCTGGACCTGTTGCAGGTATTTTATAAGTTCTGCATGTACATTATGGTGTTTGGCTTGTAGTTCCCCAACTAAGACAACACCTCTAAACCACAGACAGACTCTATTTGATAAATAAAATGGTAAGTTCTCACACTGCACTAGAAGTTTTGCATGTATGTCCTGCTACATGTATGGATATGGATGACAGCCTCTGCTGATCTCTGAGTCCTTCTGGAAGAGCAATTTGCTATCATTTTGCACTAATAGTATTAAGAAATTTGCTTATTAAAAGCAATTTTGAAGAAAAAAGCCCAAGAAGTCAACTTGTAGTATCAGCACAATTTTTTTATACTTCATTATTTTATCTCTTCATGATGTCTCCTCTCATCTATCTCCTTTCTCAAGTAAATAGGTACAATTGTTCTAATCTCTTCTAAGAAATCTTTTCTTTTAGAACTCCTTCTCTGCTGCTTTTCTTGCTCTATGCATTTTTAAGACAGGGTAACAAAAAGCAAACATGAGGGTGGAGGTAAGTACCCTCATTTTATACACTGGCATGTGTAATGCTTTTAAGGTTCACACAGGATGGCAGTCACACGTTTCCTCCTCTTCATTTTTCAAAATTCAGTCACTTCAGGACTTCAGATGTTCAGAAAGGTGTAGAGGTAATGGATTATCCCCAGCTCCACCAAAGGGCTTACTGAAAGATAGATAAATCATGCTCAGCAGAAACAGACTTGGTCTATCAGGCTTTCTTTTTTTTCTTGTGATAAATTTGAATTGAACATTTAGCAACTTAGAATATCTGTCTAAATGCTAAAAACAAAACACAGGTCACGTGGGGTTAAAAATATGAGATACCTCGAATGCCTTTTTGGTTTATTTGGAATATATTGATCTGCAAGAGAAATTTGGCTCCCATTAAGCCCATCAGTTTCAGTGGCAGATGAAGGACTTGCCTCCTCTGCCCAGTGAACGGGTCATGATGCCTGACCCAGGCCTTACTGAAACCAAAGGTAAGGGTTTTTTCCCCTAGACATGAATAATGGTTCACTGAAAGGCTGAATACAATCCATGTGGCACAAAGCTCCCATAAAATACTGCTCAAAATCAACAGCAGGGAAACATGCTGGAGGTAAAAAGGTTGGTTCATCACCTCATCAGTGAGCAAACACTGAAGGTGACCAGTGTGAACAGGGAGATTTCCCAGGGCAGTATCGTGGTGTTTGCACAGAGCCTGTGTGCAGAGCCATGCATGGCATGCCCTGTGCAGCAGGGATTCCTCCCTTGCTCCTCTGCCCCTCTCAGACATGCAGACTAATTCTACTCAAAGGATCCTCTTGACCTGACCTGCCACTTTCTCTTTGTCCACCTCTCAGCAGACACAACGCTCCTTAAACAATTAATAACCTTTTAAAGCTTCACCCCAGCCTCTCTGGGTGACTGGATTTGTTCACCCTAATCTATTCTGCTGTCCAGATTCTGCCTCAAATTCCCTGTGCTGCTTCTGACAACTTTTCTTTACAATATGAGCCCGTACATCCCACTGGTGCTATTCATCTTGGTTCACACTGAAGGATGATCTCAGCACCACTTTCTTCTTGCCCAGCTCTTTTTCTCCAATGCAAAGCAAAACAAGACAAAAATCCCTTTTCTTCTGTTAGGATTGTGACAAAAAGCAACACAACTGTTGGTGCTCTACTTTCCTTCTGGAAAACACAAAGGAAGTGGGTGCTTGTCAAAGCTTTTGAGCAGCAAGTTATCTGGTACACTTTGAAAAATAATCTGACTTCCAGAAACGAGGAAAATGCTTCTTATTTTTGAGATGTATTAAAGAACCCACTGGATAACTGACCAGCACAAACTGGATTGGGGTTCCAGAGCTGGCTGAGACCTCGTGCCACATGAAGAGGAATGTGTGGTGGCTGCACTAGTTTGTGATCTAGTTCAGAAGTTCAATCTGCTGCCTCGTTCAGATGAAAGAAACGTGCTCTGTGTTCATTATCTCATCTCTCCCCACAGCTGAGCACATCCTCTGGAAAGGATGCCACATGTAGGCACATCACACCCTACTTTCTACAAACACAGTACAACAGGGCTGTTTGACATTAATTGGATCTACCCAATCCTCACATGGAGGCCAATTTGGCACAAAGAAAATTTGTGCATTTTTCATATGCAAGGCTGGAATTCCACATCAAGTGGCTGCAAACAACATTCACTAATTAGCAGCTTCTGCATTGTCACCTCCAAGATGAAAGTTGCCAAGTGCCCACCCTCCTGTCTCAACGAACTGTGTTACAGGCAGCAGAAAAGCAGCCCCCCTCCAAACTGCTCCAAGGTGACTTGTACCCAGAGCTCAGCAAAACTGCCAGTTTAGACTGCAGGGAATCTCCATCTCTGACACCCTCGTCACTTTTACCACGCAGACTTGACTTCAAATTAAATCAGAAAGTGCAAGAGACACACATACAAACTAAAGCTTAACTAGCCAGTTTTATTTTAAGTGCAAAGCAAAGGACAGAACTGGTGTAAAAAGGTTTCAGATTATTACACTTTATATTAAAAAAACCAAACAAAACAAACCCAAACCAGAAAGAGCAAAGCTAATTAGTTTGCAAAGAGAGAGGCATGTTAGTTGCCCAATAAACACTCCATGAAATAAAATTCACTCAGACCTTTTGACACACCATATCAAACAAAATGCAAGGACTACAATAATTAGCAAGAGATTCTAAATATAGTGGTATCATGTGTGCTGTTAGCCCATCATTTCATATCCCTTCTCTCAATAATAAGTTATGGTTTTTTAACTCCAAAGGTCACATTATGATGAGCCCTGAAAATCTCCCTGGAAAAACAAAAGCATATACAAAATATTGCATTAGAGAAGACAAAAAAGGGGAGCAGTATAAAGTTTGGTTTTTTTTCTCCATTTTAATTTTTTTTAAGTGTCAGTAGCTTCACAAAAAAACCTTTAAAACCGCCTATTTTTCAAAAAAGCTTAAAATACTTAGCTTTCCAAAGTTATCATTTGTACTAATAATTTCTCTCAACTGAAAGCAAAAGATATAGTTATCCCCCCGTGCTCTTGCAGTTCTCTAAATGTGTTTTCAAACGTGTACATTTGCTTATGTATACTGATTTATATTTACATATATATATATAAATATATATATGTTGTATATATACTGTATGGCTACATTCATAACAATAGCTCTGACTCTGTTATTCAGAGATGGAAGACAATTGAACAGATAATTTATATTTTTCAATGATATGGATTACAGAGGAATGGATGGATGGGGGGGCAGGAGGGTTTATGAATAGATGGGCAAAATGTACATTTCCCTGTGCAAATAAAATCATATTGGATTGTGTTCTTAAGGAAAAAACCAGAAGAAATGGACTGAATGTCACCTACCTTCAACTAATAATAAAAAAATTAAGTAATCTCTTCGAATGCAGTGCAAACAAGAACAATAAAGACATGTTTAACCTGAAAATCGCTGTGATCTCAGGTGATCAGAAGCTTTACAGACCTCAATTAATCCAGGATCACAGCTGTACTCTGCTCCACTGCACTTCCAGTCCCTACTGTTGCATGAGGGAACTGGAGCTTGATTTTCAGCACTTGACCCAACAAACTTTTCCCAGAGAGAAAGCCCTTCCATCAGTGTGGTAGAAATACAGTAAATTCAAGAGAGAAGATGGATGGTCTGTCAAGCAATGAGAGCCTTTTCTCCTCTGGGAGAGTGTCCCACTCCACAGAACTCTCCATCCCTTCTGAGCAGGGAGCTGGTGTCTGGGTCACTTGAACCCAGTGTTATTTAATATAAAGAATAATAGTGGGTATTAATCTCGTGTGATTAATGCATATGAATTTGCACATCATATTTATTAGGAGTGCAAATCATGAATTTCTTGCTTAATAAGAATGATTAATTGAATCAAGTGTTTAATTTCCTCTCTTCAAATCATATCTTGATGATTCATGAATTCCATGGCAAAGTCATTTACATTATCACATCATCAGGAAACACAGTCAGTTGTTGGAGGGATCAGGTTGGGAGGTTGAATACTTACATTTCAAAGGATCATAATTTTTGTTTGAATGCAGGGGACGTGTAAAGGGCAGAGGGAGCTGACCAAGACAAAACATTTGATCCTATCAGAAAAACAAGATCACTTGTGCTTTCTGCAGTGTCAAAGCAGGAGGCTTTTCCAAACCACTTTGACACTGCGTTGAAGTCTCCTCGTCCTTGTGCTGTTTAAAATGTTTAAATAATATCAGAAACTGCCCTGAAAGCTCAAGTCAGCTTATTAAAGTTTCTTTGTTTGCTTTTATTTTTTTTTCCCCCACGTTTGAAAAACTTCTTTGTTTCACTAAGGGCAAATCTCTTGTGTTTTGTAATGTTGTTATTGAACAAGTTTAATGATTTGCTGAGGACCTCATCTAGCAGCATTACCAAACAACATGAGATTACAAACGTATGGTGATGTAGGCTCCTCTAGAATAAATGAAAATATTTTATTCAGCTACCAAGAAGGGTCTCCTGAGATCAAATTAGAAGCTAGCTGTGAAGGGAGATGTTTAGGCATGCTCTGGAATTATTTATCAGCATTTTCTGCTTGTGTGAGAATAAGCAGACATTAAGTTTAAATTAAACAAAGGAGAAAGAAAACAAGTTTTTTTAAGTCATTTGACTGCTAATGATATTTCTGAATTATTCTCAGTTTAATAGTTTAAGTAATTTGCAATGATAATAATTGTTCCCACTAAAGCTCCGATAGTGTCAATGCTATCCTTGCTGAAATGAACTTTCTCCAAGACCTTCATGTGGACAAGTAATATGGTGGGCTTTGTTAATTATAAATTTGCTTCCTTCCTGACATTTCTCTTAATTTAATTTCATTTTATTGCATTCATCAAGAACTGGAGAAAGGGACTTAAAAGTCCATTAAAAAAGAATAAATGTTTTGGGGGCTTATATTGCACTTGTTTATCTTTATTTGTAATGAGTCTGCACTTCCAGATAGAGCAGAGGATGTTTAATCATTACTTTTTAATAATAATGGGTGCTTTCCTCACACTCTTGCAAGGTAAATATGTTTTAGATTCTTCTCACCCAGCTAGAAAATGTTGTTGTGATTTCTTTTTTTTTTTACTCAGGTGCTACAATCTGACTTGCAAAATATTTGGAAAACTCTGCAAGTGTTTAAATGGAATACTCAGGGGGCTAAACTTAGGCATTGTTAAGCCTGTCAACAAACCAGGGGAGAGGACAGGTAGTCTCCAAAGGAAAGTAATGCTGCAAGATATAGCACAGGTACTCATCATCAGTGAAATCCAACTCCGTGAGAAGTCTGCTTCTAACTAATTGCAAGGAACATTTCCCCCCACGTGTAGGCACAGCCAGAGTACAGAGGGTACACAGGGTACAGAGAATACACAGGGTACACAAGGTACACAGAATACACAGCTGTCTCACTGTCAGGCACAACACTAACAAAATTATGTTTATTTGGGCTTCTCCGAGGGTTTCCATTGGCAGGACTTGCTGATTTGTCCAGGCAAGGTGTAGCTTAGGGTGGTGTCCCCTGGAACAGCCTGGGCACATCTGGCTGCCCACAGCATAGAGCTGTGCAGTTCTGCTCATGTGTTTGCAAACAGCAGCAGGGGAAAGGATATATGGGGATATGTAGGTGTATATGTCTCTATATGTGACATGTAATATTGCATAGTGCAGTGAGTGATTTCTTACACAGCTTCTAAGCTTCCTGATGTCTTGCTCCAAGGTCTTTTTGGTTCTGTCCATGGATTAGAGTGGGCCATGAGCTCCAACAGAATGAGGACACCATCCTTGCTCCTGAAAACTTGCAGACACTGGTCACGAGATCAGAAAGACACTGGATTGCTCCAAAAAGCAATGGACTATCAGAAGCTGTATCATATCTTCAGTGCCTTCTCTTAAGGCCTGATTTCAGCCATTATCAAAAGGCCACTGCTAATTTAAAGCCACCTGAAAATGGAAGTATGAACTGGAAAAACTGGCAGTCCTGCACACGCTGACAGAACAGAGAGGGCAGATTCCCACTTGTTCCTGAGCTCCCCATTTTATGGGGGAGGAAAGGAGAAACACTTCTTGGCTCAGCATCTCCTCCCCTGCATTTCTGCCAAATAAAATGCTCAACAAGTGCAATCTTACAGCTGGATGTGAGCACAATGTCACCACGTTTGGCATTAACCAAAAAAAAGTTATGGGGGGACAAAAATGGTCACAAAAATGTTTTGGGTTCTTGCGTGTCCTTGTTGTTTTCTCTCATTTTCTTTTCATGGTTTTGTGAAACAGATGCTGAATATCTCAAAAGAGCAAGGATGTGCCCCATGGAACTGGAATTCTGGTGCTTTTCACAAGCACCAGACAGGCCTCTGCACTGCACATTTTCAACACAGAAAAGGGAAAATCATATCTCTGACCTCAGAATTGGAGGTGAGGTAATAACTTTTAAAACTACAAGCCCTGCACATGTGTAGGCTGCTCTGCTCTGTGGTTATGACTCATAAGACCCAGCTCAACCCTTTTATTTCAAATATTTCACTGTGATTAGGAAAGAAAATATGCATTATAAAATAATGTGGTATGAAGTTCTCTCTTCACTGAACCCATGGCCATTATATCCAGCCTCCTTGTGAGCATAAGTAGCTGACATGAATACAGAGGTCATAAAGGACTTGGCTCAAAATCTGCTGTTCCAGACTCAAGGGAGTATATATTTATATTCTTTCTTACTCCCTGTGGGGAGAAGAGGAGGAGAAAACAACAACTAGACAAAAAAAAATTTAAAAATATATAAAAAATTAAAAAAAAAAAAAAATAAACCCCACAACTCTAGAGCCAAAGGCAGAAAATAAGAAAACCTGGAGGATTAAGCCTCCTATACAAGATTTGCCTCTGTGCTATTCACTAAATCCTCCCTTCTCAAGGGAAGGAATGATCTGATGCCATGCACATTCCTACAAAGCCTTTCTAGGAAACACACCATTTTCATTAGCTGTGCAGATATTGGGGGATATGTTTAAGGAATCTTTTTGCTCAGATGAGGTGCTGAATAGAAAAAAGGCTCTTGTGGAATCTGCAATAAATTTGGCTGCAGTAACTTTTGTCTTGTCTTGTCTTGTCTTGTCCAGCATGAGCAACCCTCATTCTCATCTCAAAACGCCAGCTGCTAAAAATTTGGTTGTCTCATCCTGTCTTCCCTCAACTTGCCTGATACAACTTAATAAAACCTCCTTCATTGGCCCTCTCTGTTCCCCCAACTCCCCATTCCTGCATAAAACACCACTGACAAAATTATCTCCAGCTATTCTGCTTCAATCATAACAAATCACTCCTTGAACCTTCTCCTCAATTTCCTTCTTATTTCTTTTTAACAACATCAAATTCAAGATCATTTCCTGCTTGAAGTTCCCCAAAACTTCATTATAAATCACACAATAAAGCTGTCTCTTCGGTTTCATTTCTGGGTATTTTTTTTACCCTTCCTTCATTCCTGGATGTTATTTTTAAAGAATGTAATTCTTTATTACATTCTCTAATGCCCCTTCTTGAGGCTACAGTGAGCCAATTCACGTTCTCCCCACACCCAACCTTTTATCACCTTTTAATCCTTCCATAAAACTTATTTTCTCACAGAAATTCCAATCTTATTTTCCTTGAAAAATAATCTTGGCACACCTTCCGTTATTAACACCTGTCTCTGTGAGGTTTGTCTCGAGGGCACACGAGGTTTTCTCTCTGCTCTATATATTTGCCATCATATGGGAGTGATTGATGATGATAATTGTAGTTTTTACATACCTTACTTAAGTGCTTTTCTGATGATGTTCTTAATCTGGGGACAATATAAATGAGACATGTCCTGCTCTATGGATTCATTACTGCAATACTCATTAGGAGTTTAACTCATTTATTAGGAGCAGGGAGCTGTTTACAAGTTCTGTCACTGTACAAAACAAATAGGATGGGATTATGCTCCAAAAGCTCCAGCTCACAGGCAAATATGAGATACTTCCAGAAACGTGGGTAACACAGTTTCTAGTGGGGCATCATTCCTAGAAGAGACCAGGGAAGGGGTAAGGCTGGATCCCAAAAAGGACAAGTTTCTGTATGCTGCTGTCAGTCCTTAGTACCTGCTGACATCCAGGCTCCTGTGAAACCATGGCTTAGGATATTAAATTTGATCATGATAGGCTCAATTTAAGTGAAAAAAGCCTGTGCCAGGAGTTCTCAGCTGAGTCTGTAAATAGGCTGGCAGTACAACAGCATGAACTTTGTGTTATTGAACTCTGCATTACTTCTCACCCATACTTGGTATTGTTTCCTTCCACAAATCACAGTTTGCTATTAAAAGGAATTGCCTTTACCTTCAAAACTACATGAAGGAATCTTAATTAAAAAAAAAAAAAATGGAGGAAATTTTGGGAACATTTTGGGAACATGTATGGTGTACTGCAAATTTGAAGCACTGTTATGTTTACTGGTTGATTAGTCCCTTCTGCCACAGTATTTCTTATTTGTTTACCTCTCCCTGTTTTGCTTTACCTGCCCTCTTACATAAGACAACATTTTCCCACTAGGATGCTTGGTGATCATGAGACTTCTGTAATCCAAAGATGGAAGGAACTGCTCCTTTTCAACCCACATCCAGCCAGGATGCAGCCTGAAGAGCTGGTGACCCCAGTTAATTCCTCAGTGGAAGGGCTGCTCCTTCATCCTCTGCCCACGGGGGACAGGGCAAAGCCTCGTACTGGGACAAACTGGACACGTCGGGGATGTGGAAGAGGAACAGGAGAAAATGTGAGCAGTCATTGTCTTCAGCCAGGAACTGGCAACCAGATGCTCCTGAAATCCGTCAGAGTTGTCCAGGAACACAGGCCTTCCTGCTCAGGGGGAGAAGTGCGGGATCTCTTCAGCCAATATACAACTACATCGAACTCTGTTTTAACTCAGCTGAATTTACAACCTTTTACTTGTCAGGATAAGACCCAATAAACCAATTTTGCTTTTAGTCTTGCACAGATATGTTTCTCTAAAAGCTGAGTTAACCAGGCTCAGTCTGCACCTGACACAGTTGGATCTCAACTACTGCACAATCTCTTTCCTTGTCTGGTTCTGTATGACAACGTAAAAGGAAGGTCTTGGACTCTGCATTGTGCAAACAGGCGTCCCTGGTGCTGTGGGTTAGGAGACTGCAGGTCTAATCTCTTCATTTTCCTACCCAGTCACTTGTTTTCCCTCTCTCTCCTCCCAAACTTCAGAGTCAAAACCAAAATCCTTTGTAACAAAGTTAGCATTTGTATCAATTTGGTGTTTCAGAGTAGAAGTACAGTCTCTCTATCCAGCTGCTGCACAACACACGCTGACAGAAACGCCCCAGTGAAAGATGATAGCAATTAACAAGAATTATCAATGTTAAATTCCTTTGCCAGAGTGAAAGAATAGATTTCTGTCTGATAACCCGAGAAGAGCAATATTCAGTTTGTGAGCACTCTCCACTCTTTTGAGAGCCCTGAAACTCTGCATTTTTTCCCTGAGTTAATTTTAAAGGAATGCCTGACATTTTAATAAAACCCTCATCATAAATTTGGGCTTTTTTATTATTATTTTTTAAAAAAACAAACTGTATTTGTCCTCATAAGCTATCTCTGTGGTGAGCAGAAGTGGGCAGGTTTCCCAAGACCACACCTGAAATCTGCTGCTTTGCTCTGTGTTGACAGTGGGATGATAGGAGAAGCGCAATAAAAAGAGAAAGACTTAGCAAGATGACTTAACACAGATGCCTGGGACCTGCTTTTACTGAACCAGGCCCCAGCTTTAAGAGAGGTGCTGTCACCATTGTTTGGAAGGCTGACCTAACACCCCATTTGCAGTAAGAGCTGGACAGGATAAGTAGCTAATTGCTGCTCTTGGCCTGCTCTCAATACCTTGACTCCACGGTGAAAAACAACGTTGCAGAACTGTAAAACATCTCGAAAGGAAAACCGTGCTCAGTGTTCCTGAGTCATACCAAGAGCAGGAGAATGTATGGAGGCAAAGAGCCCTCCCAAGTCCATTTTTTCCATGTTGTGTCTGGGTATTGCCTGGTTTTCCAGCGCACCAAATGTTCACTGAAGAGCCATGGTGTGTCACTCCCAGGGGGTGAGCTGAGGCAAACCCTTACATTGAGTTTCCAGTTCTAACAGTGCCAGAACTTAATTCCAGATGAACCTGTCGCTGTACTGTGAAGGAGGAGCACAGGTTTAAGCCAAATATACTTGGTTTCTTTGGCCGGGTTTCAACAAATACTTAGGTAAATTTGCTATGTGTGGTTTCCCAGCTCCAAGTTCACACAGAGATTTGATTTTAAAAAAGCAGATCAGCCAAACTAAGGCCACTCACTTTGGTTCTTAGCCCATGTCTTTCACTCCTCTGGTAATTTTTGGTACAGATGACCTGACACGGACCAACTTGTCTTTCTGGAACTTTTTTATGATGTCCCAGGGATGCTCATTTTTCATTAGGTTTTGAAAAAGGCCCAACAAAATAGTGCTGTCTCTCAGATTATTAGTTGCCACTAATTACTCATACACGCTTTTGACAGCGCAGTGGTTGCACATTATCCCCCAACATCACTGACAAATTTTAATGTAACATCAAGAAATGTTCTTTTATAGCCCAAGGAACACCAAGGCTTTGACTGCACAAGTGAGACTTTCCACCCAGAAACATATGAAAATGTATTGAGCACTGGGGCAAGGAAAATAGACAAACTCCTGACAGTTTTAGCAGGATTTACTTTGAGCACTCTGTTCTGTGTTCATCCACCTGATTAGAGCACGGAATACTCAGGAGCCAGCAGTGCTTTCCAGAATCAGAAAGGGCAATTAAATTAATGGTTTTGTCAGAGCAATAATAATTACATTATTACAACATTGCATGGCAGTATCTAAAAGCCTCAACTAGGAATATGGCCCCACTTTGTTAAGCCTTGGAGAAAAACAACGATGTTCCCTCCCTTCGTGCCCCAAAATATAAATGGGTAAAGCAAACAGGATTTCAGAGAGCAGGCTCTTATCACTGTTTTATAAATAAGAGAATGAACCACGGACAGACAAGATGAGTTACCCAAAGTCACAGCAAACCCGTGGCAAAGTGACTGAATACGCTTCCCCCAAGCCATGTGCCCTAGATAAAAGGCCAGCCCTCTTTTTCAGGCAGCAAGAACTTCAAGTCATGCCACTCCTGATAAAATATGCAGACTTTCTGAAAAAAAGAGTGAATTTTCACTTTACTGATACGTTAGTAAACACTCAATTCTTGTGGACAACCTTTGGGGTTTTTTTTAAGAAATAACTAACCTTAAAAATAATAAGGTTTTCACTAGGGGCATAATGCATACAGTATTTGAACATGCATTTATCATTCAAAATTATGAAATTAATGACAGTCAAATATAATTCGATAATATTTAGTGCATCTGTAAGTTATAAAGCTTTAAATGCAGATTTATAGCCAGTATGTCGTGTGTTGGTGAAATGTCTGCATAAAAACGTGTGAACATTTGTGCTTTAACAGCTCTGTCAAAAGAACATCATGGTGATCATTTGGCAACATGTATATGTTGTCGGATGAACTTTGCTATAGTTAATTATCGCTGCTAATGAACATTTGATTAAATTAATTTTCTAAAATATACAAATGATTAAGTGAGAATACCAGAAGATTCGTTGCACATCTTGATAACAGCAAATCCTCTGTGACATTTTCCTCTGTTTAATGTAACGAAAGGGGGAAATTATAACCCTTTAGAAAAGAATTTCAAAAGAGCCTTTTGGAAAGCTCTGCTCTACATACACATACCCAGGAGTCATTTGAATGAGCTCAGGATAACCACAGAGCTGACCCCTGCAATACATTCCTGTCACTATAAAACGCTGCAGAGGAATATTAGCAGAGCAAAAATAATACCAGAGCGGTGCACGGGAACAGGAGTTGTTGCCTTCAGTTCAAATGCAGGGTTTAGTGTAAGAGAGCTTCATCCCTTTCAAAACACTGGTTGAAATACAGAGCACTTGTCATATGTCCTAGTTTTTAGCTTGTTTAAGTTGACCCTGTCCACTGTTCGTTGCACTACAGGTTTTGTATCAGCAACGAACAGTAGTGGAATATATTTTCACTGAAATAGGAATGCATAGATATAAACAACCTGAAACCACTCTGTTATTTATCTCTTAGGTTACAACCATTAAAATATTGAACTAGTGCTGGAAATCAATTTGCTTTTGTTTCAAAATATTGATCCTAAGTTCACACTAAGTAGGTTTTTTTGGGTTATAGTTCCAGAGAGGAAATTAATTTGCTTATATTGCCTTTTCCAACACATAATGCAGAAATGCTGCCTTGCCCCCTGAGGCTGGCAGAGGAAGGAAACCTCCACTCCAGTCACTGCAGCAGTTTCTGCCGGTGACAAGGGTGGCTGTTGGAACGTGGTGGCACAACAGTGACCCTTACTTTTTTTCATGGTCACTCGATAGCGAACTTCTCTTTTAATAGGCCAAATGGGGGAAAAGCTTTTGGGGGAAAGGCAGAAAAACATGGGCAGGGAGACACTGTGATCCCACAAACCACTGCTCTTGAGGAAATCAGGATCGAGTGATTTTTATTTCTGCGGTATCGGGACTGCACGTCAGCTTTAATATATGAATATTGCTCCCTGTGTAGGATTCATTGCAGCTTAGCTTGCATGGCTGCTCAAGATAATAAACAGCATAATCCTACATTTGGCTTTCAGCAATGCCAATAGCGTCCTGTTATCTTGTTTGATGTTAGCAGTAATGTGAAATAAACCAAATTTCAGGAGCGAATCAATACTCATTTTGACAATAAATGAAAATTATTAATAACTGCATTTTAAATTTATGTACAAATGTAACCCCCAAGAGAATGTGGAGAAGCAGGGATAGTAACATGACATACAGAACAACACTGGCAATAGTCAACATGTGTTTGACTTAATTTTAATTTTATACTCCTGTAAGAATGCTGAACTTCCTCCATGAAAACATTCCAACTTATGTTAAATGTAAAGTGTGTAAATATAGATTGTTTTTTATAATAAATGTAATCTGTTTTTCTAATGAGCCTAAATCCCTCAGAGAAAGAAAGAAATCAGTGAGTGTTTAATCATCAGCAATTTTGCCACTTGTGACCCTCTCCTTAATTTATCACAGCCACCAATACTTTGTACTTTTATAAGGGCTCCTTCCTAAAGTTTCCAAATCTTTTACAAGTACCAGCAATTTATCTTACCCTACTTTCCAGACTGCTTTACAGTCTTTGTGCTAGAGGTTACAGGGAAGAGACACTAATTGTTAAACTGTTTGCTTTAAGTTGCACAAGAAGATTGATGACAGAAAGAAGCAGAATTCAGATTTTGTGACATACTTGAGCTGCCAGTCTGCTCTCAAATTTTGATTCAGGAAGTATGGGGAAAAAAATGGCCTTTGGATCTGAACTTAATCAACATGTAGGTATGGATACTCCTTAAAGAACCACCTTCAGTTTCTAACTGACCCTCTCTGGGTTTGTTGATGAACTCCTGCATCTTAATGATTTCACAATAACATCTGAGTAAAACCCACAGTATTTCACTGTATGGAGAATCTTTCCACTCAGAAAAATGTGTGTGTGTGTGTGTGTGTGTGTGTGTGTATCACAAACATGAAAGATTTCCCATCTGTCACATCATTAACAATTTATATAAACTCCATTATTGTGGGAGAAGAACCCAGAAATTACTGAAATACTTTCCGCCACTCATTTAGCCAAAGGATGCGAAAGCTATTGACATACTAACTGTGGATCAAGAGGGTTCTTGTAGTTATATCTCTAATTCTGTCCTCTTAAACCTAGTAGGAGATTTGAATTAATCATACTGGCATCAATTACATAAACAGACAATTCATCTTGAATCATTCAATAATCTTCAGTAAATGATTAATACACTTTTAATCACGGAATACCTGGTACCCTTGCAGTCAATACTTCTCAGGAGCTTAAAAAGATACATTGCTGCAAGCTACAGATCAGTTTCTGTTTTGTTAGATCCAACTATAAATGTCTTGGGTTTGTTTGGGAAAGGAAATTTAATGACTGAATTTTTCAAATCCAGGGAGAAATGATTGTGTAATATTTTGTTGGTTTTCTTCCAGCTAAATTTAATTGAATATAGAAAATGTATTGGTAGCTTTATTACTGGAATATTTTTTAGGGCTGTCGCATCCAGACTAAGTGAACTGTCTGTGAATTCAGGTTGAGTGTGGTATTGTTCTTTCTTGAGGGCATAACAACATTCTTTCAGGGAAGTTTGGCAGTCATCCATCATCAATGCTCTCCTTGGAGGTTATCATGCATCATGGAAAAAGGGCCTGCCCTCTCCCTACCAACAATATTTGCCCTGAAGGAGCAAATGCCCCCTCCCCACAGCTGTAACCCTCCTGCTCTGACGAATCCACAGTCCAGGAGGTGCCTATCGCTGCCCTTTTTGAATATCAGACCTCTGGGCATTTCAGCATGACACCACACCATGAGAAATGCAGCAGGAGGCAGGAGACAATGGAACTGAAATGTCAAAGGTTTGAGTTCAATTTGGTTTGAAGGATGGCCAAAGGCTCAGATCACTTCTTATTCTGCCCAAACTATTCATAACATACATTGTCACTCTGTTGGTCATACAGCATGTTGCATTTGGCTGCTCTAAAGAGAAGTAGTACCTACCCTAGGTGCAGGAAAACACTCTCTGCACTCCAGACTAAGGGGGAAATATTTTTTTAACTAATCCTATATTCTATTCTCTCTCTTTTTGGTCCTGGTTAGACCACATCTACGAAAATACGTATTGTCTATTGGTCTTCACTTTTTAGTGACAGCTTGCTTTCTTAAAAAACCTTAGAGAAGCACATGCATATTCTGCTTTCTGCTGAACACTTCACTTTGGTTTCTCGTGAGTCTTCTCTTCTTTAATCTCAAGGAAGTGTCACTTTTCATCCCTGGCACAGTGGGTTCCACGAGTCAAGTTCCTCAGCGCTACCACAATACTGAAATAAGTGTACATATTTTGCTCTCTACTCAGGGAAATACAGCCTGCTTGTCAGAGCATTCAGGTTTCTTTGTTTGAATAGGGGATGTGAAACAAAACACCTTTTAAGTAAGACATAGACCGTTAGATAAAATTTATTAAAGCACACTAGTGATTAGTGGAACTGTTCATTTGATTCAAAATCCTATTTGTCTTTCCAGAACTAAACAACAAAAAAAAAGAAGACAGATAATAAACTCCATTTCTATTCATTATGTCCATTACTGTGCATTTTTACCACTAATATCCAACTGAAATCCTGTAATTGGGACGGTTTCATTCCCCAACTTAGTCAGAGGAAATATTTCCATTTGAACAGCTAATAAATTACCAAGAAAGATATCAGGTCCTTTAATTGTATCCAATATTTTCTCTCAATATTTTCTCTCAAATCTGCCCTGTCTTGAAAATATATTTCCAAGTCACAGCAGTGTGCAGTGACACTCTGTTGGAACTGGAACATGCCAGATTTTCCCTCACTGTCCAGCATCAGGATTTTGCCTGGACAATAAAGGGATGCTGTTCAGCTGCTGGCAGGGCTGGGAGGAGAACAAGGGTTACCACCTGGGGATGTCACTCTCAGGCCAAAAGTTAGTGATGTTAATTGTCCAATCCAGAATTAACAGTTTCTTTTAGAGTCCCTTCTGTGTCTGGAAAGAAAGTCAAGTAAAGCCAGGTAATTTTCCTGAGCATCAGGAGTTGGGGAAGGCTTTGTCAGACAAGGTGATGCTGCTGCAGGACAAGGGCTACCTGCAGAAAATAGTTACTGCTGTGGACCCAGGTCTTATTTCCTCTTTCTCTCACTCACATACAAATGACTAAGAAGAAACTTTCTCAAGCCTGCCTTCTTAATTTGCTTTAAATAAAAAAATGTAAAAGTAGGTTTCCAAGAATTTGTGTTCAACATATGTCTTTCCCTTATGTGGTGTAGAACACTCTCCATCTGAGCATTTGTCCCTCCTTGCAATACCAGCACTGCTTTATATTCTCAGAGATCCACACAGAGATTTCAGAGACTTTTCCAAATCTTACTTGATTTATCACCATCTCATATAGCCTAGCACAGCTGAATACTAATATTCATGACAAACTCTGGAGGAGTTCTTGTTCTACTTTGCTAAACTCTTTTGCAGTCTCAGTTCTTAATATTTTTATTAGCTTGAACGATTCCACTCTTAACTGCCAAACTTTCTCCAAGCACTTTGAACACCCTCCTCATCACCTCTCCTCCCTTTCAAATTAACTGACATTGTCTAAAAATTAGAATTGTTTATTTTTGCTTCTGCAAAGTTTATTTCAATCAGTCCTTCGGAGTGGATTATTAACTCTCCATATTCTTGTGCTGTGTTATTGTTGCTTTTAAACATCTTCAATACTAGTACAGGACACAGAATAAATAGGTTTTATGATTATGTCATTCATCACTGCATGATAATGATAAGCAATCCCTCAAGAATCATTGCCTAGTTCTGTTTTTACCATTAAGTGTGTACTTATAGCAGTCACACACTTATGCATTTGATAGAGCCAGAAGTATACCTTTAGTTGTGGTCCCCAAGAAAATTAAATCAAACAGGGTCATGAATCCCAGCCTTGTGTAAATATGTGCATTTTACTTCACCAGTTTAATAAACATTTCCAAAACTCTTCTCAATGTTTGTAGCATCCTGTTTGTTCCTTTCTTTCCTTCACATTTCACACTTTCCTTGTTAAGAGGTATTTTTTTTTCACTTTCAGCAATATAACACATAAAATGATGTTGGACCCTTCCTTTTGATAACCCATTTCTTCTGAGCTCTCATTTATTTGCTTATACTCCTATCAGCTTAAGTGCCATCAGATCCCAAATTCATTGGGACAAATATAAAACCCCACTCGAGATGATGACACCAATATGACATCCTTGTCCAAGCACCTCCTTTTTTCATGGGGTGTGGTATTCTTCATCATAAATACAGCATGCTCCATTTATAACCCCTGTGCCTCATCAGCTACACTTCTTTTTTAAATCTATTACAGGATTGTTTATTTGTCTTATCTGAGGCAAAATCTCAGTATTTCATTCTTGGAGTCAAAATTTTTAGAGGGTTTTTTTTTGGGTTTTGGGGTTTTTTTCACATCTCAGTTCCCATTTTCCACCTATTGGTGAGTTCACATGTTTATGTTGGCTGAAGCAATATTATTCTGTCTGAGGAGGGAAACCACAGAAAATATTTGTATATGAAATGCCTGTGGCACTTAAAGAAGGCCCCTTCTATCAGCCACCCAAAGAGCCCATATCTGTATACATCCATCTCTGGGCAAACACATAAAAGAGTGACTTTACAATAATATTTGGAGTAATTATCCTCTGCCAAACTCAAAGGTGGTTTAAGCAGGTGTAGTTCCACTGACTTTGTTGGCCTTCACTTAACCACTTGTGGGTTCATTACACCCCATTTCCAGATTTAGTGACACCAGCACCAAAAGGGGAGCCCTGCTCTGTGCATCCCAAAACTGCAGGCTGGTGAAGTGGCTGCCCAGCCTGCCGAGCTCAGCACAGACCCCCGGCCCCGTGTCCCTCTGGGGACGGTGACAGTGGTGGAGCAGGACGAGCTGAAGCACAGGCTCTGTGAAACCTGTGCCCTCACCTTCCCTCTCTGCCTGCAGGGCTTTAGGGGTACCTGAGGCATTGCCTAACTCAGGCTACACAGGGGAGGAAATTCTCCCTGCTAATTAGAGCATTTGTTCTGTGGGTAAGTGTCAGTCATTAGGAGCACACTGCTCTGGCAAAGCCAGACTGGAGTGGAAGCAACCGACAGATTTAAGCATCAGAGGTTACTTTCTCATCGAGGAGCCAAGATGTTTCTCAGGGAGTGATCTCTGGGGGTTAGGACTGCTGTCAGGGATTGCCCACGCCCAGCAAGAAAGGACAGGCTTGAAGAACACACCTCGCTAATTTAAGAGGCAGAGCACACAGATTGACTGGAAACCTGTGAAGCTCCCTTGGAGTCAGGTTTTCCAGGACTGCCTTTCCTAGATTATTACCAGTTCCAAATGGGCACTTTTAGGAGCTGTGTTATCACTTGCTTTCCCTTCATACCCTGTCTACGTGCCCCTAAGAGAGACACGTTGAGGTCACAACACTGAGGAGAAAGCTCCGTCCAGAGGGCCACTGAAATACAGCAGAGATCAAAAGGAAAATAACAATTTGGGGAAAGAGCTGAAGTAGTTGCTTTTTGTTGCTTAACTACCTGAAGTGAACAGGCTGCTATGAAATATCTTCATGTCTCCTGATCACAAAAGGCAATCTATCACCAACTCGGTAAGTCTGTCTGTTTAACTACTTTTTTTAAGCAATGTTGATGACTTGCTAGAAACAATCCGAGCTAATTCTTTTTAAATACAAGCAAATGGCAAGTAATTACACAAACTGTGATTAAGAAATTGCTGGTAATCACCAGAATACAACAAGTAATGGATTGAAGTGTTTCCAACGATTTTTAAAGGTGTGATTTTTCCCTTGCTTCATTCCAGAGGTTTAATTTCATTAACACGCCTTGCCAAGAGGGTTAGTCCTGCTTCTGCAGCAGGTCAGGCACACAAAATACACGGTCCTGTGAGCCCACACATCTCACAGTTACCCAGACAAGAGCAAAGGTGCTTTCCAGGTGTTCATTCAGACACACCTCAGCAAACCCCCCTTGCTCTTGCAAGGCCCTCACAGCTTTAGTGCAGTTTTTACCCCGATTACACAAATAACTTCCTTTACATGACCTGCTTTAGAGCGAGCCACGTAGAAAAGCAAATGGCAAATGAAAGATTATTCCATATCTCATGCCCCCATAAATGTGTGTGCCTCTGATATAAAGAGCTGGCTCCTAATTTACTAGAAAGCAGAGGCTTGGTCACGGCGCTGGGCTGGGCAGGGGGCCAACCCACAATTTACTGGGGGCCTATATTAATGATTTGTGAGGTAACAGAGTACACTAGTTCAAAATTTCATGAGAGCTATAAGGACCTTGCCGGGACAAAAAGATTTCTGTAATTCTCAATCATCATTCTTTCATGGCCACATCCAAGATCAATATTGTTTTTCTCGTTATTAAGAGAAGGAAAAACTGAAATAACAAAATAACACCGAGCCTCAAGCTGTAGTGCCATGTTTTTGTTGGCAGCGTGTCACGCTGAAAATTATTTTTAAAATTCTGGGCAATTTGTAAAGTGCATTCTAACACGCAACACGATACTGTAAATATATCTATATATGCATATAAATATATATCTACTGTACTTCATGTCTGCACAGATATAATCTCACTTTGATGAGATAAGCAGACCTTTCCACCAGAACTCTTTACATGCTGCACATAATGCAGCTCCTGCTGTACAAGTGGCTCTTGCTTCAGAGAGCTTTAGGAAGATGTGCTGTTTTAAGGAGAGCAATTTCCATGAAACTGCTCGGCACCAAGGTTCAAAATCTGATGGACAAAAACATGTGGATGAGAATGGATTTTCACCAAGCCAGTAGCACTTCAGCTGTGGCTAAGAATAGTACTTTGACCCAGTTCTTTTTTATCCAATTTTCATACAAACAGGCATAAATTCACCACGCAGAGTCTTATACACTTATCCTGAGGAAAACAAAAAAAAAACCCAGAAAAAAAAAGGATAAATGCATGTGATGAACTGTGATAAATTAGAGCTTTTTTCTCCCTGCTATATCAACAAGCCAGGAGCTATTTATTCAGCTGTTTGAACCTGGCAGAAATTGTCTTTCCTACAGTTTGGAAGGAAAGCTGCTAACGCCGTTTCTGAGCGCAATCCTACGAGGATAATCTCGCTCGCTGTCTGCCCTGTTTCAGGTTGGGGTGCTCATACTGACTGAGAAAATGCAGACTGGTGGCTCAGCAGGAACCCCAAATGCAGGTCACAGACCCTTTAGGATGCCCATCCCAGGTGAGGACACTTGGCTCTGCCTCCTCCTCCAGCTGGGGAAGTGGATAAACCACCCCAGCTGTTCTGGGAGAGGCTCCCAGACAAGAGAACACAAAGGGTCGCTACTGTCCAGTACCTATTTCAACTCACAGGTTAAAAGTTTATGAAGCTGTGATTAACTCTGTGCAATCAAACACGTTATAAATGTGTTATTGCAGGTTTTACCGTCAAAAGTAAATTAAATTGGAACGCATTAACTTAAAATATATTAAAACTGAGAAGAATATAAAAGTGCTCGCTAGTCATGTTCTCAAAAAAAGGCTGTCTAAAGCAGCAGAAATTGGATTTATGACGTTTGGGGGAAGAAATGGTCCCGTTTGTGTGGCAGTTTGGTTACAAGACAGCTTTAAAAGGGACAGAGGTTCAGAATGTAGCAGATCTTACGGGTCTAGTATAAATCAGGAATTCCAGAGTTGTGAAGCCAGAATTTGTGAGACTGGAATGAAGGGCTGGCACTGGGAAACTGTACTTTTTAATGATGCAATAGGCCAACTTATTTCAACCCCCATCCCTGCTCAAGGCCTTCTTCTGAATTCTGA
>JAWWES010000006.1:12760106-12817656 GCA_035583135.1 Lophotriccus pileatus
AGCAAGAGAGATTAGACTCCACAATTGGATTAGAAGTATTAAATCAATGAATCATGATCACAAATTATTAATTGTTGTTTAATCATTAGATTTTAACAAGTTAATGGAAGGTTAATTTTCAAAGAAATTTTATTTACAGGTAATTTCCAATCACTATGTATGAAATGTGATGTAGGAATCCATATGGGACTTTAAGGGAACATGGTGTCTTTTCTAAGACTAACCTACTGAAAGAAATCTTTTATATATATATATTACATGAACTGCCAGACTAAGATTTATATATGTTGTATATATTTATACCTTATATAAATTGCCAGATGAGGTTCTGCCATTTTTCTCTGTGCTTCTTAGTATAAAAAGGAAAAAGTAATCTAGGAAGGACTATCAATAAAGAGCACAGACCCTTATTACACAGCAGACCCCTCGTGCTATCTCTGGGCATTCCCAGCTCAGCATGATTGGTTGGTTTGGTGCATTTTAAGCCACTGAGATCCCCAGCTCTTCTGATCCCATGTGGAAAACCTTACACTTAACAAATGGTCTGCATTTCTTTTGGCCAAAGCACAGACAGGCCTTGGTGCTGGGGTGATGAATGTCACTGGATTTGGGCTGTCCCAAAGTTGCAGCCCATTTCAACAGTCTGTCTAACAGTGGCATTAGCTGAGAAAATCCTGGAGTATCCACAGTCCACAAATATCAGACACCACTTCTAATGTGCTCCTTGCAGGATTCAGAATGATTTCTGAGTTAAAAATGCTCACAGAATAACTAAAAAAAAAAAACCAAAGCAACACCCAGCTCTTGGTGTGGCACCACCTCTTTGGTGCTTGTACACTGGGAGATCTGTAAATGTGCTCAAAATACCCAATATTGATGGGAGCCAGGGAACAATCCCCAGCAAATCCCTTCTGCTGCTGAAAAATTGAGCTGTCCTCCCTGAGAAAGAGGTGGAACTGCCTCCCCACAGAGGCTGACTCTGTTAGTTCAGCAGCCCAGGAAAAATGGGAATCCCCTTCTTGATGGCAGGGAGAGCTCGAGCCAGATCCAGCCAGGAATCCCTGAGCAGAAAGGCTGCAGAAAATGGGAAAAGGGGCAGGGGGGGCTTCTCAGAGGGGCAAAAAGCAAACAGTGGCAATGGATCTTTAGCTGATCCAGACCTAGGCTTCTTTTGCCACTCACACGTGGTTCAGAAACAAGCTGTGTGTGACAGGAAAGTGAAGAGCAAAAGCAACTCTCTGCTCTTGACAAATATGCTCTGAGAAACAAGAAAAAAGAAACACAACCAACACACAAACAGATTGGAAAACACATTGAAGTTCAGAAGATGCAGACTTCCAGAGAGACTTGCAAAATAAAAGTACTTTTCTTGGGTAATTATCTTAATTGGCTCTTTTTTTTTTTTTTTTAATTTCCTTTTTTTTTTTTTTTTTTTGAGATCAACTCATTCTTCTTTTTTTTTGTGATTTTCTTTTTCTATTTAGTCTTCTAGCACAGACTTGGAAAATTACACAACGCTTTTATACTTAGTACAGTTTTGTGACTTTGCATTTCCAGGCCAATGTATGAGTTATGATCTTTCTTTTCTGCTTTCTCAATTACCTGGAAAAATGTATTATGTGGCCAATGCAGTAAAAGGTTGGGAATCACCACTGGAAGATGCAAGATACACATGACAGTTTAAGTTCAGCCACTTTCAGCTTTCCTGAAGCTTAAAAGGTTAAATTTTGTTTGATGAATTAAAGTTTATTAAGAAGATGGTTCTTTTTTACTGAGACACCAAACCACCAGCTTCAGCCATTAAAACCATGCCTGCCACAAAAATGTGGCTCATTTCCTCATCAGTCTGAGCACTCCTGCCTCTTCACTGCATGTTTAACAGAGCATAAAGACTGCTGGAAACTGCTTTGGCTTCTGTCCTTTTCTTTGGTCTTGAGTTTCTCACCCCAGCCCATCAAAACCTCAACTCTCCAGCAAACCCAGTTTATCATTCTAATCAAACTGGGCACTCTCCAACACTACAGGTTAGGTGGTGCTCTTGGTACCACAAAATGCCTTAGAAAAAGGGTTAGTAAGTTTTTAACTGAAGACATTTTTACATTCACTAAAACTGAAATCCTTTAGGGATTCTCGGGGCAGGCGCTACAAAAAAACTTCCATGGTTTTCTTTTAAATATATTTGGACAGGATCGAAAGGGGGCCAGTTCTATTTTGTAATGATTATTGCAATTCTTATTTTTATTTCAGACAATCTCAAACAGTGGCCTATAAATCACAAATGGCAGCAGAAACTCCCACCTCACTTTCTATCTGCATCTTCGGATACCAAACTTCTGTCCCTCAGCACACTATCTGTAAGTCTTGCACTACATTTTTAAATAAAAGTAAATTAGTTTCACAGAACTCAGTTTAGGTAAAGAAAAATTTTCCACAGTCCCATATTAATAATCTCAACAACTGATGACAAGAGTAGTATTTCTTTTCTCATGAAATTTCTGTGAAAAAAAGCAATGCACTCCACAGGCCTGCTTTAAAAGCTATAAGGAAAAAAAATAGACAGTGTAAATGAAATGTTAAATCCTTTTAATCTTTCAACAGACTGCTACAAAAGATACTGTTTCCTAAAATACACTTATTGTTATGCTATCTCTTGAAGTCCATTATTCATGAGGCAACAATGGCATTTTCCTTGCTGCATATGTTCTTTAAACTTCTCTGGGGAGAGGTGTTTCACCCCAAGGATGACCACAGATTTTATATTAATAAGAAGGACTTAGCTTTTCTGTGTATCTTCCCCATCATTTAGATTTTCCTTCCACTGGTATCCATTTAACCACTTCATGCTTTCAAAGCTGCAAGTACCTCTCCTTTCCTTCTGCTTACAGGATTTGATGCCTCAGACCAGAGAAGTGTAATGGAAATCCAACCTCCCATTTACATTTAATGTCAGTCCTATCTTCTAGACCAAAACCAGATTATTTGCTCACCATTACGAGAGCCCTGATCAATGAAATATGCACATGCAGACAAAGAGGGTGGAAAGTCAGCACAGGTGTACACCTTCAGGTTGGAAAGCAAAAGTTCTTTGTGAAACCTCTGGCTTTGGCTGAGATGGATGTGTCAGGATTATAGATAAAAGGATGAATCCTTGGAGTAAAGTTAATAGTTCCAGTGATTCAAGTGGCAGCTTGCAGAGCTGGTTTTCAGTCAGAAGAATCCTTGGTCTCATTCTGGTGTTGCTAATCATTTACTGTATGATTATAGAACTATCTGATTCCCTGTACACCAGTCAGAAAATGCACATAATTTTATGCATAACAGTGTTTTTACAAGGCTCACTTAATTACAGACAATGTACTGAGTAGCCCCAGTGAATGCACTGAGCACTTGCAGTGACCCCTTGAAGGAGAAGGTGCTATCAGCGTTAGGAAAAGTGGCTCCACTGACTCCTCAGTGCTTGGGGGATCATTTGAAATCCCCAGGTGCTAGAGAAATGCCACGTTATGTGTCATGTGTGGCTCACAGTGGCCTCTGAGAGAACAATTCTCATGCAAGGCAGCTCCCCAGCATGTCCCTGCCTCCCGTGGGCTGCATTCCCTCCCCGCGTGGGAGCGAGGGTGGGATGAGCAGATCCCCCCCAAGAGCTGGGTCCTTACGAGGTAATCTCAGCATCCATCATGTTTTCACCAATGAGGGTGATGGAACATAAAACAAAATTGTGGTGACAAGCAAATCCATCAATGGCACACCCAGTAGATTCCAATTAAGTTAATTAGAGTAGACTTTCTAATGAGTGGAATGTCAAACACTGGATCCATGCCCAATACTAATCATTCATTCATTTTGCTGCTGGTTCTAATTCACATTATGCCAAGGAGGTTTCATGCATTCTGACACCAAACTATGAACAATGTGCTTCTGCTGTAGAAATAGAAATAGAAGCACAAGCACAAGTTTGACATCCTAATTAAATGTGCCAGGGTGTAAGATATATTGCTGAATGTTATCCTGCCCTGTAAATGCAGGAAGCAGCCAAAGCACAGAGAGGGTGGAAAGCAGCATTTGGAATAATTCCACAGCATGAACAAGACAGTGACACCTGCCATTCTGTGAGGTCTACTGAGGTGGCATTGGAATGGTGAGGAAAAGTCCTGGAGGTAGACCTATCACACTAAAAGAGCACTGAAAGAGCAAGGTGTACCTGAGCACACTGAAGCCATGGAGTGATAACCACAAGAACACTGATATTCAGCCTGACATTCAGCTAAATGTTTCAGACATGATCTCAGAAAGAGAGTTCTGGAAAGATCTGCTCCAGAAAGACAGACTGCCTGCATTCAGGGGAATACTCACCTGCACCAGTAGCATTAAGACATAAAAAGTTAGCTGCCAGCTGCTGATAATTAAGCATGCTTGAGCTTATTGTGTGTTAGCTTCAACAACTGATGAGGATGGATGTGCAGTGGGCAGCCAGCTGTGCACTGGAGAAGCAGCAGCACAGACACACATCCATCTCTTCTGAAGGTTCAGCTACAAGGACAGGAGCCTCCCCCAGGGCTGGGAGAGGATACATGGCAGTAAAATCCCAGTTCCCTGCTCTATCCAGACTCTAACCTCTCAAGTTCACTTCCTATATTTGCCACCTTCCTATTGCATGGCAACTAATCCCATTTTTAAGATCAGATGCAGAATATTATACCTCCAAATCCATGCTCAGGATACCAGGATGTACAAGGCATCTTCAATATGGAGTGAAGGAAAGTAAGTCAGTGTTTCCACAGCCTTGCAAGATCAGTTGGTATTGATTTGATTCTCATACCCAGCTTTTTGGTAGCCTGGCCTGTTAACACTGAATTAGAGAAACAGTTTTACCTTAAGCAGTATATACATATAAATATATACATATAAAATACCACACAAAACTGTGATTCAAATGTTTTGGCAACTGAAGGATTCAGTCAGTGGGTGTCAAGGTGCTACATCTACTGCCTGTAATTTACACTTGCTGATGTTGATGCATCTCAGTGCTTACAGTCAGATGTCAAACTACCACTGCAGCCCCAAAAGTTCATCTTTTCATGGTGACACCTTCATTGCATGGGATCTAGAACTTCAGCCAACATTTCAGTGATCAGGTCAACAGCCTTCCCAGATAAATGCAGAAGTTGGTACTCTGCTAACATGTCATGCTTCCTCAGAAGCTGCTCATAACAGACCTGTCAAGTACTCTGGGTGATTTGTAATACATGCAAGGATCAGTAGGTCACATTAGATAAAAGTAGATTTAGTAAAATTGTGTAGCCTACACTGCATCATAAATTATTAAAATTAATGAACCTGATCCCCTCTGCAGATTACTCCATGGCTGACACCGGTATAATTTCATTGATATTAATGATTCACTTCCAGTTCCACAGTGATGTAAAAGTGGACTAATAGCAGGATGATTCAGGCCTAATACTGTTAAATTAGCTGCACCATTTACATTAACAGATGGCAGGCAAATATGTCTTCTTCCTTCCCTCAGCCCAGGTGATTAGGGAGCTCCTTTCCCTGTCCACTATTCTGTGGCACATTAATCCATATGTTCTTACACACCCATATAACAGCTTTTGGTTCCTGGGAGTCAAATTGAATTCTACCACTCTGGAGATTGAAGGCTGTTAGGGAGGCTGTGTCAGGAATGACTGAAGGCTGTGACCTAAGCTGGTGACACACAGCCCTCTGCTGTCTCTGGGACACCCTCCTTCCCTGGTGGGCTTCTTTGGATGCCAATATCCTTAATGAACTGACCACCAGCCTTTCCTGGGCTGTTGCACCCTGTGGGGTTGGTTTAAGGCTCTGGATGGCACAAGCCCATCTGACAGGGCTTGATGGAGGTTCTTCTCCAGGCCCAAAGGACTTAAACAGATCTGGATTTACCTCTGTGTGCTGCTGTCAGAGTGCACTGATGTTCAAGCTGTAACACAAGGTAATTCTGATTGACTCATTGCTGTATTCTGATCACTGTTTTGTTGTGTTTTTTGCTTAAATACAAATAAGTCATGTGTTTGAAAATTTAAATAAGAAAGAAATATCATGCTTATGTCTCTGGTACTTGTCCACATCATAGCTGTTCAACATTGATTTTATAAGCAAAACCCCTTCTGACTGAATGTAGCTTTTAATGTGGCGTAAAGCTTTGATTTTGACACACTCTATTTCTTTGAGTTGCAGTGTTTTTATGAAAGAGAATAGCTTTAGATCAACAAATACTGTTACCCCAAAGAATTTTATTTCTATCCTTGTTATTTCATTGACATATATTAAAGTGTGATGGAGAAAAGCCATTATATTATAAATACTAAAACAGCTAGTCTGAAATACAATTTCCAGTATATAAACCTTGAAAATGCTCCTATTTTCTTCCAAACCTGGTGCAAATGTGTACACAAATACTCATAGTTTAAACCTGACCATTGGATCTGAAGTCATCAGAATGTTTGCACAAGATACTTCCAGGTGTATAAATTCACTGCAGTCATCCAAATCTGAGGATTACAAAGCAATATGGCCTGTTCAGTGAACAATTTAAGTCCTGCAGGTTGGTGACATTTAGGGCACCTAAGTACTTGAAAGAATATCAAATAGTAATGGACTTGCAGTAAAATCAATTGTAAACTTTATCTTTGTTTAATTTAGATTTGGTTATGTAATAATGAAGTCTCAGATTTCAAAATGTTGTGAGAATATGAATGCTGATTATATCATTCAGAGTAACTGCCTAAAAACACTTTCACTTTAAAATAATTCTGAAGTCCTGAAAGTGCTAAATTAAAATATTGGCATGCCTTTTGTTAGTAGCTTTATTAGTGTTGGGGCAATTTATATATATATATATATATATATTTTAATTTCTGGAACTCCCGTGTACTTTTGCTGTCTTTGAAGGGCATTGGGACCATCCTCACTCCAAGTATCCAGAAGAGGTGGAGTGGTTTGTTATGTCCAGACTTGAAAAGTCCTTCACCAAGAATGATGCTGCAGGTATGTTGCTGACACAGTACCACACAAATGGATCTCTTTGCCAATAAAGAGCTTTTGTGTTTTGCTGGTTTCCCTCTTACTGTTATTTGAAGCATCATTAACATTATGCAAAAGGAATGATGACTGTGGGGTAGACTTTCTTTTGCTGATAAACTGGTTTATTTTTTCCATTCATGAGTAATGCAATTTGCAATATCTGAACTTACATGTAAATAGAAAAACCTTAATATGTGTAATAAGCTATAATTAAAATCACCTAACAAAACAAAAACACAGAAAAAAACTATCCAAAAAGAAAAGGAAACCACATATTTCCTGAAATTTGAGCTGTGGTCTTATTTCTCCCTGAAAAAAAAAAGAAGAAAAAAGACTTTTTAACACTCCCTAGAAGTCAACACCTGGCTTCTGCCAGAGCAAGGAAGGAAACAGATTCCAAAGACAACAAAATACAAGCAATTTGCCAGAAAAAGGATTCCCCCTGCAACGCCTTGTCATCACCCTTTCATTAAAAAGAAGTCATTGTGATATAGTATCATTTTAAAACTTAGCTTGAAGTATCATACACTTGTCTTTGCCTTCAAGAAAAAAAATATCTAAATGTTTCTCCTCTTCTGACAAGCCGTTCCTTTAAATCTGGGAGCCCCTGAGATGTCTCCAGGTCGGTACTTGCGGCTTTCACTGGCTGCTCCCATGCCCTGGTGGGTGACCTGAAGCCCACGAGCTGTGTCTCATCAGAAAACATCCTTTTTTGGCAGTGTGTGGTGGCAGAAACGGCACCACAGTGGCTGTGGCAGCCCTGGGATGAGTGTCACACACACTGCCCATTTCTGTGCATAGACTGACCAGATAAATGTCTGAAATCAGCACTTCACAAACAGCAACTCGACTGTTGGAAAACCCCAACGTTTGCGCTTTTGGTTTGGAAAGTGTTTTAAAAGGCCAATAATAAAGGACAGCTTCCTCCAAAGAACTGTTTTCATCAGGAGCTGACCTGCTGCTGCAGGTGTTTGAATAGGCAAATACAACAAAAATAATAAATATTTGCAGCGTTCTTCACTCACTTTTCCCAAAAGGAAGGCACACTAGAAGGCCTGTGCTGATATCTTGCTCCACAGCTCGCTGAAGTTTTGAATCCTGTGAGCTCGTCCTGAGCTGTTTTCCTGAGCACAGCTTTGCTTTTAACGCTCACCCCCCTGCCAGATTCTGCAAGCCATTACCTCATGTCATGCAACACAGAACATGCACCCTGGGGGTGCCCATAAACCTGCCCTGGTTATCTCTAGGCAAGGTACAACCCAGAGCTGTAAGTCATTTATTTTGCATTATCCTCTACTTTATGAACATCCTTTCAGCAGCTCCACTGCACAGCCCGTACACATCTATTGCCTCACGAGTAATAAAACTCTAAAAGCATGCAATAGGTAGGTTTTTCTTCTTAACATAAACCAAGATAAATAACAATTATGCCAGAACAGAGAGGTGTACATATGGAGGAAGTTCCTCTCAGTAATAGAATTTTTTTTAGGGTTACATATACCCCAACCCTTCTCAAGGGAATATCTTACTGGAATAGAGTAACTCAGCTGCTCTCCTGAAAGCAAAAGCCATGTAAACCTACAGCACTGTGCCTTTCTATCTTTTAGATTCTAATGCTGATTACAGTCAAATTCCAGCCAGAGATAATGCTCCAGCTTTGGTAGTAACATCTTTCTTGGGGTGGGGGGGGTGATTAAAAGTTTGTATTTTGCATATAATTCACTGATACTTATGCCAGAGCAACTGTGTGTGGTGGAGAAGCTGGACAGTAAAAGTTAGATTTGAAAATATTTAATTCAAGCACCCTCTTCATAACAGAAAACAACTGGCTGGTACAAATCTTTCATTATTTACTTGTGCATGATGACTGAGAATTATTTGAGCATAAAAGGATCTCATTTTCTTCTAAAGGAGAGGACTAAGAGGACTCCATCCTCTTCTAAAAGGAGATAGGATATACTCCACGGTAGATCAATGATGATGATACTCAGGTATTCTGAAGCCTGTGGAACAGGGAACACTGAGCTGCACTCGTGGGATGATTAGCTTCATTGAGTTCTACCTGCAAATGTAGTACTTAACTTAATCAATGCAGAGGTTAGGCAAAGGAAGTTTGATGTATTGATGGATTTCATGAGGGGTATGTGGAGCCAGCTGGAAGCAGGTCAGTCTCATGAAGCTGCTGAAAGAGCTGGCACTGTGGATCTCATAGAAAGCAGCCCCAGTCTTCAATCAGATTCCTCTACCTGAGTCATGAGACAGCTGCATACTCTCAATCTTACCTTACTTACAGACTGCAGCCTGCAACCACTTGCAAACAACTATTGATTCTGTTAAAAATAAATAAGAATCTATTACAGGGGAGACTGCTGTTTCTAGTGTTCAGAAATGTTTTACTGCCTTCCTGTTGAAATAGTGATGTCTTGCTCCAGGAGAATTATAAGCCTAGGAAAAAAAGTGTGTCCTACATTTTTGGGGGAAAAGTCTGGGGGCTGCACCACTATTAGAGATTCGAGATCAAAATTATGGGCTAATATCTGAAGATAGGACTCCTGGCAGCTGAGAATCTAGAAGAAATGACAGGGCAGTTGAAATGTTTAAGTGCATAAGAGTTATGTGCCTGCAGCTGGTCAGCCTCAAGCTGTTGGAAGCTATGAAAGCATGCCTTTGGAAGGCAGAGACAGGGAAAAGAAGAATTCCATGCTAAAGCTATTGTTGTTATTAATCATTCACATAATTACATCTTCCTTTAGATTGCTTCTTCATTGTGTAGTGAGCAGCTCATGGTGTTGTTTTGTGGTTAACACAGGCTTGGAATCATCATTTATCAACCCCATGGCTTCGTGTTTCTATGCAGATTTCACCTTACACTACACACTTAAGCACACTGCATTTTATCACTTCCTAAATAGATATGATTGTGCATCTGGTGCAATTCTCAAATGACATCCTGTACCAAGTCAGGTTAGCTCAGTATTTAGCTGACAAACACAGGAGGAACCATCAGACAGAGCCATCTAGAAATAATATTATTATCAGTGGTTCTTTTTTCTGCCATGAAAACTGAAATTCCACCCAACACACTGTCAAGGAATGCTGTGCTTTCTGCCTGAAATCTCTGTCTTCTCTAGAAGGCACATCCAAAGTCAGACTCTGGGCCATTTTGTTTTGCAGTCGAGCTACGCCTCTTTTTCCAGATTATGAAAACAGCTGGAGAAATTTCTTGAAGCAAATGTGCTGGATTGAAAAGTATTAAATTAATGGCATGATAAACATTTGACTGAGTGCAGCCTGAGGGACACTGCACAAATATTCACAAGGTCCAACAAGATGAGCAGCGGGAAGGAAATGAGACAGTACACAGTTAGAGGGAGACTTCAAAACATTCAGCTGAGTTCAAAAGCAAACACAACATGAAAGCAGGTACAGTAACCAAAAATAAAGGTTTTATAAAGCTCAGTTAACACTTGTATTAAGATGCAGAGACTGGGGCTAACGTGTTTGTACACTTCTGTTGAGAAGGACTGTGACTTCCCTAAAAAGTCCATGGATTATTTTACTCTTCTGGTTAATATTAATCTTTATATAAACTGCATACAGTTTATATAAACTGCATACATCCATGATTTTTCTCCCTAATTTCAAATGCAGCATTTTTGAAGGTAATAGGTTCACTGGAGTGGCAAGAGCTGCAAATAAAAGGAAAGTGAAAGCTGAAATATATGAAAACAGATATTGCTACATCAGCAAACAGAGAAGTGCCACCAGTTCTGGTTAATCAAATATGTCTTTGTCTCTAACATTCTAAATGTAGGCACTTTGATGTATTTAGATGCCACAGTGGAATCTGGGATTCTTTTTAAAAAATGAAAAGTAGAATTTGGCAAAATTAATTGATTTTAAAGCATCTTTTAGAAGCATTTAAAAGCGTCTTTTAAATGAAATATGTAACGAGATTATGAAATCCACGCAGTCAGATTATTCTTCAAAATGCAAATGTTTCATCTGTCATTTGGTCTAAATTAGAATCTTTGTTTCATATAGGTAGATGCTTGCAAGGGAATTTCTTCATTTCAGGTACAATGGAAACTTCCTATGGCACAAGGATGCAGAGAGAGTTTAACAGTGAAATTCCCCTGCAAAACCCACTTCACATGCTACAAAAATGTGTTATTATAATTCTCACAGGACTAAAAATATAGCGCATGCTGCAGAGAGAGAAACCCCCAGACCCCTGCACTCCCCATGTGGCATCCTGAGAGGAGGCATTTCTATTCTTTAAGCACAAACTTGCCTTTCAGTCGCCCTGAACACACTTTTCAGCATTTCAGGAACCCCACCACAAGTAGCAGCCAACACAGAAGGAAGAATTATGGTCTGAGTGTAACGCACGGGCTTCGAAAATCAGACTTATTTCTAAGATATAACTGCTTCCTTTGAGAAACAGAAGAGATGATGTGAAAAGGTGCAACTGCAATATTGTTTCAAACAGAGGCTTGATGCAGTCATTTGGCCAGCCTGTGACATCAGGCTGAACTCTGTTAATCAGCACCTTCAAAGCCCCACTTTTGGGTAAATGAAATTCCCTGTCCATTGGCTAAGGCAGGCAGGGTTTGTGTTGGACAGTGCTTTGAATGTTCCCCACAAACCAGGCCCTTTTAACTTCCAGATTTCTAACTTTTTTTTCCCTGCTCTCAGGCCTGCAGCATTGTATTAATTCCTGTTAATGAAGGGTTGGATTATGCTGCTGTTGCCAGAGCGTCTGATACGTCTGCACTGCTCTCTGTTCTGTGACAGTGCCTTCAGAGATCAGCTGGGCACATTTAAACACTGTTTGCACTGATATATAAACTTCCCTATGGCTTTTAAGCAAGAAGGCAGTGGCAAAAGCTCTAAGTGTGGAGCAGATGGAGGGCCAAGGATGGCACATCAGTGGCGGATTAGTCGGCACCGCTACGCAGGGGAGAGAGAAGAGATTAAACCTTCTTCATTTGCCGCTTGTGCTGGAGACTCTTTACAAGCAGGAATAACCCCCAGGTCTCTCTTTTCAGTTTAACTCTGTAATCACTAGTCATGCCTGTTTTCCATGTTTAGATTTTCTATTACAATGATTTGCAGCCCTGGCACACCTAGGCTGGACCTGCAAAATATACAACTTATGCATGTTCTGTTCCATGATTTATTTTTTTATACATTTCCACCGATCTTCTCATTTTAAGAGGGTAAAAATCAAGATAATGAACAATTTCTGAAATAGAGAATTTGGTTCAAGTTAAAGTCTCAATTGGAGTTTCTTCCCATTATCCTCTATGTGGATGCCATTTAGTTTCACTGTTTTGTCCCACACTTTTAAGTAGAAGCCAACAAGAGTTGTTATCCAGTCCAGCAGCTAGAGATCGATGACAGATATAGATTCAATTTGCCTGAGACAGGAAGAAAGGGAACCTGGATCTCCTATTTCCTCTGTTTTTGTAGAGAACATTAATATACTCTTTAAAAAAAAAAGTAAAAAAAGAAATCCTCCACTGCCAGTGTTACAAGCTCTTGTCAACATTCATTTTATTTGAGCCAAATTCATTTATTTGTGTTACACTAAGAAAGCCTTCAGCTGCAGTCTGTGAATTGCTCTGTGAAGCTTGGTATTTTCCCCTGTAACTCCATCCCACACCCTTCAGGGAAATCCAAAAATGGCAGAGAGTTTTGCCACAGGTGTCACTTGGACTGTGATTTCAACCCTAGTCACCCAAGAAGCAGCAGGTCAGTGTCTCAGGAGAGCCCCACACTGTGCTCACGGTGCCAGTGCTGGGACTCGGTGTGGGATGCTGAGCAGGCACAAATCCTGGCAGGAATCACACCTGCCAAGGGTTCCAAGCGGCTGAGGAGACCCACGTTTCATTTTCAAGCCCAGTTTAAGCGCTCAGGAGACTTTGATTCACAGTGAATGGTCCCTGGGCCATTTAGGAGAAAATAAATGATGAAAGGTTTGGGCATGGCAACGTGACCTCGCTGTCCAAGGCCAATATCCACGACATTTGGAGGTGTGGGATCAGACCCCTTCTTTTACCCATTATTCACTGATCTGTGCCAAATTAAACAGTTCAGCACGGGATGTTTAGAAACACCCCGTTGAGACAGTCCCGGGTTCACCATCAGGGAGTTTGTGATTTGGCAAGGCAGCCCCACCCTGCTCTCCCACGGTGCTGTGTTAATTGCATTGGCAGCCGAATAAAAGCCCTCACGAGCACAGGCATGCACAAAGCATATCAGCCCCCCGAATCAGAGAGATTCCAGCATCTTGCAGTTCCCTCTCATATATTTTGAACACTTACTTAACATATCTTGGAGTTAAATACCTTGTTTTCTAAATATTTTAAAGGAAACGTGTTTTGTAAACTGTGAAATGCGTTGTTTTGCAGCCTTTCTGTACTTAAAGACTTCTGGATTCTTGTCTCTCTGCTCATGCAAAGTACAGAACTATGGAAAAACACCCACTTTCCAGCAGCAAAGAAAATCATTCATGGTAGGGATTGTGCCCTCCAAATTTTTGCATATCTCGAAACATTCCAATTTTTCATCCAGAGAATTCACAGCTCCCTCTTCAGTAAGTGAAACAAGAACTGCTTACCAATACCACTGACAATATTTGTTTGAGAAGCCTAATTTAATAACGTAAATGAAGTGGAAGTGGCTCTTAGCAAATACACCCCTTAAAGGCTTTAGAATGAGAGCCAGCCCACAGAAATAATATTTCTCTGTGGAATGACAGTTTTAAAATAACTGCAGTGATTTGTGGTGGGAGCTATTAAATTGTGCTGTATTTGTGTACAATGCTTGCTCTTCACAGCCTCACAGCATTTATTTGCACGTCCTTACCCTTGCTGTGGTACTTGCCATGTGCCATCCACCCCCTGCACTGATAAGTGATGCAGAGAGTGAATTGAGAGCAACAGGTAAATGCTGAAAGGTTCCATTGTGGACCACCAGGTGCAAAATAACTGAGAGCAGAAGCAGATAATGCTGATGAGGTGTTCTGAGACTCCACTGACCTTATTCTTAGCGGTGTCCCAGTGATGTAAAGAACAGTTGTTCTGTACCTCCTCTTCAGTACTCTGTTGATACACTTGTTAAATATTAGAACCACGTGGCTCCCAGGCATGGGGACAACCTCAGCTTCAGGGACACAGGTTGTTGTTTCCTGCTGCCAACCCAGAAGGGTTTTCCAACTCACTTGGAAACTCTGAGCCTGCCTCTGCAGCGAGAGAAACCCGAGACTCTTCCCTTTGCTTTATGGCACATATTATTATTCTGGGCACAGATTCACAGAGCTTTTTCTAGAAGGACATTATAATGTGAGTCAGCTACAGCCATGAATTTTATTAACTTTTTTTTTGTTAGGAACTGCATTAAATGGCAACACTAGTGCACAGATGAGCTCTGCAATGTTCCTATTCCAAGGCTGAGCAGATGGCTGTTCGATGTATGCTTGCTTTCATGTTCTCCATTTCATGCAGTGTCCCTTATCTTAGGCAACCCACTTATATTTGTGCTGCCAGAGAGCCTTTAAACTTGCTGGAAGTTTATGGAGCAAAGGGGTGGTATGGGGGAAAAGCCAGAGGGAAAACTCAGATAAGACTCTGGTTGTGCTTTCTCCTCTACTTGATTAATTCAAGGGAAGCTGCTTAGATTTCCTGTCTCTTTTGTGGCAAGGAGGAGCTAATTTGGTAAGGAAAACCCAGCTGAACCCTGTTTCAAACCCAGAAAAAACTAAGGGTCTAAAAATTTCCAGTAACACTCTCTTCCTTTCTCTCCCAACCTAATTTTTGTTACTTTTTTCCCTTTTCCTATTTAGCTCTGTACAAAGACCCAATTTACATCTATGTGTGAAATAACTTTTAGAAGGAATAAAAAATGCAAACAGCAGAGAACAATAAGATCTACAGGTGCACAGGTCCTTTGAAAAGTAAGTCACTGATGTGATATGAGAGGCATTCAAACTGAACCACTGAACCTTTAGAGGCCACTGTTCTGCTCCCACTGCAGCTGGTATTTTTCTTCTAATTTGCATTTAAACGCAGGCAGATCCAGAAATTCACTCTTCTTCCCCTGACAGGCTTCTATTGCAGGTGTTACAAAATGCCTCTTTTATTTTATTTATCTTTTTTATCAGCCTCCAACAAGCTCTCTGAGATGTTCCTCACCTCTACCTGGGATTGCAGAGTTTTCCCACCTCCCCTTGGCCCCCTCCCAGCTGACAGGCAGCTTTGCAGCAGGAGGGCTGGGCAGGAGGGGCTGTGGCTTTGCCTTCTCCCCCAGCAGGGACTGATGGCTGTGCTCTTCAGTGGTCTGGTGCAAGCTGCACAGGCTGCCAACTTGCCAACTGGCAGTGCCTGGTTAAACCCTCTCCCTTTAGGATTTGAGAACAGAACCTCAGCCCCCAGGAAATCAAATGCAAGGAACAGTGTTAACCCATGTTAAATATAAAGTGTGCTCAAATGGAAACAGCAGTGCTTCACTTTCCACCCGTGGTCACCATTCTCTGAATATTGTGATTTATTTCCTTACTATCCCAGTAGAAGAAGTAGCCCAAGAATGCAATAATTGTGGGATTCAAAAGGAGATGGTGAAGGAATTGGTTACCAGCTCTGGAGCTTACTTTGATTCATTAAAGACTCTCTAGAAGGATGTGCATCTGTCACTGGAATGAGTGTCCAAGGTTCTTACCGGCTTTCTTATGTCATTAAGGTATTATGTGTGAGAAGAAAACGTTCAGATGTTCAGAAAGGACCATGGAGCAGAGCAGCAGTAAACAGTGCCCAAGTCCCTTCTCCTGAAACACTTCTCAGGCTGGAGCTCCAGCCAGCAAGCCGTTGTTTCCTGGAATTTGGCTTTTATTTTTCTTTAAGCATTGAATTCCCAATTCCCTTTATCCACTCTGACACTCAGGATCCTCTCGGTCTCATATAACTTCTCTTCCTGCTATTTCATACAGAGAAAACAAAAAAAAAAAGAAGATTCACAACACCTTGTGGTGACCTGGAGAAATCAAACAACTCACTCGAGTCGTGAGAAGAAACTGATAGAAAAGCTGAGCCAGGAGTGTAGGTCCTGTGCCATAATCTCCAGTTTGATCTCTCTCCCCAACATACATAAATATCACATGTCATCAGTCTGCAGAAATACTTTCTTGTCTTTTAATTTTGAACTCCTAACTCACTGCTTTAGCACAGCGAGGTTTCAAATGATCTTTTTCTAGATGAACATCACGGAGATGAGCGTTAGTTGCACAGTAAGAACAGATTGAAAAAGCTAGAGGCAGTGCCAGGGAATCAAAACTAACACCCATTATGAGCCATATTCCTTTCTATATATGGGGGAGAGTCTTTTATATGAGTTAAACTCCTCGAGGTCTTGTTCAGACATGAAACCCAATCAGCCAAAAGTAGCAGGGGGAGTAAAGCCAAGTAGTTCCAAAACTCCCTACAGCTGGTTGCACACCCTTTGTATCACACAGAGCCAAGCTTTCACAGCCTAATTTAACCTCCTTTTCATTTTAATATTTTTAAATCCAACTAGAGAAACTGTATCATCCCTGCACAGCGGGATGTCCCATTGTACGTGAAATAAGCTTTACTGGTATTACAGAAATGACAAGTTCATTCTTGACTCTTCCTACAAAGCATAATTCAGCTCTGAAAGCTTATTGCTTTCAGACAACCCAACAGCATTTGTGAGCCTGAGGTTATTCTGCCCTTTCACAACATTTACAAACTGATACATATCTCTTCAAGAGGATAAATGTTTTCCTAAGTCAAAAAATGTCAGCTTTAGCTTGGACTGCATTAGCTCTGTTGAGTTCTTCAAATACACACCAGGTTAATGAAGACTAAACCATGGTGGGCTATGCTTTTTGATAAATATTGAAGTGCTCTTTGATCCTGATAACCCACAAATGTTCAGCATGAGTGAGTTTTCACGGTCAGCATGCAATGATTTTGATATTTGACTTAATCTGTGGCCCAGTGTGGTTTATTTTCCTTATCTGGATGGTATGCTTAGAACAAGAACAGACAGGGAAATTAAAAGCAGCACAGTAGTAGTGTTCAAAATCCTTTTCTTTTTTTCCTGTTTTGCAAGAATTCTGGGTCAAACTGACCCATGGCTTAATCATATATCTGTACATAATTCTTTCAAATAAATATGCACTGCACATCCCTTCCTTACGCTGGACAAACTGTCTCCACTTTTGTGCTGGGCACTACAATTCAGCTCTTGATTCACTCGGTGGCTTTGTGTCAGACTGGGAATTAATAACAATATTTTGTACTTGCATAGCACCAGGCTCTCAGAGCACTTTACAAACATTAATTAATTAAGTCTCACAACAGCCCTGCGAGGCAAGGAGCTATTAGGTGAAATAATTCCTTTCGGTTTCTTGCCTTTGCCACAGGGAAAAGCACCGGCACGAGGAGCTTCTTTGTGCCAAAGGAGCACAGCCTGGAAATAGTGCTGGCAGGGCTGGGTGTGAACTCACTGCAGCAAATACTCAGATCCTTGTGCACTGGCAAGGCGAGGAGAGGTGCCACAATCCAGGAGCTCAGTAACAGTGCACGACTCTTCAAACAGCAGCTTGAACCGGGACGTCACTGAGAAGAACGAGAGTTGCCACATCTCTGGGCATGAAGAATTACCAGCACAAAGTGAAGTTGTTCCCTGGATCTGATAAAATTAACAGTAACAAGGCTATTATACAGAGAAGCCGAATATGAAAGAACACAAAGACAAGGGATGACAGATAAACATGTGACAAAGTGTTTAAAACATGAATGCTAATATTTCAGCCTGTGAGTTCAGGTGCTGGAGCACAGAACCTCAAAAGTAATACAGTGATCTTGATGTCTCATTTAGGGGCACGTTTGGCAGTTCCAGGGGGGGTTTTTTTGCCATTCTAAAGGGACAGAAAGGGGAAACACAACTTACAAAGAAAAATCAGACTTACAGCTTGCAAAAAAAACCCCAACCTCCAAGCCTAGACTTCTATCTTGTGAAAAAAATAAATAATGCCATCTGAATTCAATGTTTAGCCAAGCACTGTTTATCAGGGTTTCATTCTCTGCACTAAGAACATAAATGGTTTCTTTTTTTCCCGGGGCCAGTTTTGGATCACTAACTTGAGTTGGGCCTGAGGGAGAAACACAGCATGTATGATGAGCTGATTAATTACCAGAAATCAAATGCCTTGCAGTCAAGAGCAACGTGCTTGAAAGAAAGCACTAGTACTGTAAAAGTGGTGCATATCTACATGCATGCATGGCCAGGCAAGAGCACCATAGGGATTAGGTTTCACTGTAGCCTGAAACAAAGGATTTAGGAATGATTGTCTATCCTTGACAGTGTGACCTGTGCCAGTCTTTATTAACAAGGGCTTTTGGTATATGACATTTAAAGTAACAGAACCCTCTTAAGTAAACCTCAGGATTTTACCTTCTTAAAACATCACTAGGATTTCAGCTGCTTTTCAGAAACCATGGCAGTGATTCATAATTAAAGGTTAGGATATGTCTTGTTTCAAGCCTTGTGTGCATAAATATAATCCCCTTTGAGTCGCCCTCTCAGGAAGAGTTCATTTAAAGCAGAGTGCAATTCTACCAGAGAGCCATAAATGAAGGTAGAATCATATTAAGTATTAGGAACATTATACTGGCTATCTTGGAAAGTTGCTGAAAAATAACAGGATAATAGGAGATAGGTCAGACCATTTTAGTAAACGTCTCTGAAAGTCATGTGTGAATGTGCAGATGCCTAATGGTGTTTTGCTTTCTGCACAGGATTACTTCACAATTACTTTCCCAATCATGAAACTCAGAGGAATCACAAACTCACTCGTGTCTTCAAACATATTATTTCATGCAGCCTCTCCAAAGCAAAGAGTCGTCTTGTCTGGGTGGAAGTTTTAACGGATGATTTAATATAAACCCCTGTCAGACTGCTTTAAAGTGTTCTGTTTACAATATTTGGCTCTGGTATTTATTTGCTTCTTGCACTATCTGCTTGCCAGACAATAAATACATTGTCATCTCACTAAGAGTATTTCTGCTGTTGAAACATTTTTTTCCTGTACCTATGAACTGGCCTCTGAACCAGTAAATGTTTCAGAACAATATGGGTGCTGGAAGTGGCAAGGCTATGACAGGCTGACTGGGAAGCAGCAGAAGACCAAGCCAGGTGATGGTTTCCTAGCTACAAACTGTAGTTATATCATCCTGAAAGAAATATTTGCCTAAAAAACAGTGATGGGCATGATCTGTCACTGTTTTCAGCTGGATTCACTTATAACTAAAGTAACTTTTTTCTTTCCTTTCCCATGTTTCTTTATCCTAAGAGAAACATCCCTTAAGAAAAAGCATTTTGTCCAAACCTCCTTATTTCCTTCTGCTTTTATTACCTAAGGATAAGGAGCAATTTTAGGTAGATGTGAAAGCTTCCCATCTCTAACTTTTTTATGCAATAAACTTCCATAGGTGAATTTTAACTTTTTTCCTGTCCTGATGACATATTTTAGGTAGATTCCAAAAAAAAACTAACACTGTGCCGTAGCCAGCATTGCGTGCACATGTCTTGCTTTCAGCCCCTGTGACCAGCAGGTTTTTTGACCTGAGCTGGGAATCAACACATATTTTGAACTTCTCTCCCCCCTTGTGAGTAAAGAAACATCCAGCAAAATTAATTTGCCAAGTTTCTCCACTAAGCAGTGACAAAGAGATGAGAGAACAGGGAGATCCTTTGGATCCCATGGACACAGATCCTTAAATTTGGAGACACTGGGAAAGCTGAGGACAGTGTTGGTTTTTGCAGCTATACCTCTGTCAAATGAAAGCAGTTCTGTGTGGCATGGTGCCATGTAGAGCAAAATACAGAACAATTCTGAGGGACAACTGCCAGCCCTGCATGGGGAGAGCCACAGGCACCATCCCAAACACTGGCCAGTCTCCTGAGCTCAAAGTGCCTCGTCAGCTCTGCAGCCTGTAATGCTGGCATGGATTATCAGAACCACTGGCCTTCTTCTTTGGCTTCCCCTTACATGGTGGAAGGAAAATACCAGAACACCCCTTGGCAAAGCTGTGCAAGGAGTGGAAGGAAAGCCTTCAACATCACTGGCCAGCACACAAACAGAGAGAAAGGTGGTGAGGAAGAAAGTGGGTTTCCCTCACCCCCAGCTCCGGCAGTGTTGGGGTACAGGGCTCAGAATCTTTGAAGTAGAAGAAACCTCTTACATAAAACGTAATTTTCTTCCCCAGGAACTGTAATGCTAATCCTATCAGCATATTAGTGTGTGATCATGGCTCTGGAGTTACACACAGCACTCACACCAGATTTGGATACTGTGAAGGCATATTCTACTCTCTTTTTTTTTTTTTTTTTGGTTAAATTTCAGTAATTAAAAGTCCTCAGTGTCCATCTCAGCCATCTAGTTTGGGCCCTTCCATCCCTAGTACCTAAGGAGCTGTAGCCACGATGCTTCTCCATAGGAGTTTGATGATGGAGTGAGTCTTTGACTCAAAACATTAATTACAGTAAATGTGGGGATTTCTTACAGCTCAGACATTGCCTCCCAGCCACCAGCAGCCCTGTTCTAGCTCCTCACCACCATCACTGCCACTTATATTTTTTGGCAACCAGCCCATTTCATGAAACAGTGCCCATGTCCAAATGTGAAACTGTGACATTCATCTTCAGTTTCTTGCACTGTTATTGTGCCACTTGCCTCCCAGTGACAGTCTATGACATCAGCTAAGCAAAACAACACCTGTTATTCTTTTTAAATAGTTCTTCATTACTTCAAAGTGAAAACCTTTATTATTCCTGCTTATTATTACAGAATTAATATGTTGAATCCAACTGGTAGCTCATTCACCCCCACAGGTCTGCTATTTCAGAGCAAAATTCTGTCAAGAAGGCATTTTCAGGATGCCTTACCCAAAATAAAGTTTTTTTCTTGAGCTTTCTCTCCTCCAATGCAATGCATTTGAAACTAGACTTATATATGACTTACACCTCAGCACTATCACTTTGGATGCTCTCACCATCCATATGAATTTTTTTATTTGTTTTTAATTCTGCTAAAATCAATGCTGCCTTTTGGCAAAGAGTTCCCTGGTATAATTCTTCTTCATTGTGTAGACAAATATTTCCATTCCTCAGCTTTAAATTTCCTCTTTTAACTGAATATCCCTTTGTCTGTGTAATATGAGAAACCCAGAGCTGAATATTCCCCTCTCTGCTCTCTATGCCATATATTATTTTATAAAGCTTTATCTGGCCTCCTTGTATTTATCTTTTCTCTAAAATAAACAGTCCTGTTCTTTTTACTCTTTTCACAGATTTTTTTTTTCCTTTCTTCAGTTATCCTCAGAAATCATTGCCAACTGTTTGCTATTTCTTCTTTACTTCAAGTTTTGCTACAGAGGTAGCAAACAGTTTTTGCCATAAAGCTTATCAGTGATTCATATAATGACTTGAAATATTTGCCAGTGTGTTTTCTATCATTTATAGCAACTCCTGGCTGGCAGTGGGGACTCTGCAGTGATGGCATGGTGTGCCCAGGACACATCCAGGGAGCTCCAAGGCTGCTGGCATAACCTACAGTCATTCACTTCCACTAAGGTATGGACAAGGAGAAAGAGAAAAAAGATGCCCACGTGCTCACACACAGGTACACACACAAATCACACACTCACATTTGCACAGTCAGTGCTGGCTCTGTCACATCCCAGTTTGCTTCTACTAAAAGGATGAGGCACAGTTTGGATGAAGATGTGATTTTCAGTTTAATTGTTTTCCCTTGTGTTCTGCAGGATAGTTCCAAATGAAGTCCTGCTTGTTATCTACTATAGCTAGTATGCTATTCCATGCTGCTTTTCTATCCTACTTGCTTAAAAATTAATTCATCTACAAAAATTACTCTTGTTACAGAATCAAAGAAGCTTAATCAATGTGGAACACCTGTTTACAGTTCCCACTATTTTTATTATCACTTCAGCTCTACTATATTTGAAAAGCTGGTATGCACTGGCCACTGTTTTTCTTTTTCCTAATCTGCAGCCTGATTGCTCAGTTTAAAACCTGCCAGACGTCTCATTGACACTAAAGCTCCCAACTTTGCCAAACCCAAAGGTTTTCAAGGCCTCAGTGAGAACAAACGGACTTTCTCAAGAAAGAGGGCTCCAGTTTTCCTGACATCTTCAAGGAAGGTCAAAAGTCCATTGAAAATGTTTCCTGGGAAGCTCCAAACATTCTAATGCAGTCTTGTCCCTGTGTTCATCATTTTTTTTAATGAAGGCAACCATTGCATCAGCAATGCTGGCTATAAAAATCCCCAGATTGTTGGGTCAGATATACTCCTCTTTTCTAACATTCCCTCTTGCTCACTGAAGTAATGTCTTTGACCTCCACACCAACATGACTGGGCACAGTTTAAATAACAGGCTCTGTTTCCATATAGGTCATGCTGACATTAAAAATTTGATCAATTCTAAGTAAAATATTTGTTGTTTCCTGGGAAGAGACGATAAAATCCTCAGAGAGGACTTACTCATTCAAGCAATCCTTTTTATTTCGGTGGAACTGCCTGTTTGAGAATGTTTTGAACAGAGAAATCGGCCTCCAGCATGACCCAGGGTGGTTCTAACAATTTGCTTTTTTTCATATTATCACAATTTCAAATATCATGAGAAGGGAAGACTGAGAATTTAGGAGAATGCTGGTTCTCTTCCTCATTGCTGTGAAGTGTGATGTTACCTGTGAAGACAAAACAGCCTCCTTGACTATCCCGTGAAAAATCTCATTTTTTAATCTACACAGATAAAAATTTATGCAGTTATTATAATACACTGTAGAAGGACAAATCTTGCTTGGACACATCTCAAGCCATGTGTGTCTGAATCATTTCTTACATGTATATATATATGTAAGTATAAATTTAAAGTGATCTCATTCTAATGCTTTCACCATATTTCATGTTAGTGAAACAGACCTGTAGTAAGGTTCCTTATATTATGTGATTGAACTGATGTGATTTTGAAGTGATATTAATTAATCTCCAAAACACTTTGGAAACTGAGGCTGAAATTTTAAGTCAGTGTCAAAGCCTGGATTAAATCTGAAGAGCTAATGAGAACCTTTAGACCAGAGGAATTAAGGAAGTGCTTTAGTGTGTTTTCTCTGTAGGAATGGACTTAATTGAAGTAAAGCCTGAGTGGAGCTATCTATCCTCTTCCCTTGTCTACATTCCCTGTATCTACTCAAAAGACTGATTAGTTTGGGAAGTAATTTAAAACAGATAAAAAATGTAGTCAGATTGAAAGTGCCACTCTGATTAAAGCTGTATCTTTATACTTTAAACTATTCAGAGTAATAATTAAAATATATACCAGTCTCGATAATTTTCATTTAGTTACCACATTTTTTCAGCCATATCTCTGCTGCTCTGGTTAATCATTCCTTATGTGCAGTTCAACACCTCACACTGCATCACAGCTCCTTTCCATTTGCCTGATCAGGTATGGTTATTTTTCTTACTGATTGCTGTGTGGATTGAAAAGGTGTTCTTTCCTCAGTGGCACACTGACCACTCGAGTCCATAACAAACCAGTCAGGTCTCTGTATGTTGATAGCTCTGCTACATTTGACAAAAAAAGTCTCCACATAAAAATTTCCTCATAGAGTAATAAGCTCTGCTAGGAGTATATTCACTTCTATGATTCTGTCATCTGCCTGAAAGGAGAATGGTGTCTAACATGTAAATAAATGAATAAGCAGTCTCTCTGTACCAGGTGCTGCCCAAGGCCTCTCTAAGCTGAAGATCCTGCCTTTCGAAGAGAAAAGCAGGACTGGATAAAGCAGAACAGATGGGGGTGAGAAGGAGATGAGATGATGGTGAGTAGATTCAAGTGCCTGGTGTAGGGAAACTCCATGACAAGGGCAGGCACTGTGTTTCCCCAAATCCCAGCCTAGTCTTTGCAGTGTGATTCTCCTTCCCCATCTGACACGTTACCTTGACCTCTTTACTGTTACTTTTTGACAGAGGTGCTCTTTCAGTAGTTCTTTTACATAAGGAGTCAAAATTTCCGTAATGGAAATGAAAACAGTTTAATTTAAGTTGTCAAAATACAACACAATTCAAAAGATGAATTCCTGTGTTTCCCCACTAACATTCACCTCCTGAGTGCCTTATAATTGCATCAGCAGTGAACCCTGGGAAAGGATGAAATGTAATGATATGATGGGGTAAATGAGCATCAATTTGTTAAAGACTCTCTTTGGATTTCAACCTTTGGAGAGTACAATGCACATGTGAAAGGCAATTGCAAAGAGAACAGTGAGTAGAAAATCCTATTTACTTAGGGTATGATATCATGGCTGTATTTAAAATTCCTGAAACACTCCAGAGTTCTGGCTGCAGGATGTTTTCCCCAGAGTACCTAATGTAAACATAAGCCTGTTTATATTTCAGTAGGTGTGAATAAACTCAGCCAATATTCAGTGCCAAGAAAATGAAGCACTTTTTTTCCCATCACAACAATTGATGTGAGTAATCAACTTGCTGTGTGTTGAGAATGAGGCCTTCATTCTGCTGCCTCCCATAAACAATATAAATGCGTGCTCGAGAAGCTCGCGGCGCATCGTTTCCTGCAGAGGGAAAAATTTCGTGTCTCGGTGTTTTTTTGGAGTAAAAGAAACCCAGCGCAATGTTTTACAAGACCAACTCACAGCAAAGAAAACAGTGGCCTTTCCTGTCTCTTGAGACACTGCAGACACAGTCCAGCCACAAAACCACGGCTGAGCTTTTGGTGGCACTGAGGGGAGCAGCCCAAGTGGGGGTGCAGGGCAAAGGCAGGATTTTTCCACTGTGCAGGGAGGCAGGAGCATCAGGTGGAACAGAGTTCCTGGGGTTTGCAACAGCTTTTATCAAATGAGACATTTCTGGGGAACTGAAACATTTAATCTGCAGCCAAGAGCACAGAAGGGAGGTGGCTTTGTATTTTGTAAAAATAATGAAGCCATAGATCCAGAGCCAAATTTTGAAGAGGATTCTAAATGCTGTTTTGGGGAAAAGATTATGGAAAGAATTACCAGTAGCTGTTGTCACCTCCCAAAGCTCCACTGCTGAAAGAAACTCCTGAATAGCTTTTCTAATCTTTTTTCTCATCCCTTTCTTTCAGATGAAGTCAAGCAGAATGCAGTTAAAGGCTCTATTTCCACTGAAATCTTCTGTGTTAAATTAGGCCTTCTGAATCCACCTTTCCCCAGCAGACACTCTTTTTTCTTTTTCCTTTTTTTTTTTTTTTTTTTACAGTAAGTAATCAGTGTTTAATTACCTGACTTTTACATGGTACAACCTTTGAGACCTTCCTGACTTGCTGAGTGTTCAGAGTGTACTGCTCAGACTGCTCAACAACTCCAGTTGCCTTGTTAACACTTAAAAGACGGGGGAGGAGAGGGAAAAGGTTCTAGAAGCTGGAACTGAGCACAGGTTTGTTAAATCAGGGACTGCAGCAAAATCAAACATGAACTGACAAAGGCCTCTATGATTTCCAGCTCCTCTCTGGCTGCATATGCAGATATATTCACGCAGACCCACTCCGAGTTTGCATTTGGACTTCGCACAGCCTTTCTGGGAGCAGAGAGAAGGTTTCAACCTGTGTGGGCTCACACCCACTTCCACCCTCAAATTTGACTATGAGGTTTTGAGTTCAAGCAGACTTAAAATTGCAGAGTGAGACGCCGTCAAAAGCAGTGAGTTTTGTCTGGCGCGGAGTCAAAGGCGAGAGGCACTGCCCGTTTGGCACGTTCTTGGAACACAGCGCCATGGGAACGTTTCAGGAACATCCATCATTCTTTCAGGAGGTTCAGGCCTCGTGTTTCGCATTCTCTTACACATATAAATCACAAATCTGGAACACCAGTTCTGATCCCAATCATATGTGGCACAATTCTCTTGTCATCGGTCGGGTTAAATGTGTTTTACGGGGGGTCCCAATCCGATAAACAGCTTAACAATGCAGCTTAAAAATGAAGCATAAATGTTTGCAAGACTCCAGTCTCAGGCTGTGAAACTCCAGTTTTCAGATGGTAAAATCATTATATTATGTCATCACTTTTCCAATTTCTTCTTGGTTTATTTTTTCCTTATCTATTTTTAGTTTATAAGAAGTAATGTCACACTAAACTTCAGCGGAAGCTTGAAACATTGCATTGTTTCACTAATTAAGGCTAAAAAGTTTCTCTTGAAGGAAATGTCATATCCCTCAATTATATCTAATGAGGAAAAACATAATTCTTAATAGGCCTCTTGTAAATTAAATAGCTCCTTCTGAAAATAAGTAAGAAGTGTTAATTATTTGATAGAAACATGAGCTAAAACCTTATTGAAATGTATATATTAATAAAAGATTGCTATCTAAGGAAAAATGCAATTAACAGTTTTGTAAAAAAAAGAGAAAGGTTGTTTCAGTTCAAAAAAGTTAATGCCTTTTTTTTTTTGTCATTCCTTACATAAACACAGAAATAGGAGGTACTGTCAGAGCACTTTTCTCACCTATAGAAAAAAAAAAAAAGTCTTGTGTTCCTGGGACTTCCCAAAAGAGAATTTGCAAAGCTGTACCCAGCATGTCAGGGATATCTTAACATGTAGAAGAACATTAAAGGCAAATTTTAAAGTACACGAGCCAGTAAGTTCATAACTAAAAATTTGGAGTTTAAGCAAAGGCAAGTTGGCTTAACTATGATGTAGTTAACTGCTGGTTTACTGGCACCAGCTGAAACAATCAACAAATTGATCAGACAAAGTAGTCTTTCAATGTAGGTTTTAAATTGCAATTTTATTTTAGCAATAACTGAAAAATTTTTGCCTGTCTTCTATTGTTTCTAAACTGTTGGGATTTGCAGTGGTTGTACCAATGTTTGATAAGATTAATAACTATTATTATTTGTGTTAATACAGTGGTATTTTTTATCTGTTTACACAGTCAGTCTTAGAGCTGGAGGCCTGAACGTCACACTAGAGCATCATGGAATGTGTTCCACTCATGCTGTTACATGAAAGCTTCTGGGACTGGTCAAAAGTTCCCTAAATCTCAAAATATTTTATTTCCTCTGCAATAAACTGGAAAAAAATTTCCATGAGTTTCTTCATCCACTGAAGAAATTACTTTGTTCTCCTCCTCCTTCCCACCCAGAAGCACTGCCTTCCAGGTTACTTTGCTCTCTGCTCCTGATGGATAAGAGCAGGAGCAATTTAGCTACTCAAACAAGTCTGGTTTGCAGTCTGAAAGTAGGAGTCATTAGCAAAACTTGGCAGCTTAAACAGTGATATATGATTTTGACTCATTTGAAGTAATTTCTGCACAATTCTTTTACCTCCTATTTAAGTGAATCTGGGAAATTTTCTCTGTGAAATGGAAAAGATTTGTGCATGTTAAATGGGGGATTATAAAACATTGTTTTTGCAGCTGTCTGATCTCTTGTTAGTTAACACATTTTTCATTTACTTTTTCTTCTCTGAATTCTGGTGTACTTCAGACACAAAAGTGGAAAAGACTAATGCAGCTTCTCAGTTTAGTCTGGTTTGAACTTTGAAATAACTTTTTGGAGTAAACAACTGACCTAATTACACATACAGTGAAGGCATTAAAATGCAATAGAGTCGGCAAAATGCAGCGTGGTCAGCAAAATGCTACAGACTTCAAACCAAAACGAGCTGCAAAACACACTTGTAAAATTTGCTGCACTACAGACACAACCAGGTTAGTAAAAAGCCTGGTCTTAAAAACCAAAGGCAGCTATGTTTCAATTCGTGTGTCTGGAGAAGAAGAGAACGGCAGAGTGAAACCCCTGAAAAATGGACCTCCCCAAGAGAGGCAACTTTGCTCTCTGAAGGGAGGTTGGTTCCAATCCCCTGGATGCTCCCTAAATAGCCATGAACGTCGTACTTTAAAAACAAATCAAACAAACAATCAGCATCTTTTTTCCTTTTTCACAGCCACCTTTTACAGTCTCCCCGAGAGATCCGCAGTCTCAGGGCTGGGAACGCTCTGACTGAGCGATCTCTCAGCGAGAACTGCCACGGTGCTGTTGCTTCCCAGCAGGCAGTCCAGTCAGATGATGTCGAGGAGGCCTAGAGAGACAGATCCCATTTGAATGCATGAAAAAAACATGCTGCAGGAATTTCCTGGCTGTTGTGGGCTTTATTGGAGAGGCCTGATCCTCGTTTTTTGCTCGCTCGGAGCTTCCCGTTCGAACGTAACGCTGGATTTGTGCAAAACTGCACCATGCCACTTGTTTGAACCTATCAGCATTTAATTTATGCCAACTGTGAGTGCAGCACAGGGGTCCCAGGAGCCACACAGGGCTGGTGCCCACACTGCCTTCCCTCCCCTGTCAGCGGGGGCTGCAGAGCCACCCACCCCCGCCTTTCGGAAAAGAGAGGCAGCAGAGGAAGCCCTCCTGAAAATTCCTGCCACAGACACCTCATCTATAAATTGGGACTAATAGCACTTCACTATTTTGAGCAGTTCTTAATGCAGAGTTCAGACCTCTCTAATAGATTCCACTCTGAGCCTCAAGTGGTTTCTCCTGTGTCCAACAACCTGCTTCTGCAGAACTTGCTGACTGGCTTGATAAGGAGCTGGATTAAGCTATTTGTTATCTGCCTGTATTGTACCCCAGATACTTATCTGTCTAAGGTACTTATATCAGCACCTTTACACCTAACCACTTCCCAGTCTGTAATGGAAAGTATTTTCTTTATCATAGTCCTGGAAATAGTATTCTTTTCAATTTATAGATGGGAAACTGAAGCAGAGAGAGTAAATGACTTTCCTGCAGTTTTAACAAGAATCCTGAGGCAGAGGAAAGACCTGCCCCTCTCCTGATGGTGTCAGGCTGTAACAACAGCTACCTGGCAGGGAAATGAGGGGAGAAGGAGGAAAAGATGTTTGAACAAAACATTCTATTTACCAGCCATACACTCACTCCCATAAATCACCTGGATCAAAAGAGACCAGAGAAGCTCACTGAAATCAAATGAATTTTTTGCACTTTTGTACAGGATTTGGATCATATCACATCCATAACTGCATAATTTGCAAATCCTTATGAAGGACTTGAGCATCCTTATAAATATCTTTTTTGTTGCAACCTCTGAACATCTCCTTGGTGGGGAAAACAAACCAAACCACAGATCCCAATAAAGCAAGTCCTGACTAATTCTTTTGCTGTCATGCATGCTTATGAATTCTCACAGAATTTAAGGTCACAAAATAGTCCTTATTGTTTCTTAAGACAGAAGGAATTTGCCTCCATTAGGGAAGTTAACCCTACAGTAGCAAGAAACCTCATCTCTTCTTACCAGGAACAATCATAGTAAGTGTTGCTATTTCCATATATACCATGAGAATTTTGAATTACAATGAGAGTAAAACCAACTATTTAGAAGGAATTGGTCAATAGCAATTAACAATTAACCAAACATTAATGTCTTTTGTTCTAGCTGACAATTAGCAATTAGCCACTAGTTGGGACCATATGTCACCTATCTGCTCTGGAAATTAGAACGACTGACGAAGGAAATTAGAGTGACTGGGGTCAGTGATTGCATTGAGCTAAAGGAGAAAGGCCCCACGAGTGATGGGGGAGAGTGAAAAGGCTCCTTCCCTACACACAACAATTTCTGTGCAGAGAGGAGCGAGCAGAGAATCTCCTGTGTGAGAGGGGAGAAGACACCAGGCCAAGGGAACAGCAAGGGAGAGATTTTTCCAGGGACTCTGAATAATGTGGAGAGTTTGGGCAACCTTTAAAGCCATAGAGAGTGAAGGGTTGGTCCCATGAGGACTGACTGAGAGGGAAAAGATTGCTTTCCTGTCTGTCTTATTTAGTCTTTCCCTTGTGGCATGTCTGAGATTTCTTTATCTGAAGTGTTTACTATTTCATAGTTTTGTTGTCTCTTCTTAGTAGCCTCTGGTTTTCTCACCTGGAAGGCATGGGGGTGTTTCATGTGCATATTTTAAGGGAAAAGGGCAGGCAGTTCCACACAGGTCTGTGTTGGGCACGTGGTCCAGCCATAAGTTTCTCTGCATTGTTCATCTCTGGTAGTTAAGCAGTGAGGGAGCATCCCATGAGAATACCTAAATTTGGTGAGATATTTCATTTACCTCCTAAAAAAATTAGATTCAACTCTGCTGCAAAAATGCTTCTCTTTTTTTTTTAATGGTAGAAGATGCTATGGGCTATGAGCCACTCAGCAGAAATTTTAGTTTGATTCTTGTCAAACTTGGTTTTAAATATAGAAAGGTGTTAAGTTATTCCTTACTGCAAATAGAAAATAAAGTGCAAAAAAAATAGCTATGGCAAAGTATAACATATTTATGTCATGTTTACTTAAGTTATTACCATAAATTGTATACCAGACATTTGTTATTTGAGCAGCAAGTAAGTGATCCAAGGAAAAAGAAGTTTCTCTTTTATATTATTTCGTTCTAGGTAACCCTGGAGTGAGCATGATGTTTGTATTCAATGTTTGTACAATGTTTCTGGGAGAGAGGGGTCATCAGAAGCTCTACCAGAGCAACCAGTGATTGCAGAAAACAAATAGTGCAAAAAGGGCAGTGGGAGAATTTTCTTTCAGGCCTTTTGTGTTTCACAGGGAGAACTGAGAGAGGGTCTGGAGTGCCACTGATGGCTCCTTGAAACAGCTGGAGACTTGATGTCTGGGTTGCTGAGAGAAAAGGAGGAGCAATGGCTGTGGTGAAGCTCACAGGAGTGAGCAAACCAGAAGTGAGATGGAAAACCAGTGAGATCCCTCGGGCTGATTTCAGCAGTGAGTGCTGGAGGGACCCCAGCAGCCCTGCTGAGCTCTGGTCAGTGCAGCAGCTCCAGGCAGGACCTGCTCAACAATTCCATGTCCTTCATATGAACTGCAGACCCAGTGAGCTGCAAATTCAACCAGAGGAGGAGGACCATATCCTCTGTCCTGCTGGAATAGCCTGGGGCAGGAGGAGGAGTTAATCTTATTGAAGTTTCCCAAGTTACTGTTTTCTTGTATCTCCCTCTCCTTTGTTCAGTCTCCTGATGATTAGTTCTGCTTAATAATCCTCTGATCTGGGGGGTTGTTTTGTTCTAAGTCACAGTTTGAATATTAAGAAAGATTGGCCATTCTTGAGCACAAAAATCTCATTTTCTTCCCCAGGTGTGGCTTGCTCTGTTACTCAAATGTTGTTAGGAACACCAAATGCCTGTTGTTTGGCACAGGGAATCAGTGGATCCATCACCCTTCCACTGCTGAGGACACTGTCCTGGGGCTTTGTTAATAAAATATGCGGATAGTTCCTCATGTAAATGTTCCACTTAATTATTGGTGGGATTTCTATCCTCCTAATCTTACATCTGTGGCATCTTTCTCAGTCCTTGTGTATTTATCACTGTATAGTATATACAGAGAACATATATATTTCTTACTGTCATTTTCCATCTGCACAGAACAACATATCATGTGTTGGTCAGCAAGGGAATAGAGGCTAAAAAGCATTGTTGACAAATTTTTGCTTTCCTAGCAGGAACCTTCACTCGCTTTATGCTTTATTATTTCAATTAATTGGGCAGCAATGTAGCTCAGATATTAGTTAGCTTAAAATAATGTTGAGTTGATATGAGTCCCCAATTTTGCCTTAAAAAGTGAAGTGTTCTGTCAGTGATTTTACAAGAGTAGACAAGCATGAAATTAATTTTATATATTAACACTAGGAAAGCTTACAGCTTGCTAACATTGGTAGGAAATTCTACTAGAACTGTCATATAAGGCTGTGGGGATTTTCCCCCCTTCAGCTAGGTGAATTTCTTCAGCAATTCCAACCTCTAATAGCTTTTTTAAATAGGGTATCTAAATTTCTATACTGGGACTTCCTAATCTAATTCTGCTCTGCTGCCTTGTGTGTGCATGGCTGTGATATAGAATATATTTTGTATACATAATAATGTTGGGTGTCTATATAGTTAGACTGGTGCCATGTTGGGAAGTTTAGACTCATTGAATTAGAGAAAGCTTGTTTTCCAGCTCAGCTTAGACTGTGAAAGTGGGATTTAATCAACATGGAGATGTTTGTCCACTATTCTAGTGTGTGGGCTGGAGTTCTAAAGCAAGTGAGCTGCCAGCACACTAGATCTTGTGATGCTCCTCAGAAGCAGCTGATTCCACTCTCCCCAGGGGTATCAAGGAAGGGGTTTGTAGCTGGGCCTGGGTTCATCCTGACACATCCAGCTGGGGCTGATCCAGGTTCTTGCATAAACTCTTCAGCTGGAAATAGTTCCACTGAGCAGCACCACGTCTTTATCTTTTTCTTTACTCTCAAATCATTCTTTATTTTGTGATTGCCTCCTTGCCTGCTTCCTAGTGCAGCCATTCCAGGAATTTGTTCTGCAAGTTGAAACCACATTGTAGTTTTATACCAATGTATATACCATAATATATTTTGATAACATCTGTCTTTCAGCAATAAAGCAACCAGGCCTATGCTTAATGGAAGATCAGAAGTACTTGTACCTTGTACCTTTGTATATTTAATTACAGCACATAAGGAACCTGTGATAGGTCTAGGCACGGTACTACATGGCTTCTAAACTCATCCTTTCCCTTTCTATTGGAAAAATAATGTCAAATAATCTTTTACTGCCTTTCATTGTAAATTAGAGTTTTAAATGATGTGGCTGTCATTTGAATATGCTAATTATGCAATATTATTTTACAGGCCATTAGACACGCCTATAAAAATGTATCCTGAGTCCTAAGCCTTTTGATTAACTTGCTGAGACTCAGTATTCTCCAGGAGTTGCTTAAGACTGGTAATTGGCATTCAGAGAGGTAGCAGAGTGCACCTGCCATTCTGACCACTGGTGACCTTCACCAGGAATTAACTGCAAAATCCATGTCAGGCAGTTAATTGAATGAAGCTGTGAACTTGTAAATGGTAATGGTTATGATTAGTGTGTAACATGCCATAGCAGTAATGATGTAATCTGGGTCTCGGGAGACGTGGGGTTGAAGTCTTGGGGGTTTTATGTGCCAAATTAAAGAGGGGGTAAACGACAAGAGGGAAGCTTGAAAGGGGGAGAGAGGGAGAGGAACACCTCTTCTCTTCTTTCCAAAGACTCTAAAGATAAAAATGTTTAATTGGATTTGAGAGGCTGGTGAACTTTTTCTTCCCATCAAAGTGCTTCATCTGTCTTCAAGGCAGGAAGAACTGTCAGCAGGCACGGGGAGCGTTTGCCGCCCATGGCTGGGTGTGAGGAGCTGCATTCCAATGTCTGGGGCCTGCCCTTGTTTCAGGGAGCCAGAGAACATCAGGGCTCACCCAGGCACGTGCTGTGCGGGGTGTGTGCCTGGGCACTGGCTTCTGGGCCACCTTTTTTGTTGGGTACTTTCATAGCCGTTACAGTAACGAGATTAGCGATGCAAAGCTGCTCGTGCTCCCTCCAGACTCCACACTTCTGTCTCCTGGCGACAAATATGAACTGAGCAGCCAGAAAAAGGCATTTGGAAAGGATGATGTGGGTACATCTCAGCACACCCTGCGTGCAAGGAGGAAGAGCTTTTGTAAGCTGGATGGATCCCGCTGGGCTTTTAGCTTTGGAGCCCAACGATAAAAAGGAATTTGTCTGGTGAAATTTGCTTCTGCCTCCACTCCCTGTTTACATACTTGTTAGAATATGACATCTTGCAAATAGACTCTACAAGGCAGGCTGCTGAACCAATAAATAAGAGAAATGAAGCCTTTCATGGCTGTTGTATCAGGCCAGTCACCAGCTCGCTCATGAGCTGAAACGGAGCATACGTCCAAAAATACAAGGGAAAGCTTTGTAAAGTGCTGCCAGTCTAGTTTAAGCTTAACACTCTCAATTTAACAAGAGTTGTACTACTGAATCACAAAAAGTGTATTTCAGGAATCTGCAAATTTATACTGAGATTAATTATGTAAATGATATTTAATATGAACGAATTATGGGAACCAAATTTAACTAGAGTTTAGGAAGAGTAATGGAATAATAATCTAGCTATTAAAAATGGTCAGAGATCGGCATCGCAGGGTTATATCAACCTTCCTGGTAATTTAGTGTGTCATAATGGAGTTGGGCTCTCTCCTGTCAGTACATTTGTGACCCAGCTGTAATAAAACTCCGATTCTGCCGGGAGAGAGCAAGACATGAGCACGTGTCTTCTTTGCATAGCCCACATGAAAGCTTTGCTGTGGTTGTGTTTGTGCATACAGATACATGCCTTGAGTAACATGACTAGAGTGTACACCTGTATGTTCACCCAAAACCAGAAATTAAATCCTGCTCAATATAATGAATCCCCTCCTGTGCATTATGGGAGGACAGACAGGCTACATTATCTCTACTCATTATCACCAGAGTGAGGGTGGAACATCCCCTCTCTGACATCTGAGGATGTTACTCTGAGCTCTTTATTTGGTGTTTTTAATCCTTCTTCTACATATATCATCATTTATATGATTCTGTATACAGTCTTTAGAGATTTAGAATTTCCCTCCTATGTAGCATGCCAAGCCTGACTGTATCAAGTGTTTTGTTTTTTATTCTAAACACCTTCCTTGTCCGTTATTTGATCCAAGAAGTGTAGGGCAGTTTATGGTTTTCTATATTCCCACAGTTAATTCCAGCTTTGTTCCTCTTTCCTGAAGCCATTGCTGTTCCATGAGGTCTTGCCCACCTTGTAACGCAAAATCCTAAATAAACAGCTCGCTCTTTGGTCTTGCTTCTGAGTGAAATGAGTGCAGAGCAGTTACATTTATACACATGTCTTTTTGAACCCTTCCTGGCAGATTTGATTGAAACAGGCAAATGTTTTCACAAGGGTTGGAAAAAGCCATTTAATTCAGGTCTTGTGATGGTAAGGGGCCAGGTGGAAGAGAGGTTCTAACAGCAGCTCCTGAGAGGGAGAGATCACACAAAGCCTGGATTGGGCATCAGAGAATCCATGAAGAGAAAACAGTTAGAGATGCCCAGACCTGGAAGATGCTTCAGTTTGAAATCATGTTGTCTTGGACAACCCAGATCAACCAATCCCCAGAAATCCAGGCTGCCCTCTCTGCAGGTCCCAGAGCACAGCTTTCTTCAGTGGCGTCCTGGGAGCTAAAAAGGTATTTAGAAGATGAACACCTGAGGACAAACCTGAAAGCTTGAGGGAAATCTTTGTCTCTTTGAAGCGTGAGATTTGGATGATTTCTTGCAGAAAGGATTCTGAGAAGTGCAATGTGTGCAAGAGTAACTCAGAGTCCAGGAGTCCTGCAATGCTTGGCCTGTGCAAAGCATGTACATGTTTAAATGTTCCGATTTTACAGTCTGACAGAATCCAAGCCCATCACTTTTGTGTGCTCGGGCAAATCTTTTGGCTTCTCTGCTTTATCGACCGACACGGTATGGTTAGTTATCACATGGTTACTAATTGTTCTAATATTTAATTGTTATGTCATTTAGGTATCTCTAGAACAGCAAATATTATAACTGTTAACGGCAGCGAGCTGACCTCTGGAGAACCTGAATCTCAGTACTGGCTGTACCACTAATGAAAGACTTTTCAGAGCCAAAGTCTTGTCCTCAGGACAAATGTCTGCATTTGACAAAGTTCATTTTGGGTTTCATTTCCAGCTCTGCACTGGAGTCTGAATCCTTGATCCTGCCTCTGCCAAGCCCTGAGCTCACCGTTCTGCTGCTGTTGTCATCGGTGAGAGCCGAGGGCACTCACACCTGGCAGGAACTGGCACTTTGATGGCAAGCAGGGATGTTGCAAAGCAGGATTAAAGTGCACTTGCTGACAGAGCTGTTTGAAGAAGCTTTCAGAGCACCTGCCCATGCTGTGCCTGACTCCAGACTTTGCTATCAGCCCCTCAACCTCATTAGCACCAAATTCATTCTCAAAATTAAATAAATAACAGACTGTGACAGCGCTATTTATTTCCTGCAGCATGCCTAAGATATTCTCAAATAATAAAATATAACATCTTGCTGTTCTATCTCCCAAGGGCAACTTAGAGAATACAATTGTTCTGAGTGCCTTGCCCCAGAACAAAAGAGAAAGGGCAAAACATTAAAGATGCCTGAGGTTTCTTTAGCTTTTACTACAATATTGATTGTTTGTTTGGGTTTTTCCCCCAAACCAAGGCAACAGAGAGAAAACAAAGTGAAAGTCATGGACTGAGGGGTTTCTTGTTCTGAGAGCTTTTTGCCTTCACTACATTTTGGAGGCGACTATTATCATATTAAATCAAAAGGGGATGACGATGCGTCCTGTATTGTTGGAATTTCTCCACACCCTTTGGACTTGTCATTGAATAAAAAATCACTTCTTTGAACTTGGGCTGAATTTAAATTTCTAGAGGCCAAGAGCACTGACGAGGTCATTGGTTTAATTTTGATAGTTTAACAGCAAAAAAATAGAATTAACCAGATAGGTCAGGGTGGCTGCATGAGGAAAACTCCACATCTAATGAAATTAAAGTTTCTTACATAAATAAAGTGCCTTAATGTACAGAGAGATTTTTAATGTCACCTACAAAGCTATATGTAGAAAAAGATTGTTGGTTGTTTCATGACACTTGTGAAGTTTCTGGTGCTGATGTGTCCACTGACTGGCTTGGCAGCTTCTGCAACATCACTGGATAACCACTAAAATCAATTTAAATCAAATTACATGCATAAATCTAATTATCTGCTATTGTTTATAGAAGCAAGCCCCAAGGGATTTGACAGCCAGGAAAGCGAAAGTGTGAAGAAAGGGTTTCAAGTGGATGGTTCTGTTCCACTGCCCCTCAGCTTTCAGGTGTTCAAAACTACAGGAAATTAAAAAAAAAAATAAAACAAACAGAAAAACAGCCCCTCTGAATCTCACAGAGTAAACAGTAACATCAGGCTTCTGGTTGGTTCTTTTTATTTATTTTGTGCTACAACGCCAGTCAGACTAGAAATTACTCACTCTTGAGTGGAACATATTTAATATTTGACTCAGAAAAATAACAGTTTTAGTGTCCCACTTCCATCTCTCCTCCACCCTATAGTTGCAAATAAAAATGAAGTTTTTAGTTTCCTTAGCCAATATTTTAAAGATGGTTTTGTCACACTTTTGTCCAGTTTGAGACTTCCACAACGCTGTTCTGTTTTTCACTGATGTATACAATTCCAAATTCTTTAATAATTTAAAAACATCTTGGGGATTGTCTTCTAATCAGAAGTAAATCAACTGAAGTTAATTTAAAACAGACGCAATGGGCTTGAAAATGCAATCTTTTTCTCCCCTGCATTGTGCTCTAAGCGCAGTCGTCGTGCTCGGGTTTGGGTACACGTGTTTGTTCCGTGTTTGCTCGGTGCTGATCAGTCTCTGGCTGGCTCAGACAACCCTGCTCACCTTGGAACAGGAGAGGTGCCTGCGGGCTCAGCTGATGGCAAGAGCTCTCCAGACGTGCTGAATCCTGCCAGTCTTTCACCAACACTTTCTTGTCTGCTACAGGACACAACAGTTTTAGACACAACTGCATTTCTAATTTACAACGTCTCATTAATAAATTCAAATCTTAGAATACCATAAATCCAAAGGTTTATATGCTATTCCCTATGTTGGTTTTTTGGTGGTTTTTCTTGTGTTTTGGGGTTTTTTTTGTGCTGGAACCCTGCACCATCAATGTTTTCGTGAACTGTCCTGTAAAATGCCCTGCTTGCTCTTTGGGGATTGCTTTGTTGCTCTGAACGTTTTCTTCACAGTCAGACTGGTGTGTAAGAACTACAGATTACAGCTCTCATAAGCTGTGCTATTCATCTTTTTAAGAGAGGAACACTTGGCGCAGAACTCTAACATATGGACCTTAAAAGGAGTGTAGTATTGGCATTATTTTCTGTCTTGCTGCTTGGTGGAGTAGGTGGGAAGCCAAGAAAGACACAGGGAAGACAAGACAGAGGTGGTCAGCTGCTCTGGACATGATTTCTCATTTTGAGAGTTCCCTGAACTTTGCCATTCGCTCTTCCACGCTATAAACAAACTTTTATTGTTCTTAAATACTTAGGTAGCTGTTAACAAAAATTAAATAAGTCATTTCTCAAAAAAATGTCTGTAATGCTTCTAGCAAGGCTTTATCTTTATGACACTAACGATAATCCCTTGTGTAATTAACTGTGGAGTGGTTATGCATGCAGTGTGCAGTCCATGACAAGCCTCATAGAAAATACATCAGTATTAGCCACAGGTGAATTCATTTAGAAAGATTAATGACTGCACCTGAATTTTAATGTCTGAAAAGGGATGGAACACTGAATCCTTAATTAAAAAGTTGAATGACTGGTATGGTTTGTTTAACATCGCAAATTTCACCGGGAGATTTTTATATTCAAATGAAGTCTGCAAAGGAAAACTTTCGTTAGAAAGTGGAGAAGTAAGGGTGAAAAGCAAAAGTGTTTTATGTGCTTTATGTAAATTGATACATGGATCAGTAGCTTTGATATGGATCAAATGAAGTATAATTATGGCTCCTCTCTGTTTACAGTGAATATGGGGCAAAGAATTCTTAAGAAATGCAAGGCGCTGCTCTACTCCTACTGATACAAAGTTAGATGAGAAGAGCAGTAAAATTGACGAGTGATCTTATTCTTTCCTTAATGAGATGGTTTCCTCTTCATTATTATTTTACAAAGTTTTTAATGAAGAGAAAGTAACCTTGAAAAACACTGTTACAATCCCATTCCCAGAAGATGCTCAACTCACCTTTCTCAAACTCAGCTTTCAATTAGTAAGTTAGTTAAAAGTAATTCAGAGAACCACCATTATCAATGAAAACAGTGCCTTTCAAAATTTTCACGCATTTTAATATTTAATAAAAAGAGAGGCTAGATTTTGAGGAGAAGAATAAATAATTAAAGTAGAACTCTCATACCTGCTCAGAAATGCTAACATAAGGGACATCAGAATGTACTGGTGCTACGCTGCCTAAAATACATCTTTAAAAACCCTCTGCTGACTGCTTGCAGTTAGTCTTAATCATGGGAAATGTATTCTAAAAAAACTGGAGCCCTGGTAAAGCTGATTTGAACAGCAAAATGGATCACTTTTCAAAAGCAGGACTGTGATGTTCATCTATTGACCTGAATAGTCGCTGAAGGTCAGTTGTTTTGCTGTCTTACTCCTAACAAATGACAGTCACCCAAACTTCATTTTTAATGAGATCTCTTTAACTGCAGTACCAGACTGCAGGAAAACAAGTTTCTAAGCAAAAACAAGAGCACTATTTCAATCAAAGATTTTCTGCCTAATAACCTAAGTACATTTCCCATTGCTCCCTTTTTACCCACTCGGAAAAAGAACATCGCCTGAAACTGGGAGAGAGAGAAGAAAAAAAATGGGAAATCAGAAGTCAAGGAAGGAATCCCAGTGATTTATCCTGGGAAGTGTCTGTGACTACTACCAGCAGCTGTAGTAAAGCAGATTGTGATGCTCTTTAGCTGCAGCACAGTACCTGCTGTACTGCTTTTGCTGCCAAGCAGAAACGTGGCTTTATTCTTGACCACCTTCCAAGGAAGCATATTTTTAATGAAATGTCATGGAAAAAATATCTACCTTCTTGTAAAGCTTCAAGGAAAGGAGGAAGCATTTGAGAGGCTGCAGGGAGAGTGTGTGTGCATGGGTTTGTAGGCGTGTATCATGTAAACTACCTGTGTTACTCATGTAAACTGCCTGCAGTATTTCCCAAGATACAAAGAACCAGAAATTATACTTATATACACATATCACACATATATGGGTGTTTATATATATATATATATATATATGTAATGGTTTAGTTTTCAGGTGTATCAGCTGTTTGAATGGTCAGCTGAAAAGGAATATGTTTAATAAACTGCTAACATCTCTAGTTTAGTGCTCAGTTGTTTATTCCTCCAGATTTCCACAGTCTCTGCTGCAAAACAATAAAATCACTGGCATATGAAGTGTAAATATTTTTGATACTCAAAGTTTAATTTTCTGGAGTTAAACACTGATGTCACAGATAAGAATAAAACTGGAAAGACACGTTGAAACTTCAGGATCCCTGCCTTGATGAACTTGGTTAATGGACTCAGCAAAAAGCAACCACAGAATACAAATTTTCAGTGAGTTGAAGCAATGATTTTGTTAATACCAGTTCAAAACACCTGCAAAAGGCATTATTAAATTTGTGGCAAGAAAATGCTGACTGACAGAAGTGGGTTAAGCCCTTGGCTATCCAAAATATTTTGCATAAAATGCCAGCTGATTTGGGCAAACCACAAAAAGCACAACAGCTGGATTGAGCTCATACATTTATCTAAATATTACAATCAAAGGTGTCTGGGACATGACCCAAAATCAAGAGGATTATTTTTGTTGACTTCAGTGGAAGTTGGACCATCATAGCCTGGATAAACAGAGATACCTTGTTCAGAAGATGTTGTCAATTTTTAAGATCCCTATTTTTGGCTTTTCAGTTTTAAGGTGGGTGGTCATTGTAAGAGATGGGACTAGAAGAAGAGCTTGTCTCTTGGTATGAGTTGTAGACCACATCCTTTCCTTGAATTCCCAGTGGGCAGTGAGCAAGTTTGGAAGTCCAAATTTAGGCTGGACAAGGAAATAAGCAAGGTAAGAATTGATACGATACTAAAAGAATGGAATGCGAAAACTAAAAATAACAAAGTTGTTCAGTTTTGCCTCAAATGAGCACTTTGATATTTCTTATTTTATTTAGACGATTTTTTTTCATTACTAGTCTGGGGAACCACCTGCTCAGGAGAAAACCAGCCCTGGGTAAATATTTACTGTCCAGGCTGTATCAAAGGTCCCATGTGGCTGCTAAAAATTCCACTTCAGACACACTTGAGGATCAGTGTCACACCTTCACACACATCCCACCTCTCCAAATCAAATGTCTCTGCACCCCAAGGTTCTGACCTGCTGAAGGAGAGGAGGGGCAGGTGGAAGAGGGACACCCTGTCTATCTTCAGTCTTTGAAAACTCTACAGAACCAGCTCAGAAACTTCCTACAAGTCTCAAAGGTTTATAATATCCAAAAGGTGACCATCCTGTCCACTCAGTGGAGGCAAAGGTAAGTGCAATCTCCTTCCCAGAAACCACAGGGGAAAGGTCCCTAGTTTATATGGCAGACTTTCTGTTGACTATAACAGTGTTCTGGGTCTGCTGCAAAACCTTAATTCTTCTCTGAAAGTTGCCCTTTATGGGAATGATCTTTCCTAACATCACCCTTTTAGCTCAGCACACCATATTTTTAGACCAGAAATGCTTTTAAGTTCAAGTTAGTGTTCAGTTTAATAGCTGGATAATTTCAGATTGCCACAGATCACTTTGTCCAGCAAAATAATTTCGTGTGTGGGTGTTGCATAAATATAACTGAAGTGGCTGTGAAAAAGAAACCATTTTATGCAGCTTATATCAGGTCTAGAAATCCAAAAGTCATGGACAGTCGATGTCCTTAATGGAGCAGTGGATAACCTCCTCAGGGTGGACTGCAAGGCCCAAGGACCACTGAAAACCCCACATTTCTTCTTCTTGGCCAGTTTATCCAGGAGCCAGACACCCAGATTGCACTGGTGGATCAATGTGAACCACCTTTTTTTTGCTGAGAGATGGAATACGAGCCTTTTTGTCATGACAGAGCTCGGTGGTGTGTTCTGGCATTATCAGTGCAGTGAAAACTGGCTTTAACACAATTTAGAGTTGTGGCTACACTGTGGTATCCAAGGGAGGTGTGAAACAGTCCTGTTTCCTGAGGTAATCACCTGAACAATATATAACCCCAGAAAAAGGAGTCCCAGCTAAAAGCTATTGGAAAACAATGTAGCCCAGAGGGCACCTCCAGATAAGCTGATTCTCCTTCCATTACTCCTTAACCATCCATTAAAAGCTAAGCAGTCCATTCTGCCCCTGCTCTGCACACCCCAGGATCCTGCAGCTCGGTGCCAGGGGGATGAAAGGCACTGCCCCAATCTGTCATTCAAACCACAATTACACATCCATCCTTAGGAACCCAGGACAGAAAGAAAACACGAAACAGGGGGAAACAAGCGCTTGCTTCGGAAAGTGGGGAACAAAGAACACATGGCCCATGTTACTCGTGTTTTCGTCTCTGAAACCTTCTGTGGGCTCGGGAAAAAATTGGGTGCATAGGTTAAAGCAGTCCCCAGGCACAGGCAGAGTCTGCTGAGCTGATCACCCCCGTTATCACTGACCTTGGCAGGGCTGGCAGAATCCTGCACTCGCACGGATAAACCCTTCTCCGCAACTCCACCACCTTATTAGGGATAAACAGGCTTTGCTTCAGCATCCGGCGTGTGTGATTCGTATCTAGCTGTTTTTCATTCAGCCTCCACTTCCCACCTCTCTTTGGACAGTGATTGCTTCTCCTCCATCTCTCCTGCTGTGTGCTACGTAAGTAAGTTTCCAAGAGATCGGTTTATTCAGGAGAGAAAGCTGACAGTGAATAATATCCAAAAGAGAGCAAGCTTATGTTACCCCAATTAGTCATGAAGAAGTAGGTAGAAAAATATGAAGTGCAGGGGACCTAGAAAAAAATCCTTTAGGTTGGGCTAAATTGTACAGAAGATACTGTTACCCATTCTGTAATGTTCTTTACTTGATAATTGTTGGAGGAAAAAAAAACAAAGTGCTTTTTAAGCCCCTTGTTACATTTATATTATAATTCAGAACCTAAACTTCAAGTCAAACCTGATTTCGTTATTATTGTGCTAAAAAAACCTTGTGAACATAAAATATGATATAAGCTGATTAATATTAAGGATAAATAGCTGTGGCTAGCACACTGACATTATATTAAAGTCTCATCAGTATCATTCTTGGGCCAGGCTGTTTGTACACCCGATATCAGAGAAGCTCATGGCCAGGTATTACTGAAAAATACATTATTGCTGTAAATGGTGAGATTGAAGTAAGCCTTGCCAGAGTGAAAATGCAATTCTTCACAGATAAGTCAGCCTTTAAGATCGTATACCTAAGAAGTGTTTAGGTTTTTCTTTTTTAAAGGGCTGTTTCAGATTTAATATTTCTTCTGTAATGGAATGTGTGTGGAAAACTCCAGAAGAGCTCTTACTGCTGAGCCATTTCTCACGGAGTTTCACTGGCTGTTCTGTACCTTTTGTGCACCACTAAAATTAACTGCCATTTTAGCAGAACAAACAATAAACAGCACTGGGCACAAAAAAAAAATAGTAAAGCATTATGTAAGTATTTATCACATGTGTGTGTGATTTCAGACATTGAAATAAGTCATGTATTTGACGTGGCCAGCAAAGCTGGAGGTTTAGTTTTCACATGTAGCATCAATACTCTGGGATTATGCAGCTGAAGAGCTGGACCAATTAACAACAGTGCTTTTTTTATATGGTGTTAAGGTGAAACAGTCCAGTGACAACTGTATTATTTCTTGCCTTTTCAGCTGTCCACACTTGTGCAGTAAGCTCAGTGGCCTGTCAAGTTTCATCACATATTCTCTGCATTATCACATTGTGTGAATCTGTGTAGCAGTTGTAAAATAGAATTATGTTTCTTTCTTCTGGTTTTTTTTCCAAGTTGAATTCCTCATCACAGCAAAGATGCCATGGTTACCATGTCAATAAGGCGCGGGTAATCAAGTCCGCAATAAAAGACCTCAGGTATGTTTAGTGTCTGACTGGAAAATTAAAGTTTTAGAAGTTAATGCCACTAGGAACATTGAGGAAAGCAGCTGCAATATGGAATCTGGCACATTTTTTTAATTTTTATTTTTCTTTTCAGACTCTGGAGGAATGCATGAGGCAATGTTTGTTACTTTAAAAGTTCTGATAGCTTCGATTGTCTCTCATGTACACACATTTTAATTATCCATCAGAAATTCCCTTGGAAAACATGACAGCAGGACTCTGGTGTGGCTGATGGGGACTATCTGAACAGCCCAGCAGTTTGCTGTTTGTGCCCTGTGCTTGTGGGACCCGCTGGCTTTGCCATCCTGCAGCCCCTTCTCCTGTGCAGCGCAGTCCGGGCTGGTGCTGTTTGTTTGCAGCAGAAGGCAATAAGGATTCTCCCAGGATGGCTGGGCCAGCTGCAGACTGTGAATGCCAGAGCTGCCTACGCTCTCTGCAGGTGCTGAACCAGCTATTCCTCCTTTGCAAGAGCCATGAATCTGTTCCTTGTCAGCGAGCTGAGATTTAGATGCTAACTTTTCCCCTCGTGTCGCTGCGTATTGATCCCTTTTATCCTAATTCCTGCTTGTTTGTTGTTCCATTCACTGTCCCTGGGTAATCTAATCTGTTTAGACTGTTGTGTATGCACATGGCCCCAGCTGAGCCTTGTGTTTGCTGTAGGGTGGAGTACAGGAGTGCTGGAGGTGTCTCTTACATGGGGCAGGCTCCTATCACACACACAACCTGGGGACACTGGACACCTTTGATGACTGTATATCCACCATTTGGTTGGGTGGTTGGTTTTCCTTGATAGCCAGATGTGGTAAAGTACAGTTATTTAAAAAAAAAATCATATTCAGTTGGATTTCTCTTTGTAGGATACCAGGAGACCCCAACTCATCCAGCTCATCCCCTGTCACTCCTCATGGATCACTCCCTGACTCCTAACTGCTCCAGACCTTCTCTTCAGCTGATGTGCCACCCCTCACTGCTGCTTCTAAGAGCTGTTAAGGTCAATGTGCATTTTTGTTCTGTCATCTGTGTCTCTGCTAACTGTTCCAGAGGTACAAAACAGAAACAAAGAGCAGAGAACAAGTAAATAAACAGAACAGAGTGAATCCCTCAAACCAATGTGGAAAAAAAAATTTCTAATAACTGCGAGTAAATTGATGGTAACTGCAAAAAGTCCTAGCAATTTGTTTGCTTTACATAAACAAATTAATAAAATATGTTGCTGTGACTTAGGGGTCCCCATTTCTTCTCACTCACTGAGTGGTTACTGCTCCACGCTCTGGAGCACTTCATGCACAGTTCTGTAACAAACTCACATTAGCATCTCTAACTCGGTGTCTGGAGCATTTGCGCTCCCAGAAGGTCTGTCTGGGAGGCCCCCAAGATCAGTGAGAGTCTCCCCATTGCTTCCAATATGCTTGCTGTGAATCCCAAAGTGCGATGGCTCGCGGGGAGCTGGGTGCTGAGCAGGCTGGTGCGCACGAGTGGGAAGTGCCAGACTGCACATTCCTGGGCAGGGCTCTTGCTCAGCAGCCAGACTGCTGGGTCGGTGTGGAGCTGCTGCCCCAGTGTCCTGGCAGTGCCTGGAGCAGCTGGAGCTCCCCAGCAGTGGCACAGCCTGACCTGCCCCGCAGCACTGCGGCCGCCACAGCATCGCCCTTCCTGCTCCAGGGAATTCCGGGTGGGAAAACAGCCCTGATGGCCCTGCCTGCACTGCAGTGAGCACTCTTTCTTTTAAATGTGCAACATGTGCTTTGTCTGTGTGTTTTCTCCTCCTCCAGTGCCCTCTCTCTCCGTTCTCTAAGACAAGGGAATTTTGAACAGTTGTCCCTCCGCTGTGCACGGGAACACCACTCAAAGTCGTGCTGTGTCAGTCAAAGCTCATCACTCCACAGTCAGGCAGAGCAGCTTAATCCTGCCACAAAGTTCTGGCTTTTTCAAAAGCTGAGAACTGAGTTTGTCAGCCAACAAACAGCATCAAGTTCCTAGTTCTGCATGTTGAATGATGAAAACTCTACACTTTATCTCTTTTTCTGGCTTCTGATTTCCCAGCGGTTCATGTGCTGCGGTGATGGGAACTTCAAAAACTCTCCTTAGTTATTAGTAGCCCTGGTCAGAGAAATTTAGCTGGAATCATATTCCCCTGGAACATTCAGGTCTGTTAGCACAGTACAAGGTCAGTCCTAATTTTGTCAACATTAGCTTTCCAAAAATACCTGGAATCCATTTCTGGCAACGTTACCACACTCAAATTTTAAGTTTTTATTTCAAATTGTTCTGTTTATACTAACAAATTTAAAAATCAAAGTAACTCATACTTTTCTGTTACTTCCAGGACACTCCAGTATAATTTCTTGTCCCTTTCTAAATTGAAAATATTTTTATAAGACAAAAATGTCCACAAGTGATCCAGGAAGCTTCAGGATAACACTAAGTAGAGATGGTTCTATTACACATCCTTGTTGTACAGGGGGCCATACGTGTTAATCACATGTCCAATACTTCCTATTTTATCTAATGCAAAGGTAGAAACACTCTGGAGATCATGAAGTTGATAGAATGCATTTGCAGTTAAGATTTTTGAGTGTATGCCCTACAGTGTATTGTGAATCATAAAAGGAATGCAAATCAAACTATTTAGTCTAAATGAAGAACAAAGTCAAATGGCTTTTGCTACAAAACCCAGGTAGCCACCAAGTGTGTTTAAAGATCCTGAAGTGTCCCAAAGCTTTCAGCATTTCTCAACCTTCCACATTTTGCAGTGTGATTGCTTCAATATTCCAGTAAAAAGAAGGTAAATACACACATGTGCACACACTCACACATGACAAACACTAACTCTTGTATGCACTGTAGGTTAAGTGGCACATATCTCTTGAAAAAAGATTTTGTATCCACCATTAAAAATACAGAAGAAAAAAATATAAGGGAAATATGCAACTTAAATTCATGTAGGGTGAGTTTCATATATATTGGTTCCTTTCTTTGGAATGCATAAATAACTGCTCTTGCGCCTTTCTCAGCTTGCCTTTTAATATCCTGTGTGCTGCTTTCTCTATCTAACTTGCTACAAATTGCTTTTAAACACAGCTTTCTAATAGTGTCAGGTTTTCCACGTCCCTAAACTGAAAATTCCTGTAAACATTAACTACTAATTCAATAAACATGGGGCCTGCAAAACAGCACAAGCCTCAGCTCTCATTTCCTGCACGTTGACCCTTCTCTCGGAGCCAGCGCGAGTGAATTCCGCCGCTCCAGATTAAAATTTCCAAATTAAAATCTCGGCAATCCCTGCCCCTTGAGCAGCATCAGTGGGGGCCCAATTTGAGCTCCAGATCATGTCTTGTGGCTGACATCACTCCTGGAGTGAGCCTCCCTGAAAAGCTGTGTGCTGTCCTCTGCGAGTGTTCTTTGGCACATCAAGGGCAAACGGTGAGAAAAGTGAGGGAAAATCTTTGCACTTTTTTTTTTAATGGAGGTAATTACAGATGTTGACTAATTCCACTGAGAGGATCGAATTCTGCTCTCTAAAGGCAGTGTAAGTCCACTGACACCGCCTGAATTGCTCTGAATTCATTCCAGGTAAATGCCCAGAGAGCTTTTCCCCTTGGAACACAAAGACACAATGCTATGTGTGTTCAACAGGAGCTCAGAACTCCGAAAGACAAAGAGTTAATTAGCACACAGCTGAATATATAAACTAAATAAATTATCTAGGACATATTGTGCCCAAAGAAGTGGTGCCAAGCGTAGCTATTTTGAAAAGCTGTCAGATGCAGGCGTGTGGAGGTTTGCACAGAGACAGAGACTGCTGAGTGCCTCCCTGGAGCCTGACACCACTGATGCTGCATAACCTTAATTGCCATCCCATCCCATCTCTGCTCCCGCTCTTGCTGCCGGCAGTCACGTCCACCTGCGAGTGGACAAAACTCCAGATGCAGGAGTAACCTCCCTCCCTGAACTGATACGTGACGGGAATGCTGAGCGCTGAAGCTGCTTGGGAGGATTAAAATAGCACTTGTCATCTCTTCTCCGAGAAAGAAAATAAACCTGGTTTCCTAAAGCGAGCGAGCCCCGGTGTAATTACGCGACAAAGCCAAACCAGAGGCGGAGCAGCAAAGCAAAGCGTCTCCAGCGCCAGAGCCAAGCACAACAGCCAAGCCTGTCTCCTTTGCTCCTCATTCCTGTTGGAACAGTTGACACGTGTGCAGAACCAACCACACTCAGCACATCTGCATTCTCCCTGCAGATGGTTGTGATGCTGGCTGTGAGGACAGCTCAGACACACACACCCGTGGAGTGAGTCAGCGAAAGGTACCCCCAGCTGGTCTGGCCTTGGAGGAGTCCTGGGGCTTCCACAATGCAAAGCTCCATCCTCTTTTTCCTTTTTTTCCCTTTCATTTTCCTCCCTGACCACAGGTCACAGTTTCATTTTGTCCTTCTGATCATTAACTTCAAGGGATAAGAAGAATGATTTCACCAGAATGTCTCCAAAGAATTACAGTCTTGAGTCAGGTTCAGTGACTCCTGCTCTTTGTGCCTCTCTGAGCTGTGAAACAAACCCTTTCCTGCTCCATCTGTGGCTCTGTGCTCTACTGGTTCTTCTGCCACCTCCTGCCCTTTGGCCAGTGCTTTCACATCACATTGCCTAAAATCTTTAGGCTTGCTGGTACTTCCTCAGGATATATTCAGCATTTTGCTCCGCTTTGAAGAATGTGTCAACAGAAGGAGGAAGAAGGCAGGGGATGGTCAGGGACCTCAGATATTCTAAAGATGCTTTTGAAAAATTTCCTTTTCAGGGGTCGTGTTTTCTGTAAGGTACTCTGAATGATAATAATCAAAAGAGCAAATGGATACATTGCCCTCTGTAAGCACTACAAAAACACATCTAGGAGTATTTTTTTCTTCAAATTTTTTTCATGCTAAAACAACTTAATTATTATCGTGTTTTGTATTACTTTTAATAGAATTCATAGTCAGCGTGCTAACTGCAAACCAGTTTATAGTGTGGTACTCCTTGTCTAAATTGGTATTTTCAATGTAATATTATCACAGGTTCTGGCAGCCACTGGAAGGAAAGCACATCCAGAGGTGTCTTATTTACAGCTGATGACAATATAAACACCACTACTACCACACAGGCTGGAATCTCAGGCACTGTAAATTGAATTAACTCTCTCGAAGCAGCAGAGCGTCAGAACCATTCATTTATTTTAACAAGCATATAATTAATTAATTTGCTTCCCTATTCATGGTCAGTTAGGTGTTTCTGTTTCCTCAGTGAATTAGGATATCACACCTAAGGTGCACGCTTTCCCTGGGCTTCTCCCCTGTATTCCTTTAGGTGCAAACAAAGTGCCTTTCCTGCAAGGTCAAACAGGCCCTTTGATGGTGTTAACAAAACCAGGAGACTCCAGGAAGAGGAGATGTCCTTTCTGGTGCTGAGGGCCTGGCAGAGGGAAGGCTGCTGGTTTCCCACGAGGGAGCTGCCTGCCTGAAGTCAGGTGGGTACTTAGGTCTCGTTACGTGTGGTTAATTTGGCTGAGAACAGACACCATCAAACCAGACATCAGCGTCTTAAAAGCCACTCATGGGATAAACAACAGCTCCTTTCTTGAAGCCACTTAATTTTTGCCATCAAATTAATATTTTATTATCCCTTAGGGCCCCCAACATGGTCTTTATGGTTTGAATATGTGCAACACACCATATACACACATTCTGAGTAGGGTCTTGTAAGTCCACTGAGAAAAGGTGCTGGAACTAAACATTTTAGTTTCGAGCAGGAGTAATTAACTGTGTTTAATGTGGTAATAGCTTATTTTAAATGAGAACGAGAAAGATAATAAAAATATAAATATCTGGAGATGTATATATAAATGTCTGGATTGCTTATCTATAACATTGGCTTCTGTTGTCATTTGTAAATATCTTGTTTAAAACTGTTGATTGAGTCTCCTGCTGGCAAGTATAAATTTTATAGCCTAAGCCATCCCATATTTCATACAAGAGACTTTGTAAAGGAGACAGATTTATAATTTTTTTCACTGATCTCAAAATTATCATTTACTTTTTATATAAATTTCTGCATCATTTACTGAGAAGGTATTCATAGTTTTATAGACTCTTTCTTTTTTCATCAGTCATTCAGAAGTAAAAGATTTATGAAGTCGAATGTTTTTTATCATGCTCTGATTCATGCAAGCATATTGGTTGAAACTGGTGATGCTTCAGTCAAAATAAATGTTCACAGTAATGAATTTATACTTTTTAATAATGCAGGAGAGGTGAATTAAGAAACAGGATGGCACAAATACATAGAAAAAGACAGATTAATATGGGCCAACATTCTCAAAAAGGACTTTCATGAATTAATTATACCTTCTTATTTGTTTAATACTTGGGTATTTTTTTCTGGATTACTGTAAGCATTGGAGGGAAAGAGAAAGACCAGAACAAATCTGTGCCACATTTGAAGCCATAACTACATCAGACAAGCAGAAGGTAAGAAATTGTTTGTCAGACTTGGCCAGAAGAGTCTACACCGTGTCCACAGCGACACAGGAAAGGAGAGTTGAAGCTCTTTTGTAATGTGGAACTGCACATGTGTCACAGAACATGTGACAGACAGGCAGTACAGTCACAAACACGCCAGGAGAAAGCAGCCTTGGTGATCATTAGCAAATACCTGGATTAAATTCCGCGTGGAGGCAATCTGATTATCAGGACAGCTTTGTCCAGATGCTGAGCAGGCTGGCTGCAGAAAAGCAGGGAGGATTACAGGAGGATGACCATATCAGAGCAGCAAACAGCAGAGTTAGGGAGCTTAATCTGAGCTGAGTGGAACAGGCCAACTGCAGCCAAGTAGGGTAGGATGGCTCCATCAGAGCGTGGCAAAGTGGGCCAGTGGTGCTGGCAGCGGGAAAAGGAGCCTGAGCCAACTCCATGAGGAGGAAAAGAAGAGCTGAGAAGAACAGCTCCTTTGATGAACACTGGAATGAGCCAGCCTCTTTAAGGAGAGAATCAGAGCAGACTCAGCAGAGGAGAGAATTGTACAGCAGCAGCACTTAAAAAGCTTGAAATCAATATTACTTGATTGGAAAGAACTGTATTATGCCAGAAGAAGCTGCTTTAGGCTGGAAGCAGAGTCAAGACCCATGAAGTGCTCCATGTGAAGAGCCTGACATGCAGCATGCCACAGGCAGGCAGACTGAAGGGAAAGGGGGAAGCCAGAGCTGGCAGAGCTCGAGGAAATGCGTGTTGATGGATGCTACTGACAGCAAGCTCAGAGATTCAGCCACTGCCTCTCCCTGTATTTACCTCCCATCCCTATTTCTGCCCTCCACTTCGCATTCCAGTGATTTTCCAGTTTAAGAGGAGATGGATAATCACAGAATTTCTGAGGAATGATTTTAACCTGTAATTCTTCCCATTCATTGCAAAGTATGATGCAAAAACAAAGTGAAGGGATTGTTCAGCCACACACAAATGGAACCAACCAGTAAACATTTAAAGTAGTTTTATGAGGTATGTTAAAGCAACTATTTTCCATTTCATACCTCAGAAGTTTGCACTGAAACAACAGGTAATGTCAAATTGCAAATCTGGGACAAGCAGATATCCCTGAATAGATGGCTGGGAGATGTTTCCTATAAAAGAAACAGTCCTTGTGCTTTAGTTTAAATATGTTTTATTTTCCTTTATTTAGTTTCACTGTTACTAGGATGATCTTCTTTGAGTTAGAAGATGGCAAGTAGTTCATAAAGGCAGGAGATTATATATATATATATATAATAAATGTCACTGACATTTACATCCCTCAGGGCATGTGTATTGGTCATTGTGGCCAGTGTACCTTATCAGGGGCAAACTAGAAGCTGGGAACTTGGAGGTTAAATTTTAAAAAAGAAATATGTAGAAATAAACTTATGTTATTACCATCTGTTTGGTTGGGGTTTTTTTCACTTGCAGTTTATTCTGGGTAAAGAATTGCCTCATGAATCCCTCTGGAATGATAAATGGTGGATGTTTTCATACTTCTTCCTCTCCCAAAGCTCAATCCTTGGCTGTGGTAATGATTAATCCTTAAGTATTCATTAGCCTTTCTGCATAATCCTGATTCTAGGAATGACGATAAGGAGGATTCCTTATAATAGAATGATGTAATACTGTGGGAAATTAGACACTGAGAGTTCCAGTACAATCATGATACATTAAAGAGAGATAATCACAAGAGGAAAAAGTCTTACAGTGTCACAGCATGCCTATGAAAGTCTCTGGGTTACAGAATCAAAGTGTTTTCTACAACCCCCTGTCCATGTCAAGCTTTAATAATGCCTCTCATCATGATATTAGACAAATCAGGCTGAGTTGGCATTATTCAAGTAGCTTCCAGCCAGCACTGCAAATCCTGGCTGTGTCAGACAACCTCAGCTAAAATTAAAAAAAAAAAAAACATAGAAAAAGAAAAGAAAGGTCTCTTCTAATTCTCCAGGGACTGTCTATTATAGGCAAATCACTTTCAAGAAACGAGGCACAATTTGTGGTAAATTAACATTCCTGAGAGTGAATAGTAGCTGAATTTCTGCCAGGGAATGAAGCTGCCCTAGAGACCTACATGTGATGCTGAAGTGGAGTGTCCAGGCAACCATCTGATGAAGATTCATTTTGGCCCATGTGTAAAAATAACTGCAAAGCCCTAACAAAAGCCCCAAAAATGTATGTGGAAAAAAAAACCCCACCCAACAACTTCCCTCCACTGTGTAGAGCAATTAGCAACATGAAAGACACAAAAGAATAGAAAGATCACTTAGGGTAATGTTTAATAGGAAATAAGCAAGCAGGGAGCACTGAGAGTAAAGAAAGACACATGATAATGTGTAGGATGCCCTCGTGCTGTCTCAGTTTAAATCTGGCCTGAAAACATTTCTATTTGCATCAACTATTCAGGTTTAGCTTCCTCTTTCCCCATTTTAGAAAGGACTTTGAGCTGCCTGCTTGATGTTAAAAGCAGTATATAAATTGAAACTCTATTATGCTTCAGAGCAGATAAAGACATTGCAAATGCGAAGAAAAACTTTCAAATGAGACACAGTACAGCTGGAAACGCCAACCAGATTAATCCAAGAGGTTTTTGGTTTTTAGTTCTGCCAAAGGAAGAGAGAAGTCAAGGGTGAAGTTTTAAAGAATACTGGAAGGGGTATGAAACAAAGTCACAGAGGATAGTAAACCAGCTGAATAACAAATGGAAGCACACACTGGCAGATGAGTCCAAGAGACCAGGCAGAAAGCCAGCAAATATGGTTGCAATATTAGAAGAAGGAATGAAAATCATCAGGAAAATGATGGACACATTAAATGTCTGTATGTGGGGAGGAAAGGGGGCAAAAGTAAGTGACACAGAGAGAGTCATGGATTATATTTTACAGCACATGCAGAACACTCAGGGTTTGTCACAGTTCACTCAGGGCAGCAATAAGGGCATCCTAAATATAAGATAAAATCTGGCTATATTAGACTGATTTTTTACACTGATTTTAACAGAGCCAAGATTTCATTCATTAAGAGACAACTATAATACCCACCTCAGTGAGGTAGGAAAGGGAATATTTCGTTTTGTAAAGGGCAAACTTGGACTCCAGTAGATAAAAAGTCATATTCTTTGAAGCTTTGTTGCCTCTGTAAGGTCTACTACTCTGAATTTTGACAGCCATATGCCTAACATGTAGCATAAGATCTCAAAACAGGATTTAAAGGTTCAGCTTTTCACTACAATATTCTGATGGAATTAGTTAGGCAGAAAAATCAAGAGCTAAGCCACCAGGAGCAATCTTACACTAGACATGGAGAAAAACTTGTGTTTCCCCAGATATGCCTAGCCAAAAAAACCCTTTAATGATGTGGGTACCTTTAGCACAATCCCAGTGAATAACCGAGAACTGTGTCTCAGCACAGACACACTCACAGGTTATTGTTTCAGGTCAGAAGGTTCTGTGGCTCACCAGAAGAAATGCCAGGACACATTCACTGCATCCCCAGTATAAGGATGAGGAATTCCTTAGGAAATACAAAGCAAAAGTCTGTAACCCAACCCTTCAAATTCAAGGTAAGAGGGAAACAACCCCTAGGCACAAGCATTTGTTTGTGTTCCTTGAATGAGCTGTTCATGACTTTTTCTTTTTAAAGAGATGTTGGAGGACTTGTTGAAAACATAATAAACAATTATTGACAAAGAAACTTCTGAAAGACAATGCTGGGAGTACAGCCTAGAGAGCTTACCCTTTCTCACAGTTGTATACCCTGCTAAAATTAAAAGCCTTGTGCTATCTTTTATTCTTCCTGCTGAAGAAGCTAGCCTTGCTTTATTTGCTGTTTGTGTTATTTGTTGTGACACACAGTTATCCAGAACAGAAGATGTATATATACTGATTCCAGAAAATCTGGTGACTCACTCATGGTGGCAGCTGTGGCTTGGAAAGCTCCTGGTGTGTGGAAATAAACTGCTCAGGAACTTCAAGTGCTTCCTCATCTAGTTTCTGGTTTCTGGTGGTGGTTATGGAGACTCCCCATTCACCACAGCTATCCAAGGCATGGGCAATCTGTAGATACCTAAAGATGTTCCATCCAGGTTAAATAAATAAGGGAAGAAAGAAAGTGATTTTTTTTTGGCTTATAAGACCAGAAATCATAGCAGGGTTTAAGCATTATTGGACCCTAAACCTTACCTCAGTCTCCTTCTCAGTGAGTAAGTCACATATGGGTAGAATTGCCTACTAAGGTGTTGGTTTGTAGTCAGGGTGTTTGTTATACATCATGCACTCCATTTTCTGTTTCTGTATCAGCCAGGGACGCTCTCTTGGAAGGACAGAACCTTTGTAAGAAAGAAATCCAACTAGCAAGCAAAACCATTTATTCCAACTCATTTTTTGAGCAGTTGACCAGCTACAGCCTTAAGGTTGAATATCCATAAACCATTGAGCTGGAATATTGTATATCACCCTGGAGCCAAAAATAACCTTATTTTTCCCCTATTGAAAAAAAAAATCTATTTTTGGCCTAAGTTTCTGGGTTAGATTTATGTAAAATTAAGTTGGATGCACGTTTCCACATTTCTAATTGTTTCTTCACCTTTAACTGCCATAATTAGAGCTATATTACAGACGAGGGAGATAAAAAGGTTAAGTACCAATACATTAAAAATATTAAAAAAGAAAAAAAAATGTTCAAAACACTTCTGAAATTTCACAGGTTACGTGAAAGTAATTGGTATGAACGTTTTAATTCTGTTGACACTGGGCAGGCTGTGGAATTCACCTGAAGCTGAACCTTCATTCCTCGCTCCCCGAGTGTGGCAGTGGAGGAGCAGTGTCAGTGCAGGTACAGCAGAGAGAGAAATGAATAATATAAGTCTGAATATAAGTCTGATGCTCATGATCAGTGCTGAGTTCTCCTTGAAATCCAAGCAGTTAGAGGCAGAATTTTCTCCTAAACAGCCCCAGTGTGCTAAAAGCTGAGAGGTATTATAATGGAAAATCAGTTAAAGAAAACAACACATTTTATTGTCACATAATCACAATATAATAGCATTTTCAAGCATAAGGGTCTGTGAAATACATAAAAAAGCTGAAAGAAATGCTTTATTGGGATGTCACAGCCATTGGCTGAATGGGTTATCAGCTTAAAATATCAGGTGAGGTGAGTCTCCCGAAAGCAAGAGTTTTGCTGGGTTTTGCTGATCCTGAAGCACCTGTGCCATCAGGAAACAAGATCTGAAGGGAAAACATCCCACAGCACTGTGTAAAATACACTCTACCATTTATAGATGGGTATTAAAAAGTTACCATAAAAAAAACCAGAACAGAGAAATGCATATTTTAAAAATAAAGGTAATAATATTTGATCAATGTGGGAGTACAGGTGGGTTAGTGCATGCTGGAGAGTCACTGTCAGCAACTAGCAGTGTTGTCGTTTATGTTTAATTCCCAGTTGTAAATGCTCATATCATTGCTTTTACTGACCCTTCCATTGCTAAAACCTCTGCTGATCTGAACGGTGGTAAAGATTCAAGATTAGCAACGTTAGTGTTGGTTGGGAAACAACTTGCTTGCCTCTCCATCACCGTTATATTCTCATTTCTTTTTAACTTTTTTCCCAATAAAGGGCTCACAAACAGTGACTATATTAAATGAGAGCGTCTAGGCCTAAACAGTTTTTAAAAAGGACCAATTAAACCCCTGTTTTGTAGCCCTAATATTTTATTGTGGATTCTTTAGAGGCTGCCTCATGAAGCCCATGAGTGTTATAAGCCCTGTATTCTAGGAAAATACATACAAGTATGTCAATAATTTGAACACTGTGTATCCAAGTAATCAGGCCATAAATTTGCACAATTAAGAACTTGCCAGGGTCTCTAAACTGGTGTAATTCTACAGTCCAACACAAAAATGTCTTTTCCATTTTTGTTTGTAGTTCAGAGTGAAAAGAATACGCTTAAAATTATACATTTGAACAAAGAGATATTAAATTGGAATCTTTCATTTAAAAGCATTATTATAGAAAAGGATGCAATAAATCTAAAACGAGTTTCCTCTGAAGAAAAATTAAAAGGAAAACAAATATTTACGGAGAATTTTGGGCCTGATATGCAATAGAAAACACATGTTTTTCACAGGCTGGAAATGGGGTTTGGCTCATATGGAAAGTTTGCAGCTGTCCTGATCCTTCAGCCTCCTCACCCCCTGGGCAGCACTTCTTAGTGTGGTTCTAGCATTTGGGAATTCCACAATTCTCTAGAATTCCCTCTATTTCTCCATGCCTTCCCGTTCCTCCAATCCAGGAAACTGTTGTGGAATAACAGAGGACACACAACGGGCTTTAACTAATGAAAATAATTAAGCAAAGTATTAACATTTGCACTCCTTTATCAGTAGGTCCAAAATGAGATAGTAAACAAAGTTGCAGCCTAATTAAGCCATATCCATTTTATCTTATCTATTTCTTCCCAAGTGTCCCAGACAGCTGTACCTTACAAACCAGATATCAGAGATCCTAAATTCTCATTAGGGAGGTGCTATTAAGAATGCATCTTCCTGTATGCCACACAAAAAAAAAACAACTTTAAAATGTGATTTTACAGCTCCTTCTGTAGCAAAATATAAATAAGGTACCATAGAATAAAAAGGTAAAGCAGAATAAAAACATGTTGCCTGTTCATTGCCAGCATGAGATATTCCTCCAACGACAAAAGCAAGAAGTCCCACATGGAATGCGGTTATTTCTGTGCTGTCATCTCTCAGTCAGACACCACAAGCTCCAGCATATTAGGGTTTTTCTTATCTTCCCACTGTACCTGTATAAGAACCCCAAATTTCAGTCTGAAGCAGAAGTGCTCTTGCACTCCTTTCGGGGTGCAGATTGATCCATGACTGTTGGCAGCCTGGGTTGCTGGTACAGTTTCTGACCTCCTTTAATGTCATTAACCAACATCCATAGGGGAATTTGACAGCAAAAGCAACACCTCAGAAGTGTAACTAGCCCACACAACACAAATTTACCAGAGAAAAAGCTCTATTTCAAGCACTTGCCATGGCTGCTGTTTCAGAAAGCTGTGAGTAGCACCTTATTTCATCCCCAAACATGTAATTTCAACTCATTCATCAAAAGCACTTCCTTCAGTCGGAGGCAGCTGCAAATACATGGGAGGTTATCTTGCCAGAGAAGGAGC
>JAWWES010000006.1:12817756-12837665 GCA_035583135.1 Lophotriccus pileatus
CACCCAGCCAGGCTCCCCAGACCGCACCTTTGTGTCGAACGCTGTGCCCAGCTGAGATCTCCCTGCTCAGGAAGGTGGGGCTCCTGCCAGAAACAGTAACAGATGCTTGCATTTCCCGGCCTCAGCAGATGCTGCTTTATTAAAGACAGCATCGGAATGAACTCCTCGAGTTTGAGTTTCATGAAGTTTGTTAAGGAAACATTTTTGAAAAGAGAGAGAGAAACTGTGTTCTAATGATGTTCACATGTTTCCCCAAAGAAGGAAAGCTGATCCGTGCAGGCGTCGAAAGCATTACCTTCTAATTTCATTAACGTGGGGGAGGGGACCCAGCAAAAGCACAGGAGTAAACGCTGCTGACCCCCCTGACAAGAGGCTGAAAAGGAACCTGCTCTGGGAAGCCAAGACTTTTTGCCTCTGCAACGACTGGGTAGGTGATGCCTGTCTTGGAAAATGTATGGTATCGTTTTATTTATAGCAGATGTCCTGTGAAAGCAAACAGTTTTGTTTCATGCTGCACAAATCTCATGGATAATTACACAACATAGCGTGAAGGGTCAGTAATGCTGCAGATATCAACAGCATTTTCTAAAATCGAGTTTGAATCCAAAGAGGAAAAGAATGTCCTGATACTGATCTAAAGCCTGAAGATAAAAGGTTAATCAAAACAAGACTTTTGCCTTTGCTTTCTAGAAACTTGTTGTTTTAAGGGGAAAAGGTAAAAGTTGAGACTGTGTGTGGAGCCCACTAATTAAATTATCATTTACCCCAAATGAGTCTTGCAGTTCCAATAAAGATGATCAGATGCCAAAACAAGCCTGAAGCAGTACGAGCAGTTATGGTCGTGGATTTACAATCCAAGAGTTTATTCTGGATGTGTAACTTTTTCTCAAGCATGGAAACTTGCATCTCTTGCCCTGCCTGAATTAAACAAGTTCAACTCATGAATTCCATTTTTTCAAGTGGCACCATGTGATAAACTTCTTGCTGATTTAAGCCATGGTGGTTTCTCTCCTGAGAAGGCACTGCTGAGCTGCATCTTGCAGAACCTGCATCATCCCAAAGCAACTAAAGGAACCAAGAACAGTTAAATCAGATATGGCAGTCCCATGGAATAGTTTTATGGATAGAGAGGATGACTGAAGATGAAGCATCACCTTTCAATATCAAACCTCTAATTTCCCAGGTTAAACTCTTTCCAGTTTCAGAGATAAAACTTGATCCTCCAGGCCCTTGGATGTGAACAAAACTGCTGCTGATGGGGTGTTTGCTTCTTTCATTTTTTCCCCTAATTAGCAAAGTTCAAGGTGGAAATAAATGAACTTTTTGAAAATGAACTGAAAATGGACAGAAACAATACATCTGTGAATTTGCTGTTCATTATGCACGGTTTGTAAGAATGCACATTTCAAAAAGAAAGTCATTAAAGTAATTCTGCTGCTCTGTTTTGCAGGTCTTTGTGACAGTTTAAGCAATAAAATGGTTTAATCTCCCCGGATTGCAAAAACAGAAACCCCTGCCAAGGACAGGAGATTGGCAGAATTCATAATAATATATTTTTACTTATGTCACATATTTGTAATTTCAAGGACATGATTCACAGTGACCCCACTGTAGTGTTGTGTAGGCATTGTTCTACACTGATTTGCATTAGTATCTACAGAAGAGTTTGCCTCTCTTAGCACTGCTTCAGAGGATATGCTTGTCATTAAAATTCTGGTCACAGATGTGGGTTAAAATATCTCTAACCTTTACAAATGTATTATGTGGCACTACTGACATAGCTTTTATTGCAGATAAAATCTATAACAAATCCTGTGTGTCACAGGAGAGGAACATGATTTTGTATTAAACTCAGATGATAGAGATGCATTCCTTGCTTGTACTTTTAAAATGCTTTGGATATAGTAACAATGAGTTAGGTTTTCTACTCCATTGCAGTTTCAAAGCCATTAAATCTATTTTTTTTTTCTGCTTTGGTACTTTAATAAATTTCTCTTAAACTGTCTTTCACAAGAGGACATAAAGTAGTGGAAATATTTCAACTCACTTCCAATCTTGGCTGAATCCATCAGAAGTAAACAAGAAATCAGTTTATTAGGATGGACTACCTAACATCCATCACTGAAAATCTTTTATAAGCTACCCTGAACACAGACCATGCTCCTCTGCTTCTGTTCCCTGACTTGGGTTGGTATTCACATGCCTAGAAGGGTCTCACATTAATATATCTATCTTCCAAGCACTTTTTGCACATCCCACTGTGTAAACAACGTTTTGAACAGCACTTTCCTTGCCCACCCGTGCCACAGGAAGGTGGTTCTTGCTCCTAAGGGGCAAGGAGTGTTTCATTCAGATGCTGTCAGATCTCTGCACCTTTGACTCTCAAGCACTTCTCTCTCCTCGTGCAGTCCTTGGATATCCAGGAGGAGTCTGGGGTTATGGAGTGATTCCTTGCACGTGCCAGGAGGAATAAACTCTTTGAAAAGTTTACACAGTTGTCTGCAGAGCTTTGGGGAAAGCAGTCTGTATTGGCAGTGAGGAAGGCAGAGAGAAAATCACATGAAGTTTCGTTGTTTAGCAATGCTTGGTGATGAAAGGGTGTGAGGAAAAGAACCAGACAGGCAGCAATGAAATGGTGGCATGGGAAGATACAGAATTCCTGAGTTTTTAACAGGCTGAGGGGTGGGATTTGGCTGATGAAGGTGATGCATGCTCGAATTTGAAGGCTTCCAATGCCTTTTTCCCTAGAGAAGGGAGGTATCTTGAAAAGGAATTCTCAGTCTGTGGTGAATCAGAAATAAATGCAGCTCTGAGGAGTGAGGAGTGCTCCCCTCTGCTGCCCTGGCACAGGGGTGTGCAAGGGGACAGCCCTCCCGTGCCCCAGCACACTCAGAAAATGATGGAAAGAGGATTATGTGGATAAAAGGAACCCAACCCTGCTCCTGAATTTTCTCTGCAATTCACTCAATAAGATTATGGGAACAGATACCATTTTTTTGTTCAGATACCATTTTTTTGTTCTGTTGTTTTACATTTGTTTAATTTAGTCATGATGCTAAATCACTTCCAGAATTCTTCAAGGAGTGAAGTCATTTGAGATGTGTAGAGAATACTTGTGGAGACCTTTTCTAAATATCAAATTTCCCTACATGTAGAGTGGGAATAATGGTGTTAATGATCTATTTTTTAAAAAAATTCTAAAGTTTGAGAAATTCTAAAGAGAAGTGTTATATGAAAGGTGTACATACATACTGCTTGTATTACAATACATTTCCAAACAATCTATTTATGTGAACACACATAATATAATAATAAACTTCCTGATATTTTGTCAAATTATATTTTATTCACTATATTATTCATATGCATTTTAATATCAACACCAAAAAACCTGATGAAAAATGCTCAAAGGTTTCCAATTAATGTTCTTCACTTTTTGTCAGGTTCTAACACCACTGACAGCGACTTCATAAAGATGTTAATGAATTTTACATGATATTCATGAGAATGAATGTCTTTCTCATCAAATAAGATGTACAAGATTCTGGCCAGAAAAGAGGAACTGAGTTGGCAAAAATGCTAAAACTTAGTCCATTTCTGAGAGAACAATTTGCAGTTTGCATGGGAGAGAGTGGAGGCACTTGATCATATTGGAAATGAAATCATTCCTCTCCAGGTAGGATCCTTCTACTGAAGGAGGAGAGGGAATTTGCCTTGCTTTGATGCCTTCTTCAGGGGTACTGAACAGAGATGGATGCATTTGTATCAGTCTAAAACTGTGTGGCAAGGAAGATAGAAATAGCTATAAATAAAATTCCAGGCCTTTCAGTCTTCCCTCTCATTAATGAAAAAAGTCATAAACAACTACAATAAAAACTGGTTCTATTTCATTTTACTCTGGCAGAAGCAACTGTGGGAAAAATATTCCCGAATTCCTATTCTTGGCAAAACAATAATTTTATTTCTTAACGATAACAAATACTTTTGTTGCGTTTTCCAGCTGATTTCAGTAATTTTTCAGCTGATTTTCACACTCCTCAGTGCCCACTGAACCCAAAATGGGCTTTAGAGGTCTCAGCCTCTTTCAGCTGCTCAGTGCTCTGACAAAAGACAGCTTTTGTCCAGCCCCAAGAAACCCAAATCATGTTTGCAGCGATAAAGAGATCTGAGGGTTCTAGATGCCAACAAATGGCCATAATCCTGCTCACCCCTTCCCGGGGTTTTCCAAGGAGATGACATGTCTGCATAAATCACATCTGCTGAATAAAGTGCTGGCACTGCAATAAACCCATTAATGTTAATAATGGGACAAAGCCTACAACGAGGTGTCAAGAGAGAGCGACGCAGTGAGGAGGAGGTGGATAAGCTTTCCACTCTTCTGGAGTCATTCCTTTGCATTACATAACCCAGTGGAAAAGGCTAAAGTGACTGCTTAAATTCCACCTTCAATATTGCAAAAATAAATGTGATGAATTAAAAAGTAAGACTTGCATGAGGAATAGGTTTGCCAGAATTCTTGAGCAAACAGAAAGCTAGCCTGGAAAGATTTCTTTAAAGACCAATTTGCTGATTTGTTTGACCTTATTAGCTCTCCTTTAGCAATTTCCTTGATTTTTGCCCATCAGCCCTCAGTTTCAAATCAGCTTGTGTTCAGACTTACAGGGAATACAGTTTGGTAGTATGCAAATCAGTTTTAATGAAAAAGAGCTTTCCAAAGGCAGCGAGAGAACTGAAAGATTTAATTCATCCAGGTGCTGCCTAAACGGTTTTCAGTCAATTCTGAAAGAGACAAGAGGATTTAGGTTGCTGAAACAAGAAAACAAGAAGTGAGAAGAAGTAATAAAAACACTTTAGGAAACAGGAGTCTCAACAAACAAACAAAGAAACATTAAAAAATGGTAGGTAGATTTTCTATTCAATTCTCCTGGGATGAGATTCTTCAAACCATGTCATGGCAGACATCAAATTGTCACTAATGGTAAATGGTATCAACATCCATTAGCTGCCTGTGAAAAAGATCCCAAAATAATCCATCTTTGACACTGCAATCCCAGCACTGCTCCTGATACTCATCAGCAATGAAAGACCACAGATCCACTGAATTAATCCCCCTCCCCTGGAAACTGTCTGCTGCTGCTGCTTCACAGGTGGAGTTCAGGAAAGGAGGGGTTTGGGGTCCTGCCTGCTTTGGGTGACCCAGATTGCTGTGAGGGAATGGCTCACCTCTCTCTTCTTCAATATACAGATAGTCAGAAAGATGAGGCTCCTAACTTTGTATTTAAATTGAGTTTTTAATGCTGGGGTTTCTTACTCTGTTGCAGGATTAGAAATTAAAATTGGCAGGTTTTAAAAATCTATTTTTATTTACATCCTTGGCATTAATCTCATTAAATGCTAGAATCACAGAATGGTTTGGGTTGGAAGGCACCTTAAAGATCATCATTCCAAATTCCCTGCAGGAACAGCTTCCACCAGACCAGGTTGCTCAAAGCTCCATCCAACCTGTTCCTGAACACTTCCAGGGATGGGAAATCCCCACCTTCTTTGGGCAGCTTCTCCCTGGAGCCTTCTCTCCTCCAGCTGAACAGCCCCAGCTGTCTCAGAGAGGTGCTCCAACCCTCTGGTCACCTCTGTGGCCTCCTCTGGACTCCCTCTAACAGGTCCTTGTGCAGGAGACCCCAGAGCTGCTTCATTTTCATGCCTGAGGAGCTGCTGTTCAAAGATCAATGTTATGTACTGCATACAGTTACACTGAAATTGCTGAAACTGGAAAGAGAAAATAGGAAACTGAACAATCCCTGAACCTTTCAGGAATCAAGGTATGAAATGGGAACGTTCTGCGCTGTTATTTAATATTCTTGATTATCACGTTGTTCCTGAAATTAAATAGCAAATCTCAAAATGGTGCTTGCAAAACGAACATTTTGTGTATTCAAATACTCCACTGGTAACTGGGGAGCAGGGAGGAGGTTGCTGGGTGATCTTGGGACAAACATGAGTGTGTTTGGTGCAGTCATCCCACGGTCCTAAGCTGCAGGAGAGGCACTGAGCCTGGAGGGGACCTGCTGCTCCCAGGAGGTGGCTGGGGGCAGAGTTTGGAGCAGGGGGGAGACTTAAAAGCGCTTGCAGGGAATCCCTGGTGTGGGTCAGGAGGCAGAGACACAGGGGGGATGCCACAGAAAAACTGTGAGGGAATTATCAGGTATCCAGCACAGCCCTTGAACCATTCCAGCAATTAAATGCAGCAACACTAATGTATTTACAGAGAGAAGAGATACTTGATCTTTTATAATGACAATAGACTGACTCTTTTGTCTTGTTTGATGACATTGTACTCATAAGGCACAAGTGGAAGATGCCCCAAGCAGCTCTGAGAGTGCAGCTCCACTCCCAGGCACAGTCACCCATGCTCTGCTTCTGGAGTGGAGCAGAAGTGACTTGTTGCAGCTGACCACAGAGCTGTATCACATGTTACACTGTAATATCAACCAATGGGACCACTGAAAGACTCACTGCATTCTGATAAAAGATCTTCAATTCCAGTGGTAGATAACACTTCTAAAATAGAAGGCTTCTGAAACTTGTGCTAATCTTGGTAAAACAGAATCTTACATTAAACAACTCGAATGTCTTGCAATTTTTATTTATCATTCATCAGTTCACATGCTGTGTTTTTTGTTCTTTCTTGCTGAACACATTTCTGTGCATGCAAATTTTCACTTATGTAACTAAAACAGAAAAACTTCAGACACTTCAGAAATTTAACATAATAGTTGTAAGGAATAGCTGTAACAGAACAGTTACATGAAAAGAAAATCAAAATCTACTTTTTTTTTATTTCAAGCAATTTAAAAAGTAGGTGTGTTTAATTTCCATCGATATTTGCAAGATTTCTTTTCAATTTGCTTTTAAAAATATTGGAAAGTGGATAAGAATATAACTATTAACAGAATAAACTTTCCCGTATTGCCTTTTTTGCCTCTGCAGTTGTGATGTCTGTGGGTGGAGTTGTTCCATGCTGTTATTGGGAAGTATTACACCTCATTCTGTCCCCATGGGAGTTTTGGTTTCCCTGTGTGGTGTTCCTCAGAGTCCTTGTTGATGCTCAGAGCCTCACAAGATGTAAAAGTGTTTCTCAGGGTCAGTTAGCAGAGTTATGCCTGCCATGGTGTCTGTGAAGGCATTCTCTCTTTAATATGGAGATATGCTGTGCTGTTTTATTTTATTTCTCCTCTCCTATCTTTCCTTGCTCTCTCCATCCCATACCTCACTTTCTACCACTACTTAGTTTTACTGGACTGTGTTAAAAAATTTTCAATCCTATTATTCCTGTTTAACGAATGAAACTTGAATCTCCTGTTTCTTGTCTTAGTCTGTGGTTTGTTCCTCCTGAGCAGGGTAACAGACTGGCACCAAGAAATGTGTTGAGGCCATTTATATGCAGATGATCTGCTGTCCTGTTTCTTTCAGTAGGTGCCATAAATTAGCATTCACATTTTGCTACAGTTTTGTCAGGGTTTGGTTGGGGTTTTTTTTATTATTCATTTCATATGTATTTAATCCCACATCAGCCTCAGTTGTTCTGCAATATGTGCCATATTGTAACAGCTTTTTGGCTGCCACTGATGATTTTCACATTCCTTTAGTGCGAGGTTTTAATTCTGCTAACACTTTTGTTAATGAAATACATTTCACTTAATGGAATTAAATGCATGGCCTGTCTATTGCTCATTACACTGTACAGTCTTAGAGTCTGGATTTAAATTTCACCCTTCTTCCATAAAGATTATCCATCCCATTTTGGCCTAACAGGCACTCTGTGCTGTGTATAAAGTGTGGGAAAGCTGTCATTACCAGTAAAATACCAGTAATTATTTCAATGTTCTCTGGAATGTTTTATTTTATTCCTTTTTCTTCTGTTACTAAATATGTTTTAAATGCATTTTCTATCATTTCTTTATGTGGGCTTCAGAAGGCTGAACTAGCAATTTGATCACCTACGAACATCACAGGTAAACCTCAAACTATTCAGAACATCAATTTTCCCTTTTTTTTTTTATACATGTTATGAAACCACTTCAGAGATGATGTCTAAATGAAGGAAAGCCTCATACATATCTACAGGCACACAGGAGAACTAAAGTCAGTGAAATAGTTTCTCACCAGGAACCAACTTTCCTGGTTTTTATAGATTATTCCACATTTTGTGAAAAATCTATGGAAATTTTTTTTTCCAGTTCGATTTTTGTTGGGATATGGATCCTCAGCTTCTGAGAGCATTGGTCTAGGGGTGAATCCCACATGCATGACCCCATATCTCCAGGGGGGGGTTAAATCTGAGCCTCCTCCAGCTTTGAATTTGAAGGTTGGCTGCTGCTCAGCCAGGTGATTTGTTTTTGTCTTTTATGAAGATTTTGGTACAAGCTGGGGTAAGAAAAGAAACACCTTTGGAAATTTCAGGTTTCTTCAGGTGGGATTCTTTTCTAATTGGATTCTTTGCTGTCTTGGACAGACACAATTTGCAGTTCTCTGCAGAATAGACCTGCTGGACTTACAACAGGTAGTTGAAAGCAGGGGATCTGCCTCACAGGATTAAGAGAGTATTGTTTCTTTGTTTAATTTAATAATGGTTTAATTTAATTTAATAGGGCTTTCCATGGATTTTAATCAATGGAAGTACCTTTTTTTTTTATTATTATTTCTAGACTCTACAGCTTCTGAATGAAAATTATATTCTTGTCCCCTCCTTTGCTGTTACCAGTGAGTTTGTCTGAAGCAGAACAGTGAACATCTTGCCTGTAGTTACACACATGGCACAGGAAAAACAAGGTGCAAAGCTGCCAGCCAGCTGCACTGCTGCTGCATCTCGTTTCTTCACCTCTACAAAAAGACCTGCAAGGGCTCAAAGGTTTCCTTAGAGCCTTCCCTGGCATCTACAGCACTTTGTCAGAAGTTCTCCAGTTTAACAAAGCAGCTTTTCTCAATGAAACTTCTTCAGCCAGAAAATCTCTGACTGGCTTGGCCTCCTTCAAAGGCTTCATTTAGAGGGTCACCAAGGATCTGGTTTCCTCTGCTTTTCTCCTCAGGAAACCAGATCATTCTCTCTGGAATTAATCAGCTTTGGCTTTGCCAAAAGGACTTCAGGTAGAACTTTTTGATGTTGATTCTTTTGAATGTTTGGGCTTTACTTGCAGTTTGCATATGCATTTATGATAACTTAGGAGAAATCCAGGAGCTCCTTCTTCATCTGAATGTGCTTGGTTACTGTCCATGTTCACATCTGCCTATACTGGGAATGGGAATAAGCAAAAATAGCACCAACAGCAATCACGTTGGTGCTTTTGCATATTAATCTGACTTTGTAGGCACTGAGTTATATCTGCTGGACTTCCCTTTCTGGGATGTGCAATGTCCTATCCACGTGATAGCCGGTTATTAGAACGTATTTGGCTTCTCTGCTGTTACAACCAGGATTGGTTCTTTTCTGCTTTTCCATTGTCTAATCAACAGAGAATTGTTAACAGGCTGCACAATTGCAGAGTGAGGTTGTTCAGGTGGATTTAAATAAATCAAAGGGCCCTCTTTTATAAGTGAATCAAAATCAAGCCTCTTGTAAACTTAAAAAAATCCTTTTCGTGTTTCTTTGTCCATTTTCTCTGATCTTTTCTTCACCCTTCACTTTCTCTGCCTGACTTGCTCTGTGATCTCAGTCGTGCTAAAAGTTAATATCCTTTTCTCGTTTCTTTTGCTCCAGCAATATTTTCCTGGTGAACTGCACTCTTGTCTTTTCCTGCTCGATTATCTTGTTCCTTTCTGTCTTCCTTCCCTTTTCCTGAGTTATCTTGGATGCAGTGCCTCAGAGATTCTGTGCCGGATGCTCGAATAATTGTTGTATCTATGACATAATCTCTCCTTATCAGACAGGTTTCAAAATGAAGAGTGGAAGTGGGAAGAATGCACAGTGCATCTACAGACAGCACATTCTGAAGCCTGACAGACACACCATTGAGTGTGCTCCAGTCTTCAGCAGCACCACAGACACTGATTGGCACTAAAAAGGGGGAGGGAGAAGACACAAGGCAGGTCACCGAGTTCAGGGGAATACATTACAGAGAGGAACAAAAGGCAAGGCATCTCTCAAGTCTAGTCTTCTAATTGCATAGGCAACCAGGTGAGAGGGCATCTTTAACAGAAGAATCAACCTCAATTAAAATGCGGTTAATTGTGTTTTTTACCCCTACTGCAGCTGTTGGGTGGCTGGAAAATTCACTTTTCTGGTGGTTGGAATCGTCTCTCCTTTTCTTATCTGAGCATGAGCTGCTTTTCCATTAGTCAGCCTTGTCCTGTAGCTTTATTTGGCTGGTTTTCAGTCTGCTGTCTAATAAATACATTTACACACAACAGTCATATCCCCTTTCAGCTTTCTGCTTAGTCAGACAAAAGCAGCAAAGCATTTCTCTCTCCTGCCTGAGTGGTGGCTCTCCAGGCTGCCAGCCATCGCAGTCACACCTCTCTGCAGTTATTCCAGGCTTAGCATATTTTCTTGACTTCAAGTGCAAAGACTGCACACAGAATTTCAGATAAGGCCACACTCCCAGGTCTTTAAATGGCATGAATATTTCTTTTTTTATTATAGAGAAGTACAGTACTGTATTTCATGTGTGCACATAAAATATTCAGGTACATGTATTTGATGTAATAAAAAAAAAACACTGCTGCTTTTTCGTAACAACTTTGTTTTCTAGCTTAATGGAAACTCTAGATTTCATGCTTCTTCTCCTCATGCCTGGATCTTAAAAAAAGATTGATCCCAAGACTGATTTTTGAGAATTCTTGCCAGTAAATTTCCTGCAGTTTGATGCTGCCTCTTTCAGTGCCACCTGTTGCCATCTATCCATTAGACAATCTCTTATCCACTGTACAACTCTTTTTCTAATCCCCTGTTTCCTATGTAATGCTGTATCATATGCAGCACAGACACAGATAAGAAGTATCTCAAATCCTTTGTCTAGAAAATCAGTTATCTTATTAAAGAGCAACAGCAAATTCACTTGGCACGGGCTATCTTTAGTAAATCCTTTTTGTATGTTATCCCATTTTCCATTTGCCTCCCTGTCTTCAATTATTTTTTCCTTCAAAATTTCTTCTAAGGCGACTGAGGTCAAACTAATGTGTTTGTAGCTGCATAGGTCTCCCTTTGGTAAGTGGATCATGCATTTGCTCTTCTCCAGTCAGCCAGGATCATGTCTGAGCTGCTTCCTACCAGGTCTGGGATTTCATGTTCCCTTTCTTGTCAGATTGTGGAATGGAGTTTATTTGATACCTCTCCCTGTCCTGAGTACACTGTACTTATACTTTTGCTTCCAGTTGGATAACTCCTATCATCACAGATTCTTTCCCATTATTTATCCAGTTTCTGCAAACATAGGTGAATTAGGCACCTAGTTTTTAATTGCAAATAGATTTTCTTTACCTCCCCTTTGTATCAAAACAACATGTTTTATTTGGCCTCATCTGCATGAAGATTGCTTTGCTCTTTGTTTAAATATTCCTTCCCAGCTGTAGTTCAGTTTGACTGCTGACAATTTTCACTTTATATTTTGACCTGTAATACACATCTGTCTGTTGAGACATCTTACCTGTTTTGTTCTGTGTCCTGCATGTCTCTCGTAGTCTTCAAGTTCTTCCTTTGTGTGGAATATCTTGACCACTTTTCCGTGCATTCTCTCCCCTTCATCAGCTGCACAGTCCACATCTCTTTAGCTCCTTTGATTTAAAGAAATTCCAAGGGTCTTCCATATCCAAGGTCTTGAATGGTCCAGTCTGTCTGATTTCACTAACAAGATGTTTCAGATTAACAAAATTTGCCCTTTGAGCCAGAAAGCCTTGAGTTTATTGATTGCTCCATTTCATTTAACCCCTGAGCTGGTGGTGGACTGGTTTTCTCATGGTGTCTGTATTGCTTATTAGAAGAAAGACAGGGACAGTTTCCCCTCTTGCTGCCTGTTGACTGCTTGGTAAACATCTGCCTTGGTTTGGCCCAAATGTATCCTGGTTGGTGCATGCCATCCTTTCCTTCTCCTTTCTGATCTCTCAGAGTACAGCAGGCACTTAGGCAAGTTTATTTAGTCTTTCTTTGGACCTAGATAGAGTTTTCATTGAGCAGATTTTCTTCTTGCTGTGCACAGTAAGAAGACATGAAGGTGACATGAACCTCTCCCAAGGTTTCCATGTATTCCTAAAGGTTCTTTTTTAATAGTGTGGATCTCAGACCCAATTTTTTCCATGGATATTCAGCCAGCTACCATTCTCATGAGTCCTCACTTTCTGGGCATTTCCCCCCTCCCTAAAATAAAATTATTTAGTTTAATTGCCTTTGATTTATTCCAGTGGGAATTTTATAGCATCACTTTCCTGTTGAAGAAAATTAAATTAAAAAAGATTCTTCCCTGTTCCTAGCAGAATACTTTTTTTTTCCTTTTCCACCCACGTCCCACATCCTCCTTCTTGAGAAATGACCTCACATCCTGCTCTGTGGAATTGATCTAGTGACAATTTAGTTGTTTCTGATTAACACAGGCTCCCTGTTCGTGCAGACACTATTTTGTCTTAGTCCGTTTTGCCTTCTGTTCACAGCTGATCCTTCCTTTTGTTCTTCTCACTAACTTCTCTGACATTCTCATTCCTCTTTAGATCCTAGTCTCCTACAATTTTTTCCTGGAATTAACTTTTCCACTTCCTCTCTACCTTGTTTCACTTTTGTCTGCTGTACTTTTTTAGTCTCCCAGACTGCAAGCTTATTCTTTGGCTTTCCTCTGTTTCCCAGACTGCTCCTCTTGTTATTTTTGTTGCAGACTTCCCTGACTCTCCAGTCTCCCCCGGGGGTTCCTCCTGTATGACCTCTCACTCAACAAGTGCCCGTAAATCTCCAGCTGCCCGTTCACTCTGCCCTTTCTTACACCATTCCCTCAAACCCACACCTTCAGCCAACATTGCCTCCAGGCACATCTCCAGTCAGGTCTTCTCTTGATGAACTTTGGCAGATGACACTGCAGCCATACATATCTTTCCAGAGCACAGGATCCCCCCCACAGCTCCTGCATCCAGTTCTCCTGGTGCCTCTCATTTTTCGTGTACCCTCCCTGGCTGTCTCGGTGCTTTCCACAGGCATTTCCTCTTACCTGCACCTTTAAGGTGAAAACCCTCTTGTTGCTGGACACTCCTTTCTTTAGGATTCCCTGTTGCAGGTGACACACAGGTCAGTGTGTATTCAGGGACTGAATAGCTGTGCCATTACCAGCTTGGCATGCTGCAGGACTGAGGAGTGCATTGCAGGGTGCAGAGTAATAAGAGCAAATTTGGTTCATAGTCCATCTTTTTCGAAGCCATCTATCAACCAGGAGGCTGCTTTACACAGCTTCATGTACAGCTTTGATGTTGAGACTTCTGAGTGCCCTGCTGGAGTCAAATCCATCTGTTATTACCTGGGGAGGGGCCACTGGAAAAAGAACAATTGAGAAAATAAGAAATAAGATTTGGAGTCCAACACACAAGTAAGATGTGACCTAAGAACGTAGGTGAGAAGTTCTGGAGAGTGCAGAGGGAAAGGTGATATTTCAGTCAGGTTAAATAGCATGTGGGTAAATATTCAGATGGACAGTCTGGTTGAAGGGTCCTTCCCCTCTCATAATAAAATAATCAAACACCCAAACCTCCAGCGAACCAAGAGCATTTCTCAGAGCAAGCACTTCATGGGTACACCAATCACTGTGTCTCGTTGTTGTGTTTCTCATTCAACCCATGAATGTGTTTCATTTCTTAGAAATCCAAGTATATTCTCCACTACTTTGTCCCATGCCATGTGATCATTTATCAGTAGCAAATGTTACTGTAAATGTGATATTTCCAAGAAGCATTACTAGATTAAGTGCTATACTTACCCTGTATTCTGTTCTAACAGAGGCACCACTCCAGATTCTGTCTTACAAGTAAATGTTGGGATCCTACAAAAAGGACTCCAAGGCTTTACCCCAGAAATAGGAAACAGGAATTCTACAGGCTCATGTTGGACTCAGCTCGGGCTGCAAATGAGCTGGAGACAGAATTCAGCCGTGGTTGTGTTTGTAGACATTTTCATTCTGTTGATCTCTGACCAAGCAGTATTTTACAATAAGATCTGTCTCTTCCAAGACAACACTCTGGTGGTTGAGGTGCTAACATAAGCCATTTTTTTCCACCAAATCTCATCCATTAATGATTCTCAAAGAATGCAACTGCATCCATTCCTGTTTCCAGACACTGATGAAAGAACATGTGACCAGCCTTTCATCTTTTCATGACTTGGGTCTAACTTCTGAGCAGAATGAATCCACAGAGAGGTTTGCAAAATTCTCTACCATGGTGCAAACCCAACTTATTTGAAATACTCTAAACAAAAGAAACAAAGTTTAGTTCAGGATCCTCTTGGATTGGGTGCAGGCTCAAGAGGGTTGAACATACTCTCATATTTCTCTAATCAGCTTAAGTACTGCATTTAGATCAAATCAGGAGCGTGCAACAGGTAATGTTTGTGGTATTTATGGTAATAAGGGAGAAATTCTGAAGGGGTGGAATGCAAATTTTTTGTCTCTCTTTTGTTTTGGTAGATTTTAGATAAGGTTGAAAACCCGGGCAGTACAACCCCATCACCCTGTCGGTGATCTTCCTGCACAGCACTCTTGAAATGCCACCATCCCTAACTGTTTTAAAGACACCTGTACGCTGGCAAATGCTCAGTCTGTCACTGTGCACTTGGAAATAGCCCATCTCCGCTGGTACAACTCACTACATTCAAAATATTTCTGTGTTTGAAATCATTTAGCCGCCTTCCCCAGGTTTATGACCGTCCGAGGCTCGCAGCCCAAAGCCCGTCGGGCTGAGTTATTAAGCGTTTATAGAAATCTGATCAAATGGACCATCCTGAGCCGGGCGGGGGGGGGGTTGGGGGCAGGGGCGGGGGTGGGGGAATCTGCTTTAAGCTCGCCCGTGATGCCAGCTCGGCTCGTCTGACGGCTGCGACATGAAGAGGGAGCTGTAGCTCTTCCGAGCCGGCGCTGCCCCGAGCCTGCTCCGCTCCCGCCGCTCTCCGCCGGCTCCCGCACTCCTCCTGGAACTCTCCCTTTTCGCCATCCCCGCGCCCCTGGGCCGCTTAATTTAAACGTATCAGTCCAAGTGGAGATAATCCATGCAAATCAGAGGCACTGGCTCCCGGGGCTCGATTCACCGAGAGAGCTCAGCTTCAGGAGGTCACTCGTTCCCAGCTGCTCCTCCCATTGTATTTTTCCCTCATTGCAGAACTGCTGCATGTGTGCAGTGACTGAGAGGACTCAATGTATTGCAACTGCTGCCTGGCTTTACTTACAACTTTCTGTAAAGGGGGACTTACCTTCTATCACTCTTGCTAAGGTAGGAAGTCTGATTCTTCTAAAGACATGTAATGCCTCCAGTGTTTGCTCGTTATCAGATCCCACTATAATGATGCATATTGTTGTCAGAATTGGGTCCTAACAGAGCCGCACCAGGTGCCTGATGCTTTTGTTACTCGTGTGTATAGATGCAACTGTTTAAACAGCTCCTTTACTGTTTATTTAGCCAGCTCTGTGTGCCCTACCCCCGGTTTTCTTTTCCTTCCCATAATGGCAGGTAGATCTCAGCGCAGCAGCTTTCGAGTCGACAAATGTGCTCTTCGGCCAAGTTTGTGTTCTCTTTTACAAATGTGTTCTGGTGTCTGTGTAAGTCAATGCAGTGCACTGTCCCCCCCAGAGGAAAACGAGGGCTTTCTGGGCTGGAACCTTAGTAAGGTGCTGTCTCTGGAGCAGAACAAACTGTTGAAAGGCTTTAAACAAAAATAAAAAGGTCACCTTTTACTTTGCAGTGTTGTAAACGAGGGAACTCCAGGCCTCGCTGCAAATGGGCCTGTCAGAAATTTAGACCACAAGATAAACATCTAGTTAATAGAATTGCCAGCAGAAGTGGGGAAGTGGAACCTTGGCTGTCCTCTGTTAATATTTGTTGTTTAGAAAGGTTGGACAGGCAGTGCTTGCCCTGCAAACAAAGTGCAACTCTGAGGCAACTGTTGTGATTCCTAAAAAACTCCCTAAGAAAGGCAAAGTCAGTGACTACGTCATTAGTTGCATTCTTTGAGCATACATCACATGAGATATTGAACAGTGACAGCACACACTCTTTATGAAAGCAGACAGTAAGTCTTGCATTTATTAATGTATATTTCTATGACTTTGTTGTCAGAATTCAGCGCTGAAAATAATTGAAATAACTATATAAACAGCTTTGGATATATTAAATCAAAGTAATGGATTTGAAGAGTAATATATTGGAAAAATTAGAATTTTCCTGACTCGCACTTGTCCCACGGTGAAGTCCTTGTTTGTTGTCTTGCACAGCTGGAGTTAAAAAATGACAGCAATTATATCTGGAGCCACCCTGCTTTGGTACAACTTGCTATGTAACATACTCCAGTTAATCAAGTAACGGCTCTCTGAGGCTTCAGACAGAGCTTGAAATGAAAACTGAGCTGCCCAGCCAGGACAGAGAGATGCTCCCAAACATATCCTGTCTAATTTCTTCAAGAGCACTTGAGTCCTGCATTTCCATCTTACCTGTCTGGATTAGACATTTTTGCTTGGTGTGCTTCAGGAGAGCACTTGCTTACTCTGTGAAGTATTTCAGTGCCTAAAATGTGCATCTTTTCTTTTTATATCCAGTCTGCTTTAAAATAAAATGCACTCTGATTTTGGAGTACAGTGCAAACCTGGAGAGCCTCGTCATTGTTAGCATAAAGAAGACATCTCCACAAGAATTACTGTGCAGAGGGCAATCTTTCTTTCTCTGGCGTTTGTGAGGTTACTGTACATAGAATTTAGCAGATAAATACCTTTTGCTTCCTGGCATTTTGGAGATCTTATTGGTATGCAGGTTATCCTGTGAGGATGGCAACTGAAAAAAAAAGAAATATGTTTTATAGCAGGGTGTAATAAAAGCCCTTCACAATGATGTAAGTGGAGTCTGACCTTTCTTTCTTATCCTGTAATTAGAATTTTTATTAACTCTTTCAAGGGCAGAGTTTTTTGAATAAATTAATGTTAGAGAGAACATTATATATAATGTAGGGAGAAAAACCACATATTTTTGATCTATGGGTTTTAAAAGTAAAATTTGAGAATCTTTTCTAGACAGGAAAAAAAAAAAAATGTATTCTTCCCAGCAACTCAACTTTCTCCACACAAAGCAATTTTGATTTACAGAAAAGAGACATTTGATACAGGCATCCTGCCTCCTCCAGAAGGAAAAAAAAATAGAAAACAAAAAAGAAGAGGAAAGAAAAAGGCATTTCTAAAAAAAGACTTCTTTCATTTTGTGAAAGAGAAGGGGAATGCATTTTAGAGAAGGGAGCTGAACTTAGGGAAAGACATTAAGGTTCTTTTGTCTGCCTGAATCTCTGGCCAGGGTAAAGTTGGGAAGGAAAGGTGATCCCTGTGGAGTTTAGCAATATACAGAGATGAGATTAGATGACTCACCACTGGAGACATGAAAAAGAGAGAAAAAGGCCTTTCCAAGGACGAGTCTTTGTAAGTGGATTAAAATATTCTCCCAGCAGACAGTGACCTCCTGCTGCCTCGCCACCCCTTACGCAATGACACACAGGGACAGAAGTGCTCCTCAGAGAGTTATCAGCAGTATTTCGTGGGGCTGCTTCCCAGTCATGCCCTCGAGTGTCCTCGTGGGTTCTCCAGGTTTGCCTGACACGACTCGCTTCGATCCCTCGGTGCGCGGAAATAAATGACATCAGATCAGGCTCTTACTGCCATCAGCCTCTTCTCTGCTGCTTTTACCATCTTAGAAGAGTGCCATGGAAACTGTTAATAAGTTCCATCCAACTCCTTGAAGCCCTACTTGTTTTCAGCTCTAAGCTGAACTACACCTGAAAAGTATTCTAAATCCTAAAAAGTAAGTTGTAGAGGTTTTGAGCAAATGTACAGCTATAAATAGGAGATTTAACTATCAACAAAGTCCTCAGTCAGTGATTTGTCCTTCGCATTCCCTATGTGTGCATAGAAAAAATATGTTCCCTACAGCTTCTCATCAAATTACACACACAATTACATCATGTTCTTCTTTTTATCACTGCCTTTTACTGTACATTATTAAAATGCAACACTGTAGAGTACAGACATGGCATATTTTTTGCACATAAAGTGTGCCTGTACCTCCAGGGGTTAGAAGGTGGATCAGATCTGTAACTTGCCTACTGATCACCTTTGGAGTTGCTTCTTAGTTATTTAGTTATTTATTTTGGTCTAAAGGGTTAGATTTAATATGATTTTATTTCATTGATATCAATTTCATTTATATCATATATCATATATATAATTTCATTTATATAATTTCATTTATATAATTTTTAATATGATAATATTTTATATATAGACCTTTAATATGTTTGGAATTTTTCAGCAGATGTAAAATGCTCAGTAATGACTGAAGTTAACCTGAGGCTTTACATGTCCCTCTTCCCCAGGAACTGCACTGAAGCTTTAGTAACAGTTGAGAATTTTATGCAAACAACTACTCTCATGAGAACTTCTCATCTTTCTGTCCTGTCTTACTCCCTTTACAATTTCTAGAGGTGTTTTAAGTCAAGTCAGACCCCTTTGCTTCCCTCTCTCTCCCGAATATCTGTTCTGGAGAGTCTACATGAAAATTTTCACAGCTGAAATGCACCAAAAGAGGAGCTGATAAAACGAAAATAAGTGGAGTGGAAATGAATCTTTAAATGGCAAGTCTGTGAAACACTGAACATGGTTATCTGACATTATGTCAGTGAGTGTTATCTCTTGAGGAGAAATGAGCAAGAGCAGTCCACACAGGAAAAGTAATTGTTGCTTTACTTCTGTCTGTTTATTTGGGATAGCTTGAACTGCCTCCCACTTCTTATTTTTCTCAGTGTGAAAAGATTAACTGCTAGAAATGCAGCCAGTAGGCATCTGACTCAAAACAAGGCTCGTTTGACCCTTGGACACAAAATATCTAATGCAAATGAAAATGAAAATCTAAGCAACCTCGAACATCACTGAGTACAAGAAATGTGCAGAATGTGGGTCAGTAGACATTCAACATTTTTAGAAATGAAAATAAAATAAACAACTGAAATCACTTGGTCAGATTAACATTTATTCCTCCATTCCACATCAGAGTATCAGATGCTGCATTTTTGTCCAGTGTGCCTGTAGCAAAAGATCTGTGGCAAAATTCTGCAGCTGAAATGTTGGGGTGGGGGGATAAAGGGGGGAAGGAGGGTAAGAGGTGCTTGATCAATACATACATATTTGTCAAAGGTCAGGTTTTACAGGAGACACAGAGTACCCAGGATGTGTTTAAGGTGTGTGACGCTGCCACATCTTTCTCTGGAGGTTACACTCACAATGTCAGGGACTTCAGCCCTGCCACTGTTTTAGTTCTGCTGTTCTGGCTGGGGGGGTTGTTGGGTTTTGCTGTTGGGGGAATGGTACCTGAAAATGCCCCAGTGTGGATGGACAGAAATCCCTCAGTCACCAGACACTTTCCTATTTCTCCTCCTGCCAAGTTGTGAAGGAAGAAGGCAGAAAAGACCAAGTGCATTCCATGTGAGGCAAAGGACGGAGAGAGGGATGCAGGTTCTGTCTCTGGAGAAATAAGACACAACAGGCCCCTGGAGCCAGGACTTTCATATCTGACTGTCCCCTACAGAAAAGTCTGTGGCTTAGAAAATGCCCTCCGAGGATGAAGATGAAATCCTTGTTAAAGTCCAGGAACAGTCCCCACGCAGGTTTTGTTACCCAGTCTTTGCTGTGTTCCGTGGGTTCCTGGAATG
>JAWWES010000006.1:12837765-12850445 GCA_035583135.1 Lophotriccus pileatus
CTTGTTAAAGTCCAGGAACAGTCCCCACGCAGGTTTTGTTACCCAGTCTTTGCTGTGTTCCGTGGGTTCCTGGAATGGTAATGGTAAAATGTTCATTGGCAACCTAAAATGTGAAAAAGGAAAGAAATTTCAGAATTTGCTCCAGTGAACATGAGAATATATAACCCCCATCACCCTTACAACTGAGGCAAGGATCACTTACTTGGAGGAGAGTAGGCAGATTATATATATATCTATTTAGTGTGTATATACATATATATTTATTTATATATGTGGGAGCTATATTGAGCTTTTCTCACTGAAATTTCATTGTCAGTGCTGAGTCCAAACTTGATCACTGCAGAAGCAGCCAGGTCAGTGAGCAGGCAGGTTGGAAGGGAGGATCCACAGAGACCCCATGAGCAAGAGACCTTGGTCCACATTTCCTGCACTGCTGCAGGAGTTTCTGCTTTCCCTGTCCAGAGAGTTATTGCAACCTGCTGCCTCCTCTTCCAAGGGAGGAAGAGACGGTCCAGGAAGAGGTGCCTGAAATTTAAAGAAGATAAATGCTGAGCTTGCCAGAAAACTATGCAGGCAATGCTCAGTGGGCTCCCAAAGTCCACCTGCCAGCCTAAAAAATATGTCTATAAATGGCAAGATGAGAAGTGTTTCACAAAGAGGTGCTCTATGGTGAGTTTTTATGTGGAACAGATACAGAGAGACACAGGAGAGGATTGAGGTAACACGAGGGACAGCCAAGGCCATTCTAAAAGACTGCTTAAAAGCACAAGACATGGTGTACAGCCACAACAGTTAGTTTTAATTGATTTATAAATTACATTAGTAGATTGTGAAAAGCCAAATGCAGTGTGGCATTTCCAGGGATCCTTCCTGTGTGGTTTGCCATGAACCTTTGCTCTAAACTTGCCGTCTCTTCCCCAGGATTCCCTCGTTCCCCCCACAAAAAAAAACCCACCAAAAGTGTGTCATAAAACCTGTTTAATTTCCTACAAAAGATTATACTAAGTGTGCTTTTAATGTAATGATGTCAGTGGCGGATGATAACATGTATTAGGTAGTGCAAACTGCTGATTATCTGTCAGGATAAATCTGTTTATTTCAGAAATAGCAGCCTGACAACCCCCTGTTGTTAATCATGAAAGTACATGCTAATGCCAGGTACTGTTTGGTTGGAGTCTCTCAGAGGAATGTGTTTGTTAGGTTTGTGCTCTGACAGTCTTTACACTGAGTTTTGCAAATTTTCTGTCCATATTTTTTTCTTTTCCATGTGTTTTTCAGTCTGAGGCCACAGCCAAGCTGCTGATCCACAGCGGAGGGTCACAGCAGTGCAGAGACAGGAGTGACTCGTGGAAAGGGAGAGTGGATTAGAGGATTACACAGTGGTTCAGGCTGTGCCCATTGCTGGGCTCATCTTTAGTAATTTCAGCACAGACCCATTAGTGATAAGCACCAAAAAAAGCCAAAGCAAGGTTGGAGGGGTTTATTTCCGCAGGAGGCACTCCTCTTCTGTTTATTTATTTCTCAGCATTTACAGCAATTCCTAATTATATCCCGAATTAAAAAGACCATTTCTAGATGATGCTCATACCACTCCTTTTTAATGAGAGAAATGGCAAAGTGAGCCAGGCAGCTTTTATAATGCTGTGAATTTGACCCAGAGTTTGTGCTGTAGAAAATGACAATTCTGTGTTTTGAGTGAAACATAAATGGAATAGTGAGGAAGAGTTTGTCAAACCTGGGGTGAAGAGGTGTTTTTGTCTGACTTCACTGCATTTGGATCATTTCATGGAAACCATAAAAAGCTGAATAGCATAATAAAAATTGATATTTATATTGACATTTCAGGATTCTAAATAGAAGCTGAGAAAGCCTAAACAGACTTTGGTATCTCTGCAGCTGCTCCTCCAAACCCGTCTGAGCTCTGACTAATTCACTTCTTCTCCCCACACACCCTCAATTGGCCCTAATATAAACATCTCTCTCTGAAGCAATTTCTTCCTGGAAGATTATGCACATCTTCATCTTAATTCAGAATTTACATGTGTACTTTGCATATTTTTGCATCAGTATGTGTGGTTTAAATTAGATAAAGGTCACTGTCATTCATAATCAAGAAGAAGGTGTATAAAAGGTCAGGATTCAATAAAAAAACCTGATTAGATGTAGAGGTTTGTTCATGTGATTCAGTATATCATTGGATAAGTGGAAATCATGAGTCAACAAATTAACCTTGGTATAATGGGTTACTTGCTTCATTAGGATCAGAAATGAGATTCACAATTTTTTTTCCAATATACTCTGTGTTTGTCTCCATAATAAGGAGAAATACCATGGTGTTAGCAGTTACATAACTGAGTATTTTTATAATTTAATTTGGCTTAAAATGTAACACAAAGGACAAGTCTAATGTTTAAATAAAGGAACCGAGGCACCAAATAAATTTACCATGCATATAAATATCAGTGGAATAGAAATTAGCCACTGTAGGTAAGTTAATGTAACATAATGGCTTTTATGTTTCATACAGGCTTTAGCAGAAATGTTCTCTGGGACAGAGGATGTCACAAGTGGAAGGAGTCCATATGTGCAGAAATCCAGCCTAGGAAAGACAGCGTGGTTTGTCCCAAAAACTCCACTCCAGACAGGAGAAACTGGAGGCAGTTTTTGTGACTCCACCATGAGCTTTTCCAAACAGTTTTTTGCCAGTGGTTTTGGGATTTGGGGTGTCGGTTTTGTTTGGGGTTTTTTTGGCTGGAAAACATTGCAACTTTTTCAACCTGTGCCATAGCAGAAAAGTCTACTAGGAAAGCAACATTACAATTAAAATAGTTATACATGTCAATGTTTCAGACATTGTGTATTTCTTTAAGCTTTCTTCACGTCTGTGTAGAATAAATATCAAGTTACTACTTGTTCATTTTTTTCCCCCTTGGGCAGCATTCTGTACCTATTAAATCTGAAGTATGAAAGAAAATTAGACTTGCCTGTTACCACTATAAACTTACACCCAATGGTTTTCAAATAAGATGTAGGTAATCTCTCTTCTGTAAACTCAGAGACTTGGAGCTGCTCATAATTAAAGCTGCAAGAATCACAATATAAGCTGGCTCTTTTCTGACGTTCATATGCCCCATTCTCTCACAAAATGTGATGGAAAGAAGACACACTGAACCATGGTAAGCTTTCCTTATTTACAATAGTGTTCAGATTTTATGCAGTTTTAGTACAGCAATAACATTCCTCCTTCATCTCATCCTTTGAAGGTCAGGTGGGTATGAGCAGGACTTTCAGATGGGGCTTTAGTGAGTGAGGTTGGAGTATCTGCTCCTGATCATTCAAAGGGTGGAATAACTTTTTGTAATAACTCAGCTTAGCTTACTGTAACTCCCAACTTCTGCTGCTTCTCCTTCGTGGGTTTATAAACCTGAGAGATCCCACTCACAACTTACAGAGTTCCACTGTAGGCCAGCTCCTGATGTATGCTGGCCTGGGAAGTCCCAAGGTGTAGGAGCAGCACAGGAGTGCCTGGAGGTTGTACCTCGATGAGGGGGGCACATAAATTACCAGTGCACTGTTGGAGCAAATCTCATCCTCCTGAAACCCTGAGCTGCAGCTCACATACAAAACTGGCCTGGGTCCTTCTGGATGTCACTGAGCTAGAGGAGGTGTTTCAGGAGTGTCTCTGATGGGACTTGAGCAGTGGTGGGCATTCAGACCACAGGGCAAGCCAGAACTAGCCCAAGTCCAAATGCATGACATGTATGTTGGGTTCTCAGTGTTTGATGATTCACTCCAGACCTCTCTTGAGTGGCAGTACTTACTAAGGTACCATATCCTGAGACATATCTACACAGGGAGTTGGCACTAGACAGAATTCTCCAGCTCTAGCCCTTATTTCAGCATTAGGAGCTCTTAGTGTGTTCATTAGTTCTCGACTCTTGCTGCAGACCTGACATAGAAGGTAACTTTGGCTGCCTCATTAAACCCAGGAAACGATACAGATGAAGGGATGCTCTTTCTGCACTGTGACCACCTCCTGGGGCTGTCAGCTGATGAGGACCTTGCTCTTCTCTCAATAATATCTGTAATAATATCTGTAATAATATCACAGTAACAACCAGAATTGGGAAAAATCCCTTCTGCTCCACTGAAGCTGAGGAAGTGACCTGGGACACTGGGCAGGACAATCTGGTGCACAACTTCTGGGTGGTGTCAACAAAGCTCAGCCAGAGGAGTTCTGTAGACAGTGACATTGCTATTCCAGCCAGTTTGGGGTAGCAAAGTGGGAGGTAACATGCAGGCAGGTGAGAGGAAGATTTATACAAAATGACCAGACTCCTTCAGAGTCCTCTCCACAAAGCAGTGTGGCATCAGCAAATCTGCAATTAGGCTGCTCTGAGAGGAGGGGAATTTCTCTTGCCCTTGCAATATCTGGGCTATGATTCCCTTCCCACTCCAACTTACTTTGGCTGCACAGATCTGTCATACAGTGACTTGTTTAGCCCATTGTGCCTGTGCTGGGATCTCTGTGAAAACAAGGTGTTGAAAACCAAGAACCTCCTAGTTCTGACTCTGGTGTATAAGGCACCTTTGGAAAAGTCACCCAGGTGAATTTTTCCAAACTTAGACTTGTGAATTTAAATTCCATGTTTAAGCATCCAAATTAGTGGTCTGATTTTAATGTGTGCTGACACTCACATTTTCAATTGACTTCAAAGGGAGTTGTGAGTTCTCAGAAGTCTAAACCTATGAAAATCAAGCCAGTTAGAGACTCAAACTTGAAAGGTTTCTCCCATACCATTATTGTTATTTGCATTGCTTCAGTAGCTTGACACCCTAGTTATAGGACTAAAGTGCTAGGCACTGGATTTTATATCTCTTTTGCTATATGTAAAACCTGGCCCACAAAGATGTTGTGGTGATTGTTTTGCTAATGTTTGTATACAGCTTTGAAAAATAAATGCTTTGTAAATACAGAACATAATTATTCATGGAAGAAAATAGTATGTCTATTATCCATTCCTTTTTGAAACAAGTTCTGTGGATTTGGATCCTGTCCTCAGAAAGCGGAGCTGATACTGCATTCAGAATTCATAATATAAAATATAGGGGCCAAATTCATAATTTGCTGTTAAAATACATGCTGTACCTGTAGTAGTTTGGACAGCAAGCAGAAATTAAATAGTCTCATGCTGTGATCCATTTGAACAGAAATCCACAGCATTCAACAACTCTTACACAATCCACAGAGAAATTAAGCAGGATGATGGACCACAAAGCTCTCCTTGGAAACTTCTGTCTTATCCATACCTCTTTATTTTGGTTAAGCTGATTCCTTCCTACAAAACAGCAGACTCTTTTTAACTAGGACCTCTGCAAAGGTTTCTCTGTTTTTCCTGTGGATTTGATATCTCAGCCTCTTGGAACACCTTTGATGAAACCATGTTCTTCATAGAATACAGTTCCATCAGTGCTGACAAATGCCACAAATGGTGACAATTTAACCAGTGTATTCTCTGGAAACAAAACCAGGAGAGCTACTGGTAACATATTGGTGTTTCCAGAACAGAACTTATAGGGACAGGATTTTTGTTTACACCTTTTTGATACCACAGTCTTTAACAACACAAAATTAAAAGGACGCATTTTCATTTTGACCAGGTGTTTTATATCAGTTTATCCTGTTTGCTGGGGGTGTGGCCTAAGAGACCTGGACACAGGCACTTTCCAGGTCTATCAAGTCAGGTGTGAAGTGTTATTGTGTGTAAAAGTGCAGGTTGGTGGTTTCTATTTAAATAAGACACGGTTTAAAAACATACCCTGACTGATTAATAAGTTTGTTCATGCAGACCTTCATTCAGACATCAGGAATAAGTGCTCTGCCTGCTTGATGAATATCCAGGCTAAACACAAATGTTGTTATTTGTCAAATAGTAACTGTTTTAATGGGCAATTCTTCAGGATCTTTAGCAGCTATAAATTGATCTCCAGAACTCAGATGTCACAGCATAGTCCCAGTGTTTCTAGGAATCCAACTTTAGGGAAAGTATAGTACAAAAGAAGGACATGCTTTAATTCACTCCAGGGACAGAGTATATTAGGCATAGTAATGAGGATTTTTGCAACAAGTAAAGGATATTATTTTTCTACAAAGCAGATAATACAGTAATCAATCTGGACAGTCATTGTATATCTTCCAATACTTAGGATTTTAATAAAAGTAATCATCAGGAATTCTATTTAGACTTTCAGACCTTTACAACTTGAACCATTAAGAACAATGATACATGATTTTAATCTGTATGGTGTAAACTGATTGATTTCTTGCTTGTAAACTGCACACTCTTCAGATAGATCAATTTTCACATTTACTATATCCAATTATTTTCTGTTTCCTTCTGGCTTTAAAAGGCATAGATCATTTGGGGGCTCCTTTTTTTTTAACTGACACTTCCTTGACAGCTAATACAAATAATAATAATTAAAAAAAAAAACAACTGTAGAATAAATAAGTTGTGTTTTATCAAAGATTTAGCACAAGTGTTTATGTCCTGTGAGTGCTTCCTTTATCTTGCAGTCCGAGGTAACAACATCAATAAATCAACATTCTCTGCATTTCATACCTGATGTTCTTGGTGATTCCAAACCTGGTCTAGGCACTGAATGGAGGCTGCCCAAAAATGAAGAGAAAGACAAATGCTCCCGAAAAAAGGCCCCAGAGACATATCTAGTGTGAGATCTGGGAAAGGCTCTCCTCTTGAGGCTGCACAGGGAGAAATGTGATGACAAAGGCTCGCAGTTCCAGCAGGTTCCCCTGGAATAGTACTTCAGAAACGTGAGGTGTGAAAGAAAGGCAATCTGTGCCAGCTACTGATTAAATTTCAGTCATCTATCCAAAGCAGTCCCTAGCTGCTTGTAAAATGCTCCATGTAATTACAGTAACTACAGTTTTTAAAGCAATTTACACATTAGCCTTTATCTTGGGTCTCTCTTGGTGGGTGCCTTTCTTCTTTGGAATCAATATCCTTACAATATATGTTAATAAGTTACACAAATTTGAAGCCAAAGAGACTTTAAAAATTCCATCTCCAGTATTTTACTCATGGATTCCTCTTGGCTTTTGGAAAGCTTAACTGTAATAAAATACCACTCTCTGAATGTTTAGCTAACACTGTTCAGTGACCCCATCAGTAAGTCACAACCAGATTTAAAACTGTTCAGGAGTTAGGAGTTGATGCAAAATCAAACCAGGATATATTAAAATGCTGCCAGGATAAAACAATATTAAGGGCTAAACTTTGTCCTTTGCTAGTTACACAGGTGAAAATGTCAAACTTGGCAAATCCTTTCAAAACTTGGTGCGTCCTAATCTTTCCAATCTTCCTCTAGTCTTTGGACATGGAAGATTTTGCTAATGTAGGAGTCCCTTATGTAGTTACAGGATGAACATTGGCCAAATAAAAGGGGTCTGGCTCGTCGCTTTGATATTCCAATTTTAACCTAATGTAAGTGTGAATTTTGGAAGGAAACAAAAATGGCTTTTTTGTTCAAGTTCTACTGGCTGAAAACCAGAAGAAATGCAAGGAGTGAATCAAACTCCTCACAGTCAGTAAAGCTGTTGCCACCAGGGCTGCCCAGGTAGCTTTGCACTTCTGTGGTGGTGGTTGTTGTTTTATTCTGTTTGCTCAAGGTGCCTTTGGTGCCTGCCAAGCACAGAAAAGCTCCTGAGTTATTCTGCACTCCCTTGTTACCAAGGCTATTATCCTAACTGGGGCTAACGGGATGAAGCACATGTGTGTTTGTGCAGGAGAACTGGGGTCACTGGAGATAATCCAAAAAGTTGTTCCCCGAGGGATTATCTAGGATGCTGTTTTCCAAAACCGTCACATCTCAGTAAAAGGGCAAAGCACTTGTAGCTCTTGTGATTGATCCTCTGTCAAGTCCTGATTGCTGTCACCAGCAGGTTACATTCCTTCAGCGGAGCAGTAGGTGCTGCTGAATTTTAAGCTAAACCAGTTAGGCTTCCAGTGTCATATTCCCTTCCTTATCTCATCCCATACTTCATCCTCGCACATGAAAAGAGATAAATTTGTAAGTGAAAAGAGAAGATGACATGTGCAAGATCCTTGTGTGGTGTGTGTCACCATACCTGAAAATTAGTGCTCCCCACCTCTAATACTGTATTTGGGCCTGAGGAGTTTTCATAATTTGGTTTATAGGCCCTGCAACCACTTAATTTCCTTGGGCTGAGAGGGAATGGAACAATTCATGTAACAAAGGTTAAATACAGGCTTTAGTGGCCTGTTGGACAAAGCTGCAGGTTTAAGATTCTCATGAAATAACAGGTTTTTTTCAACCTGATTTTGAAATGCAATGCTTGCTTATGGCTCTGTCCAAAGACTCTGAAGCCACTCTTGTACCATCAAACACCCTCGGTTTGTTGGGTTGTGGCCAAGAAGGGATAGTGAACCCTGCCTTTTCAGAGCACTCTCTGTATTTCTCTTATTCCCTGTTGGCTGTCAGTCTTTGGAAGTGTTCAGTGAATAGACCCATAGTTGTCAGATACTCCATGCCTTTTTCTAGAGAAAGTCAGAGATTTTTTATATTTTTCCAGAGAATCCTGGCATTTGTAATTTATTCACATTAATTAATTTATTTTGATTAAATACCTAGGTTTTTCAAAGGCATTTACTTTCAGATACATCTCTTAGTAAACCTGGGAGAAATCCACCCACTTTCATCTCCTCATATCAAGGTGTAAGATTTGAATCAAACATTCACTTTCTGGTTTTGGATTTTCCATTATCAACTCCTGTTTAAAATGGTTATCAGTTAACTACTGAATTTTGCCCACGTTCCCTTTTCTCCAGCATTTAGAGAAAGACTTGTGTCACCTGTAAATGAGGAGCTGACTTCCAGGGCAAGCCAAGCAAGCACTGCAAGGAGGCAACACAGCTTTTTGCAAAGCTGTGGCCACAGCCTCTGTTGGTCATTTCAGTTATGGAATGTTTAGGGGCAAAGTGTCCAGGCCAAATTTAGCAAAGTCTGTAATGGCAGCAGGAAAATGCTGTCTCTGGAAAATTCTCTCCTCTTTGGATGGTGGTTCATTTTTAAAAATTACTGTCTAGGTGACTGAGTCTTCTATTATCTTTAGTAAAGAGAGTCCTGGAGGTGAAAGGCCCTTTCCAATAGCCCTGTTCTGACTCCCAGATTTTAACCCATCTTTCTCCTTATGAATAACGTGCAGAAAGCTTGATACCCTAAAATGTTCACATAAACATTCCCAAATAACCTCACGTTTTCCATACTCATGAATTCCATTATTTCATACACCAGTAAAGCAACTGATTCATCCCTGCTACTCTTTGGCTGCTCTTTTGCTACTCTTTTGCCCTCTAATATAATGTTTGAATCAGGAATCGTTGGAGTTCTCATTAGGTTTGTTGTGGGGTTTTATAATGAATTCTTTTTCGCAAGCTGGAGAGTCTTTTGATTTTTGCTTGCATATTCATAGAAGAACTATGTCATAAACAAAGTCTAAATCTGGCACTACTCTCTTACTAAGCCATGCTAAGACTGTGTTGTATCTTTCTACACTTTACCTCATAAAGAAAACAATGTCAATGCCAACTGTGGAAGGTGAAGAAGGTTGCTATTTAAAGAGCCATTTTCTGGCACATGCAGCACCATCAGAGGCACATCATAAACAAAGAGAGTGGACACTGCTTTTCTTGCACAGATTAAATTCTGCCCTGGCCTGTCCCAGCAGAAAGGACAACACACTTCTCTGTGCAGGACTGCAGCTGCTCAGTAGAAATGCATGTCCTGCTGGATTTACATACGTAGAGATAAGTAAAAAATACAGATATTTTCAGAGTCCTTTTTTTAACCCCCACTCTCCCTTTAACACAAATGCTCACATGAATCAGTGAGACTTCTCCTGTCACAGTGAAAAGCAAAGCACACATTGATAGATAATCCCTGTGAACACCCTGGTCAAGCACCACGTTCAGGCTTAGCTGATACCTCTCATTCAGTGCAGGCATATTTGCTTAGGGTAGCAAATATATTCTGGATCTCCTAATGATGTGGAACTGAATTCTTTATCTCCCCTGCTGCTAGCTTGCTTTTAAGGCAGAACTGGACACATGCATGACAACCAAATAGGTATTTTGTAAATCATATTTAACTTAGCTACCTTTAAGGAAAGTTCCAAACCACACGTTGTGCAGCCCCTGCCAGAGATTTTATCGAGCTTGGCTGGAAAAACAACTTAATGCTACATTCTTCTTGCCAATCAGCACGAGAGAATGCTGCTTTTTTCTCTACTCTCAGTGAACAGGCCACTATTACAGGTAGAATTTTGACTCAGAGTTACCATGGGCTTTCTTAGGGTACTTACAGAAATGTCAACAATAATACATAATCACTGTCATGTGAAATAATTGATTAGCTGATCAGTTCCCTATTCTATTTCTTTAATACATTTTCCCCAAGAATAATGATTATATTTATAGAAATATAATAATTTTCCATGCTAAAGCAAAATGGTATTTGACATTAACAAAAGGTCAGGTGTCAGACTTGAAACCACAATGAGTATTGCTTTTAAAGATTATTGAATTAAGAGATACATATATTTGACAAAGTATAGAATTCCAATAACTGCCATAGTAGCAGTGCCCTTTTACATGCCATGGATTTATTGACATTTGCTAACTGTAAAAATGCAAAGCAGTTTGCATGTAATAGGCACCATCAATTTCAAAAATAAAAGTGTCTCTCTGAGGAACATGTCTGTTTTCCCTCTGACTTTGCACGCACACACTTGAACACTCAAGCACTGTCTGTGCATCCCACTGTGACTGTGGTTCATAAGAACACACATGTTCACTTTTTGGAGGCATTTTTGCATCCTTATGCAGTAATAAACCACACCTTTGTATTTTGTTTAGCAAAACAGGGATCTTGCTCTGCAAACGTGATCCAAGACCTTGCAGGGGGATTAGTTCAAGTGAGTGATGGGGCAGCACCAGAGCCTGGCTGTGCTATTTGCCCACCCCACAGACCTGTCAGGTTGGTGTGACTGACTGGCTCAGCTGAAGTCCCAGGCCTTTTAAGGGTCAGAATCACTGCTGGAATTATGCCAGAGCTTGCCTGGAGAAAACACCAGCGCTCCAAGAAATGCCAGTGTGTTTCAAGCTGGGAGGACAGATTAGCTAAAAAGGATTTTTAGCACTGATAGGTTTGAATCATAACACTGTGCAAACATAGCACCTTTTATGTGTGCTTGTGTTAATAAGAATAGAAAAGCCACAGAGAAGGAGGCTCCTGTTTCACAAAGCTACCCCACATTACTATAAAACTCTTACAAGGAGAAACCATTTATTAACCAAATGGGCTCACTTTCACAATTCATCTGCATTTTCAAACAATTTTAATTGGTAATAGCAGAGGAGTTTCTTATAACAGGAGGTCTTGAGGGGTTTGTTGTGGCTGTGTGTTTCTTTTAAATTTGCAATGCCTCTGTCAGTATTTAGTGACAGCCCAACCAAAATTCCCAGATTGGGCAGTTCCACGTTCAGTGGTTAAATGAGAGAGATTTTAACCTAAAAATCTGCCATTTCAAGAGTTTCCTATATGTGGGATGTGGATTCAATGGAAGGTGGCTGTCTGACAGCTTTTCTTTAGTCATCATCCACTTGTCATCAGCCAGGGTGCCTTTCAGGGTGCCCTTAACCCTTCCTGTGCTCATCCTTTCTGGACCCTTTCAGCTTCTGGTCTCGCTGCTTCTGATAACCACAGGGCTGTTCTCTGGACTATTTTCAAACATGGGTGCCTTAACAGTACTGCCAAATCTTGCATTTGGTCTATTAAATCAGCACTTAGGCAAATAAAACGGTCATTTGAGCGACGATTTCAACACACTAATGAGATATTCAGATGTCAGTGACTGAAAAATACACAGTGGCCTTTTGAATTTAAGCCAAGATTGGTTTTGAGTTATACTGAAAAGGTTTAGGACTTTATGGAAGGATCAAAATACTTTCTGCATTTATCTTAGTCTTTCTGGGAGAGAAGCACATGGGATTAGAGTTCTTTGTGAAGTCTTCACTGGTTTTTGATGTAAAACTTTCTTTGCCATCTTATTCATTAACTGCATTTTGGCTCCTGTGCAGGTCAAAAAGCACCTTGTGCAGACATCCTCACTTTCACTCTCATGCCTCACAGTTCTCACCATGACACAAACCTGTTCCTGTACAAAGGCTTACGTCACTTCTGCTGCCACAAAACTGCATTTTCCTGCTCTGTGCCTGCCTTTTTGGGTCCCGTTTCTCTCTCTCCATCATCAAAACCAAGGTTAGCTGAGCCTAGAGGGATCTGTATTAGAAATAAGTTTTGGCAGACACCCAGACCAGCTTTTCTTTCATCTAAATAGTTTTGTTCATATAGATATCATGTCTTTAATTTTTATTGTTGTTCTTTCCTTTTTTACATATTCATAAGTTTCCTAAAAAATGTCAAGACAATGAAAATATTGCAGATAATACTTATCACAGAGATGAAAAGTCTCTGTTAGGCTTTGCTGTTCTTAGAAGGTTAACTAGAAAATGTATCTTTAATTATGACTGTGACTTTCAAGAACTAAACCAAAGTATGAGCTACTCCATGCCATTCTT
>JAWWES010000006.1:12851849-12864243 GCA_035583135.1 Lophotriccus pileatus
CAGTGCCCTCCCCGAGGGCTGGCCATGCTCTCATTTGCTTCTCAGGACTGTGGGTGTTCATTGAGATGGAACCAGAATAACAAGGATAATGTATACTTCTCTCCCTGCTTTGGTTCAGAATTAAGACTCAACAGGGAGCTGTGGAAACACTGCAGAGGATGGTGATGTTGCTGATTGTTGATGATGTTGGTGATGTTGCTGCCTCTGCAGGTAACAGAGAACTCCAGTCTAACAGGGCAAGGGGTGAGGGAAAATCTGTTCTGACATCATCAGGCTAATTCCTGTGTGCCTGAACTGCACTGTCCAAGAACAAAAGTCCTGTGGGACAGCCTTGATCACACTGGCCATGCTGAAGAAATAACTATATTGTAAAACCACCACCAACACACATCCCCCAGCCCTGAAAAGCTCATTGCAACTGCTGCACATAAAGCCAGGTGGTTAATTTATGGTCCAAGGTCACATTATTCTGCAGCCAAACCCATCTCTGCTGATGAAACTGGTATAAAGATCAAGGATAAACAGTGAACTGTTTAATTTTCAGACAGTCAAATTACATGAACAAATGTGTCCGTGCTGGTTGTGATGAACGTTCAACTCCTTTCAAGTCCTGATCATTTTGTATCTTTCTACGTTGGATCTGTCAATGGATTCTGTTGACATTTGATGACAGTGAAGATTTATAACTAAACAAGTCACTGAAAAAGTCACTGACCATGTTCTCTCTAATTTGTACAACTTTTGTTCCCATTTGTTTTATAACATTATCTTTCAGGAGATGGCTCTTGTTGTGTGTTTCACTATGAAGTTAGAAATCCATCTGTCTTGTGAACACCTCCCTCCCAAAACCCCTCACTGAAGTTTTCCCTACAAGAAAGGGAAAAGAGGCCTGTGCTGTTGCTGAGACATACCATGCAATCCCAAATCTAGACAAAAGACAGCAGCACTGAGACCAGGGATGTTTCTGGAGGCCCAGGAGTCTCTAGGTACTTCACAGAGAAAGTTATGTGGAAGAGTAATTTAGAATTACCTCACAGGCACAAGTAAACATACAAACAACTCCCTCTACCTTTCTGAAGCATTAGGGCTCAAGTGGAACGTTATTTTATTTTGGTCCCAAGTGCTTTGATGGATATGATCTGGTATCTGCTGAAAAGACTCCTTTCACACTACTAACAAAACACAATTGAAGCTCACATGTTTCTAAATTAAGATTACAGGGAACACTTCAGCAGCTGATTGTGATTTTGATTACAGATTTCCACAGATGATTAAAAATAGTAAGAACCCCTTTATGGTACTTCACAAGTTTCACGTAGACAAAGAAATTGTCCCGTGCCAGTCACTCACATGCTGGGGCAGGAGCCTGTTAGAGCAGCAGAAAGTCAATTTTCTGTCTTTCCTATCATGTGTTGGGGCAGCTCAGCCAGTTCCTGACACAGATCAGCACAAGTCACTCCAGCAAGGGCAGGGACAGGAAAGTGGAGAAGTTCAACAGGCTGCGAGATCATAAGTCCTGCTGAGGTTCAAGAGGGACAAATCCTACCCTCTAGAGACCACCCTGAGAGGCCATGCCTATGCAATGGTATAATTTAATCTATGAAGAAATGTGCCACTAGTAGCAGAGAACATGACATATGTGGAACATAAGACCTTGGGGAAAGTTCTCGAGTTAACATCAGTTAGATAACATTTCTCATTTAAACACCTTGTATGTAAGAAAAATAAACTGAAGACATTCTTACTCTTTACTCAAAAAAGCATGGGAGAGAAATATGCATTCTCATGCCTGGACATTGAAGGAATATGTAGGTTATAAGACAGGTGGGGAGAAAAATCACAGATTCTTTTCAATCCACCCAGTTCTGAAGGCCTGGAAATCATGAATGTCCTCTTGTAGCCAATTTGAGAGCCTACAGGATACAGAGGAATTGTGCTGATAGTGCCTTCAGGGATAAATGCAAAGCTCATTCTCAGCCAGGTGATCTGGTCAGGTAATGCAGTCCTTTTTCTGCACTGTACATGTACAGCCTTTCTCAGCCTCCCTCCTCCAGCCCAGATTTCCCTCTACACTGCCCTGAAATCCTGGGCTTCGACTCAGATCTCTCCAAGTCTGTTTGGCTGAGGAATATCCTCACTCCCTGCAGTTCAATACCCTCAGCAGGGCCCTAATTTGCTGCCTGAGTTAACTTCATCCAGGCCATTGGGCACTTCTAAATCCCAGCCCTGGGACTTCATGATATTCTTAGTTTTATTTTATTCTAAAACCCCCAGTGCCTAAGGTTGTCAGATTGTGGGACTTCCATTTCTTAGTGATAACACAAGCCCCAAAAGCTAAAAACACGAGAAATAAATAAGAATCCAAATTATAGTTGTTGAAGGGGGTTTAATCTCGTTATTTCTGGGACAAGCCCTTGATTTTGCTGGAAGCATAAATCATAATTGTTGAACACTTGGCTATTCTGCACCACTCTGCTAGGAAAAATATTATTGCAAGAACATGAATTTTATCATATTTCATCTTAACCCATTATTCCTTGTGTTTCAAAGCAAAATGTCAGGGCTCCTCCTGCTATTACTGTCTACTCTTTCCTGTTTGGTCGTGTCTGATACCTTGAGAGTGGTACTGTTGATGCCAACTCAGAAACCGAAGCACAACTCATAAATTCTCGCTCCCAAATGACATGTAATGCTTTGCAATGCCTAAAAACCTGTTGTGGAGGTTTAACTGACAAACCTAAGGCCAGCATTCACCTCCAAGAGAACACACAGAATGACAGGAATGCTTAAAATTATCTCTGAACAAATGGCAAAATGGGAGTGGAGGGGGGGGTGGTTTTCTTTTAACTGGATTTCTTCAGTCTGCTCCATAGCCCAGTGTTTGTTCACGTCATAAAAATGCTTAAGAAATTAGAATAGATTTTGAAATGAAGATCCATCCGAGCTTCTCTGGAGTAATACTCAGACTTAGTAAACAATTACATTACACAAACCAACCGTCTGAACAGAAATGATAATTAAAGTAATGCATCGGTGTGCTTCATTGATTTATGAATTTGTTTAATGATTCCTGTTAGAGCAGCAGAAGCCATTATGCATTCACTGACTTTAAGAGACAGTATATAGTCGTGTGACCTTTCGCTAAAGAAGAAAAGTAATATTCCTGAGCAACCAAAAAAAATTGTAAAAGAAGTGTTGTTATGACGAACTTTACAACAATTTGAAAATCACATCCCAAACCCATTAATTTTCTGTAGCACAAAGTTGTTCCCGTTTTCCACAGTGCTGTTCAGGAAAGAGTGGAGGAATTTGCCTAGTCAGTGCTTGCATGTTGGATCCTGTCAGAAACAAAGAGAAGAAAGGAATCCAAGGCTAAATTTATCTGCCTTTGATTCAGATTCAACCCAACCAAGCACCCCAGGTTCCTGGCTTACAGACAGCAGCCCACACTGCCCACTCAGTCACTGTTATGTTGGTGCTTGGAGTGCCCACCCAAAACCAGAGTTCTGCTGTGTGGATGGGGGTTAACACCAAAATGCACCTCTGACCCAAAGTGCTCGTGACCCAGGCAGGCAGCTGGGGAAAAACCCAAGCACACAAATAATTCCTGCTGGAAACCAGGGAGATTTTACTCCCTGTCTCAAGCTAATTCTCAGTGATACTGAAAATGTCACCCACAAAGAACGAGCAACTCTATTGTGTTGCTGGGGTGGAGATGGGCAGTTTGAGCAGGAAAAGGTGAAGTCCATTATCCAGGTCTGTGAGGGAGTTTTGTGGTAAAAAGGAGTCTTAAAAAACAGGACCACAGGTTTTTGCAGCATCCCTGCTTCCCTGCCACAGACATGCTCTGCTCTGGCCACAGAAGTGCTGAGAGGCTCTTCTCCCAGCCAGGGGGTGCAGGCATTAGTGCTGCTGAAATCCACACCAGGTACCACCAGTGAACAGCAGGGGATGCCTTCAAACGTTGGCACAGCGGGAAGCATCCTGAGAGGAAGGGAGGAGGAGTCTTTTAAATGAGCTGTTGTAAACCAAATGGAAGGGTCCAGAGGGTGCATTTGACATTTATCTGTCTATTTCCTTGCTTTTGTTGTTTTCTGTCACTGTCCTATCATTCCATTCCCCTTGATTTTTGTGTAAACTTCCTTGTTTGTTTGCTTTTCTGATAACTTCTAGAGTAAACTACTCCTTCACAAGAGAAAATGCAGCTGGGAAGAAGGGGTGGGGGGAGGGTTTCTGGCTGAAATACTTTCTACATGGCATCATCAGAGTTGTTTGTGACTTTGAGCACCCTGAAACATTTGTTTGTCTTGCTTTCTTTCCTTGCTTTTCACAGTCCTTTTCAATCTCCCAAGCAGCTGATGGAAGGAGAGAGAATCCCCTACAACACTAAACACATTTCGTTATTTACTGTTAAATCTCTATTTTCCCACATAGCAGAGATTGCACATGTCAATACATCTTTTTAATTGAACGTGGAACTTGTCACATCAGGTTGTAAGTCCCTTGAAGTTCCAGAGCCCATTTTGAACTGGGTTGACACTTCAAAGAAAAAAAAGGAACAAGTATGGAAAGCTCTTTGAATCGCAGAGAACCAAATGAGAACACTCCATCAGACATCAGTCTTCAATTAGGCTTTTCCCCTGTGTATTTTGTCTGCAAAAATCTATAAATGACTTTCAGAATTGCATCATGATGATCTACAGACCAACTCCTTATCTCTTATTGTTTCAGCAGCTCCGCTCATTCAGGCCACTGGACTTTTTTGTGTCAATGCAGAGGTGGATGAGAAAGTGAATTTAGCAGGGGACAGACCCTCAGTCCCAGAATTGGGCATTGCCTTGGTGGTACTTTTTGTCATTAGCTGATTGCCATTCACACTCAGTAGGTGAGCAACAGGAGGGTTTACAGGTGGAAGTGGGGGATGGTCCTACTGTAATTGTTAGGAATCTATTGATTTTGTGTTGTGACAAATGTTGCTCTTACTCTAACAGAGACCCAAAGCTTTACAGTTCTTGAAAGAGAGTAAGAAGGTAAGAAAAAGGATATTCTGATTTACATGGTTTCAGGTCTGGATAAATGATGACTATCACTCTTTATAATACCAATAATAGGAAAGCACCATGAACTGCTGAAGTATTTCAAAGATGTGTAACAGAGCAAGGAGAATGTACAACAGGAGGAGGAGGAATGGAAAGGTCAGAAGACTTCTTTTGCCCTGTGAGGACCCAGCCTTGTCCAGAAGTGCTATTTCAGATTTGGGTCTCTTTCTGTACTGCACACATTTAAAGCCAAGACAGATATTGTTTCAGGATTCAAACTGTTGTGCAGCACCAGTTTGGAACTGTGAACTCCTGCTGCAGAACCTGAGTTATCACATAGCTCACTGCCTGTCTTTGGAACATCCCCAGTTGGTGTGGATTTCCCAGGACTCCCACTCGTGCTTATCTTTACACACTGCAGGGAGCTGCACCCATGTTAGGAGGGCTCTTTTACTGCAGGTTTACTGTGTATCAGGTTAAGTACTTTAATAACTCCTTGATGGATCACTGAGCAAGCAGCACCAGCGCTAGAGTTTATCACCACTGCTGGCAGTGACAGGCAAACCCTTCTCAGTGTTGGTAGGACCACAGTCAGACACAGTCTGAAACGTAGCAACAAAAAATTTGACTGAGATTCCCCTTGAAAGAGCAGTTTGCAAGCAGAGTTTTGAGTGAAAGCGGAGTATCAGTGTGAGTGTGCGACTTATTCAAGCTGTCAATCTCTCTGTCTCGTGTCTGTTAGCGTGCCCAGCCCTACTGTTATTGTTTGTTTGCATGTTAACCAAAATGTGGGCCCACGTTTCTGCAGCACACACGCTGCTGTGCTGAGCAGCTCCCGGGAATCAGATGTGATCCAGGGGTATGTGGCAGTCAGCTCCCATCAGGAAAAGCTTCCAGCGTGGGCTGAGGGAGCTCGTTCTGCACCTGCCTCCCCTCACCTCTTCAGGTGGCAGGTACTTCTGTATCACTGACTGAAACACGGACTGTGCGCTCGGTAAGCTACTTAAAGACAGAAAAGTGCATCCAGACAGGCTTGCCAAAACAGTGAAAACAACTTAATTTTAGTGTTTGACATGTTCCTAGCCGTCAGCTGTGGGTAATGAGGAACTACACAACCTGCTTCAGAGATAGAGGCATCTCTTAAATGTCTGGGCCAGAAACAAAAACAAAGTTTAGTGTAGATGATGTAAAATATGAAGTCCGGGAGCAGCGAAGCGAAACAGAGAAAAAGCAAATCTGAGCTATTAAATGACAAAAACATGCAGCATACTGACGAAGGAAAGAGATTTGGGAGATTACTGGAAGAGAAATGTTGATGTCTTCCACTATGTGACTGCATTAGAAAAGGCAAATATGAAGGATAAACCAACCCCAGAGACAAGGAAGCAAAGCAACACGGGGAACCTGAGCTGTATTAACCACAATCCAGTTTAGTGTACATTTGTCAGGGGGAGCAAGAGGCTTTAAGGTAAGATTATGACTTTAGGGAAGGCACATTTTATAAACAGCATCTGCCAGGGGTAGGCACAGCAAGCCTTTTACACTAGAAAGCCCACTGAAAAATCTCCTTTACCTGGGAGGGGCTGGGGCAGCATCAGCAGTGATGAGGAGGGGCTGGGGCAGCAATCAGCAATAATGAGGAGGAGCTGGGGCAGCAATCAGCAGTAATGAGGAGGAGCTGGGGCAGCAATCAGCAATAATGAGGAGGGGCTGGGGCAGCAATCAGCAGTAATGAGGAGGAGCTGGGGCAGCAATCAGCAGTAATGAGGAGGGGCTGGGGCAGCAATCAGCAGTAACTGGGAGGAGCTGGGGCAGCAATCAGCAGTAAGGAGTAGGAGTTGTGCCCGGTTGCATTTGGGGTGCGGGCTGTGGGCAGAAAGGCATCGCAGAGGGATGCTCTGCTCGTTCCTGTGCCTGCTGCTGGCTGTTTCCACGGCAAGGAGTGAGTCTGTCCTTGGCTTTTTTCTGTCCTTTTGGGTGTGATGTCCCAGCCCTTGGCTGGGGAAGGCACTCACAAGAGTGCGAGGGGGCTGCTCCTGAGGGTGCAGAATGCCTGCTCTGGGACTGGAGGGAGGGGGGAACTGCTTGGAAATACACGTGGTTTGAGAAAAAACCCTGGATGCTTTCCCTGTGTAAAACCTGCTCCTGAAAGATATTAGAGGAGGTCCTGATGGCAGCTCTGCAAGGGGCTTTTTCTGTTTAATTCTTTCCCTGTGACAGAACTAAGGACGGTGCTTGTTGACTCCAGATCCTTTTCCTGACTGAAGTTTAAATTTAGGGACTTGTTTTCCCTGGTTTTGTTTTCTCTTCCCTACCATCAGTTGTGATCCTCACTTTCCTCCTCTCCCAGTTTTCCCTGTTCCCAGCAGGTCTGCCTGAGGCAGGCTGAGTCACAGCTGAGGGTGTTCAGTGCAGGGGCTCACTTTGCCTTCATAAGGGGGGAAAAACTTAACTAAGAAAAAAATGATCTTTAAAAAGACAAGAGCAAGAGCAGGGAGATAGGCCTAAAAAGTGTTTGTAAAGTTTGGGCCTCATTGTTTAAAATGGAAATGTGTTATTGATAACTTTTAAAAATGAAGATCTATAAATATTTTCACTTCCACATGAAAAATGGTTGCTGAACTTAAGCTACCAATTTTCTTAGGATGTTTGTTTCCCTGCTGTAGTAGAGAGGCCATATACTTTATTACTGATAATTTTTAATTTCCATACCTTTGGGCTCTCATATATAACAAACTGCACAAAGCTGGAAGCTAACATTCCTTTTCAGCAGCACAATGCACAATATTTTTTCCCAAAAGATTGTTTTAAACTGTAGACCTTCTTTTGATTCTGAAGTGGCAAAGAAAGGGGACTACCTGGTATCTCAGATGCATGTTTGCTCAAGATCAAAATGAAGATTAGTTACAATTGCTCTTCAAGGAGCTCAAGACTTTTGTTACTGAAGACAGGAAGAAAGTCCAACAGCATCATTTATCTCATTTCTGTTATAAAGTATCTCTTCATGTGGCACTGCAATATGTCATCTGACTGTGCAAACCTCTTGGGAATAAGTGGAATTCTTGCATCACTAATTCCAGCTGAACACAGTGTTCTCTTTATGGCATGTGTTAACAGTGTACAGAAATAGGAAGAGTGAAGTCTTTACCACAGTGTTTGTATGATTGAGAGTAACTCAGTCAATGATTGAGAGTATGATTTTGAGTAACTTTGGAAATACTGGAGCCTTTTAGTGGCTTAGTAAAAAAAAGAAATAGCAGAACATCACCAGCTTCATGAAGGTTACATGGAGAAGTTGCCTGTGAATGCAGCTGATACGTTGCAATATATAAACCCTGTAGTGGTGCAAATAACCCCCCACCTTTACAGGCTTTCCTGTGGTCCTGTGTGATCTGAAGATGAGTGACTGCAGCTTGTGTGTCTGTAGGGAAGCAGAATAAAGATGGGAGAAATAACCCACAGTAACTGTTCAAGTGCTTGGACTTGCTTATAGGGTGAATTTTACACTGAGGACAGAAGGAGACTAAACTGTGCAGTTCCAGTCCAAGCATGGTGTGTTGTGGTTTGAGGTGTGACACATTATCTGCTGTGTCTGTGGATTCAGTATTTGTGGCTGGTGGGCTGTGCTCCTTTCAGAGCATCCAAACAATGGCAAACACCAGGCACAGGGAGAATTGAGGCAAAACAAGCCTAATATTTTTAAAAAGAAAAGAAAAAGACAACAAGCACCGTTCCCAGGGAAGTAAGGCAAGGTGGGATGATGGTCTTGGGTAGACTGATAGTGCCCATGAAGTTTATTTCAGGAATTCCTTGGTTGTGTCATTGTTTCTTCCTGCCTTGGCCAGAAAAGGCACTGCCCTGAGTTCTCTGACTCACTTGTAGCCATGGTTTGTGACGGGGCAAGAGCACTGTGCAAAGCCTGCACCTGGGTCTGCCTGAGCCCCTGTCTGTGCTCCTGCAGTGCCATTAAAGACTCTTGCAGGGGGTTTATATGGCTGAGTGAATTGATGGTTATAAAGCCTGTAGGATAACTCATGTTCAACACCTCTGGGGTATTTATTCAGGGAAGGCCTTTGTTTTACAGAACAGTGTATGGACACTTCAGGACTGACTCAGCTAGGGGTGTTCAAATCCATATTGCCTTGGGGGTGCTAAAAACAAACGCTGCTTCCTCCTCTGGAGAGTCAGACAGCTGCAGTGCCTCAGTGGTTAATTCCTCTGCTAAGGATGGGCAGCCTGGGAGCTGTGGGGAGTGAATGAGAGCAGTGCCTTATGTGTGAGGACCAGTGATAAAACATCCTGGGGATGACTCCTTGTTCTCTCTCCATCTCACCAACCCCTGGCTCATCCACAAGTGTGGTACAGGGCCAGAACGTGACTTTGACACAGAGTCCCCTGGAAAACCCTCAGTTGTAATCTGGTCTGTGATCCCTCCTGGTCTCCACAGCTTTGTTTATCCTTGCTCAGTGTAACCAAGCGTTGCATTTTTTTTTCCTAAGTTCATGTCAGTATATTTTGCTATTGTTTCAAGCTGTATTTTTAAATTTATTCTAGTTTGATTTTCTTATATTCTTTCCAGATATTGTAAGATCTGAATAGATACATGTGTACTCATAAATCTCTGGCTACCATTCAGTGATGTTTCAGCTGATGTAGTGTCAGGACTTGATTGTCAGGAAGAGTCTTTGGCCTTAAAGCTGGCCTTTTTTGGTATTTAAGCTTGAAATGTACTCTTTTTTTTTTTGGCAATGAGTCAGACTTCAAGAACATTAAATTCAATAGTGTTTGGCACAAAGATCTTCTTGCCACTAGTATTGCTGGGTTAATAGTTTTGTGTAAAGAAAAAATGCACTGCATATATTGTCCATAAAATACCAAATGATAGAACCATGCCTTGCATCATCAAGGAAAAAATGAGTAAATAACACAAAAATGTCAATAAAGAGCCACTCAGTTTGTAAGCCCAGCAATCATCCTGTAAAAACACACAGTATAAGTTTATAAATGTAGCCAGAAATTCCCAACATATTGCAAGCAGGATGATTACAGCGGAAGGTAACAGGGATCACTTAATAATTACCAGCACAAATTCGTGCCCAGGTTTGGCCCAGCCTGCAGAAACAAGTCTCAGCCTTTCAGGAGGCAAAGGGTGAAGTTGGCAGCATTCAGGTGCCTGTCCTGGAGCCCTCTTACAGATGTTTGCTGGGCAGCCTCTCTTGCCCAAGGTGTGTCAGCTCTGAGTGCTGGAGAGAGGCTTGGCTCTCTAAGACTTGGTTGTCTGGATTGTGATAATGTGTATAATGTAATAAAACCTGTATTTAATGATATTTAATATATTTTTCTGTACTTTATTTTGATGCTTCTTTCACAATTGGTGATCTGCTGGACTTGGACAGTGGACTGTAAACCTGGAGCTTTGAGGGAGTCAAATGCCAGGCCAGATCTGCAGTTGCTGTGGAGCTTTCCTGTTGCTGGTGTAGTAGAGAAAGGGATCATTCTGCAGTGTAAGCTCCTCTAATCTGAAGAAATGGCTTTATTGCAGGAGTAGTTATTGGAATAACAGCTGGTACTGTCAACACTGCTGTAGTGGCAGAGATTTGGTTCTCACCTAGAGCAGCAACTAGCTTATGAGCTTCTCACACCTTTTTCTTTCCCCCCCTCTAGGAGAATTCATACAGATTTGTTTTAAAATATAAATGTTGTACATACAGAAAGATCACAAGGAGAAAAGAAGAGTAAATTTAATTTAGCTCTTTACCATAGCTGTGTATTTTGAGACTGAGAATAATTGTGCTGCCTACTTGTGGGAATGAAAGAAGCCACAATGTGGAATAATTGTTTAAAAGTTTGCAGCTAGCATTCAGTCTTTGCAGAATGAGATGCTAAACTGAGGATTTACAGAAGCAAAAGGCCTCTCACTTAAGATGCCAGATGTTCCAAAGCAACAATAGTATTTATTTCACTATCTACTTTCTGACTGTAACTTACTTACTGATTGATTGCCATTGGATTTTTTTATATATATTTTAAGAAGTAAATAAAAAAGATTATGGCAATCTTCAAAAGGAGGCATTAATGCATTCAGCTAAACCTTTTTACAGCACTTATGTCACACCTTATACAAAGGTCACAGATGGAGGGAAAGCAAAATGTGCCACCTCCCATGTCAAAGGCAGCAGTTCCTGAGAGCAGCAAATTGTTCTGTTGCTTGAATCTTGTATCCATTTGGGACTGAACAATTTTTTTTTTTCTGCAAAGCATTCAAATGTGTCTTCTGGCTGGCAGAATATATCCATCACTCTACTAAAACTATTGTTCTAACCCTGAAAGCACTTTTCCTCTGTGGATGAGCTTATTCTGAAGTGCCAGTTCATGTGAAAAGCCATATGCCTGGTGGGTTTTTTTTGTTTGGGTATGGAGCAGGGGAGAAGAAGGTCAGGAAAGAAGGGATGCCTGTGTGAATGTTTGTTTTTCTCCAAGAGAAGGGCATAGGCAGACTAAATCGATTTTTATTTCCAATAAAGGGTGGAGACTGGAGGGAGAAGAGAACTGCCAGGGAAAGTACATGGAAGAGAAATACATTAAATCATCACTAAATCGTGTATAGTGCAGAGCATATATCATAGAGGAAGGAATGGCCCAGGCTTCATCCTGGAGTTACCTACTCTAAATTTTTCCAATCCCCATTATTACTGTGACCTTTGTTGTTCTCATACTGGTAACCAGGAGGTTTGTCCCCCAGATGGGGGTGTTGTGGGTTGCATGGGTGCATCTTCTGCACACCAAATGTAAGCAAGAAGCTGTTCTCAGTATCAGCTGTACTTTCACCTGCCAAAAAAAAGAAATGCATGACTTCCTTTATTCTGTGTGAAACAGAGTGATTTAGACACCACTTGTACCATACCTGCCAGAAACAACCAAAGAAGAAGATAAGTCAATAATATTTCCTTGTATTTAGCTGGTCTCTAGAATATGTGGCTTTAACTGATGTCTGCCTGTCAAATGGTGTGATTGGAGTTGTTCTTTGGCACATTAACAGAAGTTATGGGGCAGAAGGAAGGGCCATTTTGGTAAGGCTTAAGCCATTAGCTTAGTCTTTCCCATTGCCACTCTGTTCATAAGAGAAAAACTCGTCTTTAAGGAACAATGCCCCAAACTTCTCTGATTAATACCTTTTGTCCCTATTATCTGTGTCACAGACCTTCCCAGTGTAACTGTTCACTGGAATGCTGAGGCATGCTAAGTACAGTGACGTTACTGCCAGCAGCTTCCTACAGAAATGGAATGTTCCTAACTATTTGTAGTGCCCTCCTTGTTCCAGCCTTGTTGGGTAATGCAGGACTTTGTTTTCTTTT
>JAWWES010000006.1:12866859-12945457 GCA_035583135.1 Lophotriccus pileatus
CATTCCTAAATAGTTGGTATTTGAGTGTCAGGAAAGCATCATGTAGTCAAATTGTTATAGAAAAATTATTTTTTTTTGATAGAAAAAAATCTTGGGTCTTACCGCAAAGTCAAGCCAAAGGTAAACCAACACATTATGAATATTTCCACACCCAACTAAGAGCAGTGTCTCCTGATGTTTGGATAAAGTAAACAGTCCTTATTTGGCAGACATCAATATGATTGCTATTATATTGTAGATCTTTATGCTTCTTCCCAGTTGCTTAATTGATGATGATAAAATCCAAGCCATGACAGTAGCCCTGATCAGTTTATCAGCACATTAATTGTAGCCATTATCTCCAGACTGGTGCTGTCTGGTTTCTCTTAGGGGCAGGAGAGTTGAAGATTCCTGGAGGTGCAAAGGACACACAGCTAACACAGAAGTTTGACAGTTCTAGGGAACTGGAGTTCATACATTTGGCTCCAGGTTTTCTTCCCATATACTTAAAATGATTTGGCATAAATTTAATTGAGTTTTCACATGCCATTCAATAATCTTTGTTCCCCTAGGGTTCTTCTGCAACCCAGGCTCATCTATTTTCACCAACTTCCACTCACAAGTGCCAGAAGACCAGCTGAATGATAACCAAGTGTCTTTCCTGGCAGATAAAACCCTCAAGGAGGCAAGAAAGAATTATCTATATTAGAGTGGCATTTCAGAACTAATCCCACATTCCAAAAAGAGGCATATTTGGGTTTAGCAGTCTGCATTAAATAAGCAGGAGGTAAACTTGCAACAGAAGACTTATCCTGTGCTCCCCAGAGGAGTCTGTTATTTGAGATGCCTTGCCCAGTAATGTGATGTGGGTCTGTGGTGGAGTTGAAGTACTTCTAAGTCCGGTGGGAAACAGATAGCATCATCTTGTTTGATTTCTTTTTATTAGTTCTGCTTTGAGTTTGTAACACAAAGAAGGATGAAACGAGGAAGGTCTTCTAAAGCTGCAGGTTTGGGGAATTTAGATAGAGAGGAATTCTTCTGTGTTGACTTTTTTCATTTCTTTTTTGAGGGGAGCAGCAGTGGGGGGTGGCACAGAGAAAGAGGAGAGCTGCCTCCCTGGTGCAGAAAGTGATTTAACTGAGATTCAGGACGCTAATTATAGCTAGGAAGAACTATCTAATTTTATCCTTTCAAGCATGGTCCTTTGAACTGGGTCTCCCCTGCTCTCCACTAAATTGTATGATGAGCTATCTCATCTCTTGGTCAACATTAACTAACTGTAACACCTCCAAGATTACATGGTGCTCTCTGACATGTCTTCTGCCTCAAATGGGTGCAAATTTCAATTTGTTTAAATTCAAACTGGGTTCTGAGTGGTCTTTTCTTGATAAAGAAAGGCTGAGCCACAGCACAGCTGGTCCTGGCTCAGTCTGCTCTTGCGCTGTGCTACAGCCAACAGCCTGTGAACCACAAACATCCAGTCCTGCCATAATCTGGTTTGTATTTGGGATCCTGCTAGCTTCTAATACCCTAATCATCTGTGTTGCTCCCCAGTCCTTAGGTACCCTGCCATGAAAAGCCTATATTCTGTAAAATGGATCCATAAGATCAAACAGCAATCTAATCTCATCGTAATAGTAATATTGGGTATTAATATTTCTATATTATATCTTGCTATGAAATTCTTTTCCTCCCCACAAATTCATGGAAACAAGTTAATGAATTATTGAAAATTTTGGCTATTTGCCAGGCAAAGTGGTACATGTAAAAGGAAAATCCTGGGTATTAATGCCAGGCAGAGCAGAATTATTCCAAGATTTAACCCAGTACTGACTTGTTAATTGCAGGTCTATGAGAAGAATCTGGTTTCCTTTAAAACAGTCCTTCTTGTTTTCATATAGTTCTACTACCTCTCTCTGCCACAATTTTCTGGGAAAAGAAATGTAAAGGCATTGTCAAAAGGGCTGCTTTTACAGGTCTGCTGTCCCAGAGCGAGCCAGAGAGTTGGAGAATTATGTGGGAGTAAATTTAATCTTAGACATTTCCTGAGTAATTCTGCAGACACAAGAAGGGTGGCTGGTTCAGATTAAAGCCAGGATAAGAAGTTAAATTTAGGCTGTCCTTTGATATGAAATCTTTGGAGTCAATAGCAGTGTAAACAGTTTTTAGCTATTCTTTGCTGTCTGTTTATGCCCTTGCAGCTTTTTTCTCAGCTGTACCAGTACCAGCATGAGGGAATTGAACCTGGGAACCGAGCTAGATTTTTTGACAGAATCTTTTTTACAACAAAGAGCTGGGAAAGAGAAAGGTTAATAAAAGGGTGACAGAAAGTTTAAACCACTTTTGCTGCTGAGCATTTCATGTTGTCTAATCATGGCCATAGAGATAGCTTTGTTTGACCATAAGCAGCCAATTGCCTGTGTCCCTAATGTTCATGGGGGACCTCTCCAAAGGACAGTAAGAAAAATATCTCTTCCTTTTAATAAATTCCAATTGTACAGAATGATAATCTTCCCTTGTAGAAAGTGGAGGTTTGGTCTTCCCCTGGCTGATCCAGGCTTGATCCCATAAATCATGTGGTCTGGGAAATAAACGGGTTGGACTCTTGTGGTTGCAGAAAGTGATATATAAAAGGCCCATTCTGGGAGCTAAATCCAATTTCAGCTTACCAGTCCAGGCAAGTGCAGTGAGATCCTTGGAAATTGTATGGAGAGAGTGTTGAATAGGAATAAACTAAATAAACCTTCCTGTATGGCTCATTGAGAACCCCGGGATCTTCTGTTTGAATGTCTGAGCCCTCATCTGGACTCGCTCAGGAGAATGTGCATTTACACAAAGTGCTGCTTATTTCCGACCATTTTGTAAAGACTCTCCTAGCTCAAGAAGTTCATAGGGAGCAACAGTAATAGTTTTAAATGTGCCCTGATTAATAGGGACCACCCCATGCCTCACATGTTTGACATTTGGAAATCTGTTATTTAGTCCTGATGAGACAGATCTCAGCAAGAACCTACCACTGCTAATAGTTACTTCCAAAAACTTGCTTCTTAGCATGTCCCACTGAGACTCAAGCAAAGTAAAGTTGGCCAGGCACTATTTTTGTGTCTAGTAATATTTTAATCATTTAATAAAAAGCAAAGTCAATATGATTGCATTAGTGATGTGTTTCAAATACATGGAAACTCAGATTTCTGGAAAACTGTCCTGGCTAGAGGCTGCCTGCTGTTTCAGATGATTATCACTTCCCCTGCGAAAGGGCAGGGGGAAATGGTTCAAGCAGGTAACAGCTTCTTAATTTGCTTTCTTAGTCTCACATCACTCACATATGGAAGAAGCAAAATCAGGTTAACACCCAAATTTAACCATGGTAGAGATGTATTCTCATGATGTCAGTAATAAAAGTATGTGTAAAGCAGCATGTATATTCTGGAAAGGAAGCTAAGCGTTAAAGCCAAGAAACATAGTCTGGCACAAATCTTTTTTACAAGTCCAAAAAGACTCGATGATCTACAGATAGGTGCAGCTTAACAGCAGGCAGGAAAGGAAAAGGAAAGGGGGGCTGGGCAGCTGTCTGCTGGGTTAGCAGTACCACACAGTGCCAGCTAGTGTTTTGCACTGGGAGTACCTAAAGTGGGTGGTAGTGCAGCTCACAGAACTATTGCTTTGTTTCATTCTCCGTTTGGAAGAAGCACAGCCCAACAGTAAAAGGTTTCAGTACACAGCGAGGATCTGGCACAAACTGTGAACACAAAAATAAAGGAGATTCCTTGAATTATCAGGAGTTCAGATCATATTTGGAGAGCTGTAAGCCTGTTGTCTTTATAATCGCTATGATTTTTATCCCAAACATTAGATCCTCCTTATGGGGAAATATTCCAGACATTTTATGGGAAGAATGCAGTTATAGTTTCTAAAAACCTGCCGGAGTAAGATGTAAGAATCAATTGTCAGTCACTTTAAAATTCACTCGGGTAGTAAAATGCACAAATAAAACCAGCTTTAATAACTACATATTCAGAGTAGGCATGTTCTGGAGGTAGTTGCCTGTTTTCTATGATGCAGTGCACAGTGTATAAGCAATCAGTAAAATCTTTCTGGTTTAATTTAAAGGACTGTAATTTCTCCCTCTGGTTTATTTATTGATTATATTTCATGTTACTGGCATAAACACATCATACAAGGGAAGAAAAACAAGCTTATCTGTTGGCAAACAAGAGCACAGAGGCTCAATTGAACAAGAACTTTTACAGCAGGCTTTGCAATGCACTGGTTTTGGAGAGAGGAGGGAGCAGGTCTTGTTGAAAAGATCATTTCTTTGATATTTTCAAGCTCACTGCTAAACAATATTTTTTCCTAATGAGAGGGATGCAGCTGTTTGCAGGGATATAAGCATTGCCAGGGGTAAACAGAGCAAGGCTGGGGGAACAGGTTAATGCCACAGGCGCAGGAGCTGCCCTCATAACTGCAGAAGGAGAGACCAAAAGGTCTGTGTGGTTTAGTGCCCTCACTCTGGTAGCCCTGCACTTCTCCAAAGCTTTGCTCTCAGGTGTTTGAAAATCTCCACCATGAAAATCTCCACCAGCCACATTCTCAGCCCTTCCCCATGGAGTTATTCCCAGAGCCAGGGACTCAAAGGAGGTGGTATCTTAGGTCAGAAGATTTCCAGAGGAAGCAGAGTTAGCCAAGACCTCTCTGATATTTTGTCTGTCCCAGAGCCCTTGAAAACCAGACTTGTCACTGGAAAAAAGTGGTCTGGGGGGTGGAGAGTGGGAAAATAGCTACTTTGTCCATTACCCTTATCAGGGCTGAACTGGCTGGCACTGATTTTATCCCATCATCCTAGGGATGGAATTTTTTTTTCCTTTGATTACTCCTTCCCCACACTGGGAAGCTTTGAGTTAGATTGTTGCCTGCTCTTTAAAACATTAGTGAAATATTCTTTGTGTACACTTCGCTGCCATGCAAAGCAGCAGCTTAACAATGCTACGCTTACCTTTGTGTTGCCAATCCACTGACACTTGTAAGAACTGAGACCCTTTCAAAATCTAAACAAAAACTAGGATAAGAACGAGGAGAGAAATTACTTTCTAATCTCCCCAAAGCTGCGTTATTGCTGTTCAGTGGGGCAGGGGCAGCGTGATAAATGACTGCGGAAGGACGTGCTCGGAGAGAGCTCTGCTTTGGTCTTCAAATTAAGCCAAAATGAATTGGGCAGAAACATACTTTGAAACAACGTCCTCTTGCCCCCTCCTTTTCCCGGGAGGACATTAATGATTGCAAGATGTGGGATAGGTAGCTGAGCAGCAACAAGGGCCTGCCTCCCAAGGAGGAGAGGAATATGGGAATGCACCCAGAGGAAACATCAGTTAGCCAACAGGCTCTTAACATTCGAAAGTACTATCAGCGACAAGGGATTGTAATACCACACATGTATCAAAACCAGCCTTTGATTCTCTGTTTTTGTTGGGATGCTAAAGGTACCAAGTGGCCATTTGCAAATAAATAGACAATTGTCCTTTTTTTTCCTTTTTGCTCTTTTTCTTATATGTAAAGGTCAAAACTTTTTTCCCTGGATGTGAAATCCAAGACTCAGTCCTACTTACAGTCAAGGAAACTGAGGGACAGAGAGGTGAAATAACTGGCCCAAAAGGTTCCTTGAAATCCAGGCCTGTGCCCTGTTCACTGATTAATTTGTGTATCTGGTGAACGACCTTTTGTCAACTCCTCAGTGATTTTTTTTGTCTTGTTTTTAGGAGTAAAGCAAATTTAAGAGAGGAAGAAAGAGAATACTGTTTTCGTGAAACAATGTGGATCTCTCTTCCTGTGCCTCATTATTTTCTTCTCTGAGAAATCTAGGAGGAAAAGGCCATGTATTTTCTATCCCTTGCACTGTTTGCTGGGAATGTATTTGTTCTGGATGGATTGGGAGGGTACGGTCTCAACAAATGGCATTTTTCAGATTTATCTTTTTTTTCTCTGCAGATGAAAGAATTCACAATTTAGGTGTTTTTGGTTTTTTTTTTAATGTTATTTGGCTAAATTTAATTTTGCATATGGCCAATATTCTGATATCTGAACCCAAACAGTTCAAATTGTGCCTTATGTGTGGACTCTTCCTCACAAGGAGATTGTCTTTTTGATGGTCCAGCTATTTTACTTCTTCCTGCCTTTATAAAAATCCGATTCTGTGCACAGAGCCCTGAATTCCCAGAGTAAAGGTTTGGAGTGGGACAAAAGATGTATTTTCCCTTTTCTTACTCTGGGACTAATGGTCTGGTGGGTGTTTGGAATGGTGTGTTTGCCACAGAGGTGTGGGAAACTTGCTTTTAAGATCCTCAAGAGCTGCTGTAAATGTAAGAGGGCTAACTTAGTTATGTACTAGGAAAATACAAACAGCTTTTTTTAAGGCATATCTCAGATCTCTTTCCCTTCTTTTCTCACTGGGCTGCCTCTCCTAAAAGATGCAGCTCAAAGATTGCCTAAAGCCCTTTGCCTGGTGTTAACAACTGGAAGGAGTAACAGTGGGATCTGTATCTTCAGCTTCCACTTAGACTAAACACTAAGCCATTTTATTAATAGTTATATAGTATTGCTTAAGTTATCGCCAAAATTGGGGTTGCATGTTGGTAATTTATCAAGGGTTAATAGGACTGGACTGTGTTTGGATTGAGATTTTTCTCCCTGGTCAGTAAATGTATACTACATATACAGCTTTGTGTGATTTATTCCATGGCTATTTTAGCAGCAAGAAAAAAACTGGATACCAGTTTTCTTTAATAATAATAGAAAGAAAAGTAATTCCTGGTCCAGGATCTGGACAGCCTTCTTTTGTCATTACTGCCTTCAAAATGATTATAGGCTGTATCATATTATCCAAGGGCATTCTGTGAATAGCTTCAAGCCAGTGCTAGCTTTGGTGAAGACACAAAGGAAGAATATCAAAGTCAGCATTAACTTGCAATAATTTGTTTCAGGCTTAGCCAATGCAGAGCAAAGTATTCAGCTATGTGATATGTCAAACCACAACAAACCATATTATGGATCATATATCTTCTCCAGCTAAAGTAAGATCCAGAAATGGAATAAGTGTTTGTGAATGTATAAACAGAGAAAGTCAGATGGTATCTATGATAGAAGGGGTGTTTCTTAGCAAATCAAGACTTTCCAATTACTTCTCTTTCTTACCTCTGAGAATTTTTTTCCCAAATAAAGAAATAGTTGCAAAAGTAGTAAAAAAAAAGTAGTAAAAAAGTCAATTTGTTATTTACAGTTTGCATTAGATGTTCACTTTGGTCAAAAAAATAAACAGACATTTTCATGGCTTGAGAGATTTATTTTTTTTTCCTTAAAATAAACCCAAATGAACTTTCTCTAATAATCCTGCTTTGTAAAGAATGTGGAAATCTCATGATTTATATTGGTCATACTTCTTCAGCTGTTAGAGATCTGCTGTGAGTTTCCTGCCCACATTTGGATATTAGAGATAGGAAAGCAGGACTCCAGGGATTTCATGCCAATTAATGTTAAAAACTCCAAAGTGTGAGCACAGACACTAATAATGTGCATTTACCTCAGGAAACCGGGGGAAGAAAACCCTGCTCAGCAGACAGCTGTGCTAAATGCAGGACTTTATTGCACGGGGTTTGTGTGTGAATGCACAGGCATGTACTTGCATGCACTGCTGTGCCAGTGCACACACGTGCAATGTAAATATACCTGGGGTTTGCCTTATCTCTTATCTCAGGCTCTTATCTCATTGTTAGCGGCTGTTCTTCTTAAACTGACAGGCACTGATAAAAGCACTTGGTGAAGTTCACTCTCAGTACTTGAGTTGAAGTCATTTTCCCCAATTATGTGGAATTATCGGCTTGTCTTTCTCTCCCATCAGAAATACAGGTCATTCTGGATAACTTTAAACAGGAAATCTCAGCTATATTTCATGGCTCTCATGGAAGCATCTTCCTCACCACTCTCACAATCTCATAGCTTGGTTTGAATTGCTGCAGGGGCTCTGACATTCATTTGCTAAGAATTCACACCAAACCATAGAATTAGGGAAAAGGCATCTCTGAGGGCCTGGGAGCTTTCAAGGTGGGGGTGCAGGAAGTTCCAAGGAACTTCATTAGCCATTGCCCCTCTCCCTCTGCATGTTCTTTGTTCCCACCTCTTTCCCTTGGAGAGCTGTTGGCTTGGATTTGGCAGAGAGCAGGGCTGTGGGCTGTGATCCCAGAGGACACTTATTCTGAGCAGCTGTGGTAGCAGCAGCAAGGGATGGGAGACCAACCCGAGGAATGAGTGGTTTAGGAGGAGACACAGTGGGCTCACAGGCAGCCAAATGCCGTCTCCTATGTTGTTAGTTCCCCTCCTTGCATCCCGTGGGATCTGTGCTGACCCCAAGGAACTTGTGGTGTCTGTGCACATGCACAAACCCTTAAGCAATCTGTGTTTCCAGTTCCCAAGGTAGTGCAGACTCTGTGCAGGACAGTGCAGGTGGGGTAACAAACTAAGGGATGTCCTGCCAGGGGATCACCCCTTGGAAATTAGTGGCCAAGGGGAATGTGGAATGTAGCAGGCAGAGGGGTGCTCTCGGGGATTAATGCTGGCAGTGCAGGCAGCCAGCCAGCCAGGGAAGACTGGTAAGCTGTGCTGAGACCTCTGGGGGACAGGGTGAGGGGGAAACATCCAGCTAGACAAATGCAGGGCTGGTTTTATGGAGCCCTGCACAAGGAGTGGGGATAGACAGCTCTCTGTGCCAGCAGTGACGCGCTGGAGACCGGGGAGCAAGGGCAGTGTGTGTTACAGGGAAGGGACCAGACAAGCCCCTGCAGAGAGGGGCCAACAGACCTCAGCACTTGGAATACAACAGACCTGAGCCTACATCTTAGCAGAGTTCCTAAAAAAGCAGAAACCTGAAAACAAACCGCCTGTACAGATTGGGAGTACATAGTCCAGTACTATTTTTAGCTTTGTTTCAATATCTGGCTTCGGTGCAGTAGGCATGGGAAGGAGCCAAACTCTTTTCAGGATTGTGTCATCTCAGCTTCCAGAAAGCTAAAAGGAGAGGATTACTATGACACATTGCCTCTGGCTGAGGAAGAAAACTCAACCCAGCTCCCTTTTTCTCACATAAAATATGTCTTGGAAATATGCGTGAAAGAAAGATCCTCTCTAAAAACAAACAACAATTTTAAAAATCCTTCCTTTATTGTCCAGGAGAACTGAATTAATAATGCAGCCAAGTCTCTTATATAGTTATGACTTTGCAGATCTCTTCTGCTGTGGTTAGGAGCATCAGGAAGTGGCCTGTTCTTGCCTTATTTTGAGGATCTGAAATGTTCTGCTGTATTAGGAGGAATGTTTTCCTACTACCTTGTAGGAAAGAGATCCCCAATCTAATAGTTTTCAATAACTAAATGTGTTGAACTGAGCTTCCTAAACAGTTTCAAGCAGCTTTAAAGGAGGAAGAGGGTTTGACCCAACACGAATGCACCAGCACACCCTGCAAAGTGGTCACGTTTCAGCTGAGCTCACTTGGACTTATATGTAAAGAGAGTTAAAATTCTGCTTTCAAATAATCATCAGGCTTCTTCATAAATACAGCCTGGTGGCTTTGTAAGCAACTTGCAACACTCCTGAGTTTATTCTAGATATGGTAATGCCATGTGTGGAAATTGTAATGTAAACAAACAAACAAACAAAAAAACCCAAAACAGAATAACAAGCCACTCAAAACACAAACCAACCAACCAAACAGAAAAAACCCAAACAGTGTCAGTTTTGTAAGAGTCAAACCCTTACTACAGTAAAGCTCCCTGCTGACAGCTGTGAACTTGTGGGCAAGACTCGACTAAAGAGTGTGGGAGATGCTAAAGGCTGCAGAGAAGCACAGCCCGAACCAGTCCAGGCAAAGTGATTAAACTCTCTCCAGCTTTGGTTTTGTTGGAACAGAGCTGGCAATTCTTGCCCAAAGTTTAGAGATGCTTTAGAGACCACAACAGAGTATTAGATAATCTCAATAACCTCTCAGCTCAAGGTTAGCAGTTCACTGGATTTTGTCTAGCAAAGAGACACGTCTTTGCTTTATTGCACCCTGGAATGCCCTCTTCCATCGGCTGAGGTAACTGCAGAGATGAAGTGCTGCCCGCGGTTGGGGCACTGCAGTTTGTCTGCTGTCTGGGTGTGATCTGTGGTGTCTGTGCTGGCTGTTGCTGTGGCCTTAGCCCTGCTGTGCTCCAGGGAGTGTGTCAGGAGCAGCCTGGCCATGGCCCTGCTGCGGGCTGGGCTGAGCACCCGGTGCCTGCACACTTTGGGGATGCTCTTGGCCAAGGAGCGCTCCAAACACCTTGTTCTGCTGCGGGAAATGAACGGTGGCTGGAGCCTTGCCACCCTCTTGGTTATGCAAATCGGGAATTATGCAGAAGAGCTATTTGAGTCTTGTTTTATTTTTGCTTAATCAGTTGTCAACATGTTTATACAGTTCAGTCACTGTCACTTGCCATTGTTTTGCCCTGACTCCATGTTTGCAGAGGAGTTTATCACAGGGAAGGGCGGGTAAAGAGGCTGCTCCTTTGGGAAGCAGCGGGGTGAGGCTTGCAGGCATTCCCCAGAGGCACAGGGAAGCCACCTTCCTAACCAGCCTGCAAACCCCACGAGGCAGAGAGGCAAACAGAAATTGCCAACTCGTGTATCCGCCTATTAAACCCACGCCAAATCAGTCCCATTTCACGCTGGCTTGTCCTAAGAGAGATTCCTGTCTTAATGAGCTGGAGTAACTTTATCATCTGTAATTGAGTTATCCTGGGTTTGCTCCACCCTAAGGTTCACATGTGGTGCAGAGCCTCCCTCCTGGGAGGGAAGGATGAAGGCAGCAAGCTTTAATGTCTGCAGTGCCACCAACCTAGGCCAGGGAAGATTGAGACAGGTATAAGTGAGAGTTCCTCCTGTTAGGCAGAGTATAAATCTATCATCCTTATTGGGTAATGAGTGAATGAAGCTAGCAGTGTTGACCCCCTGTTCTCATTAGGATGCATCCCACTGGGGCTCAGGGCTTACCCTGGCATAGGAAGCTATAATTCATATTTCACAGCACTAGCTCTTGTACATATGATGTAGAAATCAATAGGTTCATTCTTATAACTCGTGTTCCAGTTTTCAGGTTATTAAGAAGTTCCTTATATCCTACTTTGTACAGATCTTACTGTGTGTTCTGTCATATCACCACTAGCTGTGTGTTGTCTCTTAAAAAGACACATTCACTTCTTTTTCTGAATTACAGAAACTCTGAAAGAAATGGTTATTCAATTCTCAAACCACCACTAATCGTGACAGTTTTTGTAACTCATGGAGGCAAATTGTGAGTGTGGTTTGCTGGGGCTTTGGGTTTTTTGTAGGTGGGGGGTTTTTGTTTGTTTGTTTGGGTTTTTTCCTCAGATAACTTTACCATAATATGCAATTACTTTTAAGCAATGTGTAAATGATGCATTCAGTGTCTGCTAAACATTGGCCCACCACTAAAGAGTAACTATGGATTTATATCTACTAAAACTGGGGCTTGCAGAGTATACAGAACAATATTCCCATCCTTCAACTAAATAGTGAAGCTTTTTTTATTTTTTTCTTTTTCTTTTTTTCCCTGAAATCACTGAATTGGTAGCAAGTAGGAACAGCACTTTGTTCTCATAAATGAGAAGAGCCATAAACATCAATTAATCTTCCTGTAAATTCCTTTTGCCACAGCCCTGCTGACAGATCATTATCCCCTCAAATGCCTGCCTCTTTAGCCATCCTGCCTTGCCACTCTGTCATCCTCTACTGAGTAAGCTGGGTTGTGCTGGCTTGGAGAGGAGAACAATAGAGACTTGGGTGTTGCAGTCGGGGCTGTTGGCAAATTAACAGATGACACTTCTTGCCACTTGCAGAAGCAAGAGGAGGACTAAATGAGCTCATCAGCACAGGGCTGAGCAGTGGGGTTTTGGCTGATGAGACACGAAACTAGCCTGTAACATTTGCTCAGCTCCTTGCGTGAGTGTTAAGCCCGGTATCCTGGCCAAGTTCCATTTTGGGTCATTATGTTGTCCTTTCTGCTGTTCCCCCGTAGTTTCAGCTGGATTAATTCTTTTTTACTTCCCCTTTTGGAACCTGCTATTTGGCAGTGCTGGCGCTCTTTGCTGGCATCCCGGAGGCTGACTGTGTGTCATGGGTAGGTGGATGGGAGGGAATAATCTTCATCTAAAGCCTGTAAAGCACTTATCTAGAAAGATGAAAGGATCCTAAATAAAGGAGGAGATATCACTGTTATTCCATCACAAATAGAAAGTATTTCCTATGATCATCATATTGAGGTTGATACCTGATGTTCAAGGAGAGGACAAAGTCTTTGGAGTTGGATTTGGTTTCCCCATTCTGCTGTTCACATTCCTTCTGCCTGACCATATTGCTCTTATCCTGTCACTACTGACCAATAATGCATTTATCACATTGCAGTCGTGCCAAGGTAACATTTTGCCAGCTAGAGATGAAAACTGTGGCATTCATTTTCCTCTATACAAATGACATTCCTCAGCCAAAGCACACGTGATGAGCAGGTTACTGTCCATCCATGGTGAGGAAGGACACCACCCTGAGTCCTTGGGAACGGGAACTGTACACAGAAAACAAAGGCAGACTCACAAACCAAACCTCTCCTGAACTACTGTGGTCTTAGGCATATGAGGAATTCCAGATTAAACAGAAATTATTCCATATGCAGCTATATCAAGTAACTTTTACAGACTATTTCTCTTGCATAATCAAATATTTACCATTATCTATAAACCTTTTAACTTTCAGTGTTTTCAAATGCCTTTGTCCAGTGTATTATAGTCTTAAGCAACCTCTGTTCTGTATTTTCATCATCTTCTTGCTGATACTGTGGAATAATAGTCTTTGTCCTTTAGTTGAAGGTGTGCGACTATTACAGTGAGAAAAACAACTGCAGTGAACATACTGACCTCGTTACAAAATAAGTGGTTGCCAAACAAATATTTCTGGCTTCTTCCTTAGAAACCATCTGATAGGAAACAGACAAGTATGTCGTCTCCTCAGCCTGTAAACACTTTGCATAAGTGTCATTAGGGACACACATTTTTTCCCTCACAGTCAATTTTAATTATGATCATCTTCGCTTCCAGTGGCCGTACTTTTCTTATGGAGTGAGGTCATGGGTTGACTCTAATATTTGGAGGGGATAACAACAGAACTGAGGTCCTCTGTGGAAACTGAGATGCCAGATTATTTTTATCAAAGGCCACATTTTGCTTTACAGTGAAGATCCAAACAGTCAATCTGCAGAGATGGCATTGCCAAAAGAAATTTAATACCCCTACTTCCCCTTTTACTTCCAAGAAATCTTACAATAGAGCAAATTTTTTCCTTGAGAAATACCAGAAACAGTAGTTAATACTTGTGAGAGAAAATTTATTGGAATGGAGGAGGGTATATCCAGCTGTTAAAATATTAAACACCGTTTTCTCTGTCTTTACTTTTTTCTGATTACATTATCAATAAAGCTCTCTTTTGATTAGAAACTTTGCAGAAAATCAGCACATAGAATAATTATTTGGTGTACATAAATTTTAAGAAAATCTGCTCTTTGGGCAGTGCTTATATGAAGACTTTGAGCTGATGACTCATTTTTTTCTCCTAGAAAATGGAAAAGTATGCTACTTGTCAAGTAATTACAGTAGTTCTAGTTCTTGTGTTTAATATCTAGTTGTAGAAAAACAAAGAACTGAGTAGTGAAGCAGTGGACAAAATCCTGATGGTAATGTGATTAGAAGTTTAAGAAAAAAATGTTAACAAGACAGTTCTTTATAAAGCCATGCTGTATATATTTACCAGTGTGCTTGCATTAGTGTGTTGGCCCATTTTCAGAGGCTGTATTTCACAAAAATCAAAACTATATCACTTAATATTCTTACTAAATCACATGCAATAATGAAAAATTATTTTTTTATGAACTCTGGCTGAAGGGTTAAGAGGTCTCTGGAAAGGCTTTGTGAGATGTATGGTGGGTTAGAAATGCTATTTTGCTCTCACGAGGAGAGAAGAATAGCAAAGTCTACAGTGAGTTTATATTAATATATATTTGGTGGGAAAATGTCACGAATGTTGCTAAGGACAGAGGAATAGTTCTTAGGAACAGGACCTGAGAACTTCAAACAGAGGCAGAAAAATCAGACTTGGACGAGGTTAAAGCTGATCCATCTGGCAAAAATAAAACACAGCACAAGGGTATTAAAAGGTTCAAGGAATTATTATCTCTGAGGTTAGTGAAAAGCGAGCTAGACTTGAGTATGTGGTAAGGAATGACTCAGTTTTGTCTGCCCACACGTTGGTGCCAGTGCAGCAGGGCTGCGAAGTGTGACAGCCTCTGTTAGAACAACACAACTATTTCATCAACGCGGCCAGTACATTAGCAAATGAGAAGGTGCTTGAAGAAGAATTTAAGCACACTGAGAGATAAGTGGCTCTGTCACAGATAGGCCAGGCCTGTGCACGTAGACTGCCTGGCTTTGAAAGTTCCCACAGCTGGAAGGGGGGACGTCGTGGGCTGGGTGGGTTGTTCTGCCAGGCTCGGAGCCTGTGTGCCTTTGGCATGTTCTCTCTCCTTTCCCCCACCTTCTGTAGGAGCTGATGCTATCACAGAAATGAATGCCTACTGCCGGGAATCCAATGAGATCCTCACTGGTGGCACAGGACAGCAGTTGGTATGTGTGTCAAACCAGGTGACCTGGTGCTCAGGTGCTCCCTCACAGCTGACACCTCGTTGCATCAGAGGGATGTATTTATGTCCTACTTCGCAACAGGTAATCCTGGGTACTATTTTCCAGATGGCATTTGCGGCCTTGATTCATCTTCTGTAATTAAATGGTTAGGCCCTTAAAAGCAAAACTATTTCTATCCCTATAGCATTTTTTTCCCTGCTCTTATCCAGTGATTTCAGGTTTTTCACTCCCTGTGTATGAGATATTAGGCTCTCTTCTTTTAAGTTGCTGCAGAGGTAAAAATTTGTCTCTTTCTGCTGAGGACAACATAACTGGATCTCAGCACTGACATGTTTTGGTGACTGTTATAATCAAGGCATGTCTTGTTATTCCCCTTTCAACTAACTTCTTCCAGATAAATCTACTAGGCCTGTCTAGCTATGAAGCTGGGAAGTACCTACTTTGAAAATCCAACTTAAATATATTTAATCATAGCTAGCAAAACCTGGAAAATACCAAAATTCCATTAAGCTAAGCAGTTACCAAAGCAACAAGGGCCCTGTGAATCCTGGGCAAAGGTGTCGGGTTTTTACTGGGAAGGTATTTTGTTGCATCAGAGGGATTTGCGGATTCAGAACTTGGAGTCCTTCTCCATAAGGAAAATTTAGAAATCCTTGGGGTATCAGGGTATTACAGCTCCTTTGTAAGGAACTTCATGGATTGCCTTGACTAGAGATCGGAAAGGTGACAGTTCCCTGTGTGGACTCACCGCTGGCTGCCCTGTGTAAGAAAAAACCACAACAATTTTGGCATCTCTGGGTTTCTGCTGCCTAACTTGAAAACGCCTCCAGACTGGAGGAGCTTCCAGAGCTAGGGATCACCTGAGCAGGTTTTGGAGTTTTGGACAAGGATAACTATAAAACAGACATTAAACTGTTCATTAGTCCATCTTGCGTGGAAGAATTGGCTGTGCAAGATCCTCGGGGTGCCAAGAAACAGCAGGGAGGGGGAGAGTTTCTTCTGCAGTCTTTGTTTACAAACACTACAATAAGTACTTCTTGCACCACAACTATCCACTGAAAACTATTCACATCAAAAAAGGCATTTAAAGAAGGATCTGAGTTTTGGAGGCTACCAGAGTAAAAACCATGGATGCTGAATAGAACTTCTTTATAAACTTACTTGGCATTTAATGGAACATGTATTAGGTAGTATCTCTTTGAAGAAAAAACATCCCAGGGATTCCCAATTGCTCATTTGTATGTGTGTTTGAAGGCTGAAGTATAAGGGGAAAACAGGACAGGGAGATGCTTACAAAATACAAGAGTCCAAGTCTAACATAACCTGATTGTGGAAATATAAAATACAGCTTGGCAAGGAGCTGTGTGTGGTTATCCTGTTTAGCTTTTAAGGGAAATCAACACTTGGAAATAAAGTCATGTCTTTGAGAATCAACCCAGACTACAAAAAGATACTCTGATAGTTCAGAATAAACTTTGGATTTAGCCAAACTCTTTCCAAGTCTCTTATAAATATTTATATCTATGAGTCAAATGATGCAAGTTAGATTTAGTATTCTTGGGGGAAAAGGAGGGACTAAAAACTGCAAGTTAATGGAGAAGGGAAGTGAATTGGCTCCACTTTTCCCAGTGTTCTAGAACAGTAATAATATCTGGTACAATAAGCAATGGAGAACCCATCCAGAACTGATTTTGGCATTTGGACATAAATTCTAGCAGTGCTTGTTGCCATATGCTCTGAAGAGATTTCTGTAGTAAAAATAGCAACACCAAAATTATAGTCCATATCAAGACTGAATCCTGTAATAATTATGAGGTGATTTTGTATTCTTAGATGTGGAAAGAACCCAAAAATATGTGAAGTCCTGATGTGGATTCTTGTCTTTTGAATTGCATTGTGCTTGGACAGCTCTGCTTTAAAGGCTGCTGATAACAGAAGACACCTCCTTTTACAGTTAAGATATGGGAATTTTTTTGGTCCACTGTGGGCAACGAAAGGATTAGCTATAATCATAACTAGGCAACAGTTGTTGTTCTGTAGCCCTGTAATTGTAATGAAAGTCCATAATCCACTTCTTTTCTTGCAAATCCTAATTTACAGATGTTTGTAGAAATTGGAGGTAAATGTAGTTCTGCCATAATCTACTTTCTGTCAGATCTCCACAACAAACATGAAAATAGATTATTGCACTAGGAAAGGATTTTTTATTTAAAATGGCTCTTTTAAAGTAAGCTGTTTGATAACATTTCTAGCACTTGCAGTCTGTCTCCTTCAAAGTGATGGAAAGAAAAATTTAAAGCAAGTCTAAAGGCTTGTATTTCATTAGAGGTTGCTGGAGAAAGGGAATACTACTTTACTTGAAGCTCTTGGAGCTGGGGTATTGGGGATCAGCAAACCTCCTGCCTCAGTAATGTGTGTCTCCTACTAGAAAGAGACCATGCATGAGCTTCTGCTGTGTCCTACAAGCCTACAAACTCTCTTCCCTCTCTCCCCCTTCTTGCTTAAAAGTGGAAATAAATCAAAAATTAATCTTTCATTTCCAGAAGAAAATGGTTTAGAAACACTGACCCAGTTTCCTCATGATCAGACTTGGGGATGTTGATATTAAAAATGACTTCAAGTATGATTTCTTTTTTTAATATGCTCTTAATTTCATCAGAGCTTTATTTAGATAATAAAGTGGATGAAATTGTTTCCATCCCCCAAAGTTTGGGAATGTGCTGTTAATGCAGCGGGTTTTGCCTGGAAAGCCTTTATTGTGAATAATTGTGCATTCTGTTCAGGACCTGGCTGATGGGAGGCAGAGTGATTCTCTTTCATTTGCAGTACTCTAGTGAAGGGCCAGATGGGTCCAGCAGCCAGAGCATTAAGGGAAGCTCTCCCATGCCTTTGGTCCAGAGTTCAAGATCCCTGCATCCCTCAGAGCAGCTGCTGCTGTTTGAACCCGGGGTTAAGGAAGATGAACTGCACTAAATGGTAAATCATTAACTATCAGCTGAGTAGAAGTGCTGTGGTGTGTTGGCCTGCCTAAATCACCAGCATCTGCCTCCTCACACGCAAAGAGTTGCTCTTCAGAGTAACACAGGGAAACACTGGCAGAAGGGCTACTACTCAAGCCACACCAAAAAAAATCTGTCAGACAACATTCTTTTTTTTCAGGGTTTCAGCCAGTTACTGATGATCAGCTCATGGAGAGCTGAAGAACTGATAAAACAATGTTTGGTTGAAATTCAGGATGCACGTGCATATTTGTGAATAGACTCACATATATCAAACACATAGAAATTGATAATTCTGTTCCTGTTGCAAGTTCTCTCTGGTATGGATTGTCCTGCCCTAAAATCTGTTTAAACTGTACATGCCTGATATCTTGGGTTTGCTGCTTTTATCTTGCTTTAATGCAGAATGTGAAGACCACAAACAGAAAAAAAAATATGCTATTTGAGAATCACATCAAATCAGGAGTGATGTTGATGGCCTGAATAAAAATTGTTCCAAACTAGACCTTTATTTGTCTGAAAGAATTAGTTTCTATGAAATGTCACAACAGATTAGTACTGGAAAGCTCCCTATTGTGTGTAGACTCACAGTGCTCAAACAGATCAGCTGTGGCTTGTGAATCTTTGCAGCGTGATTTTTTTTGCTCAGCTTTCTGGTTTGTGTGTTTGCAGGGTGTTTGTTACTGCTTTTCCCAGTGTTTATAATGTCAGTCCTTTATCATTTTATATTATCATATGGTCAAGAATGACATAACAAAAGAAGTAACCATTACCATGCAGCTCTTGGCTCAAACTTCTATAACCTCATCTGTTACCAAAAGCCAAGAAAAACATGCAGTGCCCACTCCCCAAGTTAATGATGCTGAAATAAGGCAAAGTCATGTACATATGAAAGAAAGGGATTACTCTTACCCTTTTTTACAAGGAAAATCAATGTCTTATGTGGTGACTTATAACTAGAATTTATATGAAAGCTTTCAGTGTTATGCTGTTATTTGTATGAAGTGCTTAACAGGTGGTTCTTGAGGTTTTAACTTAGAGTACAACTATAACCACTAGTAATGTTCCACTCATTAATATATCTCCATGAAACTGTGTGGGATAAACATATGGGATGGGAAATGCTTGATGAAACAGTAATGCTATCCAGACTTACAGATACACAGATGCACTGCAGGCTTCTCCATAGCTTAAGCTGAAAAATTACAGGAGATCGAAATCCTGCAATGGTTTCTTCTGTATCCTTCTCTTTTTTCTCAATGTAAGATAAATGTCTGCAACTGGTACAAAAGACCTTCTAACTGCTGAACCACACTTGCTTACTTCACTCTCTTCATATGTTAGATAATGAATGGCATGACACAAATCAGCAAAATAGCAAATGGCTACAGCTAGAGCACATACTTTTCTGGAACATGAGATAAATACTATTTAAATAAGAGAGTATTTAAAGGGATGTGAACCTATAATAAATGCATATATTACATGTTCTTTGGTACTTGCTGAGGCACCAGAGGAGAGTGCTGTCTTAAAGGCAGGAATTCATGAGAATCTCTGTCTGCACTTTTGCTGTGGGTGCACAGTGAAAACAGGATCCAGAGGACTTCTAAGCACTGGGAGAGAAGATCAACCCTCTGATATACAGCATTAGCATCTCTTTCATTCCTAATGCTCAGACATACAGGGATATATGTGACAGTGCCCAGCCTGAACCCTGTGTGTTCCTCCTGAGGTCCAAAGGCTTATAAATTGTGGAGGGCAGGTTAGTTGGCCATGTCTGCCTGTCCTGGTGGAGCAAGGATACTGCCTGCACAGCCCAAGGACAGAGAAGCAATAGGCACTGCTAAGATGTCAGGTTTAGATTCTCCTGGCACCTTGCTGTCTCCGGGGGTGCAGTTTGGGAATCAAACACTCGATAAATGAAGCTCTTGAACAGGCAAACCATGTTGAAAATAGGTGGCTGTGATCCACTGATGATTATAGGCTCAGGGATAGACTGAGTGCCCCTTTCCCTTACTGTCCTAACACTGGAGGGATAACAGGAACACAGTATGAAAAGGGATTGAAATCGCCCTCTGCCCAGTCCTTGCCCTTCAACCTGAGAGAGCAAAAAGACAGCAATCTGAAGGCCCTTTGACTAACTGCAAATCTGCAAGTAGTTACATTAGTCAGCTGTATTCTGTAGCAGCCAAACATGGCTAGTGTTAGTAAATAATGACTTGTGTTTGTGGGAGTTAGTTTCTATTAAGATCCTTTAGGAGATCTTAATAACTTGCATAACTTTGGCCAGGATACAATCTACTGCTGAGCTGTAAAAAGTGAGTCCTGCTTCTCTCTGTCCCCTCACACTGTCATGGCATCATCCTGCTAATACTTCCAGTGCTAAATATAAGTTTAGGCTTGAAGAATTAGATCATACTTCCTAACTTTGGTTTCCTTTTCATCACACTAGAAGGTGTGTCTTGCTTACCTAAGTACTTGGTTAAATATCTGCTGGGTTTTCAGCAAGGGCTGTTGGCAAACCAGTGTAGCCCTTACCTTTCCTTTCATCACTGTTAGGGTATAAATTAACTTGTGAAGCACATGAAAAAAACAGGCCTCCTAGTGAAGGGCATCATCAGATGTTTGCAATGAAATCCATCAGCTGTGTTTGCAGTGCAAGTCTCTGAACATCCTGCATTTAGAATGTGTTGTGCTTGAAACAGCATGAGAAAAATGTAGCCACCACTCCTAGGTCAGGACAAAACACCAGCACCCGCCATTCCCAAGATGTCTCTCTTAATCCCTATGATTAAGTCGATGAATTTATCCACCTCTTCTCCCTCCATCTTTTATCTCCCGTTTGTTTTTATGTCAGCAGCCACGGTGACTGGGATTGAACCTTGGTAAGCATGAAATGTAGTGCCCTATGTGGGGCACACACAGGGGTTGTCACGGTGTCTTTGTACCGAGCAATTATATTAGGTGGCACTGTTATAAAGCTGTTCTAAAACAAACAGAAACCAAAACAGGCACAAAGGCAGTCATATCTCCCATTCCACAAGGTGATACTTCTTCCAATTTTACTCTAACTATATAAAAATGCACTAGGAATAAGCTTTAACACTTAATTTAAGATAAAAGGCTAAGCAGCCTTTACTACCTGAAAAGCTTCAAGATACTGTGTCTCTTTTAGCTGTTTCCCTTTCTTTTTAAAGAAGTTGTGCTAATCAATTTCTTTTCAAAGCACTCCAGTTCCTAACAGTTTCCCAAAACTGGAGAGAAATTGCTGTTCTTTGTAAGCTAAATCAATCTCTGAGGAGCCTTATAAGAATAAAATAGCTTAAGGATAAAACAGCAGTAAGAAAGGAGATCCATCTACCAATTTATCAGTCTATCTATTTTCTAGCCATATCTATCTATAACGGTTAAAAGTTTTAAAGGACACTAAATTTAAGTATTTTATATTGCTTTTCATAAGGGCAGTTCAATTTATCTCTATTCCTTGGGAAAGATGAATATTGTCACTGCACATCGTAGGCTTGTGTTGGCTAAAAGGAGTCAGGGGCATGACAGCATTTATAGAAGGCATGAGCTCAAATGTCAGTAGAGCATCCAAAAATGGATGAAGCATCACCCAGCCACTGCCATCTGTTGAGTGTTTCATGACAGCTGTATCTGCTGCCCAGAGCTGGTGCAGATAATCGGGAGAGGCACAGAGGAAGCGTGTAGCAGTTGTACTGAGAGAGGGGAGGGGGGAATTCCACTCTTAGCATTGTTTTTAATTGCACCATAATGATTTTTTAACAGACACCATGGAATGCAGCTTAGGCTCTGGCATGATTTACAGCAAACAATAAACCACAGTGCAGCTGAAAAGCAATTGAAATTTCCTCTGCACGGAGGTTTTGTCCAGGCTAAGTATTTAATAGTGTTTCTCCCAGAGATTTTGCCCTAAAGATACTCCTGCCACAACAAAAAAAAACTCCAAAACAACAAACCCTGCCTCAACTATTGTGTGTCAACAGGAGTATCAAAGCAAATATTCTTGTTATGGACTTACTAATGGGAATGTGGGTTTTTAAACGTTTTTCCTTTTAAAGAGGGAGGAAATTTTGACCATCGAATTTGAGGTACTAACACTATAAGGGGCACTTAGTCTAAATGTCAGCTGAAACAATAAATGACTGTGGAATGGGGTAAAACCATTCTAGTTTTTCCATCATTTTCTCCAGCGTGTGGATCTATTTTCTCCCCCAAGGCATACAGAACTGCCATCTGACTTTATTGTTTCTGATACAAACTCTCATAAGCTGGGGAGCCTTGCAGATGAACTGGCAACCCGGCCATGAAATCAATGGCACAGGCAGTAGCAAAGGGTAGGTGTCATTGCAAAGCAAAGTCTTTGATGTGAAAGCCTTCTCTTATCCTCTTATCTAACCCTTGCCTTCCCAGAGCCCTGCCTCATATTGTTCTGTCACTTCAGTACGTCAGGGTTTCTGTTATTACAGCTCTAGGTTACCCAGCAGATGTTGCTGTAAACTGGTACAGCATGAACAATGGGAGTTTAGTTCACCCTCTGATAGTGCTAATAAAGCTCACTGCCTGGGAGAGCTGGCATTGGGAGCCGACACTCTGGCACAAGCTGGGATAACTTTACAAGTCTCTATCACTGCAGGCAAGTTCAGATAGCTTCAGATGAACCTCAGCTCCTCCCTTATCTGATGTGATAGTTTTACAACTCCCACAGGTGTCAGGGGGTTATATTTTTATCATTTAAAAGCAAATTACGAAACAACAATCACAGTGTAACGAATGCTAAGAGCTGTGCCTGAGTCTGCAGGTACTCTGAGATTATTCAGTAACTCAATGGGTTGCTGATGTGGTTGAGCCTCAGAAGATTACTTTTCTCTTTTGTGAGAACAAGGGAGGTTATGACTGCTGCCATGTAGCTCAACAGGGTCCTCAATATGTGTGAAGAAATGACCCCTCCCAAAGCCAGATAACAGCTGACCATGTAATCCATCCAAAGCCAAAATCATTTTGAGGACATCCAAGCCAAAGTTCACTCGTAGGAGTGGTTCCTCTTTTAATAATCCCCAAAAGATGCCAGCCTGCAGTATGGCTGCAATATCCTCTAGAGCAGTATTGTTTATTTTTTACATCCACTCAGACACTAATAAGGTGAGGAAATGTATAATTACTAATAATATTAGCAGGGGTGCCAAGGGCCACGACTTGCCTTTGTGATGCATTGCTGCATATCTGAGCTGCTCTGCTAGTTAAGCACCTTGCACAACGTTCACCTTACCTGCCTCTGGTGCTGTTTGAACTGGGAGCAATTCCTGAGGCCTGTGTGATTCCACAGTGTGGGGATACACTGGGGAAAACATGAAATCTCAAATACATACCTGTATAAAGTGTCGACTAAAGCAGTTCAACTTTCAAACCCCAGTTCTGCTCCTGGGTCAGTGGGAGGCTCTGCTTTCCCCCTACGTTAGCGTTTACCGAATTCTTTGGCATTTATATCTTTTTATTTTACAAGTTTACTCTGAAAGAAGCTAGTGAAACAAAACATAAGTCTACCCTCCCCCTGAAAGTCACTTTTATGTTTCTCTTTTTTTTTAACATGGCAAAGTGGTTGTAAAATGTACTCTTGATTCTTAAATAAAACAGCATGTAAGTAGGATGGGTATGGGAAGTGGGCCCCTTTCTTGAGGTTTTATAGACCGCACAGGACCTCAAACAGGAACACTGATACTAAATGTAGAGATTCTTTTAAGGATTTACACAGGGTGCTTCAAATTACAAAAACGAAAGAAGGAAAGAGCCGATATTTCTAAGAATTTCTAATCGTTAAATCAAGGAGAACTATGTCTTAATAATCAAGGTAACAAAATTAAGTTCAGTTATAATACAATTAAGGAAGAAGTGGGTGATTTCGGAATAGCTATTCAGATTCCTGTGAAACTGAACAGGGAATGGGAATGCCCCTCTAAGAAGAATAGGACAGACCATATAATTCGACATCTGGGATCTAGGAAGACCCCCAGTCGAGGGTACTATTGAAATTCAAAACCAAGAAAGAAGTGTGTGAAGGGGGGACCCTGCAAGAGCTGCAATTGTGATGCCTGCCTTGTTTATGATTAAAGCTGATTAAAAATGCAAAAAGTACATTTCATTGTGAGAAACAGTGAACTGGAAGAGGGGAAAGAAAAGGATTTAGGATTCAATTTTGTAATTTTTAAATCCCAGGGATTAAATGTGGAAGGGAACAGAGCAGCAGCATTTTGAGGATTGGGGGTTTTGTTTAAGACTGCAATTGTGTGCTCTTTTCTCCAAGGTAAGCGAATGTTAAGTACACTGGGATGCTGTTGCTCCGTGCTTCCATGCTAATAAGGCGTGCTTCCCACAGTGTGTGACAGAAAGGATGAATGCCAGGCAGTGCTAATGGTTAATTTGTAGTGGCATGTGTGTTCCTTGACTGTTTGTGAAGTTTCGTGATTCACCATCGCACAATTGAGTCGCTCCTTTTTTTAGAGATATAGTGATATGTAATGAGATGAAGCAATGCTGACAGCGGTTTTTGAAAGGTACATTGTCCTCCACAGCCTATTCACTTTATAAGAATCCCCCTCAAATTTGTTAATTTCTCACGATTTGGGGGCTTGAGTGAGTGGCCGTCAAATAATTTCGGTATTGACCACGGTTTAAAGTGTTAATTGCTGTGGAATCTGTCAGAGGCAGCGTCAAACCACAGTGATGCTAATCTATGTCATGGATTTGGAGCTCCTTTGGGGAGCTCATATTTAGGCTCACCGCTGAGCGAACATGACTGCTAAGATTACAGAGGCTGTGGCCGGTGAAGAAAAGCAGTAATGCTCCTTCTGAGCAGAAAGTAAACAATGGGGTGATTGTCTGCTGAAACATTGGGGCTAAACAGCCCAACTGCTGAGAAGCCCTAGGTAAAAAAACTCCTAGCAGCAAGGAGCCTTGATGTTTTCTTCATGGAGCTAGATGTTGTCAAGGATTCAGCTGAGCCACCCCAGTGAGTGTGCAGGAAGCAAAACAGGATATTCTTGTATGGGCCCTGTTTTGTGTAATTATGCAACACTTGAACTCTTGTGTATTCCAGAATGGGGAGCACACCTCTGAAAGGATCAGGGAGCCATCAGCAGCAACTAGTGAGTGAAATATCCTTATGAAAAGTGCTCTTGATTGAAATCAGCGTGTTTACATTTTCAGTTATCTTTGGTAAGGATTGTTCCACCTCAGCGCACCCTCAAAATTAAGAAATTATTTTCACCCGGTTTCATTTCCTGTGTTTGTTTCTTTTAACAAGCAATCTAAATAATTTCCGCTGTCTCTTAAAAAGGAACAATGAGGGAAATGATCAGGGAAACATCAGTTCATCAAATCTCCTCGGATATTTCTCGGGAATACGCTGTATTTGATGAAACGCAGACAAATTCCCTGAGAGGCAGCTGAGCAGAGGCTGCTCTGATTTGTGCTGGGGAGCCTGGATCCCCAAAAAATCCTGGCAGGGGGGCCAAGAGCTTTGGTCCTGCTCTGTGTAATCCCAGCAGCCCGAGAGCACGGGGAGCCCTGGCGGGGTGTGCACGTGTGTATCACAGGAGTGTGCTATCTGCACGGGCAGGACGCCGCCTGGTTTAAAGGATCTGCTTCAATTACAGCCCCTTTTGTTCTTTCTGTAAATAAAAACCACATGTTAACTTTGGAATAATCTCTGGCTTTAATAGCCTGGATCCTGCCGTGTCCCGTTTGAACCACAGATAGTAATGAGACTCCTCTTATGAGTAAGAGTCAGGGTTTAATGTTGGAAACTAAGTTTTGTTTTCAGCAATAAGTTTGGATTTTGTTGGGGTTTTCAGTTGGTTTGGTTTGGTTTGGTTTGGTGTTGCCCAACAATAATGTTGCCCAAAGAAAAACCTTTGTCTAATGCAAAGTAATGGACAAACTTTTGTGGACAGATTTTTCCATCCCGTTATAAGACCACTCAAAAATAAATCTGTCCCCTCCAGAAACAGAAGGGAACAAAAACAGATCCTTTTTTAAATAATAGCAGTAATCTTGTATTAGACTTTCCTGGTTTCCTAAAGTGTAACACAAACCCAAATTCTACTGCTGAAGCAGTGAATGCCAACCAGGTTGTAAGAGTGGAAATGAAGGCAGGACATGGTGATTTGTAATTTTTTCTGTCCTCAGTCTTCAGCTGATGCTGGATGGCCTGCCCTGGCCTGTGCTCATACAGTGGCAGTTCTTAGTGTGCAAGTCAGAGGGGAACTTGCTTTAGTTCTCATATCCCACTTTTGTTAGAAGTTACAGAAGGGGCTATAACCTTCCCCTTTATTTTCTTTTTTTTTTTTAATTTGTGAGGCGAATGGAACTGCATTTAATATTTTCATTTAATGAAATAAAATGAGTAGTAGTAGAATGAACAGAACAGGCACAAAACCCAAATATCTGTCATCTCCATGGCTCCAGGAATATTTCAGTGGTGAGTTTTCATGGGACTGTTAAGCAGTTTGGCCTATTTCTCCTCAGTGTTCTTTAAAAACAAACAAAAATATCTGCAGAAGAAAGAAAAATTCTTTTTTTAATTAGAGAGTGGAATAGTTTTTACTGGGGTGTCAGACAAGTGGCAATTTCAGCACAAGCCCACATGGCTGGGAGTAAAGCAGGGGGGTGAGGCTGTTTCCCCAATCAACAGCAGCAAGCTGTCAAACTGGCTCAATTTTGGTGTGAAATCTCAACCTTAATGAGGATTTAGGCAAGAAATGCCTATTTATTTGGGTTTTATGTGCTTTTAGTTTAAAAAGTAACAGTTTTGTTAAACTGAGAAAACAGAACACTTTTAAGGTGTTCTGCAGAATCCCCAGTGAAGGTATGCATAGATAGTCTTACTGCAGCAAAGTGAGGCTGGGGTTTTTTCTTCTATATGTTAGTGAATTTTAGGCTTGCTTTCCTCTTTATAATATGCTTTTTGTGCAGTCTTTTCTTTTTTATCTTTGTCCTTTCTGTACTTTCCCTTCAGATCTGTTTGGTTTTCCTTCTCTCTGCTATTCTTGATTAAGATTCAGACAGTTCCTCATATTTGCCTATTCCCCGAGCTTTTGTTGTAATCATCAGCTCTCAATATCCCAGTACAAACTTTGCAGTATTTCAGAATCTTGTATTCCTTGATATTCTTGACTTAGATTCATGTTATTTCACGATCCTTCCCTGAAGTTTCGACTTCGTGTTTGTTTGGTATTTCTAAGGAATACCAAGCTTCAAAATGCTTGGGAGGTATGACCAATAAAGACAAAAGAAATGCAAAGAAATGTAGATACAAAAGTTTTATTTTATTTCTGCCAGAGTTTTAAGGTCCCCTGATTCTTTGGAGCTTGGCACATAATCTTGAATGCTTTAGATGACATCTTCTATGTTCCACCAGTGTGTTACCTTAAAGAATTTTGGACTTGAAATGTGGATGAGAATAGTTGGGGGAGGGTGTTATGACCTCTCCCAATTTCATTCAGGGTCACAGTAAGAAGATCTCTGACCAAAATGTGAGTTTGTTGTCAGTCAGGCATAGCAGCCTGAGATATGGTGTAGGTTATGGTGAAGTCTGGGCACTAATATCTTTTTAAAAGCTTCCAAAAAGCTTATCCTGGTTCATATCCAACTCTTAAAGTCATTGTTGCTCCTTGGGGTGCCTGTGCACTATTCCCAGTGTCAGTCCTGTGTCAGCAGCTTCCCCTGAGCGTTATCACTGCAGGTTCCCACCAGTAGGTGTGGTGGACAAAGTGCTTCGAAAAGGTTAATCAGCAGCAGTCATTAATAACTGGGTAACAGTATCCAGCCTGCAGGCCACTGGTGGTTGGCAAACAGCTGCTGTGGTGCAAGGCTTGTAGTTTTTGTTGGACTGGTTGAGTTGCCAGGCTCCCTGCAGGAGGAGGAGTTGTGCTGGGTGTGTTGTGCAATGGCACTCACTGGGCAGAGCTGCTGGAACCTCATCTCCTGCTGAACTCACCTGCAGCAACCCAGTCACTAAAGAACGGACATCCTAAGGATCCTGGTTAGCTTCGAGAGTGCTTCCTCTGGTGAAATACAGGGAAATTTGCTCGATTCTCAGTAGGCTTTTGGCACTTTCCAATGGTTCCCTTTCATGTGATTGGAAACACGGATAAACTCCCCAACAACTTGCTGAGAAACACACATAGAAGAGATGAACTTAGATATAAAAAGATTAGTCTGCCCTTGTGCAGCCGCACAATCAATGTAACTCTGACTTGTGTTAGTGTCAGGTACAGGTGGGAGATACAGGGTGCAAGCAAGGGCTTTGCAGTCCCTGGCTGAGATCTGTCCCATTACACTGATGCACTTTGCACACACGAGTTCCTACTGTAGACTTGGCCCCGGGTTTTCCTGGTTTAATATCTCTGTCAGAAAGGTGTATGCTCTTCATATATCTTTGTATATTCATTGCATTTTCTAGGTTAGACAAAGCATTACTTTTCTAGCTGGATTGTGTGCTAAGATGAAAACAAAACAAGCAAACAAACAAAAGAAAATTACAAACTTTCTGTCTTTCTTTGGAAGATAACAAACCACTGTAACAACAACAAAGAACAGAATCATTTTTTGAGGCCATGGAATTACAAAAATAATATTTGAATTAGCTCTTAGGATTTTTGGCCTTAGTGTATCAGACTGATATTTGTCAAACGGGCTTATGGCTTACTCCAAGTGATTTTAGCAGCTCTGGTGGGGCTAGTTACGGTGTGAATTATTACTCAGCGTGAGTAAGGAGATCAGAATTAAGCCTAGATACGGTCAGAAGGGAAGAGGGTTTTGTCTGATTTGTCTGTGATAGATCTGCCCTGCTGCTAACTCCCTGGTCTTTCATTTAGTTTCTTTTTAGAGACTTTTGTTAAGACTTCCAAGGAGTCCTGAGAGGACAATTGAGCTTTTATGGGTTTTTTTGCAGAAGCAGGGAGAAAGAATCGAGTTGCTGGTTTTCTGTTAGTGTTGATTTAGTTTCTGTTCATCCTGCAAATATTTCTTTATGATATTTATTTAAAAAAAAAAAAAAAAAAGGCAAAACAAACAAAAAGGCCACTCCAAAAACTCCAAACAACGAAGTGATATAAGTTGGGCTTTGAGGGAACAAGAGGGGGAGCTTCTTTTGCCAGGAGCTGCCTCTCCTCTCTTGTCCTCTGTGGTGCTGGTGTTGAGCAGCTGCAGGATGGCCACAGGACTGATGGCGTTTGGAGCCACTGGGACTCAGTTTGCTCAGGATCATGCCCTGAGTTCGTGTCCTGCAGCCAAAAGGCCCAGAGTTTAGGAAGGCAGCTCTCTCAGGGATTTATAGTATTGATGGCTGTAACCAAGCCTGGCAGCCCTTGGATCTTACAGCTCTCCCTGGGCCTAATCAAAGGCCATTGACGTAAACTAAAACATTTGACTTCAGAGAGCTGTGGATCAAACTCTGTGTCTACACTGACTGGGTTTGCTTCCCCTCAGACACAACCTCACTTTGAATTCTTTTCTTCTGACAGGCCTGTAGCCTCATTCCTCTTTCTTAAGCTGGGAGGGCATTTCACAGCTCTCTAAAATGCCCAGCAGTGACTTTTCCCTTCTCACGGTGCAGTTTCACATTATACCTAATTCAGTGTAACTGCTGGCTGATCCCAAAAGTCCCATCCCTGTTTTACTGATGTCAGGTTTAGAGATCATACAATCTTGGCAGGATAACTTGACAGAAAATTAAGCCAAGCCAACACATATCACCTCCGTGTTGTCTGTGTCCATTCCCCTCCAGCTTCCCCCCAAAAAAACAAAACTAAAAAACCCACTAAAAACCAAAATGCCACTGTCCTTTCATCTGTTTGCCACATTTGCCATGGATTAGTGTAATGTGACTGTGTGCCATGATTCTCAAAAACTCTGCCAGGGGCGGCACATAAAAGCAAAGTTAATTTGAATTAAGGCGGAGAACCCAGACAAAGAAAACATTAAGAAGAATTCAAATGAAAATTATATGAAAAGTATTATTACCAGTGTACAAGGCCTAGTCCAGAAGTAATAATTAGATACCGATCCAAAGATAATGCTTAAGATGGATATTACAAGTGTGAAAGCTCCCCTGATTTATATTATTGTACTTAGTGTGATTCTATCTTTTATTTTTTCCTCAGCCCAGTTAGCTGTCAGTCAACCTTCAGTTGCTGAAAAGAGCTTGTTCTTCATTTTCACAAGTGCTGCTGGGCCACTGCAGATCTAATATCACAGTGAATGGGGAATGTCTCTCTGTTCTTTCCTCTCTCTCCTACAGACCTTGGTGTTTCTTTTCAAGTCCCAAGTCTTTGCTAGCAAGCTGGTTTTTACTGCATCCTTTTGCCCAGACACTGATGCATAAATAGCTTCAGATTTATATGATTAGCTTAATTTTTCCTTCACACATAAACATCATTTTAATTTCTTCCTTCTAATTTAGGTGGTGTAAATGTCATCGACTCACATATCATTCAGATTTCAAGCATACCCTTGAACCTCACTTCAAGTCTTGAACTCTTTCACTCTGGGCATGCATGTTTTGAAAATAAAAACTCATGAAAGGACTACAGTATCTATTATTAACTTCTAACTTTCAGTACTTGCAATGTCTTCCTACCCCTATTGGGAGTCTAAGCAAATGTTCTCAGTTTCCCTTGACACAGTAATGAGGAATTCTCCCTATGTGTTCTCTCTTCTTCGTGGCTTGAAAATTAAAGCTCTGTCTTTAGCTATAAGATGTGCAGCATATCTCTCTGAAAGATAAAGTTCATATCAGATTCAAGCTACCCAGCTGTTTCACAGCTCTGCTTTTATGTCAGGTTTTTGGATTTTGCGACTGGAAGCAGACTTGCATGTGAAAATTCATATTAATTGTAACTTTTAGTGATACTCATTAGCAGGGGTATTATTCTTTATCTTACAGTCTGATTTACTATTCCAATTTTTTTTAATTTGAGGATGTGTTCAAATTCCTGTTGCAAAGTCACTCAGAAAAATAGGAGGTTGCTGCAAACAAATGAAAGAACAGTTCATTTTTAAAGCTGGAAGTGAAACAATTCCCCCCTAAAGCTCAAGAGCACCCTCACTGCTTCCTCCCAGTGAAATGTCTTACACTCATAGGGTAGTTTTCTGGTGGTGGCTTGTTCTGCTCTGCTGTAAATGGAACGTGAGATGTTGGAAGGACTGTCGTGGTTTAACCCCAACCAGCAGCCAAGCCCCAGCAACTGCTCCCCCACCAGCAGGGTTGGAGAGAACTGGAAGGGTAAAAGCTGGAAAACTCCTGGGTGGGGATAAAGACAGTTTAATAGGGAAGGCAAAAGCCCTGCACACAAGCAAATTAAAGCAAATATTAACTCTGCTTCCAGTGGGCAGGCACTTTCACGTTTAGCTCCAGATATCAGGAGCTGAATGCTGGGCTGCACCACTGAAGACAAGCCTGACCTGGGGCCGTGTCTGTCACATTAAATATGAGCCAAAAGGTGCCTCTCACAAAACCCAAAACACTGCTATCAAACTGCACAGACTGGCAGGTTCTGGGGGCTCTGACCCCAGCCTGGGAAACTCCTGACCTGGGTTCAGCTTTATGTCCTGCCAAATTCGGTGTGAAAACTCATCAGAACAGAGCAGACTACAGAGCCTCAAAACAACCCCTTTAACACTGGTTTGGGTTTGCAGATTTTGAAAGGATTTTTATGAGCTCAAAGCAGGGCAGCAAGTTTCAAAACCACAGCGTTGCTGCAAAAAAAGGATTTCCAATCTTCCCATCAGTTCTAATTACGTGACTTCTCTCAAAACAGGTGCTTTCCTTCTCAGAATTTATGTTAGAGGCTAAGAACATGGAAACCAATTTTCCCAAACAGGCACACCTATTGCTGAAAAAGTCAGATTCACTTGCAGTAATTTCCACTTGATTCTAAATATCCCCTGCTGAATAAATAAGCCAAGGAGGTATCTTCCATGCTGAAAGCTTTTCTGTATCTCCTTATTTACAGGGATATGGAATTAGTGTAACATTTGCCTTTCTCAGAAATAAGAACCTGAGCTAGAAGATTTGAAAGTTGCCTTGATTTTTCTCATTCTTATAGGAAAAAACTTCTTAGGACTCATTCTGGGAGTGTAAATGTCACTGTTAAGTGCAGCTGAGAGCACATTAAGAGGTTTCCCAGCGTATTTTGCTCTCCTTACCTGTTTCCACTGGGTCTTTTGAATCCATGTATTGCCTTCATAACTTCTAAAAATCCTTCCTTTGGAAGTTTGTTTAGGGTTTCCCATTTCTTTTAATAGACTAAAGTTATTGGCTTTTGCTTGCTTTTGAGGTTTTTAATGACTGTTATGGCAGTGTGTACAATCAGTGTACAAAAAGCCCTTTCTGTTTGCAATTTTTTCTGAGATGGTTGCTCCCAAAACTGTCTTGAACCTTCTCCCTCAAGACAAAACAAAGTTTTCTCTTTAGGTATGGAAGAGTACTGTTTCTTACCCCAAATTAAACATTCCCAGGAGAAATCCTGCCTCATATTTAGAATACTGCATTTATCATCTCAAGAGACAGGCATGCAGCCTCTCTTCTAGCTTAGCTCTGAAAAGATAAGCTTTGGGACTTAGTCACAGGGCTGGATTTCAGTCTTGGAGTACCAGGTTGAAGGGGACCTACATGTTGTCTGTAACCCTCTATATTATTTCATATTTCCTCAGCCCCTGCCCCCCAAAGCACTGAATTTTAGGCTGGAGGAGGTAGGACAGTAAAACTGAGCCTTGCACTGAGAGGGATATCAGGTCTAATTTCTTTGCTGAGGAGTAAGCAGGCAAGAGACCAGCAAGGCAGGTGGGCACCCTGGGTGGGGGGCATTTCTAGGGAATGGGGACAATGAAACCCTTGTGTTCTGTTTCTTAAACACCTGTTCACACCTGGTTTTTAAAAAAGCAGTGGTGTATCTACAGCAGAGCAATGTAAGCACAGCCTTCAGCAGATTTAAAGCTGCTGTGGTTAAGCTGCAGACATATACATCTCAATCACACTATCTTTCCTTCACTGTGTGAGCAGATAAAGAGTTCTGTGCCTTTCTTTTGTTATTAAATCTTGCCTAAAACTGTAAAATAATACATTGAAATAAGTTATATCTATTCTTAAATCATTGAAAAAAAAATCTCTGTAAAAGAAACTGTCCTCCCTGGACCTGGAAGTTTAGTGCTGACATGACTCATTTATATGGCCCATTCAAGATAGATATTTAAGAGAAAGCAGCTCCTTCTCTGTGATGTAGATACTTGGAAAAAATTAATTTTAAAATAACTACAAGCTTTAATCCTTGAGGAAATGTCTTTTTAACATTATATTGTTTCAAGCATGTAGGCTTTTAATACAACTATTATAGGCCAAAGTATTAAGGAAAGCTGTTGAACCTCCATCAGTCCTGTCCCCCCCACACTTTGCAAACAGCCCATTTTTCAAAAAGTGACCATTGCCAAGCTGAGGCAGAGGGCAGCATTCACCACCAAACGGTACACTGCAACTTCTGAGGAATCTCAGCTACTCTTTAACTCTTCTCTCTCCCTACAGTGCCAATAAATGTATTGAAAAATGGATTGCCTCATATGGCCTCTTGCAGAATTGTTTAATGAATAAATGACATTGCCATTAGCATTTAGTTATAAATACATTTGAATTTTAAACTCAACATATGCTGCTTCTCGAAACGAGAAGCTTTTTTGTGCCAAAATCATGCCCCAGACCTGGGCAGGCCATAGTAATGATACTTGGGATTGAAGATGTCCAAGCTTTTTAAAGAAGATGGTATATCTATCTCAGTTTGATTCATTAGACACAGACATTAATGAAGGTTCTTAGATTAGTCTACACAGTGATCAAAACTGATACAAGAATAGAGCTCCTGTGTCTTAGCTGGGAGCTTGGTTTAGTTCCTCCTTTACTACTCTGGGTATCAATTCCAAAATAAGCTTTTATTCATAGGTTTGGGTTTTGCTGCAAAGCTGTTGTTCGTTTTGTCTCCTTCAGTAATATTAAATATCTTCTATCTCAGCTTAAAATCAAATTTCTGTAGCCAATTTAGGCTGGAGAACTCCTTGAGTACTCAGTTATAGTTATTTGTAACTCCAGTTTCCCACTCTCCTCCTCTATAACCTTACATATTCATTTCTCCTAATAAAATATTTTTGATCAGATCAGAAATATATGAAAGACTAGAAAATATTTCTTGGCTGCCAGACACATGCAAATCTCTTATTTAAGAGGGAAAGATAAGATAAACATGAGGGGTTTTAAAAAAATAAATAAAAATGAAAGAGTAATGAAACACTTGTTTGCTTCATTTGGCAAAGAACATGTCTGGGGTTGTTATTGAATACCAGGAGTGAGCAGAGGAGAAAGTGAGAGGGGGGGTGGATGGAAGGGTTCTGTAGGGCTGGGGACACTGTGCTCTAGTTGTGGAATAATATGCACCAAATCCTGAAGGAACTGCGCTGAATCCAGTGGAAACTTGCCTGCATTAGCTGGCAATCCAACATCCTCTGTGTGGATTTCCAGAGAACGTCTCCAGATTTGAATGAGGACAGCTGAAAGTACAGCTTGCTCAGAATCTCCCTGATGATGATGAGAGGGTTTTCACTGCATTTTGTTTCACAGCAAGTGATGAGGGAGTTTTAAATCTGCACTGGCAAAGATCACTTTCAAACCATTTGCAGCTGAGTGTTGGCCATCACTTTGAAATTTAAGAGAAACCAAACATATTTCAGGAGATTTATTTCAATCACAGGCAGAAAACAATGGGGTCCCACAGCAAGCTGAGAGTCTGCTCCTTTTAAAGGAGCACATGCCACTTCAAGGAAAAAAAAGCATGAAAGGAGGCAGTGGTGTGCAAATCAAAATAACCCCTTTGTCTTTCTCACTGGATCCATGCTTGGGGAAGAATAGACTGTAGGGGAAGAATGCAGACCTGTCTTTATTCAGTCTCCAAAGGCAACTACTTTCTCTCTGGATGAGAAAGACATTTGGTTTTAATGGTGGTGGAAACCTTCCTTAATTTTCATGATCAATACAGGCAGTTGGCAGCAAGGTTGTCTTCAAATTGCTAATTGTTGCAGATTAGGGATTCATTAGTCTGGGTTTAGTGCTTTAGTTTTATTTATTTTCTTACTGCCCTTCCAATGCTACAGAGGATTCATCAGTTTTTCACCTGCTCTCACCCACCAAATTGAGCTTCTGGATTCATTCAACCACCTTTTCTTTCCTGCCTGTCTGCAACACAGTTCTGGCACTCCTCTCTTGGTCAGGATCACCGACCAAGGAAGAAAAGTCTCCCATAGCCTTCTTTTATCTAGATAAATATAGAACAATTTCTGACCAGGGATGTGATTTCATTTACCGTGTGTTACTTTTTTAACGCTTGTAATGTTTGTATTTTAAATCCACAAAGGTTTTGAGCTTTTTTGATGTTGTGCTTCCTGCAGGTGACAGCTCTCCAGGGACAACAGCTCACCTGCAGCTGGGCACAATGAGACCTTGGCTGAGAGACCTGTGAGGGACTGGAGGTGCTGCTGTGGCTTCTTCATCGCTGTTGTGTTTTACCCTGTCCTGGAAGCACTGCTGGTCACGTTGGGATGAAGGTAGGCCCCTCTAAACTGCCCATGTGCATTTATCCCCCAGCTGAAGGAGGGCTGGGTTTGGCAGTTCTCAGCAGTTGTTCAGGGCAGTGCTCCCTGGCTGCCCTGGGCTCACATCCCAGCATGGCAGCACTCAGCACTCAGTTACATGCAAGGAGACAACGATCCACACTGTACCCTTCACAAAAGAGCCACAAGGAAACACAAAGTCCCACTGCCTTGCCAGCCAGAGGGACCTTTGCCAGCACCAGGTGGTGGGAAGCATCAGGCAGGTGAGAGGGGTGACTCCTGGCGCTGCTCGTGACAGCTTCTTAAAAACGCTGCTTTGGAGAGACAGCCCAGCAGCATTTGGTGTTTGGTGTCAAGGGACTGAAAGGGGTGCCACGTGAGGCTGAAAAGCCTGCAGAGGCTCCTGATGAACCATTTTCAGTGCTCCCCCTCCTATTTGGATGATTGCACTTAGCTGGCTGCTGTGCTCCTGGGTCCAGGCTTTGCCAAGTGTGTGGTTATCTCCCTGCTTGCATCTGTTTGTTCTGTGTTTGCCTCCATGTCTGGAAGGGTGCAACCAACTGTCAGTGATGCCACTGGGATTTTTCTGTCTAATTGAGCTAATTTCTGCTGGAGTTCTACCAGTGGTCTAATTTAATTACTTTGTTTCAAATCCAGTTTTAGTGGGAAATGCAGAGGAATATGAGCATGACATTCATCCATAACTTGTTTTACATCATCTGTGATATCTGTGCCCAACTCCTTATTTCTAGTCACGATGGACATTCTCTAAGTCACTGGGCAGCAAGTGAGTTTAGTGGCAAGTGTAGGCCTTGCAGACTTTCTGAAGCTTAGAGGCTTCTTCCAGTTACAGAAGTACTTGCTTTCCTTTGAATACGAGTAACATTGTGCTGTAATTTCATCTTAAAGACTTCTGTGTTCACTTCATAGAAGAAAACCTGTCTTTGTTATGAGTTTATTTGGAGGATCAAAGTATGTTACAGGAACTACTTTGTGCTGGACAGGTGTATCTGAAATGAATTGCTAGAATGTTTAAGTTGGTTGACAATCTGTGTCCTGTATAGCCCCTGACTGGTTTAGAAGGTTGGGGCCCTGTGATTTGCACTTCTGTGTCTCTGGTTTGAATTTATTGGAGAGGAATAGCACCACAGCTGATGGCATGTCTAGAGTGGGACCCTGAAGTCATGCTGAAAGGTGTTTAAGGCATTAATATGCAAGTATCATTCTAAAATAGAAAGGTCAGTGCTTAGGGCTTTCCAAGATTTTCTTGTAGGTTATGTGACAAAATCTCATTGTTTTAACTATGGAACAAAGCTGGTATCTGTCTTCAGGAAAATGTGTCTATTATGTGTTTAAAGAGAGGTTTACTCTGTGTTTCATGGAAGACAGGCACGCAAATGGAGTATTTGCTTAGGAATTCTTATGGTAATTGAAGAGATTTCACCTAATTCTTTTCTTTTAAGAGAAAAAAGTATAAGAAAGATTTTAAACGGGTGACTGGGATGCAAAGGACAGATAATGCAGACTCCAGCTGAGTTTATAATAGTTCAATTCTGTAAGTGAAATATTTTCTCTGTTTAGAAAAAGAATGAGAATATGAAAGTTGTTGTGTCAGTGATTCTTCAGGTTTTCATTCTATTGATCAGAGTGGAAGAAAATATATTTTCATACATCCAGCTCCTTTTTTTAAAATTCCCAGTCTCAGTTCTTTGCATGCTCCGTGTAGAGGCTGTGTATAATTATGCCCTGCTAATAAAACAAGATAAAATAATATAATCCCATTGTATTGTCACGGAGATAAAGCGTATGGTAACTGATTGTTTTAGCTGATCAGCAGGGTGGCCTAGTAAAATGAATTCCCATCTCTTGGCTGTGGCTTATCTTCTGATTCCTGAGAGACACAACAAAGAAAAACAATAATAATAGGAGTAGGATTTTTGCTTTCGTTTGATGTGAGTATTGCAATAGTGGAGTCTCATGCCAGAAAGGACAATAACTGTGTGTTCTACCTGAACACCACTGGCATCCCGTGCTGTGGTGTGACTGTTGAAACGCTGGACCTGTACAGGATAATACAAACACAATCAGTCTGGTTATAATTGGTACCACACCTAGAGGTCTTCATTCCTAAATCAGGTCTACTTAAGTAATAAACATAAATACCATGAGTTTCTTCTCTAAACAAGTCACATTTTTAATATTTTAGTTTCTGGACTGTGCCATTGGAGCCTATACCTGTCAATTATTGCCAACGTTTCTGTGAAAGAGGCAAAGGCTTTGGATCTCTTCTGCCAAACTTTTTTTATATGTCCAAGAAGAGCAGTCAGATCATCAAAATATTACATTCTCAGACATAAATAAGAGGCAACTTCTGCACTTTGTATGTGGGACTTGTTAAGAGCGGTTGTCCTCTCTTGGTTTGAGCGACCTGACAGCAAACAGGGAGCATCTCCTGCATCGTTCCCTGCTTTGCATGAAAACAGCTCCCTGCTTCCAGCCAGGGGTTTAGCTCAGGCCATAGTGGTTCATTTTTAAGGAACCTTTGTTGAAACATTCTCAGCTCGTAACTGATATTAGGGAACTGAGAGAGGCTGTTCTCCATACACTCTTTTCCCTTAAGGTTCTGTGAGAGGAAAGTGAATTTCACAGGTACAGAACGCGTTCCCCACCCCTCTTTCTTGCACCCCAGAGGCAGATGCTGCGCAAATAAATCGCTGTGCAAACCCCCCATGCCTGAGCTGCAGCCTCTCAATAGGGCTCTGCATCGTCATTAGCAGTTCTGACTAAACACCCTGAAGTTTGGGGTGGGTATCACAAGCCAGGATCATTCGGAGAACTTGCACTGCACATCACAGGACCAGCTTCTTCCCTCCTCAGTGGGGCTGCCCCAAGGAAGGGCTTCAAAGATCAGCCTCGCTGCAGTTCTGGAGGGGGGAGTTCTCGTGCCCTTCCCAGGCCACGGAGAAGCAGCAAAAGCTCTATTCCTGAGCCTATAATAGATGCAAATTGTGCAGATGAAGGAGAGGGAGCTCTAACAGCCGTTGAATGCAATCTGTGAACACCACTGCTTCATTTATAGTGATGCTACCTAGGCATTTGCACTTAAAAGGAACAATAAAGAGGTGTCAGAACAATCGCAAGGCTGCAGAATTTAAACTGCGGCAAAGCTGTTTGGAGCCGTGTGAAATGTTGCCTGCAAAAGAACTGCTTTTTCCGTTAGTTTTTGTTATCACTGAAGCCTGTTCTAGTTCTCTTGTTTTATGACACCGACTGGTTCATTTGCCTTCAAAGACTGAAGATGCAAAGAGGCAGTGAAACAAATTAAGTCAAAACTGCAGTGGCTGGTGAAAACTGCGCGAAGAATGTCCTGACTGCTCCCTATTTGTCTGTTTAGTTTTGAAGTAGCTTTGCTAAACAACTAACCGGCTGATTCACTGCCTTGCCAGCCTCTGGCAGGTAGCAGGGGAGTTGCTGTGATGTTATTCTCCCTTTCAGGACAAAGGGCCAGTGCTCATTGAGGAGCCCGTGGAGGTTGCACACTCCAGGCTGAGGATCCGAACTGCTCTTGCCTTTCAGGATTTTTATTTGAAATAAGAGAACTGGTTTTGCATAGGTGAGAAACTGCACACTAAAAAAAAAAAACCAAACAAAAAGCTGGTGTTTGTCAAACAGTTACTGATTAACCGAGAATAACGGGCTTGCATTCGGTGTCCTGTTAAAAGCACAATAAGCTGTGATTGTGTGGGTGATTATCTGGGAGCGCTGGCTACTTATCAGCTGCAAACGTGAAAGTTCTGTGTGCCTAGGAAGAACAAGGAAACAGAAGCGTCTGTTGGATCACAATAGGTGTGTTCCAAGTGCCCTAATCCTACCGAATGTGAGCAAATGCCCCTTGAAAGGCAACATGGAGTTTAAAAAAGAATATATGCAGTTTGTACAAAACAAAACAACCCGCTAAAAAAATCCCAAACAAACAAATGAAACAAAAACCAAACAAACAAATAAAACAAACCCCGAACAAACAAAACAATCCAAAACCCCAAACAAACAAACACCAAACAGAAAAAAAAAAGCTGGATGAATTTTAAGGTAAGATTGGTTTTGTAGCTACAGCACCATAAAATACATTAGAGGACCTCTTGTCATTCTGGACCTTCTAGGCTTCCTATGGGATACTACTGTCTGATTTTTATTAATATCATTCATTTGAATGCCATTAGTGTTCAGAGGCCCTGGCTGACAGTCATAGTTATCTAGCTGTATCCCAAGGAGTTCCCAGTTTAAATGGACAGGATGGGCAATTAGCAGGCAAGTGTCCCACAACTAAAGAAAAACCAAATTACCTAACACCTTGTCATGTCTTAATGTCAGTCAGTTTGGTTTTTTATGTACCTCAGAAAAATGAGTAATCTGCAAAATGAGAACATGTTCTCATATTTCAGGAAAGTTCTAGCAAAACCTCTAATTAATATATTAAAAGTTCCAAATGACGGTGATTTTCAGATAATATGGATTTGAACTCTGTGAGTCTTTTGAAACTGGAGCTTTTAGTGAGGAATGTATTTCCCAGGGAAATGCAGGGGGGGCAGCAGGACTGTTTGTTTTAATAGTTCTCTGTGTGTGTCTGGACATGTGAGTGAGCAAGAGACCAGCAGGGCAAAACGTGCCATAAATGCTGTAAAGTCTCATACAATTGTGTCAGGCAGTAAACCCGAATGAACTTGCAAAGTCATGCACTAGTTCAATTTTGGAAAGGAAAACCAGGCTTTGAAGCCAACCAAATCAATCCCGAGTTCAAATTAAATTTGGAGTATCCTGTGAAGCTCCAATACACAGCTCCAATAAAAATCAGCACTTAAGGTGCAGGCAAATAATGTTTCATTTAAAAGAAACTGAATGAGGATTACTGACAGAGAAAGTTTTTGATGTTGTTTTGTCATTAAAGTCAAATTATAGCATTATTGTCTTACTCCCATATGTCTCAATCATCTCTCTCTCCTTCTGTCTCTCTTTAATGCACAAAAAGCCCTGTGCATGGTTGGTCTTGTGTCTTCATCTCATTAAAACCTTGCCATGCAAATGTATCATAAGTGTTGCCTGAAGACTTCTGTCTCATGCAAAATTTAGCTTAAACTCTACTGGCATCAAATAATTTGTTATGCACAAACCTTCTGTTTGGTTTGCTGACATTCCTTCTTAGCTGGCTCTCCTGGTGATTCATTATCTTGCGATATAGATTTCCAAGTATCATCTTTGTATTGATTTTTATATCTTTAATAACCACTCCACAGAAGATGGCTCCACTTGGTGTCATTGATCGCATCAAAAATTCAAGGCTTACAGAAATACTAGAGGGCTAATTGGTAGCAGAACATTTCAGACTTAATCTTAATGCAGTCTTAATCTTGTGCACTAACCTGACTTGAAGATTTCCTTATTGAGGCTAAGGGGAAACTTGTGAATAACTGGAAATTACCTGGAGAGAGCAGGTAAAACCTCGAGGAGTGTGAACGTGGGAAATGGAGATAACAAAGGGTAGATCTGAAGAACAGCTTTCTTTTGTCTGTTCCCCTTCACCTAAGTATCCTCCTTAAAGAAGAAGCAGTAAATAATTCTCCTAGCTGTGGAAAAATGCATGTTCACAACATCACATACTGTGCAGTGTTTGTTTCTTGTTTATTTTGTCAGAAATCGAGTTTCTGATGATTTAAAGAAAACTACTGGATTTGACAAGTTCAAAAATGTGTGCTGTAGGTCACTGCTTTCAAAAAGAAATGATCAAAGATAGGTAATTTTAATTTCTTCTGTAAAAATTAAGGGCTCTATTTGTATGCTTAAGGCCTTGGACAGTCAAGTCTTGGCTAGGTTTGAATTTAAATATTTGAAAATGTGGGCCAGAACAGCACCCTGGGAGTCCTTCAGTCTGTGTAATTTGCCTCAGTGTGCTCAAAGCTTCTGTCTCGTGAGGTTTTGCAGCAGTGTGGTCCGTCAGTGACAAGGAGGTGATTTGTGTGTCCTTATTTTTTTCACAACTGCATTTGTGACAATTTTTTCACTGAGTTATTTTGTGGGATTTTGCTATTTTTTATACTCTAAAACTTCAAAACAACTGAAAATAAACCACAGTGAGTTACAAGGGATTTTTTTTTTTTTTTTTTTAGAAAATCCAATGATAGACAAAGAATATGTGGAGACAGCAACATGTTAAAACCTGGAAAGACAATTTCTCAAAAAAGCTGCCCTTGTAAATTGTTAAAAAGTTGTTAAAAAAAGTGTCTTCCAACAGCCACATGGTCTGTGGATTAAACATAGCAAGGCAGATTGTCCAGCTACCACTAGAGTATCAATCAGGGCTATTCAATCAGTTCTTGCCAATAAAAGGCACTGAGACAGCGCCGAGCCTGCTGGTTCAGCCAGGCACTGCTCGCCATCTGTGCAGTGGAACTGCCTGGTGTGTTTCCTGAAAGACTGGAAGAGTGGTTAGAAACATGGGATCTCCCACAGGAAGAGGAGAGACATCACATATCTGGGACCACAGTGAGAGAAAAGAGAAATGTGTTCCTAGAGCGGGCTGGGATAACCTTGGTCCCTCCTGACCTCTGTGCTGAGCAGACCTCTTCTTCTGCTGGCCCCTATCAAGTCTGTCAGCTTAGCACCAGTTTCTTTATGAACAACCTCAATTTGGAGCTGGCTGTAAGAAACTCCCATTATTCTCATAAAGTCCAATCAAAACCGCATTACACGGTTAATGCATCCCTACACCTCTCATGCCTTTATTATGTTCCTGTTGTCACTCTCAGACTGAAATTGTCCACATCAACCCAGTCTTCTCAAGCAGGAATCTAGCAGCCCTTTTCGTTTCAGAGTTGTCCTGTGTTCCTCACTCCCCTGCCTGAGGAGTAAACCCCTCAGTCAGGGAAATGCTGGCTCCTCACTTCCAGCCAGAGGAACACAATGCAAGAGCAGTCCCAGTGCTGCTTATTTACAGTGGGGCACAGTGACTCCTAGAATTGTTGTCCAGCCCTGCAGAACAACTCCTCTGAATGATTGCCTATGAATACTCTCCTCAGCCATCAGCATGGCTGAGGGATTTATGATTTGGCCCAGGGTAGGCTCTTTGATGAGGGACAGCGATACAGATGGAATGTAGTCAGAATTTACTGACTTCCAGCCTTGTATTGTTCCTTTCTCTTAGCTTAGAATTGGCTTCCATTAAAACAAAATAAAGATAAAATTGTGAGCATTGAGTGACATTTATTATGGACATGATCTATGAGGTGCACCTACCAATAAACAGAATTGGAAGATGCAACATATTGAAAAAAGTGGGTGGCTGAATGCTCGTACCTGAATTGAAACATAAACACAGGAGGCACCTCTCCTCTCTGCCCCCCACAGCAACATATTACAAAAGCCTCCTAAAAGAGAACCAGAGCAAACATGACTCAGATGTCTGTTGAATCTTCATTATTCTGTCCTTCTAAGACTTCTTCCATAACTGGTTTTGTTTTTCCTAGCTCTATTATTAAGTATTCAAGGATGGAGAGAAAGTGAGCAAAAAAGCTATTGGTGCTTCCAGCAAAAAGGAAACCCTGAACAGTAAAAGCTGAAGAGATCACGTGTTTGCTTCCCTTTCTACACCTTGTTTGTTTTTAACTCCATTAATTGTTTTGTTTTCAGAACACCTCCTGCTCTGAACGAAAAGACCCGTGGTCTCGTGCCTTAGTCAAATGCTGTGAGAAAAAGAGCCAATATCAAAGTATAACTTAGAGCCTTCAGTGCGTGTCATTCTTCAGACCTGCCCCTCACTTTGTCCCCCTGCCAGTGCTCCCCGTGCCCGACACGAGCTCTGGCTGTGCTGCAGGACAGAGTCGTTCCCGCTGATTTCAGTGGGTATTACATGATTCCCTCAGCTCCCACTGAATAGCAGAGAGGCATGTCAAATCCACGGGGCCCATTCTTGCTCTGCAGGGTACGTTGAAGTCAATGGCAGTTACTTGTTAGATGCTGTGATGGGAAAAACTTATCCTTATAAGAGAAAGCTTTCAGTTCGTTATTGCATTTTCATTAATTTTTTACAAAGATGGTAGTGATTTAATTTTTTTCTGTAGGAAATATATTAGCATCTTCATCCCACAATATAATTAAAAGTGGAGGTAACCCAAAGAAAACACATGCAAAGAAAAGGCCCGCAGAAGAATTGGGAGAAAAGTGAATTTCAGGAATTGCCCTGGTTTAGTGTAGATGCTGCACAACTCTTTGTGAGAGACTGAAATGTTGTTCTCTGGAAACACTCTCTGCTCCCCCCAGGTGTCCTAACACAAACTTCCAGTGTTGATGCTACTGATATAAATAAGGAACAAGAATTTGGCAAATGGGTACAGAATTTGGAATCTGTATCTTGAACTTTTTCTTAAGTCTTGGATTTTGAGACTGAGTTTCCATCGAATCAAAGTTTGCAGATTTCAAATCCCTCCTTCTTTAGCATGTTATAACACTAGCTGAAGGAAAGGGTTTCTTCCCCTCCCCCCTGCCCTCTCCTGCTCTTCCACCCCCAAGTGCTCTCCTTGAAAGCAGCAAAGAACTTAAGAAATCTGGGCAGTCTATCAGTTTGCTATGGTTCATTTTAGCTAATCCAGACATCCAGCACAGCAGGGGGAAAACTGCTGTATCTAGTGAAACAAGAGCATGAATAATTAAAACTCTGTTATTAATGAACTTCTAGTCGTTATGTAAATGAAACTGATTTCAAGTCTAATTTGTCAGCCTGAATTCTTTTTCTGTTCTCCTTTTGTCTAGGACAAGAACTCATCATAATGGACTTGATAATAAAACACTGGCAGACATGCTGTGTGCAGTGCCCATCTGAGTTAGGGCTTTTAGCACGGTTAATTGATACAGTTACTGCCGAGAAGTCTATAAGGCATTTGTATGGCTTTACATTTTACAAGGCGGCTTTTTCTCCCCCTCTCTTTTGACAGCGTTAGCTATTCTTTGCACATTCCTCATTACCGTTTACCTTTACATGAGGGGTGGCTTGTAATTACTGGCTGGTAAATAGTTTCCTTCGCGTTTGGTGCGTTGTTCAAAGACGGCAGAGTTCAGAGGGGTCTGTGGGAAGGGAAGTCTGTAGTTATCAAACAATGGGTCCCAGTCACCGGGAGAAAAGGGCTGTCAAAGCCCAGGGCTCCGGGGCCCTGCCCCATTGTCTGGGCTCAGGTGTCAGTCAGAGGACGGGGAACGACAGCAGCGAGGTGGGAGAAAGGACAGGCTCTCTGCTGGGAAGGGTGACCTCGGGATTTACAGCAAACCCCGAATTTGAACGGCTTTACTGGCACCAAAACCGGGCAGCATCTTTTGAAATAGTCCTAAATTAATCAAGCCTGTGGTAGACAGCCGAGTATAGTGAGGCAGAAGGGGTTGAAGTGGGGCTGAAGGGTGGCCTCCAAATCATCATTTGTTGGGTTTTTTTAAGTCCTCTTACTGTGTGTTCATTAATTCTCACCAAAGTCTCTCTTTTTTTTCTCTTTTTTTTTCTTCTTGTTGTAAAATTCAGTATATTTTGATCCATTAGTTCAGATTGTCAAGAAAAAGTTTTCAGTGAAAGGTCAAGGAGTAAGGAAGGAGAGGAGTGTGAGCAAATATTTCCATCTATACCACATGCTAAGAAAAGCAGAGGTTAGCAAAAGAATCACCAAAACTGGATATTAAGAGAATTTAAAAATAAGTAAATATTAATACAAAAAAAAAAAAAAAAAGGAAAAAACCCCAAACAAATAAACAAAAAACCACACACACACAGAAAAAAAACAACCCAAACAAAATGAAAAAAACCCCAACACAACAAAATCCCCCACAGAAATGGAAGAAACCATGTCTTCAGTCCCCTGGCACCAGCCTGGTTCTGATATCAAGGGCAGAGACTTGAAACTGGATATTTTACTCACAAGAAAACTGTGAAGTAAGAATGGTTTATTTTATTCTCTGCAAGGAACAATTCATCTCTGTTTTTGTCTTTGCTCTTTGGGGCACTCTTTTTTTCAATATACTAAGAGTGTTCTTTAAGTGCCTTTTTTTTTTTTTTTTAATCAGCTTGCTTTCTTCAAAAGGGACAAAAATCAGGGCAGGAGCACTGGTTCTACTCATAGGAAATTGAATAAGGGGGAGAAAATCTCAGTCTAGAAGTGGGAAAACATATATTAAAGGTTTCTTTTCTGTTTTTTTTCTCTTTTCCTCCACCTTAGGCTTTCTGTGTGTGCCATCGTTGTGCAGAGGTCTAACTAATCACTTACAGGGTAATATTTAAAATTACCTTCTAAGTAGATTGGCCCCTGGTGGGCCAGGCAAAATGTGGAGGCCTGAGAGATGGAAAGAATTAAGGCAAGAGGAGGACAAGAAGTAGGTGGTGAGTGCAGGGAGAAGTGGCATTTTCTGCAGCCAGTGTTGGAAGGTGCTCTGGAATGAGCAGGTTTCTTGCAAACATTGTATGTTATGTATTAGCAGGATTCTAAAAACACTGCTGGTGGCTGGAGATGTTTTTAAATAAATCTTGTGCCCTGAAATCGCGCTCCAGCATCCTAGCAGTGCTAGCACAAATGGCTGGATGTACATTGCTGCATGGAGAGGGCAGGAAGGTCTCTCCAGGCTTTTGGGGCACCTTTCTCAGTTCTTGGGGTGACTTGCCTCCAAAGGACAAGTTTTTGGCTTGTCTGCTAAAACCCATTGTGGCTGGGAGAGCCTCCAAGCTTACCCAAGCTTACACTCTGAATTGTGGTGTGGGAGTTCGTGGCCAGCAAACCTCTGTCCTGGAACAGGCACAAGTGCCAGGAAGGGAAAAGTTCCACACCTTCTGCCTCCTGTTTGGTGAGGCAAAGGCCAACCTCAGGCTTTCCTCTCCTATGCAAATTGTAAGAGGTAGTCAGGGAATATTGTGTAGTTTCTGTCAAAGGAGAAAGAAGTTGTAAAAGCAACTCCTTTCTGTCACACCTTGAGCGTTCTGTCAAAGAGGTTTGGTGTACTCATGGTATGCATTAAAATTGCTCTGGGAATATTACTGGTTGAGAATATCTATTAGATGTATATGTAGAGGATGTATTTTAACATCTTCTAGCCTGATTGTTTTGTTTTTTTTTTTTTACAGTAATAAGACCTAAAATAAATTAGATACTTTTTGGAGCTCTAAAACATTCTTGCAACATAAACATAATGTAAAATCTAATTTAGTTCTGAGGCTAGATCTGAAAAGAAGGAGAAGGAGAAGAGAGGGGAAGAGGTTCCATGTTTCAGTGAAACAAGTTTCGTGCAACAAAGCAGGTGTTTATAGAATGGTTCATTTTAATTCAGTGAAGCTAATATCCCAGTTTATGTTGTTTGGAGTAATAACAGTGTAACACAGAGCTGTAGCAAAGATTTGCAGGTTTCCTTTAGGTCACTAACAGTTGCTATAAACACGTTGGACTATTTTTTTATTATTCTACTCCATCTACATCCAATAACTGGAGGGGAGGGGAAGGGGAGAGGGTTAACAGTTTTTACAGTTTAGAAGGCTTTTCTTTTTGTCACATTTAAACCAAATATACACAGGTGGCTAGGTGGCACTGTGGATTAATGTACTTCTGAATTAATGTGCCTAGAGTGGCTTGTATCACAAAGTGAGTATATCTGAAGTGCAAGCTTGCTTCCCCTCCTGGATCACCGTGTGTGCAGTCACTTGGATTGCATTATTTTTGTATCAAAATCAGAAATCCAAAAGAATAGACACTGCAGTCATGAGATGATTATCTCAATGAACCTGTGTTTTGGAGCTCTGTACTGCTTTGCAGGCACTGTGCTGAAGCTTGCTGTTTATTTTAACCATAAAAAGGAGGGGTCACCTAAACTGCAAAAACTGTTTTAAAAGGGAGAAGAACAAACAAACAAACAAAAGCTTTTGGGATGTTGGATATTGAGTAAAAAATAAAAGTACTTGTCCAGCAGGATGGACACTGAGTGTGCTCCGGGAGCACTCCAAGGTGGGAGCTGTGGGTTCCAAGAACATTCTGAAACCCAACACAAGCACAAAGCCGTGCACAACTTATGGCTCTCTGCAAACAGATCTGAATGTAAATATTAGTATTTTTTCAGGGGTAGCCCCTCCACTGCAGTAATCAATAAATATAACTTCAGCAGCAACTTAGGTGCAAGTTGGACTGAGTTGTGTCTGCCTAAGCCAGATGAACTCGCTCACTGAGGGAGAAGTCTGGCCCATTGGAAAGGGTTTGCTTCTCTGAGAAATAGGGAGTAGAATGCATATAACCAATAGAACTCCATTATTGCAGTCTTAGTCTGCTCTAGTCAACTCCAGAGGTAATAATCACTATAGGGATTTCTAAAAGGTAATTACTGTATATTGCTAATTATCCTTTATTGAGATCAAACGTACTTCAGTATTTTGTTGCTGTTACAGGAAAATGCAGTCTGTGTTTATAGTTTTAAATGCAAACAGTGCAATTTGCACTGGGGCTTAAAAAAATGTGGTGTTTAGATGTCAAGACTACTGCATTAGCCACCTTCCTTTTTGTAATACAAAATGCAGTTTCTGTAACTTGAGGCAACAGTTCTTTCCAATGCATGGTATATATTCGTCCCTACTCCTTCTTTCTTCTAAAATTGAATGTTGTAACAGAGGGGAATTGGTCAGGTACAGAGTATTAACTGCAAGGTATTCTTTCATGTGTATTATTTGTCAAAGATGTATACAATTAGTTAAAGAAACAACTTTGGAAAGAACTAAGTGCCTGGAAAAATCAAACTGATTAAGAAAGAAGTACCTAACATCTGACTAGATCTATTTTCCTGAAATTGAAAATGAAAGCTGCCACTTCTACTAAAAGCCCTTGCAGCCAAGAGATTTCACAGCAGTTCAGTTAAAGCCTGGCTAATGAATATAAGTTACTTTAGTGGATTTTAGCTGACTTTGAAATTAAAGTCTGGAGCCGTTGGATGCTGCTCGCAGAGCTCGACTATAGCAAAACGGACTTAATAAACTCCATTGTGCAGACAGATCCCCAGTGAGATTTGTCTTCCATCCATGACCAATTGGTATTATTTTTGTGGTGACTGGTACTTTTGTCTGGGAGACTGGGATTTCTGGGAGTGATTAGCACTTTTCAGCAGTGATTGACAGGTTGTAGCAGCAATGAGACAATAGGAGGAATCATTACGAATTCAAATGCAGATTTTTGTTTGCATGGTTTAGGACTGGTTTGAGTAGAAGTGAAATCTAGATATGAGGGCCGAAATCACCTATTATTTCAGCCATTTTTATAGAATACAAAAGGAAAAATGAAATTAAAAAATGGGAAAGAGAACAGGACAGACAATAAGATCACATAACTATTAACTGGATTCTCCTCCTATATCAGTTTGGAGGGAGGCTGTATTTTTCTGGGGAATCCTCTCTTGTGTTTCCTACAAAATTCTGCAGTAAGTTTGTAGTAGAAACAAGTAGTAGAGTTTGTAGTAGAAAGATTTTTTTATCGTATGAAAAAGAAATCCCAGGTAAGACAGAGAAATAGTCTCACTTAGCAAGGGAAATGCATTCGTTGGTGCCGTGCTGAGGCTTGATAAAATGTCTCTGTTGCATCTAAACAAGAGGCCGTGGGGAAACAATTATAGTGACTGATTCCAAGCATTGACCAGCAATTGATAATTGGCCATAAATAATTAGGAAATAATGGCATGTCAGTGGTGTAAGTTATGTAAATGTAGTAGCTATATCTCCAGATACTGATTGAGTGCCTTATAAGTGATTTTTTTTTAATTCCGATTATAAATTTAATATACTGTACATGACAATTTAATCTTGTTTGGCATCAAAGCTACCAAGATAATACAGAATTATACAAGCCTAATCAAAGAGAGAAAAATCAGATGAACATCATTATTTTGAAGAGCTGGTTTAATGGGAGCTGACATTTTCAAAAGAGCATGGAATCTTTCTCTTTTTTTTTTTTTTTGAGACAACAATTAATCTGAACTAGGTTTCTGAAGCAATGGGCTAACAGAACAAAACACTCACTGAAATTATAGACTTCATATCTCATAAGGTATTAAATATTTAGAGTATGATTTTGTATAGCACACACTATGTAAAATGATCATGGCCCTGGGTTTTTAATTCGTAAATTGTGTGCTCTTCAGGGCAAGGGCTGTATTTTTTTTGTGGTGTGACTGACTTCTGATTACCAACATCATCTTTTCCTTCTCTGTTGATATCAACAAAAGTCTCTAACTTTGGTATATATTAATGCAATCAGATTATATTAAACCCCATCACAGTAGCCAGCATCAGTTGCACAGAAATGTGTAATGCCTCCCAGGAATAAAATTTCCACACAAGGGGCAGGGTTTCTGTGAATGTTTCAGCTCGATGTAGTTTGGTTTCCTGGACTTGTTAACATATGGGCTGAAAGGTGTTCCAAAATGGATGGAATTTAGTCCTGTTGATATTTTATCCCACAAACCACGTGATGTTCACAAAGTGGTCGTTTTACTACGTGTAGTTTACAAAAACCCTAATATTAATAAGAAATAGGTATTTGTGGAAAAGTCAGCTAAATCCTGGATGTTGGTGCAGTGCAATTTGAAAAGCTTCTAAAAAGTGCCAAGTGATGCCAAGCTGATGACCCCAGTGTGTGTCTCCAGCGCTGAACACACACACAGGGTAGTGTTGCTGCAGGGTCGAGCATCTGCATCAGTGTGGGAATAGTTCCAACCCTCTACCTTCAGATTTTCTTCCTTATTAACTGGATTTTGGCATCCAGAATCAAACAGAACGTTTGAACCTGCTATTAATGCTCAGCTTTTGTCTCCCTCTGAAGCTGGTGGGATGTGCGGGAGGGCTTTGCTGCCTCAGGAGCAGGAGGGGAGCAGAGCCTGGGTGAGGATGGAGACAGGGAGGGCAGGGGCAGGTGAGAGTGGAGGGAAGGGCAGGAGAGGCACTTCTGTGAGCAGTTCCCTCGCAGGGTCCTGCCGGCCCGGCTGCAGCATCTGCTCTTGCTGTGTGAGCAGCAGCTCCTGCTGTTTCCAGAAGTGAAGCCGCCCTGCCTGTACTTGCCTGTCAGCACTGCCAAGCGTTTCTGCTCTTGCTCCAATTAGAACAAGAGACTTGCCAAAAAGAAAGCCACCAATTCAACATCAACATCACTTACAAAGAACAAAAAAGCCCCAAACTCGCCCGCCAGCTAAAGCCTCCCCCTTCACCTCTCTTTTTAGAGAAGAACAATTGTAAACTCACACTTCTTCGAAGTATTATCTCTGTTTAAATTTCAGTTCGTTTTCTCCTTTTTCTTTCATGTGGTTTTATTCATATCTCTGATTAAGAAACAGCTATTTGCTCATTATCACTTAGCATTGGAAGATTTTTTTTTTCCTTATCAAATGAGTTATAAAAGGCATCTTTTCTTTTTTCCTTTTTTTTAAGAAAAAGCTCTGATTGCTCCTTCTGCAATACAGTCTAGACATTCTAAGAGAACTAAGTAGGGAAAAGGTGTATCCGCATTTTAAAAAAATAAGGTAATTTTGAAATAACTCCAAAGAGAAAGTGGACATATGGTAAGAGATAAAACGTGTAACCTAACCGTATAGATATTTAGATTCACGCTGCCTTTTTCTGGCTCTGGCAGGGCTCTGTATGGGGAGATAAGGGCAGACTCAGAAGGCTGTGATTCAGTAGAGGCTATTTCGACAAGTTTCCACTCTGAGATTCTGTTCATCAACCTCTAATTAGCACTTCATCGCTTTCAGCTTTGTGTCACCCAGCTGACTAGAGGAAGATGACACCTCCAACTTGAACTGGGCTTTTTTCCATTTTCTTGGAGCTCATCAAGACATGTGGTGCTTTCTTAAAGTGCAGCTGGTGCTGGCACTTTCATTGTAAATTTAAATCGCTGTGTTTGGAAAAAGGTGATAAGAACAGTTTGTTTCATGTCCCTGGTGTTTAGCCTGAGGCAATTCCCAGCAAATATATTCAAGGCTCCTTCTGGTTTGATCTGCTACACTTTTTTTGTATTATTATTATTATTAATAACAATGCTAGAAAATATGCACCTAAAAGAGTATCCTGTGCAGTGTATACATTTTTCCCACAGTCACTGAAGTTTCAGAGAAAACAAAACCCCTTTAAACATTAATTTAGATAAATAGCAAATACACACGCACATATATATATATATATATATATATATATATGTTCAGAGAAGGAGGAGTCAGGTTTCTGTAAGTGTGGTGGGTTTTTTTACATTTTCTGTGACACAGCTTTTGGAGAAAGAGATAATTTATTTATCTCAATTTAACATTCTCCTCTATTGCTCATGCTATAGATAATGTATGACAGTAGTTTATTATGCAGCTTTTTCTGCCTATCCAATTGTTACATTAATTGTGAAATAATGCCAAAGAACAATGATAGGTATTTAGGTAATGATAGGTAATTTATTATTATTTATTTTCTGCTTCTTAAAGTGTGTGCCAAAGTGAGCACAGCATTAAGAAAAGGGATTAAGAATTTACACGTCAACTTTTCCCTTTTCAGAGTGTCCACATTACCGTGCAGAGCTTTCTCCTTCTGAGTGTGTACCCCCCACACACAACTAGCTATGGAATAAGCCAAATTAGAGAAATGCCATCTCAGGAGAGCAGCTATTGCATGTTTACCCAGGGAAACTTGGACACTTTTCAAGCACACAGTTAAAAAGAATGTTTCTTTTTTTTCTGTAGAGTAGGAATCAAAAATCACGTCTACTAGTCTTTTTCCTTTTTTTTTTTCAATATTTTTCCTAACCTTTAGAAATAAAACTCATACTAACAAAGTTCCTATTTTTTTTTAATTATTTTTTTAATGTGGCTTTTGTGATTTGCTGGTGTGCATTTTAAAATGTGCTGTTTGAGACCTGGGTCCTAAGTACTGCAGCAGCACAATAAATGTCGTTAAGAGTCTGGGAACCTTCTATTGTGACCTGGAGTGAGCACAGCGTTGGGCCTCTTCCTTCAGCCAGACAGAAATGAGAGCATACATGAGAAAAATTTAGCTCCATCCAACTCTTAAATACTGAGCCAACACATTGGCTTAGATCTAATTTTTGCATTCTGCCTAATAGTCATGGTGTAAATTGCCATATTTCCATTGCTATAGAAATTAAACTCTCTGATTTCTCTGTGTATGGAGAAATGCAACATATGTAGATAGTGGCACAATCCTGTATTTATGATATTCCACTTTTCTATAAATATAGATGTTCTGTGATTATCAATAGAGCTTCTCATTAAAATTCAGACTTGGATACAAAATGATGCCATTTTGTCTTAATATTTGAAAACCTAAAAATATATTTCCAGCTCTTTGAAAATCTGTATTTTAGCATTTACATTCAGCAGTTTATTGCAGTAGGAAATATTTCAAACAGAGGGAAAAAATTGTTCCATCAAAGTACTCTAATGATTTAGAAGACCTTTTTTTTCCAAAACCCAAATATTAGGAATGGAGTTTAATCAAAGATCTACTGAAGGCAGGAAATAACTGATTATTTCTCGGAGTTTTTGAGAAACAGCCTTGTTAGGAATAAGATTAAGCTCAATTGCTGTCTTGCAAAATTGGCGTCGTCTTTACTGCATCCGTGTTACAAATGGCCTTACGTTGTGAAAGGCTTCTTTTAATGATTGTTTGCTCCTCTGACGAACTAGCTAATTGTCTGCTGGTCTATTCATCTTAATTCAGACCCATTACCCTTCATTTTCCTCTCTACCCTTCAGCAGCTACTGCTGCAGCCTCAGACTGCTGTCCTACCCAAGAACAGCCCATTTTGCTGTGGTGCCACTGGGATCTTCCCTGTGCTGCTGCCACGTGGACACGAAGTCAAGGCAATCCTGTATTTCCCCCAAAATTTCAAACAGGTTCCCCTTGTTTTCTCCCAGCAGATGTCAGAACAAAGGTATTTTGCAACCTTTGGCTGTATCAGTAGTTCTGTGAGTATGAGTTGCTTACATTTTCCCCGTATTTTGGCTCTCCATATGCAGTGCACAGCAGTCAGTCTATCTGAGAACAGCTACGATAGGCTTGGATGGAGAGATCTGCATGGATTGACAACTGGTGATAAATGAGGATCTTCTTATTAACTGGGGATAAGAGATATTTCCTGGTGAGGGCCGAATTCTCCCCATAGAGACAAGAAAGGAATGGTGGCAGGGTCTATCTGTTAGTTGCTAGGCATTTAATTCATCCTTACACCTCAAGGACTCAGCATGGGGAACAACAGAGATAAATAATTTGCATTGGCTGTGTCATCTCTTGCTTTTGCCAGAAAGTGTCAGTTTTGCCTTGCCCAGTAATAGCACTGGTGGCAATTATTGCATTATATGCAGAATAACCATATATCTATGTAGAAATGTGGATTAAATAAATGGTGCCAAAGAGATTATGATCATGGAAATGTTTGTGGGAGCCAAACCCTCTCAGATGAATACATTTTTTTTTCAGTGTAATTCAGCACCACAATGATAACCCAACAATATAACCAATATAAGTACAGATATAAAGGTATGAAACAACATATTGTCAGCAGCAATAAGAAAGATTTAGCAACGTGTAAACGGGATAGATCCACAAGAGGCCAAGCATGGCAGTATTTATTGTACATACCTACCTAACTGAAAGCCATACTGAGCAGAATGTAAAAGAGAAAGAAGTGGTAAATTGTGATGGCTTTTTTATTATTTGGAATTTGCATTCCACCAGAGTTCTGAGGGTTTTGTGAGTCTCATTTTTAAGAGCATTTAGCTTTTATGTGACTCTTAATTCATCAGTGTGCAAACATGAACTCCCAGCAGCTGCAGTGGTGGCTGGGTGAGACCCGTGGAGGTGAGCTCTGGGTTAGAGCACCACTGGACATGGAACTGCAGGGAAATGTGTCCTTTTGTATTTTCAAACTTTTCCTGAGCTGATGTTCTAAGAACCAGGGCTCTGAAAAGTAGTAAGTATTGTGAAATCTTAATAAACCCATGAGTCTTCAGTGCACATTGCAGCTGAGCTGGGCCAAATGCTCCTACGGCTCCTGGGGCAGTGCAGGCTTCCAAACAGTCACTGCTTCACCCCAAGTGAGGCTGTGTGTGTCTGAAAACTGGCATAATTGAGCCACAGATTAACAGTGAAACATGGCCTTACCTGTAAACTTTAATGTATGATGACTTTGAAAGAATTAAACTGAAAGCAAACACCTTTGACTTTTGGAGATTTCGTAGTGCTAAAGGTATGCTTTATTTAAACCCACTGGACAATGGAACCTCGGTCCTGTTCAAATCAGGCACATGGATTTCTGTGGGGCCAGGATTTAACCACTAAGCCTTCCCACTAGCAAATATTTCAAAAGTTGAGAACAGATTCTATCCTACTCTTCTTGTGGTCTGTGTGATACTGTTTTTACTGTTACCTGGGGCGTGGGGCAGTGTGTTTTCTGAGAGGACGATGAGAAGTTGGTTGTATTTTCTGTAATAATGCTTACTGTCTTAACACAAAGCATGCTCTGCTTGAACTTGATGGGCTGATGTGTGTTTTCCATGTATATGTCCTGCTGGGGAATTCGTTATACGCATACAGATGACTGTAACTCCTCTCTTCCCGCATTGTTTTGATCTCACTGAAGCCAAGCTTCTGCAAATGAAAACTTGGATGTTGAGCATTTAGCCATTATGTACATTTACATCTGTGTATAAAGGCAAGTTATCTTAATTCTGAGCTCTTTCTGCTTCATAATGTGATTGCCTTGCAAACCAGAAACAAGTAGTAATGGCTTAACTGTGCCAACAAAGCACTTCACGTGGGGCACAGGTTTGGAAATGAACTTCAGCACAGACCTTGTAGACATCTGAACTCTATAAATCCACAGGTGTTTAAGTAGCCCTAAGGGCTAGGTCAGATAGCAGACTTGTTTCAGTATGACTTTACAAGGATTTAGTACTGTGTAAACAACACTTGCAAGGTTTGCTCTTTACTGCTGAGTAAAACCAGTAGCAGGAAGAGCCACCTTTGATTTTCGTACCGTAAAACGTACAGTGTTTTTTATTCCATCAGCAATGTTTGCTGGGATGTTTTTGAGCAAGACTACATACTAAGTTAAACTTCCTTAGCTGGTGTGTTTTGAGAAAAGATGATAGAAATTGTACCATTCTTGAAAGGAAATTGCAGGGGAGCTGAAGCCTTTGGGTTTTTCTTTCTGTTTTGTCACTTTTGTTGTTGATTTTGGTCTTTGTTTTGGGAGAAGCATTCAAGTCCTTTTGGAGGAAGATAAATTAGGCTGTAGTTTTATATGCAGTCTGCAGATCTTAGGTCTGTGCATCTCCACCTAAATAATGTTGTTGTTGAAATTTCGTAAGCAGATGGGCTTATTTCTCAGCAAAGTAACCCCAAAGCATAAACCAGCTCGCACAGAAATACTGCTGAATTGATGTTGGGAGAAAAAATAAAACAGCCTAGCTAATGCTGAGTGCTGAGAAAAGTGTTCTATTTTTATTCCCAAATCTGGTCTGGAAGTAGTAGTGAAGGATTTTCATCAGCACCTTAAAAAAACTAAAACAAAAAAAACCCCCACCAAAACAAACAAGCAAAAAAATCACCCCCCAAAAAAACTCTAAAGGATTACCCAGAATAACATGGTAAATCAGCTTGAATGGGGAAACTGGATCCTAAGGAGGAGGCTGAAAGGACTAAAACAGCCCTCAGAAAAGGAAAACAAGATAACTGGAACCTGAGTGGTGTACAGTAATTAGGAACTGGAGAAGGAAATTAAAATCCCTAGGGAACTCAGTATCTGAGAAAGGAACTGAGAGAAATCTATTGAGGTTTATGAGAGGACAATTACTCCAAAAGCTTAATTAACTCACATACAAAGCTTGGCTGAAGCTCCTCCTTGTCCTTGTTTTCACACTAGTGTATGACTCGAAAATACAGATAATTTCTTTAGTAGTTAATGACAGCTTATTGATCAGTTCATCAATCTATAGGAGTGATAGCTAGTGATTAATTCAATCCTGTTTTCCCACAGCATTTTGGTTTCTGCTCCTTCGCCCCTTATCCTTCACACTTAAGGGTATTTTGAGCATAGATGTATGGCTGGGATTTCAAATGCATCAGTTGCATCAGTTATTTAAGTTTTGCTGTAGCTAATCACAGTATTTATGATGTGAGATCTCTTTTTCCCAGTCAGCACAGAGATTTGAAGAACATATTGTACAGACAGCTGGATGTTTGCTGCGTTCTGAGGGTAAAGGGAGACAGTTGCTTTTACCTTCGCTCCGTCCTGGACTCTGCTTTTCTTGCAGTTCAGTCAAGTTTGAGCTACGTGGCCCTTTCTTTCTGGACTGAAGTGTTTGTCACAAGTGTACAAGTAGAATCTGGTGTTCTCTGTGTCTCCAAGCTGTCAGCTACCCTGGCATCTGCCTGCCACTCCCTGGTTAAAGTTTCCTTTCTCAGGCAGAACTGCCCAGAACATAACCAAAGGTGTAACTTCCACTCGTTCAGTTCAACTGAATTGCTGCAACCGTTTCTTGGAGTGGGATGATATTACATAAATAAATTCTGTGGAAACATCCTTGTGGCTGCATAAACCAGAAAACCTCAGTGCTGGGAGATGTCAGGAATTTAAGAAGATAGGATAATATGTATCATGCATAAATTTTATCCTTTGTCAGCTAAATGATCGGATGTGGTTGCTTCAGTTCCCAAAAATACCATCGGAGAAAATTTTCATCTTCTCTGCAAATCGACCCAAAATATGAAACCAGATTCCGAATTAAGTCTTATTTTTGTCACCTGCTGATCACTTTTTATAATACCAAAAAAATGCGTATGTTATGTTGTCTGGGAAACATTTGTTTTGAAGGATTGTAAGCCAAGAATTTTATTCATCTTCCCCACCCTCCCCTTCCATTCTTCAGGTTATTTAAAAAACAAAATCACATTAGGTTTGTTGTATGCATTAAGTGAGAGGCTTTCAACTCGCAGAGCAGGCTGTATGAACAATTGTCTTGTGTGTACATCAACTCGCATCCTACCTAAGTGCAATGAATTTGGTTTGTGTTAATTACAGGGTGCATTTGGCTGTGTCTACATGATAGATTAACAGTTCCAAATAACATGATACGCAAATGAAAGGAAATTCTTTTTCCATTTTATAGCACAGTTGAGAAATACCGTGTATTCTGAAAAGGAATAGAACTGCAGCTCTGCCAGTGACTTGCTAGTCTGTGTATATCACCCTCACCCCTAAGGAAACTCACACCAAACTGAATTATCACAATGTTTATGCATGGTGGGGTTGTCCTAAAGTCTGAATGTTAAAGGATACCCTGATTTTAAGTGGTGCATAAGGACATTATTCGACGTTCTCCAAATATATTTATGCAAATACTCAGAAAGCAAGAATACCTACATCTCACTTGTGGATTCCAAGATAGTTTGTAGTTTCTTGGGGTGGTTTTTTTCCCTATAATTTTGCATTATTCGTCAGTGGAAAATCTTTCTCATGTATCTACCTCAAATTCAAAAGAGAAAATTTTGTAGTTAAAAGACTGTGTAGTACTCATCTACTGCTTAAAAGAAATTCTGAGGTCCAGCAGAATTCACCAACCGTTCAGGTCTAGTCTCACAAATTTTTTCTCCCTCCCCTTTTTTTTTTAAAATTTTATTTTATTTGTTTTTTTTCTGGGGGGTTTTTTGGTTGTTTTATTGTTGCTGTTTGTTTGATTGATTGTTTTTGGAGGTTGGTTTGGTTCTGTCCGGGTAAACTGTATAGTGGAGATGCAGCAAAATTTAATACAAAATTTAAGTCTCATCTTCTTCAGTGGCATTTCATATTCCTGAGTCAATAATTGTAAAGATCCTTGTTGTGGTTAGGATTATGTAAAGTGCCTACAGCAATGGTGTATCACCATTTTCTGGCTGTCCACACAGAGCAGTTGGACCCTTCAGTGCCACCAGTACCGAACCTTTCCATCGCATATTCCAAAGCCTCTGATGCTCTGCTTTTCAGGAACTTCTTGCTTGGATAGATAATCAGGTTGTTGGGCTTTTGTAGTAGAAATAAAGAGCCTAAAAATGTTTAAGACCAGAGAGACACAGTGAGGAGGAGATTAAAATATTCCTCCTGCATTGTGAGGCTGGGTACTTAAAGAGCCAGAGCTTCATGTGGTAAGTGGCTTTAACCATGAAACAAGCAAGCTGCATTGCAGGAGTTGTAGCAGTAAGAATTCTTTCATTAGGAAGAAAGAAAAGCACAAATGCAAGACAAGAGAAAATGTTTCTCAATTAAAATGACTTAAAATTGCTCTGTGTTTTATTATGTGTAGTGCACTTACCAGGAAAATAGTGAGGTGTCTGTGTTGTTATGAAGAACAGCACTGCTGTTTCTATGATTTCTTCTCCTCTGTATTTCATTGGCTACCTGCCTATCTTTAATTTGGTGTTAAAAATTTTGCCTTATGAATTATTGAGGTAGAATTCTGCTTTTCTGTTTTTATTCACGTTTCTCAGAACTGTTTGCTTTCCACGATGCATCAAAGTAAAAATAAGGGTAAGGCCAATCCTGGAAATTCATGGAAACACATTGACATTGATTGTGAAAATCACCATAAAAATTAAATCTGGATTTCCAGTCCTCTAGTGAGATATGGAATAGGGAATTTCAGAGATTGATGCATCTTTAAACCAGAAGAAACTGTAGTCATTGTTTCTGATCTCTCGGATAACCAAGTCCCAAATGCAGTGAGCTCTGTAATTTCTGGTTTAGTTTAGTTGCACCTCTAATTAAAAGCAAACACAAAGTGTGTTTGTAAGTTCCCCTCGTTTGAATTGGAACAGGCAAACCCTTTCTTAAATACCTACTCTTTCTTCATACAAGTTGCAGCTATGAGAGCTCTGAAAGGACCTGAAATTGGCTGAGGGAAAGTGGCTCCGCATAACTAATTCTAGCTGGGAGGGCACTGCCATTTCAGTCCTTTGTAGTGTCTTCCTATTTTAAAAAAGATGAGGAGAAATCAGAATGCTAACCAACAGGGGCTGCCAGAAAAGGCTATTATTTAAAAAAACAGTAGAAATGCTAGGCAGAGGTTTTAATGGCTGTGGCCTCACCAAAGGAACTGACAAACTATCCCATTTTAATATTTTTTTTTGCATTAGTTTAAGTTTCTCGTTTCAAAAATAACAAAATGGGTCATCTTGTGGTTTGGAGATCATTGTATACTGTGTGCTAATCCAGAGACTGTCTCTACATTTTAGAAAGGTCTCTTTTTTATATAGGCATTATGAACTAATTTACAGGACTGATCAGAGAGGCTCTTCCTGTGTTCATTAACAGTATTTCTAAAACAAGTAAAATAAAAATGGTTTTGGTTCCCAAACATTAATTTTCCTTGACATTTCAAAGGCTACTTGCTTGTGAAGAGACTGGACTTGAGTATTCACTGCAATTCTCTGAATGCTTTCTCTGCATTCAGCTGGGCTTACTTCTGTGTGCTATGATGTCTTGTTCTTGCTTATTTTCTGTTACCATTGTACAAAATGGCCTTTTGGTAATTAGCAGTGTTTTGGTTTTCTTTTTAACCTGGTATATGTGTGTATATATATATATATATATCTCAGCAGAAAACTGGCATCAAATAAAGCATGCACATCATTATTGTTGTGCCTGGGAACTTGTTATACGAGGGCAGAACTTCATTTGAGGGAACCATTTAATTGAATTTTGGTGCAGCCAAATAGCACCTTTGTTGAAATCAAAATGACCTTGTGTAAATGTACCTCAGAAATCCACCCAGGTAAAAGAACAGGTGAAAGAATTCAGTAACTGCAGTGCATTTTACGAGATTGTATTTTCATTAAATTGATCACAATTTTGCCCTCTATTTTTTCCATATATGGGGGGAGTAGATGAACAATTTCCATTTTTAAAACATTCTTGCTTTATAAATTAGTTCCCTTTCTTTCAGCTTTTATGCTCCACGCTCCAGATAATAAATGTGCTCACAAAAGACTTGTCTGAAATAATGAAGCTGCTAAAGAACATTGTAATTTTTTACTTTAATAAAATTAATCTGGCCCTGTAAACCATTGGAAGGCAAACTTGCTCTTAGAATGCATCACAGTAGCACGTTCGTGACACTGATAGATAACTATTAACTCCTTTCAAGCTTTAAAATGCTTCAGAATGCCAAAGTAAAGAATCTAAAACTGCAGATCTTATTCAAATGAATCAGGATAGAGCAGATGGTTGAAGAAGGCACACAAGCAAGAAGTAAATCTCCTGTTCTCCCTTTCTGATTGCTTTGCCCACAGAGGAATAATGATTCAAAGAAAATCAGTAATCATGGCGGGTGCCATTAGCATATTCCCAATAAGGGAGCTTACACAAAAATTCCCAGAGAAAATGAATGGCTGTGAGTATAGATCAGTGTGCAAATAGTGCATTTCCAGCTGCCTCCCAGAACATGGATTTTCCAAGGCGTTCAGAAATGAAGTTTGAAAAACTGAATTAACAGAATCGTTTGCTCAGAGAAGAGCGGGATGTTTTATTAACCAGCCACTACAGCTGTATTTAACACTGATGCTGAGCTCACTGGGGTGATGTTGAGCTGAGCGGTCTCAAAAGTGTCCTGTGCTTAAAATTAAGGTCTCAGCAACCCTTCAATAAAATACAGGGAGACCCTTTTCCTCCTTGGTTGTTTCTGTCTGGAGAGAGTGTGCAAACTGCTGTAAATCCCCTTCCCGACAGCTTTCCAGGTCGCTTTGCTGTGAGGGCTGTGGTAAATGTCTGCTTTCTTGTCGCTTCACACAAGTTATTAAGTCGTTCACAAACCAGTGGCAAAGCCAAACATTTTGTCCAAGTGTTGGGGAAGGAGCACTAACCCAGACAAATGTTCTCCTGTGTGTCCATGAGCAATGGGAAGCCCATCAATGAGCAGAGCGCTGTCGGAACGGCCAAGCTGCCGCCTTTCATTGGGGTGGAATTGGGATTTTCGCTTGGGGTGCTTCAAAATGAGAACAAATTCAAGAGGCGCATGCAGGATTGTTGCATTCTCCCACTTAATACAGTTAAGAAAGTAATGCAGCATTTTGCTGTTCTCCCCCACTTTATTTCATCGTGCAGGCTCGGTCTGGGGCGAGTCCTGGCTCAGGCGCTCAGCTGCCATTGTCACAACTGGGAGAGGCATGTCGAATTTCTTGTGTGCCAGGCTGAATGTGCAACTGCTGTTGGCTCCAAAGGGAACAACGGACCAGCAGTCACTCAAATCAGTGCCATCACCTAGCTGGCTGATAAATCTCCTCAGAAAAGCAGCCGTGAGACGCGCTATTGACAGGTTTTGTTGGTGAAATAAGAGAGAAAGTAGGTAAGGGTGACCACGTTCCTGCAGATGCCATCATTGATTGTGCTGGCAGGAGGCAAATGGTTAAAGGATTCAATAGGAACTGCCACAATAGTTTCAATTTTATTATTGAAACCCAAACTTTCAGTGGCAGTGGACAGATTGCCTTCATTTTTCATCCATGAAACATCTTCGACATTCCTAAAAAAAAAAATCTTTTAAACCAGCACTGCAACCAATAATGCCTTTTATGTATACTAAGATGGTAGAAACCATTAATAAAATGCCTGTCAACAGCACATCTCCCTTTTCTCTTTAGCAAAAAGAGGAGAAATCATTAATTACAGTTTCTGTCACACACAAAAGACATGTTTTTTTGTTCTGGTCTTTTAGCACTCTAACAGCATGAATTCACCTAGTGGCCACCTATTCTGCAAAATTTGAAAAGGGATGTGTCCTTATCCATCTATGCAAAACCTTCTGAAGACATTGCATGTGTCTGCCTGGGTAACAAATGTGGTATTTTGGGTTGACACTGAAAAGGAGGATTATGAATATGGATAGGATGCAAATACTCCATCTATCTTAATCAGAATACAGGAATTCAAGCTGTTGTAGAAGGAGGGGGAAGGAAGGGGGGGAAAACCTTAGAAACCTAAGCTGTGGGGGCCTGATTCTGCTCTTACCACTGTCAGCTGGAGTTTCAGCACTGAAGTGACCAAGGTCAGGCCTGGGCAGTAAATTTGCAGGATCTTTTGTAAGCTTGTCATTTTACATGCAGCTCTGCCCAACACATGGGCTTTGATTGAGGTTGCTTGCTCTGCTCAGCTCCCAGGTATTTTAAGTGTGTGCTGGAAGGTGGACTTAAAAATCACTGCTGCTCATTTATTTATCACGTCTGAAAAGTCTATAATCGTGTAGGGGTTTTTTAATGTATAAAAATTAATTACCCACCCCCCCTACATATTGAAAATTTGAAAGGAATGTATAAGGAGATGTAAGTAACAACAGTTTTTGGGCACGGACATTTGTTAATATTTCAATTTATCTAACCAGGACAATGTCAACAAAAAGGTCTCCAGTTTCTAGGTTTTTCCCAGCTCACAATTTCCTATCATTTAATGGATGTCTGTAGTCCTTGTAAAAACAAAATAGCTTTTAATTTTTTTTTTCAATTTATTTCTGTTAACTTTGAGAACTGCTTTTGTTTTTGCTCTGTGCTATCTAAATATTTTGTGAAACCCATACAGAGGATTCCTCTCTCTTTTGAAAGAAGTCATCACTGAAATCTGGCAAATCATAAATCAAAATGTTTTCATTGTGAGCATATGAGACTTTTTCCAGACTTCAGATCTAATGAAACAGAAAGCAAATACAATACTCTCATTCACTCAGAAGGTAAACATATGTCTAATAGAGCCTTCTGAAATGTGTCATTTATGTGTTTCAGTTTCAATATGTGTCTCATCAGTTGTAAATGAAAGGCCCAACCTGTCTATTTGGGTCTTTCAAAAAAATATCAGTTTGAAAAAAAAAAAGTCTTAGTAAAATGGAAATTTAAGACCAAATCCTCAGCTGACATAAAAACACAGTAGATGAACAGGTTTAAGTACGTGTTTCACATTATAAATGCAGAATATAAATCTAGAAGTGGTGACTTCAATTCCTTAATGCTCCCACATTTGCTGTGGTCACTTACACTTGCTTGATTAGGAAAAATTAAATTTTGCGTGGCTTTATTCTGATATCATGACTACAAGTGGACCAATGTTTCTATAGTCCAATATATGAATAAAATATGTACTAGAACAAAATCCATTTTAGCATCTGACAAGTTTAATGCCAAAGTTCAGTGGATTCCCAGTAGAAACCATGATAAGTTTGGGTCTTCCATTTATTCTGTGCTTTTGTATTGAGAAGTACAGTCAAGGCCTTTAATCACCCCTAGGAATGTAAACAAGTAGTTTGAGCTCACATGTTTCCCATTGTCTGTTTCTATGATTATGTGCCAAAATCTGCAGTGGGGACCCAGTCCTGCACAGCTGAAGGCAGAAGAAATCTTACCACGCATTTTAAACTCCCAAAAATTACCACTCTGTGTGTTTCAATAATTGTCTGGCTCTGAAATGCAGGGAGTTGGTACATTCAGAATTTGCCTGAGCTGTAGTCCTCTTACATGCATGACTGAATTTGAAAGTAGTTTAATGCTCTTTTTCCTTCACAATGTAGAGTCAAGTCTGTGATGTTCTTACTCTGATGTCAATGAGAAAGTTTTGTCAGAGGATTTATTCATTTGGGGTTGGATGATGAGTATGGATGAGCTGCCCTATAGGTTTTGATGCAGCAAAATACATGATTGGCATCACTGAGACAGGGGGTATGAATGCAGCTATTAATCTGTCCGTTCTGAAACACACCAACCCACCAGTCTGTGAGCTACGTGCCCTCTTTTCGCCCTAAATGGTTTCAAACCTGTGGTGAGCAGAATATTTCAGTAGTATTGGTTAAAAATGTCGTGTCTGAAAAATCTGGCAAGTATTCAGAGTCATTTAATCTTTCATCAAGATTTAATCAGAATAGTCTTATATCTCTTTGGTGCATTGTCAAATGCTCTCCACAATTTGTCTCCCCCCATGGTGGACTGACAGATTGAGCAAATAAGCAAAGAGCCGGAACATTTGACTGTAATTGCAGTGTCAGCACTGCTAAACTGTATTTATGAGAAGAAAGTTAACACTGTGACATTAATAATTTCATCAGTTTTACAAGTGTTTGCTCCACAAACAAGGACGCTTTTTTCTATGAATTGGCTATGACCAATATTTCTGTTCTTCTGGAAGAAGGCTACAAATCCCAGTTTTAAAAGAAAAGCAGGCACAAAAAACTAGCTTTGGCCCACATTATTATGTTTGGGGAATTAAAAAAGAAATCTTTTAAATGTGTGCACTGATCCAAGCTCTATAAACTGTGTGTGTCCTGTCAATAAGCAAAACAATAATGACCAGAAGCAGACAATAGAAAAGGCAGGGCTAGGAAGTGGAGTATTTTGTTTGGATGTACCGTAGCTCCAAAATTGCTCTAGGCAGAGACGGGGAGTCTTTTAGTTTTTCTTGACTCTTTCAACCACTAGATGCTCACCTGCACTTTCAGTGATTTATGGCACTGTAGCAAAGGTATTGGCTAATAAAGACAGTTTGTTACTCTCTAATTTTGGAGGGACATAACACATGGAACTGCAGCAGTCTCTTACCTACATATTTCACTCGGTAAGGGGAAACATAAGAGAGAACATGACACGTATTAAAGAAGTGAATTACAAAGTTATACTCCTCAGCCCAATAAAGCACTGCTGGCTGTCACACCTCCAAGGACTGAGGTGTTGTTTTGCACTACAGCTTAATCAGCTGGGCCTGGGCTGTTCCTCAGTGTTCATGTGCCCTAGGCAGTAGAAATGCTGTGATTCACATGCACCATCACATGAGCCTGTGCTGCGCATTTTACACAATGGTGAATAAAATTATATGTTAGAATGATTGATCACATACTTCTTAGCTACTTAAATTATGAGAAGGTAGAGTTAAAAAACATATACAGTGATTCATGACATTCTGAAGCCACTTGCATGTGTATTTAAACTCTGCTGCTTGTGATCCTGCACAGGTGAGACTGACTCACGGACTCACAGCATGTGCTGAGTTGGAGGGGACCCACAAGGGTCATTGAGTCCAACCCTCAGCTCTGCACAGGATTAACCCCAAGATTAATCCCTGTGCCTGAGAGTGTTGTCCAAGCAGTCCCTGAGCTCTGGCAGCCTTGGTGCTGTGACCACTGCCTGGGGAGCCTGGTCAGTGCCAACCACCCTTGGCTGAAGGACCATTTTCTAACATCCAATTTAAACCTCAATAGCCTTTCTGGCTATGCTGGAGAAAAATGCAGTTGTCCAAGCTCTGGCACGTTTAAGGGTGTGGCCAACATGCTTCAAAAATGAAATAGTAAGTGGTGATGCTAATTTAGTATTCTCATTGTCTTTCTAATTTGTAAATAGGTGTATATGTTCACATACACACAAGAAAACATCAACTACTTACACTTACTGTGCTTCCACAAAGTTGGAAATGTTCTGGACTCCATGGCAGGGAAAGAGACCAGTCTTTCTAATGTCTTTATGTTCTTGTGCTGTGTCCTCCCTTAATCAGTCATCTGAAGTGAATATTAGGCATTCATGTGTTATTAGGGTCCTCATGTCACTAAGGCCCAGTAATTGCACCCTGTAAGGTTTCTTGCCTGTATCTCAGTCAGAGGAACAGGTAGATGACAGACAGACTTGGAGCAGTGTGCAAGAGACCTGTTTCCACAGGATCCAGCATGTATCCTTTTGGCTTTCCTTGTGCCCAGATGGTGTGCAGCTCCTTCAAGACTCAGCAGTGTGCTGTGAGAAACGGAGCCATCTGGACCCAGCAACCCCCTGAGGTGCCTGCAGTGACCAGGGCAGCTCGTGTGGGCTTGTGTGATTGTTGGCAGATCACACACATGCACAAATCGAGATTTCCACCCTTTAATCACTATCAATCACAAAACAACCTAGGATGCTTTAATTTTAATTTTAGTGGCAGTGGGATGTTCCAACAAATAGCTCACAGGAAGCTCATCTCCCAAAACTTGAGGGACTCCTAAGATATCATGGAATGACAACATGAACCTCTTTGCCAGCTATCACATCTAGAGAGTGCTTTGAAGTTTTCCATAGCTCTCCCAAGCCCTGAGCTCCTAGAATTTCTCTTCCCCAAATGTAAATCCCATGCATGTCTGGAGAATGGGAATCTGAGTAGAGAAGGGAAGAGAAATAAAAAACTATGGAAATTCTGTTAGCAAAGTTTTTCTAGGGAATTACCTTTTCATGTTTTTGTGGAAAGGCCAGGTACAGGATGCCTCATTGATGCTGACAGGAGAAGAATAAGTAATATTATGCACATGTGTGTCCTTTACATCTACATGAAAAGTGGAATAAAAATTTCAGCAGATTGAAAAAAAACCCACCCTCTATAAAGTGAATCAAAACACTCACAAAAATGTCGTGAAATAATATCTGGATCACCTTGCACAATTGTCAAATTATAAAAACAGGCACAGAGGATGTAGCATAATTCACAGAACAGGCAAATCCCAGTACACTTTCTCCAAGGGCAGGATGTCTTGCTGAATAAAGCATCTGACACTTGCCTTTGAGGTCTCTGGAATATCATCACCTCTTCCTTTAAGTGAAGACAGTTGAGCTGTCTGAAATTTGACCACATCACAAAACTAGGAAAGCTTTGCAGTATTTGGTGCAGTTGAGGTGTTCAGGTGAGGTCAGAACTGAGTAAGCATGAAGAGTGACTCATTTGTCACCAAGGAGAAACTCCAATGGGAAAGTAGAAATGTATTCAGTGGGATAGTAATTCAGAATTCCCATTACAGCTGCCTGCTTTGTACCTGGCCTGTAAATGCTTTGAAAGCTGCTTTCTGTGCATAAGCTTCACCATCCTTATGTTTACTCTGGCTTTTCAAAGGAAGGTGGGTTGGAAGCCAGTTGGTTGCAAGACTTTAAAAAGTCTTAAAAAGCTCTTGCTTTTGCAGAAGAGTATCTCTCCAGCCAAGCAGTGAGTTCACTGGCAGAGCAATGCAGGGAAACTCTTAGTGAGATAGTCTTCATTTCACCTGGCATATAGAAAACAGGGTTGCCTCATTTATTTCCTATGTCTGTTTGTGACATAACCTTTACAAGGTGAAATATAAACCAGAATTAGTTTGCAATTAGTTTCAGATCTTGGTGTGAATAACCAGAGTCCCTTGAACATACTAATATGTACTGATTGTGCTCAGTGAAGTTGCTGTGGATTTGTTATGTATTCAATCCAGTTGGACTGATGTACCTGTGTACAGTGTGCTTAATTTATCTGTAGTGTGAAGTAATTATCCACCTATGGTTTCTGTAGTGGTAAAATGCCTTTTTTTCTCCTCTCTGCCTTAGTGAAATAATTATTACCCCACTATGTTTTGGTTATGACACTTAGCAGACCAGTTCTGACATTTCCACATCTTAATCTTTCAAAATGGTTGAAGACATGAGCAATGACAGCTCATAAGAGGGAGCAAGGATCCCTCCCTGTTGCCACGGGGCAGTCTCACTGACCCCCTGCCCCGCTCAGATAACTGCTTTGTACCAGATACAGAATGCAGTTTGATATGAATTTACTGTAAATCTGTCTGCTTGCTCTGTAGTAAAAGAGAGGTAGCCAGCAGGACTGAAACAGTGATGCCTGGTGGTGGTTTCCTTCCCTGCCTCCCTGCCCTGGCTGGGCTGTTTCCACACGCTGTGGAGGACCATTCAAGCAAGAAAGCCCTTTTTAACCGTCATTCATGGAAAGAGTCTCAGACTGCCTGGAGCTGGGCTGGCACGCTCTCTGGCTGAGCCTCGCTGAGCAGATGAATTGTTCGAGCCAGCTATTCCTTACATGCTAACAGGGAGAACTTGTTCACACAGCACAGTCACCCCAGAATGGCATGCAGGGATTTAGCAAAGTGCATGCACAGGACGGCCTTTTTAATCCTTGTTAGACTCTTTCTACAACAGAGCACATTCAGCTCTCAGGGGTGAGAAATGGCTCTCAGTCTTTCACAGCCTGAAGGAAAAACCAGAATTTCAGAGTTTGTTGGGGTTGCTGTAAGTGTGTTTATATTTTATTTATGTTAATGCCCCTATTGAAATAAAAGGCTTCTTTTAACCTTTCCTTAAGACGAGCAACAATCCCAAGCGATCCATTCAGATTAATGTTTCCTGCCTTTTTCAGACCGAGCACAAAGCAGTGACTGATGACCTAACAGCAAAATTAATTTTATTTACTCTGGCAGTATTATCTGTGTTTGGGAAATTAATATTAACGTGAAGACAAAATACACGGTGATAATTGTATTTAGGAGCACCTATCTGTCAGCAGGAACCAGAGGAAAGGAACTTCACGGGTAATCTGAGTAAGAAAAGGGTTTATCAGAACATTTTCTGGAAACAGGGGGGCTAACTAATGTTATAAACATATTTGTTCACACTCCCCAGAGCTGCTGGTTTTCATTAAGATATAACACGGCCATTTTCTCTTAAAAGAACCAGAAGAAGAGACAATGAGATATTTTTAAGAATATGGATCTGTGGTGGGGGTGCATTTGTGATCTTATGGATTTAAAACAAAATACAGTGGCAGCAGAAATATCGTGATCGCTCGTGTGTTTTAGCGCCAGTAAAAATGAGAATTGCCAGTAATCCAAACAGCTCAGGGTGGAGTTTTGTTGTTCAGTTCTGTTATTGTCAAGGTGCAAAAGGAATGAAAAAAAATGTATTTCCTTTTTAGCATATTAGAACAATTTAGCTTCATGATTGTTGAGTTGTCTTTGTTCACAGCTGGGGAGTTTATTCTGCACGCTTTTAAAACAACTAGTTGTGAGGATGAAAAATTTGTTTATTCTTTGTCAAAATAAAGCAGAAAAGCTTTCAAAATAAGTAATAATACAGTTTATTTTTAAATCAAGTGTAAAAATATAGAATGGCAAAATTATCCAGCTGCATTCAAGTACCTGAACAAAAAAGAGTTTTTTCCAGCAAAATGTGTAGTTACATTTTGATATTTGATTCAAACTCCAAACCTTGTATGGAAAGTGAGGAACTGAAAAATATTCGTTCTTATCACGTCCAACTCAAAGTTATGTTCAATATTTTTATTTTACTGACAAACCTTGTTGTTCCAATATTTTGAACATGACATCAGCCTTTCAAACAAATTTTCCAAGAAATGACAGTAGCCAATCCCAGCAGTGCTGGTTCTGTGAGAATGTTAATTTCTTATTGAGTAAAGGGAAATGAATTTATTTGGAGACTTTGTGGGAAAATAAAAAGTAGTTGGAGAGTGACAAGTGAGAGAAAGCAAGAGAAAGTGAAATAAAAGAATGGAGTGTCAGTTCATTTATTAAAAAGTTGTTGGAAAGCTTTGCTGCTGCATTTCAAAAAATGCTTCTAATATCTGCCACAGATACAAGGACACGTTAAGAAGTTTCATGTCCAGCACTGCCAGAAATTAAGAAGAATCAGGAGGGTAATTTTTATGTTCCTTAAATTAATTTTAAATTTCATCATACTCTTCACCTGCTTTTTCTTTCGTGAAAAAGAAAAGGTGAGCAGCAAATATTGGGTGTGTACCTGGGAACATTCCCAGTGTGTGTGCAGGAGGGTTTGCCTCACATATGCAGCTCTTTAACCCAGTGTGAGTTGTCACCTGCCAGGGCTTGCTGCTTGTTTAGTCCCCTGCTATGGTTTGTAGTGCAATGTTCTACATCAATTAAAAACAGATGAGAGAACGGTTCAGCTGAAGACTTTGTTTCCTTGTAATCAACTGCAAAACAGACCAAGGTCATGTAACAAATTTCTTCTTCGCTTTCACTTAGCAGGGAAGGCTGTGTGAATGCAAATTGCTTTATTGGTGGAGGGAATTAAAATTATAAAAAGCTAGGTTTGAAGAAGTGCAAAATCAGGACTGTGTCGGAACAGGGACAATATAATTGTGGTATGGATTCCCATATGGGACTAAATTATCTAGATTTTACTAATGTCAGCAGTTCTGTGTGACTGCTGGAATGCAGCCAAAGTGCCACATTTGCTTCATTTTTTTAAGATGGTTCTGATTCTACACAACTTTAAATATGCAGAACGCTAAATTTGCTCTAGGTGTCATAGTGGCACTTCTGTGCTGCATAATTTTACATGTTAATTTTACTTAAGAGAAACATAAAAGTGGCCTGGAATGTATGCTAATCCCAAGCAAAGTTACTATGATTTTGGTCCAGCTTATGATCCCTTCAGAAAAGGACTGTTCAGTTCTGTGGGCACATATCAAGGTTGTGTCCCTTTACAGAGCATTCCATTCAGTAATACTATTTTGTAGCAACTCAATAAAGCTGATAGTTTTTCTGGGTAATTACCCACAGCCCCCTGCAGGACAAATTAGCATTCATGACCTGAATAATGCTTACTAGAAAGAGTTCAATGGAATTTACTTAATCAGAATCATTGCTTTCTCATGGCTACACTATTTTTAACCCAGTCCCTATTGTCTGCTAATAGCAAAAATCCTGTCAGTGCCAGGCCCAGCTTGGCACAGAGTGTAGAAGGAGAGAAAGATTATCCTGCTCAAAGGTACACAGTGAATTTTTAAAGCTTATGGACTGTATTCTGCAGTCTTTACTCAGGCCTTGCTTAGGTAAAAGTGCACTGAAGTCAGTGGGAGATTTTCCAGATGACAGAGTGTTGAATCAGACATTATGAAAAGAAGTGTGTATATATGTTTGCTAGGCAGCCCATGGTTTATAATTTCTGCTAACCATGAAAAGCTGTTAGAGGACTTTTAAAGGTGATTTTTCTTTGCTGGGTTTGTGAGGGAAGGAAAAGTTCCAGTCTGTTTCAAGCCATTTTGTAGGGTTGGTTTTGTCTGGGATTTGTTTGTGTTTGCTTGGGATTTGTTCGTTTGGGTTTTTTTAATATGATATTTTCCAAATTATAGAAAAAAGAAATAGCTATTCCTTTGATGGTTTTGGCACTTTGTGTTTTGCCTCCCAGTTCCTAAGGCTGTGTAACATGTCAAGGTTGGTGCAACACAGGTGAGCCCTACAGTGGCTTAAGCAGGTGCTCACTAAAGCCAGCCAGGAGAGAATGAGGTGTGTGCACACACTCAGACACCAGCACAGCCACCAACAAAGCCAGAAAAATAGACAGCAGGAAAGCTCTGTGAAGCTGAGCTACCGTTTCCCATGAAATAATTCATGTTTTAGCTGTGTTTTCCTTGCACGGGATGTATCAATAGCAAATGGGAGCTGGACCCAATCTGAGCAGAACCCAAAGCTTTTGGCATTGTCTGACCAGTAGCTTCAAACCATGGACAAGTGACTTTCAGTTTCTGGCCAAACTCACAATATTGAAGAAACCATGTGCAGAATTGTAGTTCTCTGAGTTCTATGTAAAGGGCCCCCTGCCCCTGTTTAAGCAAAGGTCCTTTACAGTGTGTGTTTGCACAGTAAGGTGGAGCTAAAAGCAATTTTAATGACTGATTTAATGGCCCTTGGATGGTGACAGTAGGGATGCTGGAAATACATGAAACCTTGGAGAACTGCTCAGGGCAACAGTCTTAGTGAAAGGGAGCATGGGAATGAGCACCAATACACCACACACGAATCGTCTGCACTACACCACAGAACTACTTTGGTGGCTCTCTCCAGATCAGCCTACAGGAGTCAGAGTCATCCCAGCTGAGATTAAGCAAGAAATGAGACAGGCTGAATAAAACAACATGAACTGTTGAGTAAAGAGAGACTCATGAGGCCAAATTTATCCTCTGCTGTAGGTTAGCACAATCCGGTTCAGGATGATCCTGACTTACTTGTTTCTTTAATTGTCAGGAGCTATTAAGTGGTGCTGTTCTGTGAGGAATGGACTAATAGCATTGCAGCCAGCAGTGCATTTTATTGTTCAGAGTGCAAAAAAAGGGAGTTGTCCTTGAGGTTATCATTTCCCTCACTTTAGCAGCAGAGACTATGCCAGGATGTCATTGCTGAAGAAATACAGACTGCACAGGCAAAGCAGCAACAACTGCTCCCTGGAGGAGAGTGAGTGCTCCAGTTCCAAATGCATCCAAAGAAATAACAGGTTAATTTATTTTAGATGAGCATCATATTGTTTATTTGAAGAGGAGACATAATTACAATGGAAACCTTAACACTAGCAGAATTTACAAAGAAGTCTTAGTCACTCAGGTGGAGTTTGTGTAGTCTGTTTGGCTTTGGTTGGGCTGACTCATTTCCAAAGCAGACTGTGAAGCCTTCCTTTTGGGAATCACCCTATCCCACACCCATCAGTTATTTAAAACTTCTGTTCTGGACCTTCACATCCATCCTTGAATTAAACCCTTTCCAGAAGAAGGTTAAAATCAGGTTCTAAAATGCTAAATTGTCAAGTTCAGCTTTTACTTTTAAAATTACTTCAATAAATTTATTTAAATTTGAGAATAAGTGTCATATTCCCCAGCCTTATATCCATACATAGAGAGGTTTTGAGAGACCATCACAGTTGGAGAGGGAGCTTGCTTGTGAAAATACTCTTTAGGAAGAGTATTTGTGTCATATTTTATATTTCCTTCAAAATTACTCTTTCATCAGAAAGCTGGACAGGGCAACTAAACAACAAAATGGGTCAGACAGCTTCATAGGAATTAATTTTGCTGTTTCACAGCAGCAATTCCAAACTCTTTGCTTTCATTTTTGCATTTTACAAATGTTGTTGAATCAATCGTTCATATTTCACCACAGTATTGACAAAAACCATAAACGGTAACACACTTGGTACTCTTTTGTATTCTAGTTCATGTTGTTCTGGTTCACATGGTTAAGAGAAAACTTCAAACAAATACAACAGAATCAGCAAAGAACCAGGCTCCCAGAACTTCATTTCTTATTTATTATCAATGTAAGAACAGGTCACACATGCAAGACATCAGAGTTAGGCTCAAATTCATTTATTAAAATAATTTACTTGATAAACCACTCCCATCAGGGTTATTTGCTAAAGACAATCCATCAGGCCTGCAGACAGATTGGAGGAGGAACTAGTAATGAAACTTCAGTCATTTCAAATACTGTTTCTTGCCCGTGGATTCAAAGAGGGGGTTATTGATAGTGTTTAATATGAAACAATTATAATCCATCCACAGATGTGGAGCTGCAATGCACATTGCTCTGAGCAGGGCTCAGCAGTGTCTGTCTGGGATCAGAGTTCTTTGCCCCAGAACTGTTCACTCTGATGCAACAGCAATTAGAAGTCATCACACAGAAACTCGGAACGTCCTGAGAACAATTAAACTTGCAGTAGCACTGATAACCAACAGGAACTGGGAATATTTCCTTGATGAGATTCATCAGCCCGTTTTGCCTGGATGCATTGATCTCTGTGTTAAATTCTGAGAGTTCCCTGCCACTTAAGAGTTTGTGGATTATCAGACTATCTATCTTGGACTTGAGCTGAGGCAGCAGGACTCTTATCTAGCCAATGTAAGATCATAACTCTCAACTGGAGTCATGTACAAAGCACAGAATTTAAAAAGCACCACTTTACCCACCTCAGAGAAGTTTACAATTCCAAGGGAAGGGATCAGGAAGGTATCAGAGATACAGCATTTAAACTGGTAAAGTACTGCAGTAGTTTGCAAGGACGTAAAAACTAAAGTCCCCCTCTGTGCCGTGTGCCGATCCCGCTTGTATCAGTGTCCTCCCTGGAGATAAGGGACTGGTTCTGCTGTGCTCATGCAGGAACAGGAGCAGCAGGGGCACTGCTGCTGCTCAGGCACCCCAGCCTGGGAACTGAGATAAAGCTGTGTGATTAGAGTGAACATGACTTCAGTCTGTCCTGCCCCGAGAGGTGTTCCGGCCTTTGGGAAGGCGCTGTTGTTTGCTGTGCCTTTCAGCAGAAGTTGCCAATATCCTGCCTTTCAAAATGGCCAAAATCATGAGGAGTCCATAAGCTGAGGTAACATGGTGCCTGATGGGGAGCAGAACTATTCATCACGATGAGAGTTATGTTTTCATTTATTAACGTATTTAAAGGGAGTGGGAATTTGTACAAGAGATATCAAGGGACAATCAGGCCCTTGGAGGCTTAGGGATCTATTTTTGTAAAAAAGATGCTTTGGGAGCCATTTAACTGGCTTTTCCTGTGCATACTTTTCCTGTGCATACTTTTTCAAGAGGGTACCAGCATCCATGTTTAGGGCTTGTAAAGAAATAATATGGCATATCATTACTGAGATCTTCAGTTTATCTTGAAGAATAAGCAAATATTCTGCTGTAATATGAGAGAAACAGTCTAATTTTACCTCCTAAATTAGTAGGAGACTTAAAAATAAATATTCAGTAGCTCTCTAATGAGTTTGTTAAACACTTTTGCCAGATAAGAACTGATGTTCTGATACTGATGTTCTTCATGAAGTATTCCCTGAACCTCCAACTCCATGGTGGCAGAACCTGGTCCTAATAGATTAAATGGTTTGATTTTAGACTTTTATTACTGCTGTGTGAAGATGAGAACTCGTGCCTCCAACTAGTCTTGATGCCAATTTCTTTATTTCCTGCCGGTTATTTCCACAAATGGGAATTTTCATGCCCTTCTCCACAGGGCACGAGCCCCTGTGTTTGCACTGGAGGGTGATTCTGGAACTCATCCTTGCCAGAGTGGATACACTCAGTGTTATACTTGAGCAGCTTGCACCAGTCATTAATAAACTTTATCAGTCTGTGCACTGTTAAGATTTGTTTTTGTTTTGGTAAAGGTCTGAAGATGTTTGAGTGGCTTTTAAGAGAAACAAGTGCTTTAGATTTTCAGAAAGACTGGCATAACATTATCTCTGAGGGAAAAAATAACAAGTCAAGCAGAGCAGTATGTCTTCTGTAATATTTGAGTGGGAGCTTTTTTATCAATAATGTAGCTTTGCCAAAACCAGAAGTATGCTGGAGACTGTGACCTTTGGAAAATAATGTTTAGTGACATTAATCTCCATCTAATGGAGGGGTTTGTATCATCACTTTGGTTTATATCTGCATTATTGTAGCACATAGGCTGTCACCTGCATTTATATAACATGAGACTGATTAGTCCTTATCATGCACGAAATGCAGACCTCAGGGAAGAGTTCATTTTGGACCATTTCCAGGGGTATGTGTAATATGTTATGAGCCAAATACTGCTTTTAAGGCTATCGAGTGCAATTTGCACTTTTTCTCCTCAGTATGTCTTACTCTTGACAAGATAATTGCCCCCCGTGACACACACACGTCCTAAAACACATTCATTACACAGCCATTGTATTGACATACAGATACAGATATCAGTGGAGGAATGTACTTGATACTCTTTATGCAGTATGATAAGTGTGGAATATATCTTCATAAGTGAAATAGGAGTTAGTGATTCTAATAAGCTGAAAATGAAGAGGCAGAATGGAGAACCTTGCGTGTGTAAGTGTTCCACTTGCCAGAGAAAACAGGGTGCTCTATTTCACATAAATAACTTCTAAAGAGATAGTGGTGATCAGAGTTTACTTTTTGCTGTGAAGTTTCTTACAAGTTTGTGAATATTCTAGATTTCTTTTATTGTGTACTTACACTATACATATACATGCTTTGAGTGTGTAGCTTCCTGGAACACATGTGCTGGAATATCTTATCTGAAGAGTTTATGGTTTATACTTAGTACAATTCTGTACATTAGATACATAGAGAGCTTGCAATAAAATATAAAATGTGATCAGCCTTTAATATTTGTAAGCTCTGGATGATAAATCAGCATCATTACTGAGCCTCACTTCAACACACTTCAGAAAATATGCAAAAAGTAATTTTACACAATTTTGTTGATTTGTTTCACACACATTCCTAGGGAGACTAAGTTTGCACTACCATTATGGTGTTACTATTTGTATTTACTCTTTCACTTTTACAGTTTGGATGACTTCTTATTTTTGGCAGAGATTATATCCGTATCTTTATGACTGACTAGCAAAAAAAGAAAGGAAGGTCTTGATGTCTTCTATTGGACTTTTCCATCCTTTATTCTGAAAATTCTACGTGGGTCTTCATTTCCAGAGCATGTCACAGGAGCTGCTGGTCCTTGGGCAGCAGTATCTGACTGTAACATTGCTGATATGTGACAGAAAGTGGGGGTGAGGTGTGGTTCTTCTTGTCTGAATCTGATGCTACAGCTTTTACTGAGTCCACAACCAAAGGAGGTACAGCAGCATCTAGATCCACATTCCAGCGTGATGAGAGCAGTGTAGATGGCAAATAACAGGGAAAAGCTGCTCATGCAGAAAGCAATCATTGCCCTTAACCTCTGGGGTGAATTGTGTTAGGCAAGCTGTGACCCAATCTTCCTTTGGAAAGCAGTTTGCTCGTATCTATTCATGACAGTAACAGAACATCCAGTGGGAAATACTATTTTACATTATTTCCACAAAAGTAGGTTCAAGTAATGTGAAATAAACATATATCAAACAGAATTCTGTGTGGTGCCATTCTACCAAAACTCATACTGTGCAATTCTGAATGCAGATGGAAAGAAAGCTCTCTGCAGAAAGGTCTGTGTTTGCCTGGGAGATGCACAGAACTCCTCTGCCTGGCACTTACAGGGATGTCGTGGTGGCCTTGATTTGTAGCTGCAGCCAAAAGCAGCTCTTTTTCATGAAGGTCATTTTTGTACTCTCCTAAACCAGTGATCCAACACACTCACCACAAATTTGGTTTATAGTAAGGAGTTCCCAGCCTTGCATTTGCCCCAGCAGCTGTGACAGCAATGAGAAGGGTGCTCAGGCAGCACAGGGGGGTTCCAGGTTGCTTCAGCCAGGCAGAGAAGTCTGGCTAAGCACAAAGTAAAAGTGAAACACGGACCTTCTGGGGCAGTGACTCCGTGCCCTGCTCTGTCCTTTTAACTCCACATATAACACACAGACCAAAGGAGACTTGCAGGGGGGAAAAGACTATGTGTCTTACATTAATGATGAGGTCCATCTTTAAAGTGACAGCTTTAAAAGACAAAGAATGTTTAAACATTTCTGTTTTCAGCACTGCTATCTAAGTAGCTCTTTCTTTTGACCTTTTTTTAGAGGTTCTGCTCTGCTTCCTACAACTGCAGTCAGGGGTATTTCTCCTTGTGCTGGGCCTGCAGCTGATTTTCAGAGAGCCTGTGTGTTTTCTTCAGATTAGAAATTTACTTACTCAAGCCATAAGTACTTTTCAGTCTATCACTAATGTTTCTTTCCTACCCCCTAAAAAAATACTTGTTGCATTAAAATCTGATTTAAAATCATGTTATTTAGAGATTGTGAATCTATTAAAACTCCAGTGAATTTGGGTTTGCATGAAAATAACTGAGCATTTACACATGCAAATAAGTGGAGTTTTACATCCACAGACTATTGATGTGTATTGACTGTCTACTAATGTGCACTTCAGTTGTTATATCCAGGTTAGCTTAACCTGGGAAGGATAAATTCCCAGAGCACTTTCTTAGTGAAATTTGGGGTAAGCAAGGAACTCTGACTAGGTTTTTATTTTGCTAGGTAAGGATGTCCCAGTTATAACACAAAATGTGCTGTGGATCTGTCCTGACAGCAAAGATCTGGGACTATACAAACAGTTCAGTAGGATACATTCAATTTGAGTGCTAGCAGGGATTTTCTGTGGGACCAGTTAGATGTAAAACTGCACAGTAACATTGAAAGGGTAGCTGAACTGAATGAGCAAATTGCAGGAATTACACACTAAAATTAAGACTATGCTAGAAATTTCTTCTTGTACATGTAGGTGCATGCACAAAGTTTAGAAAATCAGTCCAGAAAGCTTAAAACCCAAATGAACCATATGGATCAGTAAGTAAACAGTCTGAAAATTCTGTTCTATATGATGTCATCCATTTGCTGTAGGTCAGAAATAACTTCATACTGTTAATTATAGGTATTTATCATAGTTCATATGATTTTGTGGGGCCTTGTCAGTGATCAAAGGTGGTTCTTTGGACACCTGTCATCAAGTGAGTTAGTAATTGTAGAATAGCTTATTTACTGAATCTAATATGCCATTAAATAGACTTTTCAGCAGTTAATGTTGTTGATAAAAGGACAGTTCTGTTTTAGTCAAGTTGATTTGGTGCAGTCAGGTACAATAATTATGTTCTCTTATGCG
>JAWWES010000006.1:12945557-12974189 GCA_035583135.1 Lophotriccus pileatus
TGTTGATAAAAGGACAGTTCTGTTTTAGTCAAGTTGATTTGGTGCAGTCAGGTACAATAATTATGTTCTCTTATGCGCACTATATGTTTGCTCATTAACATATAAAAGTTACATTACAGCAATTTTAAAGGTCTGTCTTCCCAGGTAATAGTCAGGGAGATAGGAATTAAAGTGAAATGTCCTGTGGGAACCAAACTTTAAAATTAACAGCAAATGTAACCAAAAAATAAGGCAGTGAGATTGCTGTCATACGTGTAGGCCCAGACAGATTCTTTCTTATTAGGCTGGTAAAGAGCTGGATTGTTGAAAGCAGCTGCTCTGAGGAGGATTTAGCTCGTTCTCAGGGCACTCCTGGGTGTGTGGGAGATACATTTACGTCTGGGCTGTGAAGGTCCCTTGCGTTGTGAGACCGAGGTGACCTCTGGCTAGATCAAAAAGAGGTTGCTGGAATGCAATTAAGATGCAGTGTTGTTTTCTTGTAAAGCCCCAGTAACCCAATCAACAGTTCCCCTTCCCCATCCTTTTGTGGGTTTCTCTGCGGTTTCAGACCTTACCTTTATTTCGAGTTTTGTCTGTGCCATAATTTAGTTTTACCTTATTGCAAAATGCCTCAGGTAGTATTATTAAAACTGTCTTTAAAAGAAAAGCAAAAATAGAAAGAAGAAAGTGGCGTGTCCTTTAACAGCCAGTTCTGTGGAGGTTCAGGCTATTAGTTTGCACATATTGCTCAAGTAAGCAGAACTATGTGCATTTGATTTTTTCCCTAATAATCTCAGCTGTAGTTTTGTTGTAATGTAGTACACAATTCATATTGATTAACATGTCTGTAAGCGAGGTATGCATTTTATAGACACATTCCAGTGTGAAGCACCAAATCGAACGGGAAATAATTGCATTTTTTAAAAGGGGGGGTGGGGGTTCAGTTCTATGGCAAAATTTGTACTTACTGAAACAAAGGTTTGATTAAAACTAAAAACAAATTTACATTTGCAGGAGTTTGAGCACTGCTGTTTGCAATTTGTTATATGCCTTTACCTGGCATGCTATTTCACCCTCCATGACACACATCAATACCTTCTTTATGTCTGGCTATTACCACTCATTTAAAAATCTATTTTACATGATTCTTTCAGCCAAAAATGGACCGTAATGACATGGACTAGAGCCTGTGCTTCATAAATTCTCCAGGAATCAATACTTTGGCTGGGAATTTGTCAGTCTCACAAAGTGATGCATCATTAAACTTTACTATTATTACAGTGGACTCTGCTTCAAAGTTCACTACCTAGCTGATATTGGATGAACCCATTTAAATCAAGGAAAAGATATGAGGCACAAATGCTTCTGTACTGACATGTATTTATCCAGATAATGTTTAATTTATGAAATAGAAGTGGCTCTTAAACTGCTTATTGGTTTATGGGCAAAGTTCAGCAATATCATCATTAAAGATTATATGCTGATTACAAGTTATTGGCAAATGACTTTAAACTGTATCCATTCAGATTATTTCAAATGTGACATATTCTGCCCACAGGATCTTATCCATTAATCACAACAATGAATTTGTGAGCATAAACATCCAATTGAATTCAGAATCTGTATCCACTCACACTACATTAGCAGGAGTGTTTATTGCTATTGGATATAAACAGTTTTTTGTCACTGTACCTCTTTGTAATGTGGGTTTCCTTAGTAAAAGTGTAGGTATTTGTGCAAACAAAAATATTTGGTATATACTATTGATCATGTGGTATGCATCAGTATTTTGTGTGAAATATTTTAGCTCCCTTACCCACCAACAAGGATTTTTACATGTTACCAGACAGAATAATGAATAAACAATGAAATTCAGGAGTTTATGGATGACACCCAGGAGAGGAACTGTTTATTTCTACTTCTCAAGATTAATCCTGAAAATGGAAAACATACCCACAAATCAGGATTAATTTACAGAAGGGTTATAAGCGGAATAAAAGCTAAATTCAGAAGCAGATTATTTGTATGCAATAAATGACACAGGCTGTATATCCTGAGTGCCTCACGTGCTTGCTCGATTGCCCGGGATTTGAGGTCGATCAGATCCCTTGGGATTGCCTCCCTCAGCTGTTCCTGGCTCCAGACCACGGGCCAAGGAACAGTCAGCTCGGCTGGGGTGTTTGTGCTGACACCCGTGGCCATCACAGTGTGGGAGCACTTGAGGAAATACTTAGAATCAGGATTAACCAAGTACTTTCTCCAGCACAAGGATCAGGATTAATTGAATTGGTTCAAGGGCCTCTTGGTTCTTCGTGCCCCAGAGAAACATGGATCTATGCAAGGCTCCAGTGAAATCACAAGCGTCTAAAAATGCAGGTATTTTTGTTGGTCCCTGGAGAAGTCACCTGCAGAAAGATAAAGGACAAAATCAATGGTTTGTTGGCAGGCACACACACAGACACATGCCCTCTCTATCCTCTCCTTGGGCTTGCCACACCTGCTTGTCTGCTGTGTCAGCATCAAATCTCACACTCAGGAGATCAGAAAAGGAGAGAACAAAAAGGGTCATTAGTTAGGAGGCGCAGGTGTGAAGAGACTTTGTGAGGCCTGGACTTTGTGCACCTGCTCTGGGGAGCACTGCTGGGACTGGGGCAGGTGTACAACCTCCAGCCTTGCCAGGGACTGCTGGCTGTGGGCATGAACGCTGTCTGTGTGCAAGAGAAAGGCTGCTCTCGCTGCTCATTTGTGTTGGGATCCAGTGCAGTCGGGGTCCAGCGCAAATTATGGCACTGAGATCGCTCCCACAGCCGTAAATGATCTGCAAAATACGCTCTCATTTAAAGCTAGAACAAGTTCTGCGTGTCTCACATCAGTTATAAAGTCTGCATTTTAAAAAGTCTGCTCCTGCTTTGATTGCTTTGTGCACTTTTCCTCTAAGCCATAAATACTGAAAAGAACAAAAATACATGAGTAGGCTGCAATATTGCACTCAGGCTTACCAGGCTTCCCTCAAACATGCTCTGCTCAGCTGTTTTTTGATGGGTACTGGGTTCTTCTTACACACTTTTTTCCAGAGTAGATTCAGTTGCTCAGCTGTTTGCTCGTATTTTGATGGTGTCTTAAAGGTATCCATGAGATCAGGTTTATTATTCTAGACCCAAATTTATGTGAGGGTTTAGTCAAAGTAACTGTGCCTGGATCCGTGTTCCAGTGCTAAAGATGCTGCATGGAAATCATTGATGTCCCACCAAAACCTACAGTGTTTACACTTCATCTGAAGTGTTCTCACAGCTGAAAAACCAGACATATCTCCAATCTCTCTCTCTTTTGATATATCTCTATACAAAAAATATCTCTTACACAGATTTCTCATCACAGAGGAGAATTCTAGAGCTAAATGTAATTAATACAGTGGAAGCTGCAAGCAAAACAGAGTAGAGAATGATACAAAAAGAGGACGACTTACAAACCAGGGGTGCGTGTGGCATGGCTGATAGAAGATCCCTAAGGTTTTACAGAAACTATCCAGCTTCTCATTAGTAGTGAGCACCTCCTCAGGGACTCCAGCTACATGGAACTGGAGAGATAAACTTACCCTTTCACACACAGTCCCATTCAAAATCTTTCCCAGCATTTCCAAGTTGAAGGATACGGCAGAGATGCTACTTCTGTGTTCATTATTGTCTTAGCATTATTTCATTTATAACACGTGCTTACGTGTCTGGCATTTCAAAGGTAAAAGTCAATCCAAGGCCTCTGTCCCTGGCATCTTGCAACCTAATCTAATCAGCACAAATCACATCTGAAGACAATGCACTATAAACATATAAAGCTCTATGGGGGGAAAAGAAGTGTGAAAATAAAAGAAAGGTTGTCCAGGAAATGTGTGGTTTGGGTTTTTTTAGCCCAATTGCTTTAGTATTCCTGGCCTTTAAAAGAGAGGCAGTGGGCTGTTCTTAAGCAATGACAGGAGGTGGGAAGGGAGGCAGAAAACTGAAGGAAATGAGGAGTTGAAAGAGGGAGTGTGAGGTCATTGGATGCACGAAGGACATGGAAAGGGTGGACTGCTTGAGGCAGAGGCAGCAGCCTGGAAGGGAAAGTATGAACTTGCACAGAGACAAAAGGAGCACAGCACAGGGCAGAGTCTGCACAGTGAGTGTGGGGTGTCTGGGGAAGAGCACGAAGCCAGAAAGGAGATGTACATGGATTAGAGTCCTTACAGGGATTCCTCAATGTGAACAGCAAAGATTACTCGTTCTTTTAAAGAACCAAAGGTGTTCAGTAAGGTGAGTGCTGATGTTTTGAGCTGAGAGTGCAAGAAAAGGCTTTGCTAGCTTGAGATACACAGAAGTTTGTGGGACGGATTTTTCCTCCAAAGCACCTGTATAAATGATGCACAGCTATTGCTACAGGCTTCAGGTTCAAACAGCAGATGTGTCTTTGTATTCACCTTTGGAGTCTGAGACTCTTTGTGACACATTCTGAACCTCCAAGGGGCCAAGCCAAAGGAAACATCCCTTCCCAGAGCCTACTCACCCCTTTGGTCCTTAGTGCCTGAGAGAGAGGGGACCTTTCAAACCTGCTGTGAAGGTCATCTTTGTGTGCACGAAGCACAAAGCTGACCCATTTGAACATTCATAGCCAGGTTCCCACAGATGTGGTGACACAGGAGATTCTCGTGGGCTGGCATTGGCCACTAGCAAAGCTGTGTTTGGAAGTGTTTGCTCTGTAATTCTGCTGCACGTGGATGCTGATGTGTTCCTCACTGACTCCAGCATGTCTAGTTTGAGCTTCCTGCATGCACTGAAGTAGCCAGTGCTCCCACTGCTGCTTTAGTCTTTCAAAGTTCAGAATTAGGAGTGGGTTTTATCTGTTTGCCTAACAATCGGTTGTGTTGACATCTGAGGAGCTTCTACTGTATTTTGAGCAAATATATTCTTATGGGAAATTCCTATTGGACTGCATGAAGAATATTTTTTAATAGAATTTTCTCTAATAAATGCTCTACTCTGTTTTCAAAATTCCATATGTTTGGTATAATTTTTTGTTTTATTTTATAGGATTCTGGAGAAATTTTTTCCCAATTATACTTACTGTCCCTTTGTTTTCTTCTGGAAGATACTTGTGTCTTAGGATTTAGGCACCTGTTTTTACGACAATTCAAATTATCTTGCTTTTTTTTTGGTGTTCAATGCACTGCCAAAACTTTTAGAGGGAGTTATAGATACTGCATTCTCTATGCAAACAGCTCAGAATTTATAAATACTTTTTGGAGCAGTCAGTAAATAAGTTGTTTTGTTTTTTTTTTAATTCATTGAGGAAATGGCTAGTGGGAACAGTTCCTCCTTTAAACCCAGAGTGCTCGAAGTTCTTTCTGTGATGCCTTTATCCTCGCAGAGTTCAACGATTACATATTTGACTTCAATTTCCAAAAGCTTACCACTGGGGTAAAGGTAATATATTTGGTGTTTTGATATAATCTATTTTGTGAGCACTACTGTCAATATCCATAAACTTCTCTCAATACACCACACGAATGTTAACGTTTTCCTTTTGACTATTTTTGTGTCCTAAGCAGCGAGGAGGTTCAGGGGGGAGAGGGAGAGGGATGTTTCGGGTGATTTGCCAGCTACGACCCAGGGGACTACAGATGCCACGAGTCTGATTTTTGTATTTATTGTAAAATTAAATGTTGACATAAGGTCTGAGGGATTTGCATGAATACAACAACGTCATTATTAAACAGCTGAGATCCTTGCATTTTTCAAAACTAATTCCAGGGGGAAAAAAAACCCTGAGAACAGAGCTCGTGTGATAGAGTGGCATGAATAGTGTCTCTTGTTTCCTCAAGAAATTATTCTGTACTCTTGAAAAATTATCAGCAATGGTAATTTCAGTGCTTCTTTCATTTAATACTTTTTTTCATTATTCACATGAAGTCTGTAAATCCATGTAACATGCACATTGCTCTTTTTGCTATACCAGGTGCCAATTTTATTGCAGAATATAAATGTGTGCTGTACAGAGGCCCATTTTTCTCCTCAGACAATAATGAGATATGTTTGTGTTGTTTTAAATAGCGTTGGTTGTATTAAAACATCTGGTTACAGAGAGGGGTTGTGTTAAGCACAGGGTCCTGCCTGTCTCTCCTGGCATATTCAGGACACAAGGTCAAATTTTGCATTAAGTGGGTGAATGAAGGGTGAGACGTCAAGACAGGTGTCCCTGGCTGTGCTGTCAAATATTTAAAACCTCCCATCTGCTGGCAAACTGCAGCCAAAGGCAGCGCTGGGGCAGAGCTGGGTGGCTGGGGCAGGAGCGAGCGCCTTTCCCACGTCGATGGGGTGTCTTTGGACATCAGCGCGTAACCTCAGCTGCCCTGCTCTGCTGGGACTGCCGGGCCCTGGGGAGCTGCAGTGCAAAGAGCTTTTGCTTTCCACAAAGGAGACTCTCCCTGGTCCAGTGGAGATGCTCAGCAGCAGTTTTGTGGCCCGTGCACTCAGCGCCAGCAGGAAGGGTGCCCGAGCGAGCACCAGGAGCGCATACACACACCCTGGTAAACACCCCTGCTTCCAGGCACAAGGTGATATGTAATCATCCTTTTTATGCTACTTCATGCCACCCAAATTGGGGTTACATCAATGTAGGTAGTTTCATTAACTCCTGAAAGAGCCCTGTTGAATCCCTTCCCGTTTCATTAAGTGGCCACTGAAGGGTCAGTACAAGTGAGAAGCCCAAGACAGGTGCTACTATTTGTGGAGTCAACGATTAGAAATAGAAACTCCTCTGTCCTGGAGCAGTGGCAGATTGATGTTCACAGCTGTTCCTAACGTTATCACACACTCTTACCACTAGCACACACCTTATTCACTAAGTGCTGCATGTGGAATATGGGTAATAAAGGGTTCTGCTTGTCAGCAAGTCATCTTCAGCTAACATTAGTAGCCACATTTCAAATTTTCTATAATGAAGGATTTGTCAAAGACTAGTTTGCTTCAAGTCCTTGCTCAATTTTCAAACCTACATTTCTTCTCAGTTTACTATCATGGCATAGGATGCCAAATTGCTATTCAAAAATCCTGAAGGACTGACAAGAAGCAGTGTATTAATTTTTTTCTGTCTGTCTGTTGTCAGTCTTTCTTTCAAGCAGGGAATTTCAGCATTAACATTTGGAAAGCAAGGTCTCCTCATCACAGTTTGCTGAATTCCAATGAAGACTTTGCAACTTGTCAATAAATCTTCCAAAGCGTTGGAGGCAAGAGAGCACAATGCAGGAACATATTTCCAAATTTCATTCACTCCCATCTTTGCAGTTCTTAGGAAAATGGAAAGTATGTCCAAATTCTTGTCATATCCCTTTACACCTATTCTGTATGTCTTGTTGTCCTGCTTAATCAGCCAAGGAAGGGAACAAAAGCTAATGCTGCTCACTCACTTACTTGTTTCAGTTGTCCCAAATAAAGGCTGTACACTGAGCCAGGCTGTTTCCTCACATCCATTTCTTCATTGTGTGCAACTGGATAGAAAGCAGCAAGGACAAACCTGGCCTTTGTACCAGCATTCTTTTCCCTTTCCCACATAAGCCCCATTCTTCTACATCTAGCAAGCCAAATAAGGGGAAAAATCTGACTTTCACAGCTGCAAAAATGTAGCTGTTGTGGAGCTAAAGAAGGGAAAGCGAAGGATAATTTATTTCTTAGCCATGGAAAAGTTGCTATGTTAATTATACAGCTAGAAATGACCACCCTAATATCCTATGTAACACAGAGTATAGACTGTCTCTGAATTGATCCCTCCTTAACTGCAACAAATCTCCCAGAAACCTGTGATCTGTTATTCCTAAAATTTCAGTCCTGGAAAATATGCCACTATTACATGTTATGCCTTATTCATGACTGCACTGAAAAGTTCAGTCTTGCTTTTAGGGTCTAGGAGACACATTTATCCCCCTTAGTGCTACAGAGAGCCTTTAATAAAGCAAATGCTTTTCCTTCACTGAGCAGAAGGAAAAAAAGAATGACTGGAAAAGGCCTTAGTGAATTGGGGCACGGTTCTAGGGAGGTCTCCAAGCTTCAGTAAGCAGAGCTGAGGAAAGCTGGGACAAGGTTGATCTAATGAGTGCATCATGACCCAATGAATCAATTGGTCGTTCCAGCTGTGCTTTGCCTCTCCAGCTTATTTAAACTGATTTGTTCTGCCAGTTTATTGGTACAACTGAGTGATTTTTCAGAACCCATCCTTGTTGTTTAGACTCTCCACAATTTCTCCCTAATTATGTCATCTCATCTCTACAGTTGCCTCTATAGTTTCAGCCCCAGCACGACTGTGCTCGTCCCCTCTCCTGTTGTGCAGAGTGGTTAAGGCCCCACTCTCAGCAATTTGCCTCACTGAGTGTAAAACTGGAGGCTCTGAGTTAAACACCAGGCTGTGTTTTATGGAGGATGGGGCTTAACAAGTCACTGTTTTTTGAGTGCTGATAGTCTGCCTCTGTTCAGCAATCCTTCTGGACAAGACACCCCCAGTAGAAATGAACTTTCTTAATGGGAAAGAATCTGAGAACATTTTGTCATAAACAAGAGTTTGGCGTGCCCAATTAGTGAGGATGGGGAACACAGAGAGAGCTTGCTGTGGGAATCCTTGAACTTGGGCTGAGCTAACCTGTGAGTTCAGATGCAGATGCCAATCACTTGAGCTGGCTGTGCAGTATAAACTTACTGGGAAATACAAGTGCTGAGGCACATCCGAGTCTTTCTGCAGGCTTCAATTTCCACTGAATTCCAGTAAAACTGTAAGATTTTGTTACAGCCACATGTTTATTAAAAGCTAACCAAACTAATCTGTCTTTTTTTATATATAAGTCATTGTAAGTCGGACTGATAGCTATATGTTGTAAAAGACATAAAAGCAACCAAAAATATGAACTCGAGATGAAAACTAAAATTACTGTCATCATTGGCTCTTTGAACATCCTTGCTGGAAAACTAAAGGAAAGATATTTTTGAAGGCAGAGGGTCTAGTCTTGAGGGGGGGAGGATTGCTTGTACTCAGGCATCTTCTGGAAGTCACCTTCTGTAATTTTGCAGGATTTAATAGCTCAGAAGTAAATCTTCACATCACACAATTCAGGATTATTTCCAAGCCTTGTAAATGTCTTCTGTACCATTTTAAGGGCCACTTGCACCATTTCTTACATGTGCATTAATGTGAACTGGGACTGTCCCCATGAATACTACCTGTATAGAAGTGGGGAATATTGAAACAGAAAAAGTTTTTCATTCTTAATAAATACTGATGCAGTTCTAAAGATAATAGGATTATTCAAAATGTTAATTACTCTAATTTGCTCCAGTCTGATAAGAACCCAAGTTAGGTATTGCTTCTCTCTCTTTCCCAGAAATGGCATCACTGTGTCTCTGAACTTCTCAACACAAATATTTTAGAGTTAGGATTTGTAAAAGCACTGGTTTTTACGAGGTAAATGGTGCCATTGAAGGGAATTTGTCTTGTCTGTGCTCACACAGTGAGAAAAAAGGGAAAAGCAGGTTAGATGATTGGTTCCTCATTTGTCATCCAAACCTGCCCAACTCCAACTCATGAACAGTCAGTGGCACCATTTAAACTTTATTCAAACTCTGCCCTGGCTGCCAGGGCACTGCTGGCTCCTCTTCTTCAGCTTCACAACACTGAAATAGAAAACATTGGTGAGATAATAAATGTTCCAGCTAGGCTAGAGTTTAGTGTTATCCATTCTGTCTGGTTTAAATTGAAGTTCTGTCTTTCGCTGGGAGGAGGAGGAGGTGAAGATCAGTATCTGTCACTCAGTACAAGCATTTTTGTTCAAGTGTGATCAATTATTCCTGGAAGTCAGGAATTATTTGCATGCACAAAAGACTGCTACATGGACTGTAGGAGGACGCCACAAGTTACTGACATTCATTCAAAACTTTCAGAAGCTTCATTTTTTTAAGAGCTGATTAACACAGAAATGAAAATATTTTCTGTCTTTGTCTTGTAGATGTACAACTTTGCTGTTGGGTGTCATGTCCCCTTCCCTCCCTCCCTGCACAGGGTTGTGCCAATGGCTGGAGGAGTACATGCTACATTAGCTGAAGCTAATGAGAGAAGAGGCAGGAGGTTTAAGGAAGGAAAGTCATTTAAGCCTCTTTTACCTAGGAAAGCTGTGTTCACAAATGTACCAGCAATGTAAACTTCTCCGCATTTCACGCTTCACATGCTCCAACATCGGTCATTTAATCTAAAATATCAGTTCAAAAGGTGCGGAGTAATTAATTTTTGAACTTTCAGAAGACTGCAAATAATTCTGATTGTTTGATGGTTATTTTTATGGTGGGAACACTTATTTCCTGAAGTTGGATTTTGATTGACAAATTCATTTCATGTTAAAATATCACATAGCCATCAGGTGGTTAAAAGCTTTCAGCTGTTTCTGGCCTTGCCTGGGTTTGAACCAGTGACCTAAAGGCAAAAAGCTTTGTATCTCATTAGCAAAACCCTCAGCAATGCTGTGCAGCCACTCAGTTCGGCTCCATTTGAATGAAAAAATTTAGCTGGGATATGAAATATAAGAGAAGCTTTTTACTTTTAATTTTCTGTGTGTGTGTGTGTGCTTTTTTTTTTCTTTTTAATATTGGTAGATGGAGAGAGATTCAATAGGGAGATGATTTAAGAAAAAATTAACATGTAGCCACTGCCACGACTGTTCAAACGTCAGAAAACTCTAATCTAAGCCGTGTTATTTCCTGCTGTGAGCAAAGAAAAAGCAGAAAAAAGCAACTTTGCTTCTTCGCTGTTCTAACATATTTCTAATAGTAAAGATTATTGTCTTTGAACTCTCCCAACCTTTCTCTGCTCTCCTTTGCTAAAGCTATTAAAATGATTAGAACTTCAAGGAGGGTTACAGTGTTAAAATGCTTGACTTTTCCCTTTCTCCAAACAGAACAGGCTGGTTTTAAACCTGGCACACATCACAGTTAATCCAGTGTAACTCTTCTATCAGTCTGGCTAAATTTCTTCAACAGATTTGCCCAAAAGTGAGTTAAAAAACATAAATCACTGGATTAAACCTGTAGAGAATGATGAAAGCTGAATTCATGTATATACATGTGGTGGTACAAATGGATTCTTTTGTTATTTAACCTGAATGAAAGCAATAAATTTGAAACAGGTTTAACTGATGATATTGGTAATCCACAACAGATTTCATGAATGTTGTTGAATGAACATTGGTTTTGTTGAGTAATCTCTCAGATTAAAGAAGGGACAGATAACTCAAACAGTCTGTTGAGAATCATATTATTTTCCTGTTTAAGTTTTGCCCTGAATGAAAACTATAGTGGTCATTGCATTTTTTAGTAATTATTAAAGAGCATACTTATTTGAAACACCTATTAAAAATCTAGAAAGCCCATATTATTTCTCTCTAGAACAGACATTCTCAAGAGCAGAGAACCTTTTCATGGAATTAACTCCAGTTAAATGCAGAATTTCAGTTCAGTTTGGTAAATTTTGGGAGTCTTTACAGACTGTGTTAATTCCCCCCTTGAATTGTAGGGAACATGATTCTCCTATAATTTATTCTGTCCTATAATTTAGGAAGCCCTTTCCTGGCAATTATGTGAAAGCAATATTTAGCTGCAGGGAACCTTTCTGGTGATTTGGATTTTCTAGATGAGAAGGATTTGAGCATAAGCAGTTGTGGGTGTGTGCTGACACAGGCATCATTACTACCTTTGTCTCCATTTGATAATGACAGAACATGTAATACAAATATATGGCAACAATATGCTAATGGAGAATATTTCACCAATGGGAGAGCAAATGGTCCTGCAGAGTGAATGATTGTATCAAGAGAGCACTGAGATAACCCGGCTGGACCCACACACTTACACTGGAACCTTGAACAATGATGGTTGAGACTTGCCTTTGCTGAATCTGGTTAAAGTCAGCAGCAACATTTTCAATGACTGCAGTAGAGCTGTGAGTCTTCTGAGCCCTCTTACGTGAGAGTAATTTGGATGGGAGGAGAAGAGCTTTAGAATTAGCCCCATGGAAGTTGATTTTGTTAAGGAGCTGTTTTGACATTCTTATCCATCCTTGTCATATTCGGGACTTTAATGAGACACACAGCACCACGCTTCTGTTTTTATACTTTAACCAACCCACTTGGCTCTCACATCTAAAAAGATAGGTTGGTATGTAATCTGTGAAAAGAGCAAGGCAGATTGATTACTAGGAAAGCACACATGGATATGTACACATATTCATCACACTGCAATGAAATCAAGAAAAGGAACTGCAAATATAGTTGGTGTTTTGAGCTTTTAATAAGTATTGCCTCACATATTTTATGTATTACCTTGGAGTAATGTTCTGCACATAGTCATTCCTCTGCTTCTCATCAACATTGATGTGTATATTTAACACATTTGGTTATTTAGATATATGCTCGTTTGACAGCAAAAAAAAAAAAAATCACTCAACTACATTTTTCTCCGGTACCAAATCAGCAAGATATTTAATCATCTGCTTACATTTAAAACATCCATTTTGTCTCATCTAAAACAATGGGAATCCTCACATGGTTTAGGTTAGGCAGGTGCTTAAATATCTCCCTGAGCTCGGTGATAACTGTGTAACTATGGCACCCCGTTTCCAAAGTCACAGACCATCCTTAAATTTTACTTGCCTGTCACCAGGAGTAAAATTTGCTCCATGCTGCTTTTTCTCCTGCTGTGTATGTTTTAATTCCTGAACCACACTCTCCACATTAAATATTTCTCTATGACAATTCCAGTAACATTTTCTAATCACAAAATAATATTTACCATCTTCCCCCATGCGGTTCTCAGAACAGAGGGAGCTGCTGCAGTTCTGCAGAGGTCGTGAACCTGCTTGATGAAGCACAGATGAATATAAAGTATTCTACTGAGCTTAACAGGCTATATTAATGTGCAGATCCAATACACATTTTTATTTAAATTCATCTAAAGGCTAAAGGACACATTTTTCAATTGTTATTTTGCATTTAGGTTTGTGAGATTAGTTTTGCATGTTTTTGAAAATAGGAGTGTGATTGGATATCTACAAATTACTTTCTCTTAATTATAGTCACTGTACCTCATAGTGGGTTTGGACTTTTAAGGCAATTTAATCTGAAATAGACTTGCACAAAATTCTCTCCTTCTTGTTCCTCATCCATATCTTCAATCTCAGCCATGACTAAGATCCAAACTTTACAATTTTTTTTTAAGTTCATAAAACAATTCTTGAGTATAAATTTTCCCTTATTTTTTACTTTTCATCCACTAATAGAATTCCACCCATAAACAGGAAGGGTTTAAGTCCGTTTGTCTGAGCATTAGTCATTCTCATCCTTGATGTGGGATGAGTTCTTTAAAGGTCGTTGAGTAACTAAAGACTTAGAGAAGGGATTGTTGAGACTTTTTTGTAAATATTTGTTGACTCAGTGAAACACAAACGCCTTCTATTCAAGTGGATGTGTTGTAAGTTCTCACACTGTGTATCTCGAAGTGACTAAGCCTTTGGCACCTGAAGTCCTTGGCACACGTTTCCTTTGCAGTACAGCTGCTGTGGGAGATGTTATCATCTCCCATTCTTTCCCCACTGCTGGAGAGGAGGCAGGCTGGAAGTCTGAGGGCTTTGCTGTCAGCTGCCAAGCAAGGCACCCTCAATCCAAGCCCTGGGACTCGCAGGGAGGCCGCTGGGAAGCAGGTCTGCATTCCCTCCCCGTGCTCAGCAGAGGGGCAGAGCAGACAGTGGCAGAAGGTAGCTGGCAATCTGCTGTGATTGCATTCGCTGCAGCCTGTCGGTAAATGCCCTTAGTCATCTGAATTCCCATTTCCAAAAGCATCCTCGGCATTCCTAAAGGATTGGCTCTTCTTAATATATTTAGGTGCTGAAATTATAGCAGGTCTCTGCCAAGAAGTGGCATGTTACAGATCATACCCATAAAAACACAACTGGATGAGCTTTACCTGCCATTTCTCTCCCAGAGTTCAATTTTAGAAAGAAATGGTGCATTGCTTCCTGAAAAGTAGTAGTGAGATGCCCACTGAGCAAGTTTACAGATGCCACCCCTGCCATCTGGCACAGCCCCACACGCTGCATGCCAGCAACATATCCCAGACACAAGCTAAAATGAAATGCATCCTGCATTCCAGTGCTCCTTTTCTTTATCAGTGAAGAAAAGATGATAAGTGTGCCAATTAGAATGATGCTGTAGTTTCTAGAATAAAAAGGAGCCAGGCAAAACAACAGGACTTCTACTCTACAATCAGAGCCATTTTCTGAAACTGAAGCTTCAGCTGCTCACCAGTTCCACCAGTCCACTTTTGTGATGCCTGGATAGGGACAAACTGGTAGTCATTTACCTTGCCCCTCTGGCCTTCTGATTTGTGCTGAATCTATTGCAGATAAACATACCTAGTTTCAGGATGTGAGTGTTCTGTTTCAGTGAAGTTCTCGCTGCCTACACTCTCAGTCTGGTTTGTTGACTCTGGACACTGCCATCTGGGTGCTTGGCTTACAGGACCAGATCCTCAGTTGTAGGAGCTGGCACAGCTTGGGCATTTTACGTCATCTTTATACTTTTTGATCCTGAACTATTTTAATTATGAAGCATGCCAGACCTGTTCTGGCCTGCGCTGTGGCATCCAGAAGTCATTGCATCAGCCTGAAGCCTGCCTAGGTGCAAAGTCATCCTTCCCTCTAGCCACGTCATCTTTGCCTGTTGTAAAGTTTTGTAGCAAAGTAAAGGGATTTTGTTGTCATTTGTATCAATGTTGAAAAAGACTCTTCCTTTGTTACCAGAATGTCCAGCATTTATCACTGAGCTTTGTAATGCTCTTACATACACTTCAAGAAAGGAGTAGAAGGCAGCTAGGAGGTGTTGCATGTAATCATTACAAGCAAAAATGATTACAACAAGCTTGCCAACCTGGTGAGGAAAGCTTTAAACTATGTGGACTAGGATATGGGAAAACAGCCTTGTAGTCAAGTAAGGGAACAGAAGTTACAGCTAGCATTAGGGTAGGTTAACAGCAGGGATGGAACCAGAAAGGCTAAATCCCACCCTGAGGGCCAACCTCAAGTGCCTGTGCACAAAAGAACACAGCCTGGGGAACAAACAGAGGAGCTGGAGCTCAGCATGTGGTTGCAGAACCATAACGTCCCTGGGGTGGCTTGCAGGACTGGAGGGCGGTCAGAGTGGCTGGTACAGGCTCCTTAGCAAGGGCAGGCGTGGAAGAAGGTTGCAGGGGGAGTGGCATTTACATGAAAGAGAAGTTCAGATCGCTCTTCCAGGAGGTTTTCCAAAGAAGAGGTGTCTGGCTGAGTGAAGGCAGACTTTTCTGGGGAACTGGAGCCAGTAAACAGTAAAAAGGGTTAATGTGCTGAGTGGGTGCTGCTGAACAGTGACAGCAGGTGAGGCTCTAACTCACTGCCCCTCTCCTCACACACAGAGACTCCTGTGCCTCTGACCAGACACTCAGGATTGAAGAGGACAGAAACTGTCAGCAGTGGGAGAGGACGAAGTCAGAGATCTCTTGAGAAATCTTGACCTATACCAGTCTGCAGGACCAGTTGGGAGGCATTCAGTGGTGCTGAGAGAACTTGTGGATGAACTGGCCTCTATGATGAAACAAGTAGATGTGTAGATGGAGGGGACACAATCAGTGTCTTCTACAATGACCTGAGCAAGGGTTTCAAAACAACTTCCCTTGTACCCAAGTAGGAACATCACAGTTTAAATGAGTGAACAACCAGGGTGAAAAGCTGTTTGGATCATCCAGCTCAAAAAATAACAGCCCACAGTTACTGCTCTGCTTGGAAAGTGTAGCTCCTGCCTGATCCACACTGGCACTGGTGTGTATGTTTAGCTGTGACCTGGAGGAGCAGACACCCATCAGGTTTGGAGGTTTGAGAGACTGGGAACTGGGACAAGGGGACACACCTAATTTCATCAAGAAGACTTATAAGGCCCTGAAGCAGGGAAGAATGCTTCTGCACCAGATAGGCTGTGCACCAACACACTGCAGCTCCAGGAGGGAGGTGGGGATGTCGTTGGACAATAGGCTATAGCAGAGTTATCAGCTGTCCTGGCAGTAATGAGAGCCAACAGCATGAAGGCGTTGTGTAACCTGGAGCAGAGTCACTAGATCAAGGCTAGTGATTACTGCCCTTTAATTAGCATTTGCTAGACTAGTTCTGGGCCTCCTATAAAAGACAAACATTGAAAAACTGGATCAAATTCATCAGAGTGATCACAGGCTGGAGCACTCAGCCTGTAAGGAGAGGCTTAGGGATTGGGATTTGTTTACCTGGAGAAGGGATGCCTCCAAGGGGGCAGCAGCCCTCCAGTATCTGCAGTGACCTTACAGAAAAGATGTAGCCAAGCTCTTTAGAGAGATGGACAACAGCATCATGAGAGCTAACAGCCATAAACTGTTACAGGAAAGATTTAATTAGATGCAAGATTTTTTTTCTTATGCTATGAAAATAATTAGCCTTTGTAGCGGGTTGCCCAGAGAGGTTGTGGGATTGTCCAAGAGAGCAGATATACAGGTCTCAATTCCTGCTAAAGGCTGAATTCTGAGTTTTCTGATCTAAATTCAGTTTTGAGACAGCTTTGAGCAGTAATTTAGACTAAGCAGCCTTGGCAGGTCCTTTCCAACCTGAAAGTTTCTATGTTTTTTAAATTTGAAAGGTTAAACTTGCAAACTCTAATTAAGCAACCCGTTACTCTTCACATGTTGCTGACCTGTAGAGCAGATCACCTGCACATAATTCTGCAGGATCTGTTTCACTTTGCCTCAGTGCAAATATGCATATGAGGAAAGAGGTCCTGAGGAAGAAGATTCCAAGTCAATAATTTGGTGGTATTTCAGCCTACCTGCTACTCTGTGCTTCATCCTTCACCCACAGTATGCTACCATTGCATTCCTTCACATCAAAGCATTGATGTATTGACTGATATATTTTTTTGACTCCTGAGGTGCTGAAGATCCTTGCAGTAGCTTGGGAAGGAGAAGCTGTTTAGCACAGGTGGTTCTGTCATTGTGAGGAGCTGGGAGTGCAAGTGAGCCTCTGACTAGCACTTGCTCATGTGTGTGCTGTGATGAGGGGTAGGATTCAATTAGTTCATTGCCCTACAGTGTAAATGATGTGAGATCAGAGGCTCCCTCAGGTGCCAAATGGGTCAGGTACATCACACCTGGGGCAGGTACAGATCCCTTCTTAGCTGGAACATGTAGAAGTTGAATTCATGGTGGAGTGGGGATCTTATGTTGCAGTGTCCTTGTCATAGTCAGTTTCATTCAGACCTGCAGCATTACATTATTGTGGTTTGTTGTATTTAGGCTGGAAAACACAGAGGTGATTTAGTTTGCTGTTCATGAAACTCAACTGTTAGGAAAAAAACTGTCTCTGTGCCTTGGAGCAATGTTCAGTAGCCCTTTGCTACACATCCCTTGAGACAACCGAGCTTAGGAATAAAAAGAGAGAGGAAAAAACACTAATTAAGTTTTCAGCCTCTCCAAATTCTTGAATGAAATAGCCAGTTAGGAGCTGCTCGATACTTTGGGGTGTCTGTGTTGCCCCTCTCTACAAGCTCAGGTATATGGGCACAAATCCATAAAATGTCCAAATGCTACAGAAGCATCTTATGTCCTACCAGCACTTTCAGCTTCTGCTTTTCCATGTGGTGGTGGAACAAGCACCTCACAAAGTTGGTGCATACGTGCAAGTATCCGAGGATTTGGTTTTAGGGGGAAATCCTGCAGTCTTTGTACGTAGTAGAAGTAATGCGGATTCTTGGTCCAGTAAAAAGCAAAAGTACTGCTCAATAATACACATCCAGGTGGCTCTTTTCAAGCCAATTTGGCTCTTCAGACCAACAGCAATTTTTTCCTGCTTTGGTGTTCCTTTTTTTTTGGACGTGTGCATCTGTCAGGCCGGAGAAGTCACTGAGTTCCCGGGCTCATCCGGAGGTGTTGCCATCCATTCCACCTCTCCATCACGAGTGAGACTTCAGTGCTAAGTTTGGCTCATGGTACCAAACATAACTGATAGTAGCCCTGCGGCTCCTGCTGACTGGAGCTAAATTTAAGCCTTCCATTGCGAGCTGCAGATGAGGAGCCGGGGCCGTTCCAGCGCCCCGCACACGAACACACCACCCGCAGGGAACCTCTGGGATTGTGCTCCACAGGCTCGAAGGATTCACTGCCACAATCCCTCTGAGTGTAGAACTAAGTACCTGCCGTGGTGTTTCATCCAGCCACTCCAGGGGAATCTCAAATGCAGGCGGAAAATGTCTGCCTGCACCTACTGCTCTTCCTGCATTCAGCAAATGAAAATGAGGGTGTTCCATCTCGAACAAAGCATTTGTTATTTTTATAAAGAAACCAAAACCAGTTGCAATTAAATAGCAAACAAAGGAAGAACTGGAATCCATAAAACATCAGGGGCAAGACTTAAAGCAACCGAACTAAAATCAGTTCAGCATTTCTCTGCTGTATTTATATACAAGTGCACTTATTTTTAAAGTACCCTAACACTTAATTTTGCTTTCAGCTGTATTTTTTTATTTGGATTACATGTGGTATTGTGATAGGATGTTTCAGAAAGCCATAAAGTGTTCTTGCCTGTAAAAACAATGTCCTTTCTTGTTAATGCCAAGAATGTTTTTCCCAAAACACTCATTCCCTGCTCAAGACACTGTAGCTGCTAATGAGGAAAACACTGCAAGTACCTCATTCAAATATTTCCTTTTGTTTGTCTACAGGGAGTTAACTCTGTAATAGTGAAGAATCCCCGAGTATCAATGAGTCTGAAAGTACTCATATTCTGCCAAGAATAAAGTTGTAAAGCTTTGTGTGCCAACACTTTAAATTAATCTGAAAGAATGCAAAGGGGACTTTGTCATCTTGGAAGGCTTTTTAAAGCCTCATCACTATTGTCTCAATTAATAAAAATACTCCCTCTCATTCACATGGCTGCCTTCCTGCGTTGCCAGCTGTAGTTTCAGTGGGTGATGTCCCTCTGTGGACACGTGTCAGAGCCGATAGAAGGATGATACGGGCAGTGACAGAACAGACCTTCTCACCAGCAGCTCTGCAGCACGCTGCTGGTTTGCCAGGCAGCTCTGCTTACTCACAACCTTCTCTTCTAAGCATCACCGAGTGCCCAATGCTAATCAGTCCCTTTAGATTGCTTTTACAAAGTAGATAGCACATTAATTCAGCATACAAATTGAGAGACTATCTTTGATGGTGAAACAAGATTAAAATACCCATGCTCACATTTCAGTTTCATACATAAAACATAAATAATGCAGTAACCCTTCCCAGCATTACAGACAGCTTCACAGTTTCTCTACTGAATACTGTTTAAAACCTACATCTATCACAAACCTAAAAAAAAAAAAAGGGACCATAAACAAAATATCGTGCCTGTGAGAAAACTTTCTTTATGTTCCCATCCACGGGGCCCTTAGTCACAGTCCTGGCCCAGGATTTCCTCCTGAGATGCTGTTTAAGAGGTTTTAAAAAAAAACAAAACACAGTGCCATTCCTATGATATATGCAGTTCTAAAATTTGTATTTCTGTATGGCCAGGGCTGCTGGGTTTTGTTAGGAATATGTGAAATGGATAGATTGCCCAGGTCTCCATTTTTACAGGGGATACTGCATCATTAAGTACTGAAAGAATATAATATAACTATTCAAACTGCTTAAAATATTTTGTAACCATAAATTATTATCCAAAAATATTTTTCGAGTAGATAAAAAGAGTTGTCAATTCTGCGTAGTGAATACCTCATAAGGGGCTCATTTATGGTTGAAAACTGAATAAAAGCAGTAAATTAAGAACAGACGTAACCATAGAGAAGCTGTAATCCACAGCAGATTTCCTTGGTGAATGAAGTATTGTTGTGTGGGTTTATCCTCCTTGCTTGTACAGTTAACCAGTCACATCTGGGGCCCAAGTGCTGTCTGTGCACGCGGACGAGTTGGGTTCAGCAGCCCCGCCGCTTCACCCTGCGCTGGGGCACGCCGTGCTGGAGGGCAGGGGGAACGCTGAGCCTGAATTCCTGGCACCTGGAGCCACAAAAATGCCAGGACATTGGAAAAACTGGAGGCACCACTTCGTTTTTCCAGGATTTTGTGTCGTATCGCGGGGTTTGTTCTCGGGCAAGTCCCGCCAGGCTGTGCCGCTGGCGCCCAGAACGGGTGTTTGTGCTCCCTAAACACGGTAATGAACGGGAGCTGCTCGAGCTGCAGTGTTTGTGGAGGGAAAGCCACTTGTTATAAATATTCATTTGACAAAATGTAAATAGTTTTATAGGAGTGTAAACTGTTGCGAGTTATTTGATTCAGCACAGTCGCCTCTTCTGTATTGTTTGTCACAAATGCACATAATGAACCAGCCAGGATGACATGGAGGCTTGGCAGTCAGTTAGTTTAGCCTTATTGCTGTTTGTTTAACTCTGTGATTACACACCAATCAGATAACTCATCTCCTTTGTCTAGGGAAAGCCACAGCGAGTTCAGTATTGCTTCTGTCCCTCCATTTCCAGGATTTCAGTGTATGGTTGGACACTAATTTTGATTTTACATCAGGAGGTTGTATCTGTTGTGAGATCACTGGCTTATTAACTGAGAACATTAAAAAAAAGGGAAAATCCTTGTAAATTTGTTTCCATTGTTGAGGGCTATTTTTAATTCTAATGCATGCTTCCCTGACAATGGATTTAATTTCAAATAAAGAAGCTTGTTTCTAGCTGTGTCTCAAACAAAATTAAAAAAAAAAAAAAATACAGGAAAGACAGCTACAAATGGTGTTATTTAAAATGTGTCAGACTGTTCATTTAGAATCCAGTCTTCATAAAGATTTTTTAAGTACAAAAATGCATCGATTTATGTTTCCTCTTTAAGTCATGTTGTAGAAAACGTAGTAAATAATTATCATCTCAGCATCAAAAGTGAACTGTAGCACCTGTGTCTCACAGAAGATGACTACAAAGTGTTTATAAATTCAGGCTAGGTGTGAACTGAAACAATGTTTGTATAAAATCTGCCCGGTGCTGGCTGGAAGTGTGTGCTCATGTTAAACACATGCCAAACCATCACTGCTGCATACATGTGCGCAGGCACGGGCTCAGGACATTCCTTTTTGTAATCAGGAAACATTAACTGTCTTTAGAGGTCTGATCCTTAACTTGAGCTGAGCGAAAAAGAGTTTGCGAACTCTCGTGTCCCTTTAAATTAATCACAGAGTTTGAAGGTAGAATATATTATGTTTGATTTCGCCCCCAACTTCATTTAAAGTTTAAAATCATTGTTGTCATTTTGTACCGAGCAAAGAGGTCACAGCTCTGTGCCAGCTACAATCATTTATACAACAATGGGGAATTTGGCCCAGGGGCAGTTGTTCTGTTTGTTTTGGTGCTCAGGGTTCTCCTTTAGCTGTTGTTTTGCTCTAGATGGTATTTTCTCAGCAATAATAATAATAAAAAAAAAAAGTCTGGTGAAAAAGTATTTTGTCTCTAATTTTTGTCCCGAAGCTTTTTCTGAAAGTTTGCAGTCTGGAGGACTGAACTAGATTTCTGTTTTAAGGCCTGTTCCAAAGACTTCAGCAAGCTTCTGTCAGCCCCCTCGAGACTGCTGGGAAAAGAAAGAGTTATGCGTTTTAAACAAGACATTTGTTTAAGGCTTACTGAAATTTATCTAAAAACGTTATTATGAAAAATTTAGAGCAGCTGCCCTGAAAGATAATTTTCTGAAGTGGCTGGAGATTCATTTAGAGCTATCAAATGTTGAGGCATTTGGATTTATTTTTTTTTTTACTTTTTTGTTTTCATTTAGTAAGATTTCTTTCCGAGGAGGTCAGCAGGACTTTTTTGAAGGGATTTAATTAAAGTTAGCAAGTAATTCTGTGTTCTGCAGCGTGTTACATATCGTGAAAAGGTTATGGATTCGCCCAATGCAGCACATCAACAGTGTAGAGGTGATAGGTGAAATTCTTTTTGTTGCAAGTGCTGAGATATAATCATTTAAAAGGTCACTTGCACTCAAGAAGAGCGTTTATTTAAGTAGTAGCTTGTTTTGGGATATGCTGCATTTTTAAAGGTTAAAATAGTTTCTCGCTGACCAACGTGATCAGCAAGAAGCAATTTTTTTATTTTAAAAAATTTCTTCATGTTACTTCACTATTTAGAATATTTATTAACATCCTCTGTACCACATCATTGATTTGAAAGCTGAGAATACTAAGACTTCCCACAAAACTACTAAAATTTGATACAGAGAGGCTTTGGGATGTAGAATCAGTTTGTTTATGCTATTATGTACATAACTGTGGATGTAAAACTGGAAGAATTCTGAGTGTAAAAATACAGGAGAGAAGATTTATCCCAGGGCTGAGCATGTTACTTTGTGTATGAAGAGTTGTTCTGGTAGGAAATGCCCGTCATGTAGAGCAAGAGGGAAAAGATTGATTTCTCTCTTTTTATAAAGTGATTTGGGAATGAAATGGATTATGTAGGTATGATTGATAGACAAAAGTGAGTTATATTTTAAAGAACAACGTGAAAGGCCACGGGATCAGAGAAGATTCTTAGGGAGATGAAGGAGAAAATTTTGTTTAAAACTATTATTTAATTCTTGATACATTTACAGCGAGAAGTTCACGTACAATAAAAATTATGTTGCGTCTTTAGAGGATTTTTTCCTCTCCTTCAGAAACATTTCCAACTGGATTTAAATGTCTCTAAGTCAGTGTGTTCTTTCGCTCACACTGCCCAATAATCCGCAGGCATCAAGGAGGAGAGAGATCTTTTGTAACCAAATTTGCTGAATAAGACGCTCGCTCCCTCTTGGCTCGATCCTGAAGAGTGTCAGCACAGAGCAGCGTTCTGTTCAGGACTTGTGCAAAGTGCTTTGGTTCAACCAGCACCCTGCAGAAATGATGCCAGCCCTGAAAGCAAAACTGTTTTCATGAAATGCTGTTGATTGCTTATATCCACTGAAGATTGCACATTCCGGAGTCAATTATGTGAGCAGGAAAAAGAAAAAGTGTACATAAGGAATTAACAGTTAAACATGAATGCCTCACGTTTGTTTCAGGATAATTTTTACTCCAGTAAAGTCACCCTCCTTAATTTGCCTTGCTTTCCATTTGAAAGAGTGCAAAATCTATTTCCTGGGCAATTTTGCACAGCACAGATATTAATACTTTGGGGTTTAATTGTATCCTGTGTTTAAATACACTGTGGGTGAAACCCTAGACCTCTGCTTAATTGCTGTGAGAAAATAGCCTGATTTCCCTGAGATTAGGCACACGCTTGTGTATACTTTGACCCACGAGTGCCTCCTTCAGAATTAATCTTCTAAGGTAGTGGGATTTGCTTTTGTACGTGCAGGAGCCCCATTCATGACAAACGGTGCCTAATAAACCAACTTCACCCTCCAGACCTCTCTTTTGCTGTCAGAGCTTTCCTTCAACCATTCATTTCACACATCCCTTGTCCAGTTGCTTATTAGCAAATAAACTTTAAAGCGGGCAATAGGAATAAATTTAATGATTCCTCTTAATTAGAGAGGCTTAAGGTTTAAATAATGTGCTGCAGAACTGGAATTGTAAAAAAAATTTACATTTAATTGTTAGGCAAGAATATTCTGAACCTGGTTCAAACATGCTGGATGTCACAAGACAATTTTCCTCTTGTTTATTTTTAAAATTTCCTCTTTGCCATCCTTCAGTTGAGCTATCTGTTCCATAAAAGCACTTTTCCCTCTGTCATCTGCATTGGGATTGTTTCTGTAAGATGTTACGGAAAGTTCTGGTTTTCAAATATTTATATTAGTCAAAGTTAGCCCTGTTTATACTTTTTGGCAATATAACTTTTTCCTTAAAAATGAAGTACTTCAGTTTAACTAAACAAAATGTGTTGAAATGGATGGTCTTATAAACTTGAGTACACTTGGCAACAGAAAGGACTCGGGCTCGGGGCAGAACACACGGGCTCAAGTGAGTAGCCCCCTCTCACACAAATATCTCATTAACTTCAAAGGAACAATTTGTGTGAATTGGAGCTCTCAAAGTCGGGCACTAAAGCACCAATCCTGACTGCAAACACCGAGACAGATGGAGGAGTTTGCTTCGTTTTATTAATGCCATTAAAATCGGGAGTTGGGATTGTTAGGGAAGTATTCCTGGATGTGTGTTTCTACAGATAACAGGAATGCTTGCAGGAGCGTGGCCGAAAATTAGAAGATAAAGACATTTGTTCCAGTTTTCAGTTACCATTAGTGAAAACCATCGGTTTGTGTTCTCACATTTTTGCAAAGCAGTTCTCTGTATTTGCACCAGAAATGGGAAATCCAGCACCCACATATGATATTTGTAAGAGTTTAACTGCAAAGAGTTTGACTCAACCTTTTAAAATCAGTGCTTTATGGGAGTAGGACTAACGATGTAGCAAAAGAAGAAAACCCCAGATGAGCTCATTCTTTTAATTAAATAACTGGATCAAAAATTATATGAATAAAATATTATTTAACTCCTATACATTTACATTTGTGCAAGCAGACTTTTTGCTAATTACCAGTTACTTTATTTTTGTCTGTTATTCGTCTGTCATTTCCTAAATAAGTGATCAGAAACAGCCTGAAATGCAAGCTTGTGGGGGGTTTTATTTTGTTTTCTGTGGGTTTTTTGGTGGTGGCCCTTTTTTCCTTTTTTTTCCTCTGTGGTAACCCCCCTAGCTATTGTTCCTGCAGTATGCCTAGCTTGGCTGATACTGCACTGCACGGGCAGGACTCTCCGAAGGGAAATGCAGTCTTCATTAAACAAGCCTTTTAACAGCAAGCCAAGCTTGATTAAAGTCATATACAGATGAAATCATTTCTTTACAATTCCTTTGTAGTTCTGCGCATTCACAATAACTCTTTAGGCTTAATAATACTTAGGAGACAGCTGGGTTACTGCTTAAGATTCTGTTGTTGCTTCCAATTATTGCTCAGAAGTATATACATGGTATAGTCTCTGTTCAAAGAACTGCAAGTGTATTAGTGTGATGTACAAATGTGAAGTGGGTTGGGCAAAAGTAAATATTAGAGGAGGCAGGGAATTATGACTTGCTATGTAACATGGAATTCCTCTGCTAAAACCTTAAGGGGCAAAGCTTTAAAAACAAACAGGAAACTGTCTGTGAGTTTTGTTATTGTTACTCTAATCAAACTGTGATAGCAGAAGGCAATCCTAAATTGCTTTGTGTTGTAAAACGGAGCTACCACTTTGCTCAATTTATATTTGAACAGTTATTAAGAGTTTACACTTCCTACATTTAAACTTACAATGTAAAAAGAAACAAACTTCACTAAAAGCTTAGGAAACTAGGAATTCTTTATCCTGGCATCTAGTCAGAGGGAAAATATTGTTGGCAATACTGAACAAAAGAAAACAAAACAACTCTCTTAAATCTATTGGTTAATTTTATTAGCCAGAGTCCAATTAAGTAACTATAATCCTGTTGATCTTTATTACTGATGTGCATTCCTTCCATAGCATAAATCTCTATAGCAGAGAGCTTAGGGCTTCATGGATGGCAGAGACCCGTTGCAAATGACAATTCACTACTAAACAAAGCAAGAAAACAACTCAATCAAAAGGTCAAATTCCTTTCTGTGGGTGATGACAGAAGGATGATAAGAGGAAAGCCTTTTCTTTCCTTCCTTCTTTTAATGCATCCCTTCCTCAGTAAACGTGAAAGTCTTTAAACTCCCCCTAATCAGCAGGACCTCAAAAGTGGGTCCCCCCCTGCCCTGGCAGCTAACAAGGGAATCCAGGACATCAGCCACTAGTGTGAGCTGGTAGGATGGATTGATGGAAGCTCTTTTTTTCAGGTGCTTGTAATACCTGACCTGCTTTTTCATTCCCAACCCGTGCATACACATTTTTCTTCGGCTCCCCAGCTGTTGGCTTCTGTGAGCTGTTCCAGCGGGGCACCCTTAATGCTTAGTCAGGAAAAGCATCATTCTGTGTCATCTTCCCAGAAGGATTCTTGTGACTCATCCTGGAGGCTGACAGGGTTCTGTCCATAGCTGTTCCCACACTCTGAGCCTGCAGCAAGCCTGTGTGCTGCAAGACAAGCCCATGTTTTCTCTTTGGTAATGCAGACCCTGAACTGATCCTACAGTTCCACAGGGGCTGAGCTCCCCCCTCCCTCCCACAGCCTGGCTGTCCCCTCTGAAGCAGGTGGGGGTGCAGCTCACACTGCCCTGGTTGCAGGAGTCTGCACACCAAGCACACCAAGCTCTCTTGGTTCTGGAGGCACTTTTTGCTGTGTGAAAGAAACGCAAGCCTTGACTCATGTCTGCTCCTGTGCACTTTTCAGTGGGATCACAAACAATGCTGTGCTGATGCATAACCTCCTGTGAACCCCCAGAGCTTGTGCTGAAGTCATGAACAACCAGTGACAAGTCACAGCGTGTGGACAGCAGGTTATGAATCACTGCAGTCCTGCTGATCAGTATTTCACAGCTTCTTTCTTTCCTCCTTTCTTCTCCTTCAAAAAATACAGATGTGGATTTGCATCTACCAAGCCTACCTAATCTCTGCACTGCCAGAGTATATGAATGCTATTTCACAGGCATTACTGTTGGTGTTTGCAGGCAGAGCCATCTCCTGCTGCAATATTCAATCCAAAGAAACCAGTACAATATCAAGAGTGGAAGGGCAATATTGTGGCAGCTTCTTAGCTACCAAAAATCAGAGAGCATTGTTTCAAATACTGACTTACATTTTTAAGGAATGATTCTTTCTGTTGTCTTCTCTCCAAAACACTTTGTGTGTTTCACATCATGTGTGTGCATGCAACAAACTGTCACTGTCTTAATCTGGAAAGATGAAAAAAGGAAAGTGGGGCCAAGACAGGTATCACTAGATAGGAAGATATCAGGAGATGAAAATAAATATGGTCCTGCCTGCTGTGGTTCTGATTGAACACCAAAGAAAGGAATACAGACCATTCAAACACAGCCCCTTCTTAGCTGGACATTCAGTTTGCCAGCCAATGTTAACAGCTACATTTTAAAGTCATAAGGCAAGATTTATAGCATTGAATTGAAAAGTTCTGTGCTACAGAAAACAGAGGGTGGGGCATCTGCAAGTAGGGAGCAGAAAAGATCATATAAAAATGGTTATCTCACCATCCAGGGAATTTATGTGTCTGTTAATTTTCTTTTAAGGCTTGAACCCATTTATTTTACTTTCTTTCTAAATTTTCCTGTTTTCCCTAGATATCTAACTTATTAGATCTAAAATCACTACCAGTACTTAATTTTTCCCCGGGAATAACTTTTCTGAAGAAAGAGTCTTCTTTTGATTTGCCTCCATTATCTCATAGATTATTGTTTATACACCCAAACCTTTGTAAGTTCTTCCCTTGCCTCTCAGGTATTAATGAATGCATAAACATTCCTGATCCAAGCCAGTGTTGTTCCATAACACCTTCCTAGCTGTGTGCCTGAAGTGATGAATGTACCTGTGTTCTAATGCTTTTGTACTCTTTCATTCATTGTCCTTTTAGGTTTTTAGTTTCGTGCTTCAGAAGTCTCGGATCTTTTATCAGCCTACAATAGTGAGCCTCTTCCTCCACAACAGCCCCTGATATGGAGGTAGATTGTAAATTGTCAGGCACTCTTAGACAAAGAATGCACTGGGGAAGGAGTCCTGAAGAGGATTGTGCTCTCCTGGTCTCTCAATAAAAAAATCTCTTTCAGTTCAGCATCAAATTCCCATAAATTAAGGTGATCGAATCTGATTAAGAAACTGTACAATTCAACTTGCCTTCAATCACACTTCAGTCTGCCATCAGCTGGGCTTATCAAAACTTTTACAGATGTTATATTCACACCAAAAAAATCGTTCTTTTTCTGTGGGCAGCATGTCCTATTCTTGTTTCATCCCACAGCAAAGTTTTAATTGAACTGGCTCCTCTGAGAAGCATGTCCATCTCTGAGCAATATTGCCACAACTTCTCCCTGGGTATGGATAGAAAAGTAAGACTGGGGTTTGTTTGCCATGCTTTTTGTGGTAGGTCATCTCAGCAGCTCACTGTTGACTAAAACAAGATAGGCCAAAGGGTGTTGGCATTTTGAGGGCAGAAGTGTTAAACATATTATTTTTTTAAGAAATTACTTTATTACAGAAAAAATAAACGTGGAAATTATTTGAAATTCCTTCAAATCTTCCTCCTTCCATTATGTAAGTTTTCTTACAGTTTAACTTATATTATATAATGTCTTGACTATTATCTGCTTGTATTATACAATAATGACAGTCTGCATGTCATTCTTGGTATTTAAATGAGTGAGTTCTGGTAATAACATTTCTGAGCATAACTAATAATGAAGTCTCTTTAACATCACATTTTTACATATCATGGTAACATCCATCTTTTAGCCTGACATTTGCAAGTTTCTTCTTCTGCTCAGGGTGAGTCTCTCTTTCCTGGTTTTTATCATTATTTTCCTACTCTTCTCTTTCTTTTCTCCATTTTTCACTCTAGCATTATTAAATTCAGACTGCATGTCTCACTATAAACCTCCTTCA
>JAWWES010000006.1:12974289-12987064 GCA_035583135.1 Lophotriccus pileatus
CTTTGATAAATATTACTCTTAACATACATTTACTTTAACTGCTCTATTATCTCCAACTTCATTTTCATTACAAAAGTTTATCTTTGTAGCATTTTTAATGTTCAAGTTTGTAATTATATATGTATTTGAGATCTAAATAAAAAGCATAAGAAGATTTGAAGTACTTTTGAGAGGCAAACTTGAAGAGCTGTGATTATTTATCTGTGACATCTTAATTCTTGAAAAGTAGGAGTATCAAATTACCTGTTGAAAATAAATGCATTGAAACGACTTGTAATTACATGCCTATTTTGTCTGCATTTGGATAAAACATTAGCTTCTGCTGGTTTTCCTCCAAGACTGATAAATTCAAATCAAATGCCATCCTGACCAAACAGCATTCAAGTGAACATAAAAGCAGAAGAAACAAAATAAGGCACAGTCTGGCTGTGCTGATTCTTACCATTTGTTTCATGTTGTTTGCTTGCAATTATCAAAATAATTGAAAGGTTGCCAGAAAGAATGTGGAAGACAGGGGCAAGTGCAGAAGTGCTCCATGTCAGCAGTGTGAATGCTGATGAACCTCCTTGCCAGGTGATCAGGAAAGTTCAGTTTCCCTGGAACAGTGCAAAGTGTAGCAGAGTCACCTGTAAAGTACGTGCATTAATTTAAAAGAAATGCATTCATTGAACAGAACAGCTCTTCATAGTCGTTGTCCCCTTTATAATTCCATTTTATGGTTAAAAATATTATATTATTGTTTGTAATAATATACTCAGAACCCTGGTGTTACAGGTGATTAATTTCTAATGTAGCTCATAATTTGCGTGTGTTGTTGTATTAGTGAGTGTTGCTCCTCAGCTGGGTAAAAGTGGCATTCCTTTCAGTTGCCCAAATAAAAGCTCCAGTGAAGCCACTGGAGGGTTCTCCTGTATTTTGTAGCTGGTGTGTCTCTTTGGGCTCCAGAAGTTTGAGGCTTATACTCAAGTTCGACTTTAGGAGTCTGGTAGAGATGGGCACCCATAACATTTCCATTCCCTTGAGTGCTCAGTGTTATTAGACTATTGAATTTTAATTGTGGGATAAGCAGAGTCAGAACTGGTGTTCCAGGGAAGCTACAGGTGAAATTATCTGATGAGCACAGACCACAAAGTCTCCAGTGTGGGTCAAGTGATGCCAGAGGTCTCTGGCCTGTGAGGAAAGCAGGCTCATCACTCCTTCTCTGCCTATATCCTTTCCAGAAGGTATTGCAGCTCTGAAAGGGAGTTGGATAAAATGTCTTGGGGGGCATATTACACTTTTTTTTTTTCTATTAAAGAACATCCAAAAACCTGGATATATGGTATTGAAGGGAACAGAGGAGGAAAGAAGAAATAAATTGGTGACCTACTTAAGCATCAGGATGAGAAGTGTTCTTTAATTCCTATTTCCTTTTAATGGAGGGAAGGAGTATCAGGAGAAAATCAGGTAAACAGCGTGCACATCTAAGCTCTTGCACTGGGAAGGGTAAACGGAGTTCCACTGAGATCTTATCTGGGGTTTGTTTTATGAATGGGTTTGATAATTGTCTTGATATGCTTTTAGGAGGGTGTTCCACAAACCTCTGTCTTATAATAAAAGTGTAAAGCTTCTTAATAACTACTTTGTGCTAAGGTTTTCCCACTAATTTCTCCTTACAACACATCTGCAGTATTGTCTGTTTTGGTTAGACTTTAAAATCCTAGGGGAACATTGCACATTATCAGTAAAATGCTTATGTTTAAGAGTAAGAATGAAATCCTTTCTTGGCCAATACGTGAAGTGAGCACTCAGAATTCCAACTACTTTTAATCACTTTCCTTTTAGAACTTTAGCAAGTGGCATCCCCTGTCCCAGCCCCTTTATTAATGGCCAGTTGTAAATGACTTTAGCAAATGGAGCACCATTTGTCACACCGTAACAAGTGATGCACTGTACTGTATTTCTAGCCCTACCACTTAATTTAAGCTTTGAGATTTATAGCTTGTCATCATCCTCTCTATCTTTCTGTTCCTTCTTTGTGCCTTCCCAAGTGCTAAAACAGCTTGTTGAGAAAAGGGTTTAGAACTAAAAGCAAAGATGTCTCTACCTTGGCTCAGAGTACTGAAAAACACTCGTTGGGCTCTTTCACCTGGGTAGTGAATTCTCCTGGTGGATTTTCTTCTTTTGTGTAATTGCTTCTCCACATTTAACTGATATTTGGAGAAAAGATTCCCCTATTTTACAGTTTCTCTCCAAATACTCCCACTGTAGCTCCGTTGCAGTCACCTGTGTATACACTGTTTGTTTATTACTTTGAAAGGCACATATGGTACAGACAGCAGACAACTTGTATTGCAAATTAAAACCTTCTACTTCAACTTGAACTAAGTCCTTTCTTCGTGTGCTCCTATGCTCCATGACATCAGCGAATTTCCCTGGGCTACAAATTTGTAGCCCGTTCCCGTGTCTCGGCTGTATAGATTTTTATATAGATTACAGACCCTGTGTGTGATTTATATGCTGCCACATGGAAAGTGGCAGGCATCCAAGCAGTGACCCCACAGTTAAAAGTTTCTCTGAATCCCACATCTGTTCGGTGTTTGTGTGCATTTGTTTGTTTGTTTACTCAGGAGCGGCGAGCGCCGGCCTCGCACATGCTGGCTGTGTCTAACAGAGCAGAGAGGCTGCTGGGGTTTACTTTTAATTATAGCACAGAGCAGGGCTTTTTATTCCTGCTGCTTTTGTGCTGTTAGCAATCAGCTTGGTGGTTTCCCCCCGAACTGGGGAGGCCACGGGTCTCTTGGTCCTGGCTGGGCAGGGAGGTCCTGCAGCAATCCCTCCACTGCAGCGTGCACAGCTCGTGCTCCCAAACACAGCCTTTGGTCCTGGCTCTCCATGGCCAAAGTGAGGTGGTTTCCCTGGCATGAAGTGAGCGCAAAGCACACGTTCAGTGCCAAGCACTGATACTCTGCACTGCTCACACGAGGCTGCAGCTCATCAGAAAGGCACAGGTGAGCAGAGCAGTGCCCAGCCCATGGCTTGGGCTGCCTTCAGAACCTGTGTCACCGTTCTGTTTTCTGCACTGCAGGAATGCTGAAACCATTCCAGCGCTTCTTTCCCGAATCCTTGCGGCCACAAGCCTAAGCAGGGGCTTGTCATGTGAAAATGGTCTAAGAAGCTTTCAGAAATTCCATACAAATAGTGTCATATGACTGGAACTTTTCAGAACAAAAGAGCTAAAGATGAAGCAAATTGTTTTAGCCAGGATTCTGAGTGCACATGTCTACCTTGGAGCAGCCAGGAGGGCAGGCAGGATCTGTCTGCTCATAAATTGGGAATGGAACTGAGAAGAGACCTGGAAAGCAATTCACTGACCTGCCAGTCTCCAGTGTGGTCTTCTTTAAAGCTGGAGCCTGAATTCCAAGGAGGCTACTAAATTTATGGCAACTTAGGAGTCACAGAATTATTGAACAAAATTAATCTAATTCAGTTCTAGAAAAAGGAGGTAATTTTTTATTGAGTGCTATGAAGCTATACTTGTTCACAGAGCTTTGAATTTTAACCCAGTAAATCACCTTGTATGCTCCTATATTAATCCCTTATTTTCTACAGCATATTCACAACTGCTTTTCTCCTCTGATGCAGTTCCACTGCTTCACTTTGAATGTGATCCCTCCGTATATCCTGGCCAAAATCACATTTGTTTGTTTTCACAGTGCCGTATCACGTTCCAAGCCCTTATTTAATTTGCTGCTCACTACTAGTCCTAAGGCTTTTTTTTTTTTTAGTGCTTTCCAAACACTATCTTCCTTCCATAGTATATTTGTGTTTCAGATTATTTCTCTTAAGTATTTGACTTTTGAGTTTTCGTTACTGAGTGTTGCTTTGTCTTGCTTTTCAGATCTGTTCCCCAGTTCACACAAAGTCTCTGTCATTAAATAAAGTTTCATAACTGAATAATGTACAGTTAAGTTGCATTCCCCTCCTCCTCCTTTTTAATTCATTTATAAGTAAGAAAGGGGAAGATGCAAACAGGTTACAATGAGAAAAAAAGGGGAAAAGGTTACAATTGGAACTGCCACCAATGGTCACAGTATTTCACTGGCTACCTCTAACTCCCTGTGTGCACATGAATGTGAGAATTCAGCATTACATCTTCCTATATTCTCTGACATACACTGAAATAATGTCTGTTCTCTGTTGGCTGGAAAATACCACATTAACACGAATTTTCTCTCCTTTGAACCTGCGTGTTCTTTTGTTTTATGTGCAGGAACAAGTTCCAAAATGCTGCCTAGAGCAGTATCACAGTATCATTCCCGTTCCACAAAACAGAAATGCCAGCTCTGTACCTGTCCTCAGGCCAGAGAGGTGTGTGTGAGTTGGTGACTGCAGAACTGTGCAGCAGGTTAGAAGGAAGCTGCACTGACACCAGGATGTTTCTTTAAGCAGTATTTTTTCAATTTCAGACACAATTCTGAGAGCATAATCTGAGGCATTCCCTCTGGACCTGCCTGCATGCACAAACACACTTTAATAAGTGAGACCTCTGACGGGGGTCATCAAGACCAAAATGAACAACAACAAAAAAATCTTCAGCCCTGCTCTTATTTAGTGACCCAACCTTACCCTTTAAATATGGTAGGATCAACATACTGGGCCGTGACCTCAAAGAGCTGTCATGTCACTTTTACTCTGCCTTGCTTTTAAAATGTTATGTAAGTTGGGGAACTCAGCTGCAGTGTGTGCTGTATCAGATATCTAGATTTATTTCTCTGGATTATGGGAAATATCTGTGGAGGGGGTGTGTTTAATTATTTGCAGATTTGTATTGGTATTTTAGGAGAGAAATGGCAAAACTGAAAATAAAAGTGTCACCAGTAAATTTTTAGCAACTGAAAGTGGTCACCTTTTTAATATTCAGCAGCTCTGGCCAAACCCTGGGCCATTCTTTATTCCTGCTCTTCCAAACCATCCCAGGGTTGGAACACAAAGGCAAAATGCTTGGGTTTGTCCCCTTAATCCCCTGAAAATCCTGTATCTCTGTTCACCCAGCAATTACCTGGATCATACCCAGCCATAAATATGTCACAAACAAAACATGAGGTGATGCTTTGATGTAGTTACAGTTCATGATAAAAACAATTCCTTCTCTACCAAACCTGCAAAGGTGACTTCTGAACTGATAGCTCCCAATCATCCCATCCTGCTTCAGAAGGACTAAATATTAATTTTAATTCCACTGATCAGAGTTCTTATTGTGGCCATGTGCAGGAACAGCATTTGGCAGAATGGGCAATATTTCAGTTGTTGTTTTAATGATAACTGACATTTCAAGGATAAAGGCAAAATTCCTGATGCAAAATAATACATTTCAATTTATCTTTTCTTTAAAAAAAAAAAGTGACACTTGGGTGTAGACATTTAGTCTTTTATTTTATTAACAAGTGGCATGGATTTTAAAACATGAACATTGCTCTCTAACCAAAGTCAGGCACCTGTATAGACACAGGAAATGTGAAATACAAATTTTCCCTGGGATGCTTAATTTTTAACAATAACAACAACAATAATAATAATAGTAATAATCATCATTCTAAGGCCATGTTAAAGCTGCTGTTCTGATACTTTCAGAATTTTCCCCCAATGTCTTTCTATTTTGGAATTTGTCCTCTTCTGCTTTTTGAAGGTTTTTTTTTCAGCGACACCTTTAATTTTAATTTTTTTAAATGCCATGAAAACATTGCATAAAGTGTAGTAAGAACAGTTAGCTACTTCATTGGAAATGAGCCCTGCTGATGGATTGTCCTTCTGGAGGGAAGAGAGTGAATTTGTTATGTCAACTTTTTAGAGAAGTTGTACAAAATTCAGATCACTGCAGGTTATCCTCTCCTGGTGCCCTGAGAAAGGACTGGTTACGTTTGTGTAAGAGCCTCTCATGATGACTACAGATCATCTATCCAAGCCCACCTCCATCAGGGAATGCTGCACCATCCCTGGGGTGTGGTGGCTCACAAAGGCCTGTTCAGTAGTTTGGTGTCTGGAATTGACTTCCCAAGGTCAGTCAGGTCTGAAGGGTGACAGGGTGGAAGGGGAATGCAGCTGCTCCAGCTCTGCTCCAGCTCTGCTCCAGCTCTGCTCCAGCTCTGCTCCTGCTCTGCTCCAGCTCTGCTCCTGCTCTGCTCCAGCTCTGCTCCTGCTCTACCTGCTGCAGGGTTAGTCAAGGAGCCCTCAACCCAAGAGCTGGCAGGAGCACAGCTTGAGTTGATGGCAGTGCATGTCCTGCTTTGGTAGAGCTGAGGAAGGGCATGTTTGCACTCAGTGTCCTCAAACAAACACATGTGAATCCAGGGAGTTTTCAATTCTGTAGATTGAACTCCAAAGAACTGATGGTCTTGATCGAGGGTACAGGGTTGGGTTTTGCTCCTTTTCTGAATGACAATCAGCAACATTTTTCCCCTCAATTATCAGCCTCCTCTTCTTCAGATGTAAGTGTTCTGCAAAAGCTGACACAGTTGAGATAACTGGACTAAATGCTCTCCTCTGGTCTGTGGTTTCAAGACAGTCATAACCCTGAATCTTCAGAACACGGTCAGAAAATAACAAGCCAAGTTTGGTTCCAGTTCTTCAAGTTCAGCAGTGGTATCTCTGTCTTAAAAGGCACAGAAGGGTCAGGATTTGTTCTACAGAATATGTAGCTTTCAGCAGTTGAAAATCAGTTTAATCAGGTACTTCTTCAGTTATAAGAGCAGTAGTCTGGAATACATAACATAGTCTGAGCAGCTGAATGTACAGCTGCATTTGGAAAATAGAGTTGGGTTACAGGGCTGACACGAAGGAGATATGCAGTCATTAACTGCTTCCAGTCCCTAATTACTGAAATTGCTCTAAAGTCCAGTGGTGTCTGATCCTCTCAGAAGATTAGGAAGAGTAAAAGGAATGATTAGTTGCGCTTACTGTGAGCAGGTTGCAGGTTACAGATGAAGTCAGGTTATGGACTAAATCAGCCTTGCTTCTTCTGGGGTTAATATACATATTGAGTTATTTCCAGGGCTGTGATTTCTGCCCAGCCATCAGTTTTGTGCAGGCTTTAAAGAATATGGTAGCAAGAATAATACCACAAAGCTGTCAAATTTTAGTCTTTGGAAGAGAGACTCATTTTACTGTTGAGAAAAAGTCCAGTCTTAAGTTGTCTTACTCCTTCAAAAAGATATTCCCAGAGTACTTCAATTAAGTATTAAAATTTCATTCCTTCCTTCCTTGCAAGTTTTCTTCTTGTAGGAGCAGTTGCCTACATAGTCTGAAAGCACATCAGATAAAATCAAACTAATGTACCACTATTGGCTGTAATTGTCTTGGGAGACTTACGATGCTTAATGATAATGATGTGAATTACAAAGATTTGTAGTAACTGAGTTAAAAGTCTGTTATTTGAAAATTGATGAGAAGTTTCCAGGAGAATTTGGTGTCTTTCCTTTTTTATCCGCTGTGGTTGAGTTCGAGACAATCCTTGAGGGCATTTGCTTTCACATGTATAAAATAATCATTAAATGTTTTGAAAGCAATAGAAATCAAAGGCAGTTAAGTTCCACAAATATAACATCTATCTTGCTGAGTTCAGAAAAGAAGCAGATGGAATGTATTTCCAGTATTATTAAGCATTACAACTTGTTTGAAAGCCCCCGAACTCGCAGTGCAGTGTACCTGAATCACAGATTGTATATTATTCCCCAGTCTCATTAGAGCTTTCAAGGAGAAAGCCATCTTTACTTCTACAAGCTACTAGTGTGTCTGCCAGTGCAATTTATGGCACAGGAGTGACCATTAACTCCTACTCCTTTAAAACATATTTTCTCTTAGAGACCTTGACAACTTAGACATAGGACAAAAGGGTAGTTTATTGACTTCTGATTGAAGAAGATGGAAAAGTAGTCTACCAAAAAAAAAAAAGAAGAAAGTAACAAAAATAAAGCTTGAATTATGTATACTGAAAGGTAATAAACAAGATGTCCTAACTACTAAATCCTCCCATGAGCATATATTGTTATTTATTACTTGTATTACACTGGGGAAGTTGAAGAAGGAGTAGGGCCCTGTTGTGCTCAGGGCTGTATGGACAGAACAAAAGCATATTTGTCTGAGAGAATTTACCAAACCCACTTACATGAAAGCATTTATTCATCATCCTAACATCCCAATATATTTAAAACGTTAGTCAGAGCAGTCATTTGTAATTACCTATCAAAAGGAATATGTAGCTCCCCTCTCAGAGCAACATTTGCATTCCACTCATACCCTCAGCTCCCAAACAAGGGCCTGTCCTTGCACTGTGCCAGTGTGGGCTCAGCAGGAGGCAGGACAACAAAACTGGGGATGGGATTTTGCAGTATCTGGCTTTATTCGTGACTAAATAAGTTTTGCTGTGAAAAAATGCAACTGATGCTTAAAGGGACACTAATTTGAACAGTATATTTTCCACCCTAGGGATTGTACTGGTTTCGGTGGGAATAAGTTTAGATCTTATTCCAGACCAGAGAACATGACTTCACTGCTGAGTTACAGCCACTAACATGTGGCTGTGGGGTTGTTTGCAGCCTGTAGTGGTGCTTCTAGAGAAAAATACAGAAAAAAACAGTAACAGACATGGAATAAAATATAGATTGCACAGTTTGACAAAGATATGGAGCCTGAAATGTTTAGTTATCTGATCCACTTTCACTGGAAATGGTTTAATTGTGCTTTCAGTCACATTGCATGGCCTCCCTGTGTTTCTTTGTTCCACAGCATAAGACTGTTCAGCCCTTTTTTGTAGAAAAGTCCTAAAAATTCCTTGTCTTGCAAGCGGTCTGATTTTGATCCAGGATGAGATGGTGAATGCAGCTGGTCTAATACTTGTATTATGACTTTGCTGTCTCTTCAAATCCGTTACACCGTGAATTTCTAGTGAAATGTTGATGCAGATTCCAAGGAAATGTTGTTCAAAAACCTGGGATCTGTGGATGGGAAATGACATCTTACTCTCTTTTCTCATCTAAAACAGTCAGAGATTTGGCAACCTTGGTAAAAACGTCAAATAAAAAAATTGAAACTATTTAAAATGAAAAGTTGAATCAAAGCTTTGAAATGAACCAATAGGAATGTCAGAACCTTTATACTCTACTACTGTTACACTGCATCTCAAAAGCACAAATTAAATGTCAAATAAGAATTGATTTTCCCATCTTGGACCGACAGCTACTTAATTTCTTTGATATTAAATATAGTATTAAAGTAATAGGAAACCCACAAAAGCTCCTTAAGTTTCATAGAGATTTCTTTTTCTCTCTATTTGTTTTGCTTTCTTCCATTCTTTCCAAGCTGTAAATGGAAAACCACAAATCCCACAAATCGTGAAAAATCCATACAGATCCTAAATATTGAAGGTCTTGTTCCTGTGTCCCAACTCAAGGGCACTCAGGAAGAACATTCCTAACTTGATGGGGGATATGATAAAACTCCATAAAGTCAGAGTAGCATGGAGAAGGTGATTAGGGAACAATTATTCACTGTCTCTCATAATACAGGAAAAATGTGTATCAGTTTATTTTGTCAGATAGCAAGTTCAAATCAAACAATACATGTTTGATTTTGTAATACATAATAGTACCTAAAACATTCTGAGTGGCTGCAGATAATAGAATTTGCATGGATTCAAAAAGCAATTAGACACACTCATGAAATCCACACAGAAGTGACTCAGAATATATGACTGCAGATGACTGAGAGATGGAATGTTACAGCAGGGTGGCATCACTAGATACCTGTGCTATTGTACTGTTGTCTAAGCATCTTCTGCTGAGCACTGGAATACAGTGACTTTTGGCCTGAATAAATAATCCTATTTTTACATATTACGTGGTGCTTGCAGAAAATACAGCCACGCTGGAACCCTCCTTCTTGGATTTCCCTTTTCTTTCTGTGTGAAATGTAGAATGCCCAGAGTTTCACTGGAAGCCCTGGTGATGGTGCTCAACACTCCTGAAGATCAGTACTCAAGGTGTCTTTTAAAGGTGTTCTGTACAGGGCTACACCAAAAATTGGGCACTTGGTCTTTTATTCCTGACAAGGGACCCCTCAGTTATGCTGTGTTTACCTTTTAATTCACAATAGCAAATGAGTTATGGATTAAGCAAGTCCCTTTTTTTCCCCCTAGTGAATGAAGCAGATGTCCTGAATTTATAAGAGTTGAAAATGTCTATAGCAAAAAGAAAACCACAGACATACAAGGTTCTTTCGCTGCTTCCACATCTTGCTTTATGTTTTTGTAATAATCCATCTGTATTTCTTCCAGTAGTTCTGATGACACAGTATAATAAGGTTCCCCTGTTCTTCCTCTTCCTTTCACAATGCTTCCCTGAATAGTGAAGGGAATTTACTTGCTGGCTTGAGAAACAGGTCCAAAAGCTATATGAAATTTTTCAGTGTCTGAAATGGTGTACAAAGTGCAGAAGATGAAGGTTCTTTGAATTACAGTAAAATATAGCAGTTAAGGCTTCTCTTGCCTATAAAATATACTGTGCCTGCCTTTGGAGACCAGAAAAATCTGAAGCTTGTAAGCCTTTTTCCTCATTGGTAAATAGAAATAAATAAACTAAACAAAGCACACCACGAGAGCCTATTCCATCATTCCTAAATCCACTTTCTCTTCAAACAGGCAGCTGTTTGCTCCATATACTCTGTCAGGCTGAACTTACTGCACCCTACAAAAGTCCAAGGTACCACTCAGACTCCAAACGTAATGTAATGCCTGAAACACAAACTGAGAGGGAAAACAATCCAAATTTTGCTGATTTTTTGGATAAATGTATATTCTGTGATATGCACAGCAGCACAGTTTGACCAATCTTTTCAGTATAACTATGGGAAGGATCCAGGAGACAAAAGCAGAGAAAGACCAAGCGTCTCAGTAAAGATTAGACTTAAACTGTGTGTCAAAGCATAGAAATGAACCCAGTGCTTCTGAACAGAGTTAAACAACTCCCAGAACAGCTTCTCATCCTATTTTAACTCCAGGTGTCTTCTACACCCTTATATGATTAGTTGATTCTATTAAAATGTTTGCAGGATCAGAAGACAAATACAGAGCAATTGTCTGGGTGAGGGAGATTGACAATATCAGACTTAGAAGGACAAAAATTAAAAACAAGTTAAAATATGAGAAGCCCACAAAAGGAAGGGAGGAGCAGCCATTGGAAAAGTAGATTAAATAACACAAGAATAAAATAAAAGCCAGTGCACTTAAAATGTTATAGAAAGTTGGATTTGATGGAATAAGATAGAGAAGTAAATGGAGAATAGCAGAGATAATGAATTCAAGGCAGCAGGTTGGTTTCAAGAGCCTGCCCTTAAGTTTGTGGGGAGAGGGATTTAAAGAGCTGGGATGGAGGAGACTGGACAGAGAAAAGCAGATTTCTCTAAACAGAATGAGAAAAGGCTGCAGACATGTTTTATCTGTAAGAAGCAGGAATGAGTTGGTATTTTGCACCTCCTCTGTTTTAAAAACAAGTCTTCATAAGAACCTGGAGGGTTTGAAAAAAAGGAGCAGTTGAGTACAACTTCAAATCTAATGGTGCCAACAGCAGCATTTCCTATAAAAATGGAAAGTGAGAACATTCTCAGCAAATATCAAGCCAGTCTTTACAACATTGAAATGCCACATACATTGATGTTGAAGAGAATTATCCCGTGTTTGCTGGTTTTACAAGTATTTCCTCCTTAATACAAAAACACAACCAGTGGAGTGACTGGGTATGTGTGCAGCTGGAGATGAGTAATGGCCAATGGACCTGTTTTATCTTATATCCAGCTTTAACATTACAGTCTCAGGCACAAAAAGCAATGCTCTGTGCCCTTGTGTCTGCTAAAACACATTAATTCCAGCAACAAACAATGGGAAAACTCCATGTGGCACTTCAATTACACACGGAACCCAAATCACTAAAGAGACACAACATCACAAATAAGTGTTTGTAAAGGTTTGTCAGCTCCAATGAAGTTACACTTTCCCAGACTCTGCTTTTTTCTGTGCACCTCTGCAATTACTCACTTCACAGAAAAAGGATGATGCTGCTGAAATGATGAAACCTTAATATAACCTTTTCAGCAAGAGATAAAATATATTGATTGGTGACTGCTGAAGGACATCATTAAGTAGTTCAATGTTTGATTTCATTTCTTCTTTCTTTCTTTCTTTCCTTTTTTCTTATTTATTATTTGGTTGCCTGGCAGGCATCTCTGTACTGACTGACCCTGCCAGTTCAACTATTAAAGAATTTATCTCTCTGAGGAGGCCTGATGTAAACATGATAATCTGTTTGGCGGCCCTTATGATGTCCCATGAATAAAACATATGACAACACAGTTTGAGCTGAAGAGCTTACTATCTGTTACCAAAGAGAGTGTTTGGAAGCTCCCTGACGGCTCAGCCAGTCTGAATCCCAAAGGCTGCCTGCTCTGTGCTCTGCCTAACCTGCTCACACTGCTCACAAAAGGTGAACTTAACTATTTGTCCCTGCCAGCAGCCAGGTTTTGAGTGGCTTATTAAAAGGAACTAAGGCAAGAGACTGGGGATTTCAACAGCATATCTGTCTCTGATGAGACATAAAGCATTTTCTTCAAGCCCAGATTGTGCTTCGTGGGAGAAAGGAAGGAAAGAGGGAAAGAGGGAAAGAGTGAAAGAAAGAGAGAGAGAGAGAGAGAGAGAGAAAGAAAGAAAGAAAGAAAGAAAGAAAGAAAGAAAGAAAGAAAGAAAGAAAGA
>JAWWES010000006.1:12992405-13002866 GCA_035583135.1 Lophotriccus pileatus
CACCCCACTCATGCTCTGAACCTTTTTCTGGTTTATTAAATAAATGGCTTTAATGGATGTGCTGGCCCTCTGTTCCTTCTTCAATACCTTTGAAGTACTCCCAGTGCTGGCTGTCAACTAAGAAAAAAATATCAGTCAGACTAATGAATAGGCCCAAAGTTCCCCTCCCTATTCTTCTCCCCTGAGAAAAGGCCATGGCATATTGTTGAGGCAGTACAATCCAGATTTACTATTCTCCTCATTCTTTCTCAGCTGAAAAACAAAAAGCTTGCACCAAGCTGCAGATTGCTGGAGCATCTGAGAACAACCACTTGTCAGGAAGAGAAAGTCAGAGTAAAGACTTGGCCATGGAATCTTTTGAAAGGGAGAGGAAAGGAAGAAACTCAGCTTGAGAGTTTAAATTCAGAAAATGTCTCTGCTAAGGAATTTGTGCCAAAGGGGCAATGGTAAGACATGGAGTTACAAAAGGGAAGCAAGTGCTAGAGACACTGAAAGGAGAGACATCCCACTGTGGAATGCCTGGAATGCTCGAAAGGGAAGGCTCTGTATTGACCATCTTGCTTGATCTGCATGTCAAAAGCAACTTCTGCTATATAGAAACATAGTTGTGGTCGGAAAACTGCTGTGATAAACAAAGCACTCAAGGCCATGTCATTGTCCTCTCCCTCCAGCGTTTTCAGGGCAGGTATATGGCGTGAAATAGCATGTCTTCAGAGAATCCATGTCCAGAAGGGAAATTGGAAGTAAACAGTAACAGTTGCTTTGTAGGGGCTGATTTTACCCTGAGCAGGACAAAGGCTCACTAATGTACCATCAGATTTTTAACTGTTAAGTCGCACAAACCTAGATAAGACTTTTCCAGTTATCTTACAGTTTCACAGGATCCTCCAGGCAAACTCAAAACCAGCTGAGTCTAACCAGGAGAACACCTTCCCCAAAGAACACCCTACAGAAGTTACCAAGTGTTTTGTGTGCAGCAAGGATAAAAGATGCTGGGAAACAACCATGGAAAGATGTTCTGTTGCCTGAACTGGCCAAACATTTACTGCATGTGATGACTGCTCTTTGAGCACTTTCTGACAACAATTCTGCTTTTGAGGCCTTGAAGTGACCCCACTGGATGGGAATTTTGCCACTGGTTTAATGAAAAATTATCATCCAAAGGCAATGGCTTTTCAGCTTGTCTGCTGAGGAACGTTGTAGGTTCCAGTTTAAGGGAGCTGATGTTAATCAGTAGCAAACTGATCAATGAACCATCAGTGCAGACATAGTTTTGCACTTGTTTCATCCATATTTCTGTCTGAAGGATAAATTTGTCCTAAGCATCATTTAATTCCCAATCAAGGTTCCAGGTACCAAATAGATGGGTACACATACAGGTATGGATATGTATTGTTTTCCACTAAACAAATTACAGGGTCTTGGAGTAATAATTCATTCACTGTAGTTAAAAGGCAAATATATTTGTCAAGCTCTTTAACTAGAAATGAAGAAAAAAGTTGTCATTCAAAAAAGAATGTTTTAAATTTTACTTAGTGGAAAGCCAGTAAGCCAACTTAAAAGTGTCTCAGTGTGGTTCAAAAGCCATAACCTATGTTAACAAAAAGGAAAAAAAAAGCTTTGCAGTTGAAGTAGGCTGACATAAGATATAATTATCTCTGCAACCCCTTTTTTCCCTATCCAAAATCAAGTAAATACTATAGAAATAGAAACTGTGAGTTCAGAAGTGGGGATTGTATTATTAATTATTTTGTAAGCAGAGAACGTTGCATAACCTAATGAGTGATTCCGAGTGTTACCATGAGAGTCCTGAGGGCTGTTGCATAATCAGCTGCTGCACTGTAAGAACCTTCCCAAAAAGTGAGCCTGGAGAAAGCCAAATCCTAACCACAGCCTCCCAAAGGTCAGAGCAGCAGTGCTCCAAGCTTGGTGGACTCACAGGTGTCTCATGTGAGCACCGTGGCTGGGTGAAAGACATTTCTTACCACAGATTATGTTTGTTTCTTATAAAAGAGGCACAGTTTGTTGGTCGTCTAAGTACTGAATTGGGCAGAATCCATCTTTTCCAGCACCTTATAGTAGTTGTTTTCGTGATTAAATGAACATCTACCCCTGAACTACTATTCTGCCAGTATGAAATTGCTCTTCAAGCTCCCAGGAACAACTGAGATTGAGCTTAAATAATATTCAGGGTCAGTTTGAAACCTCTGCTTGGATTAGTGACCCTCACTGTGTCTCAGTTTGTTTCACAGAATGTTAGGCAACAACACAAGACTAGTAGCATCTGCCTTACACAACCGTGCTTATGAAGTGCCTGGGCTAAATCCAGACCTGTTATTTTAGCGGATTCACCTCCTGCTGCCTTCAGAGCAGCCACACCCACACAGCCAGGTTGGGATTTGGCCCAGGATGTTCAAACCTTCAGGGAGCAAGGCAAATCTTTGAAAAGAGGCTATTTTTTAGTAACCAGATAACCAAGATCTCTAAGGCAAGGATATTTTCTATTGGATATATTATTGTTAGCTGAACAAAAGTAAACCAGACAGGCTTGACTTAAGTCAGAAGAGGAGGCTGGGAATGATTGTTTGTTTGTTGTTTTTTTAAAGTTATCAGTCATTAGACAGAGGCAAAAACCCATCTCAGTAGGAGACTTGTAAAATGGTTCTTGCAGTCCTCAAGGGTATTTCTTTCAGTCTTTCAACAACAGAACTGGTCTATATCATAAGTCTTATTTATAAAGAGGCTTTCAGGCAATTTCACACTGCTTTTCTCTGATGTCGCCAAGAAAACACGTAAACCCGAGGGATTAGCAGTGACTTAGAGGGAAAATAGTGTAAAGTTACGGGATGGAGGGAGCCAGGGCAGCTGGTGATGCTGTTCCCCTGGGCTACCCCAGGGAATGGAGCTCCTGGAAGGGCCCTCCCCTCCCACCCCCCTGTGCCTTGTGTCATACGGGGCACTGGAATTAAAGTTATCTGCAGAGGAGCTCTGAAATACACAACGAGACTGTATCTGTCTCCATCCTTTGTTTACTACATTAACTGACTTACATCTGGTTAATCCACTTCACATTGCAATTATTACTAAAATTCCCATATAGGCAATTGTCTTTCTGTAAACACAGCAAATGAAAACCAACACAAATTTCATTTCAGTCTTCAATATGCATAAGCTCTATTTATAAATGAAGGTCTTAAAAGCCCCATCACCCCTGGAAAAGAAAAGAAGGTCTATATATCTCACTCCCATTTGCTAAATGAAATACTGATTGGTTTTAGGTCTGTTGTGTTTCCAGTTGTGCAGACACTTCCAGCAGTTCCATACATTGGAATATTTATCATTCCCTTGCCAGAAAGAATTACTGTGAGGAAGGGGAGCAACATATATATATTTAGGCCTTTCTACTGAGGAATTCAATGGCCATTGTCTATCCCTTCAAAGTTGGAATTTGAGTATGTTTTAAGAGCTCTGTAATCCTTGTGATCTGTGTTCCAATGCTCACAGTCACTCTTTAGTGAGTTAAAGGCCACTGAGGGTGGAGAAGAGTAGAGTTTTGCCTAGTAAATAGTACATGATCAGACTTATTCCTTTCCTGCTGAAGTGCCGTGAGGATTAATTTGTTAATGTCAGTGCAGCACTTTGAAGACATAATAAAGAAAATAAAGTTACTCTGGTGATGAGTGCCACAGAAGTGTCTATAAATGAATAAAGTGCTGTCTAAGTGCTAAGTATTATTATGATTACTGCCTGCATTTGCAAAGAAGTGGTTAAATACAGTGGGATGTGGGTGTAAAATTACATTTTAAATGGATCTATTTTTGAGATTACTTATCAGCGTGATTAGTGTGATAATAATTACATTTATCATTAATAATACATTTTTGAAAAGTTAGGCAAAAAAAAGCTAACAAGTTTGATTTTGATTTTGCCAGAAATGCGCAGTGCTTTCCAAAAGCAATCTGTGGAACTTGTCTCTGGAATGCAGCTGTGTAAGATTTCACTAACATCTTGCAGGTGGAGCCTAATTTTAGTTCAGCCTTGAGAAGAGGGAATTGTTTTCCCTGATATGCACAGCACCATAACAGCAGCAAAGCAGGTGGAGCTTTAGACAAGTACTTGTTTACTTTCCTGTTTAAAAAAGCCCAAAAAACAAACCAGCACGGATGAGTCACATCGTTAATCAGACAGTTTCAATTTGATTTTAACAAGCCTAACAAAATAGTCGGCAGCACATTTGACCCACTGATTCTCCAATGTGGAACAGACCCAACAGAACGGGAAATGTTCAGAAAATGAGCATTCAGTCCTAAATATAGTGGAGAAGGATCTGGTAAATGATGGGAAGGAAAAATTAGAAATACATCTGCTCAGTCACAAAGAGTGAGCTGCAGAATCAGTTTCAACAATTTCTCTGTCAGCTTCAGCAGTCTCTTCTCAGGGCTCTGAAGTCAACTTTATGTAGAGCTTTGAGATTCTTGAGCTGCAAAACACAGAAATGAGCAGACTAGAAAAGCTAAGCAGCAGCTTCCTGCTTTTATAAACTAATATAACAAATCTTATTGCTCCACTTTTGACCAGTTTGTGCTTTAGTGTCACAAAAAAACCTTATTATCTGAATGAATAATAGCTGATGTTGTTTTCATTGGTTGTTATGAAACTTCTCATTTGTACATGACATGGGAGAGTAACCCCATCGTTTCCATCAGGTTCACAGTTGATTATTGCTCTGGAAAGGCTACTTTGCTATTCAGGCTTCTTTTCTAGGCTTCCACATTTTGGATTAATGTACAGGATATATTGAGGCTTTCAATTTTTTGCCTTGAAAACCCAGGGGTCCTTTCCAGGCCTACATTCCACGTGGTTTTTACGTGGAGGCTGGGGAGTTGTTGGTCACAGTCATGCTGTTTCTAGTTGTTCTTGGTTGTTCTTTTCAGGTGCCATTTACTGTGAGATTCATACCTCAGCTTAACTTGTGCATCTCACTTCTTTAAACTTATTCACCATAAAATTAGTCCAGTGGATGGTTTTTCAGGTCTAACACAGAAAGCACAGTTGTTGTGCTCTAGGTCACATATCACCTGTAAGGAAATCAGATTAGAAAATCTGCAGCTTTCTGGCTCTGTATTTCTAATAGTTCTTCTAAAATTACCAGAGTGGACAGCAGCTGGAACCAACAAAGAACTACTGTTTCATGTGTTGTTATTTCTCTTTTGGAGAGTTCATACACTTTAGGGCCATTGCCTTCCAAACATCTCGTAAACGAACAAGAAGAGATGAAAATCTGCCTACAAAGTTTTTGGTAATTTCTCAAGAAGCAGAAGCTGCTCCTGCCTTTGCAATTAGATGGGCTCATTAAAGGTTTCTATTCTGAGTGCTTGTCTTTTGCTCCAGACAGACGTGGCATATCGAAACAATTCCTGAGAAGGGCAATAGTTTACTTGATCACTTCAGTGATCATCTACTTATTTCTTTATAACAGTAATATCAGAATGCTTTTTATTCAATGGTCCCGCAGTGCTTATGACTTTTCTCACCTGGCTCTGCTGCCTCAGCACACTCTGAGCATAAAGGCACAGGCTGTTGACTTCTCCCCAAGTCATTCTGGAACAGACTTGAGTGGCAGTGACATCCCTGTGAAGCTCAGGGATGGGGACCAGAGCCCATCTTATCTTACATCTCACCTTATCTCAGCACTTACAAGAGGACTTCCAGATGTCAGGATAGAAGAGCACCTCGTGCTGAGGTCGTGTTTGGTTGAGTTGTGTCTGTTCTCTCCTTCTCTTGAATGTTCAGGGCCTGTGTGGGGTCTGGGCATCTCTGACTGACCTCTGGTCTCAGTCCTGTCCATCCCAACTCATGAATTGCATCTGGCTGGGAATGTGGTGTGTGCTAATCAGAGGATCCACCCTGAGCTAATCCCGTTTACAGAGGCTTGTCAAGGAAGACCTGGCAAGAATTAGAAGGCTAAGTTCGCTGGCATTTCAGGGAAAGCATTACCCCAGGAAGGATTCTGTGGTCAAAATCCTGTTCTTACTCTGCCACTGAAACGGTGCTGCCCCAACTGTAGGTCAGTTTATCACTGCTGTGGAATGTCTTCTGAAAAATTTAGTGCAGATCATAGCATTTATAGCCAGTACCATAAACTGAGCTTTCAAAACCACCAGGAGTGATATCTTCAGTGCTGAAGAAGGATGGTTGCAAATAATTCCCTTTAGTCTATCACTTTGGGTATTGATTTATGCCTTCCCTGAGAGTGAACTCCAGCTATGTGTAAAAGCTTTACCATCTCCACTGGAGCACTGCAGTGTTGGTGCTTCAGCTTTGGAGACACGGCTCAAACAGTGCCATGGTCTTAGTTTCAGTGTTTCTTGATTTTAATGGGGCCTTACAGAATATATGAGTTTTAAAACATTACCAACAGCTTTCTAGATATTCTTATTGCTTGAGGTTAATTTATTCTGCACGTATTTGCCAAGTCTGTATTTATCACTCTGTATTTCTGATGTCTCCAGTTTTTAACCCAGAGGTCTTTCTAGAATTCCACATTTTGACTGTGCCAAGACAATGTGAGCTGACATGCCTTGCTCTGATTTGTATATTTGTGTAAGTGATGAAAATGGACCTAAACCCAGCAAAAGCTGACCGTGCTCAGCACTGCAGGGACGAGTGAAACAGCCCCAGCAGCGTTTCAGTTCAAGCTGAAGGAGGGGGGTTTGCTCTCCTCGTGGGGTATCAGCACCTTCTCTGTTAACTGAGGGATGTTCCTCTGCTGGTTAACACTGTCAGCATGCAGAGTCCTCTTTATGCTTCCTATTAGCACAAAGAAGCTGCTTTATTAGGATATCAGCTTCCACACTTCTCTCTTGTCATGTTTGGAAGAATCGACTCTGCCTTTTCTTAAGACCAAATTATGTGGAGGGAAAAAAAAAGATCTGAACCTCCTTGGGAGTTTATTTCTTAGTTCAGTGGGAGAGTTAGATCATTTCTGAAACTGCTGCTGTCACTCACTGTGGTAAATCTACTGGTACAAATAAGAGAAGCTCTCAGAGAGCAGCTCTGCACCAAGAGCAGCTCTGGCTCCGAGAAAATGAACTCATAAACTCTCCTGGAGTACTTTAGTTCTGTAGTTGAATAGCATGCTGCATGAAATTTTGTAAATGCAAAATACCAATGGGCTTGATTATATTCTTTTCTGTTTCTGAAGGTTATGGGAGAATGGTCCTATTGCAGTCATATTTGTGAGATAAAAGATCGCTCTAATATTTTAATTTCTCAGAGGAGATCTCTGCTGAAAAAATGCATTAAGAAAGGACTTCTTTCAACCAAATTATAAAGTCAGATCAGGCAACTTTCTTGTGAAAGAGGCTGGAACTCAGTGCTGCCCCAGAAGTCAGCATTTATGGATCTGTGCAGCAAAGAACGGTCTCTGCTCCAGTTCCACTCTATTTGATGAGGATTCCTGAAATCTAAGGCAGCTCCTCTGCTCTGCCTCCCCAGTTCCCTCTTCTTGACTGGCAAGAGCACGCCTGTTAACACTAAAAAGCCATTTCAGGGAAAAGGAGAGAGAGAAGGAGCTTTTAAATTAACATTGAAATTGTCAGAGACTAATTGCATGTTAGCATCAAACAAACACTGTTGATGTTGTTGTTGAGTTCTGTGTTTTATAAGTTTTCTGTAACCCCTAATCAAACATGGGCGAGTATCTGTTGAAACAATGTATGTAATTTGTTTACATTGTTTGCTCAGATAATTACAATGCAAGCACAATGGAAATAACTGGTTTCTCACTTTTATGTGGAAAGTGTCAGGGGGAGGGGAGGGGGAGCTCAACAACTAACCAGCGGTTGTCAGCTGCTCTGTAAAATATTGCCTCATTTACAGTTGTTGCATATTAGCATTGCTAAGAATGCCAGGGACATAAAGTGTCATGTTGAATATAGGGTGATGACTTCATACTAGAGCAAGGCTGGGGATATGACCAGTTTGCAGTCACAGAGAAATCAGCTTTAATTAATTTGAGTGCCAGCACTGTGTATAATTACACAGCGTGAGAGTTTGCATGCAAATGCTAAAATGCTGATTGTTGAAATACTTGCACTCACTTATTAATACATTGGGACTGAGCAATCCTGGCCTGTAAGCAAGGTATGGAAAGAACACTCAGTGCTGTCAGGGTAATTTGCACCGCCCTGTAGTTAGCAAGCAGCAATTCAGATAGTTCTGCTTCTTCAGTGATAAGCAAAACATCTCAGCCTTTCCTGTGGGTGACATACCTTGTACCCCCTCTCGGTGTGCAACTAAAACACGGTGATCTGTTGTTATTGAAGTTGTCAGAAACAGAAGAGCAGGATTTGAGCTTCATTTATTGTGGGCAGTAGCTACAACTCAGGCTTGCTTTTCAATTTCACTTTCTATTTGCTTATTATGTAGTGTCAGTGTTCTCAATTAGAGAAGAAAGGGCTCGTAGGCAACTGTAATGCAGAAATTGTCACAGCAAATTCAGCCCTCCTGTTGGATGTTTCATACCTTTGGAAGACCAGGACAAAAGCCCTGTGCAGCTTCTTCTCCCCTACCCAAAAAATACCTGTGCAAGGCTTTTTTCTGGCCTTTACAGTTCTTACATTCTGAGGAACCAACACAGGTAGCCCGAGAAATGGAAGTCGTGTATCGTCCTATGCAGTTTTTAATCAGTATGTTGGTCTTATCTGTGTGTGACTAATCCTGTTTGCAATCAATTTATCTCAGTATTTTACTGCAGCAACGAGTTTCACTGATTAATTATATGCTGAATAACGAAATAGCAGGAACACTAAAAATTCTGCTCCTTAATTCGGATGAAACTCTTTTGTCTGTTGATGTACACAGGGAAAAATACATAGGTCTGTCCTTGTCACTCCTTACTTTACATATCAGCAAAATCTGCTGCTAAACTCAGACAGTCCACTCCTCTTTAATATTTCACCATATGGAAACTTCTTCACATCTTTAATCTTGTTGTTGACCTTCTCTGGATCTTGAAAAAATACATTCATAATTCAGGAAAAAAAAAAAAAGTAGTTTGAATGTACTTGTTCATCACCCAGTGATCTTTGTATACATCTAGGTAGCATAACAGAGGTTAACACAGGAGCTTACTTTGTTTGCATCTGAAATTTGCTGGGGTTTTTTATGTTGTTTCTTAAAGAATGTTTTTCATTTGCAAGCCATTAACATTTGTCAGGGTTATTTCCAGCCCCACAGAAAAATATTCCTTTGTGTATTTTGATTATTTAAAGCAATTTTGCTTCTCTGATCTATCTGTGGATCCAGCACAGCATGTTCACTGCTTTGAATGAATGTGTGGGCAACGCTGTTAACTGCCTCATGAGCATGTACAGAAGTGCTTTGACTGTCTCCTGCACATGTTGACATGGGCTTGCTTTGCCTTCTCTCTCACATTATTTAGTGCAGACTCCTTCTTTGTATTTGAAATGGAATAACTACCACAGATTACAAAATTGACTATAACAGTATATGTGAGACAGTGGTATGATCTGTGGCCTCCCAGGGTCTCCAAATGAATTCCAGAGTGCTCCATGAGGCACCAGGGCTTTTTACCATGCTCAGGGTGCTGATTAAGAGGGGACTCCAATACACCTAGATGGTGGCTGTACTTGGATTCCAGTGAGGAAAGGTACTGACGCTCCAAAAAAATCCATTATTTTGATTACTTGATTTGGTGAGTTTAGGAATGCTCCAGAAGTCATTAGTTCCACATCCTTCCCCTAAGACACACATTTTTCCGAGCACAGCAGACTGTGCTGCAGAGCCAGCCAGAAGTGTTCCTGCAGCGTTGCTGCTGAGCCCCCTGCCCTGCACCCAGGCTCTGAGAGTGTCAAACCACGCCACCGACAAGGTTGGGATGGTGGCGAGGATTGCTCTGGGTCTGGGTGTGTTTGCACTTACCAAGCTTCAAGTACAACTTGAAAATATCATGTTGAGAGGATTATGTGCTTCATTCTGCCTTCCACTGAAGCATGTGTCTAATTTTAAACACATAGATATTTCCATTCACTTTACTGGGATTATTCTTGTACCTGATTTTAAATATGTGTGCTCCAGTCATTTACTAAACTGTGTTCACAAAAAGCATCAGAGGCAGCAGTACCTATAAATGTGAGGGATCAACTGTCTCGTGAAAACATCTCTCTTCTGTGTCAAAACCACTTCTCTCCAGTTTAAATAAAAATCCCTCTTATTTTGCATTTCTCACATCTTCTCGTGTAAGGTCATTGTAGGGTTTTTCCTCTGGAGGGGGTTCTTCTGGCAGTCCTCATGAGCCGTCCTAGCTGTGAGACGTTGTGCTGTGGTTGCAGTTCAACTCCTATCAGATGGGTAATCACATTTATAGTCTCTCACTCTGTATTTCAAGCAAAGCTGGGTATTTTTACAACCAGACCAAAAGATGTTTTCTCATTGTTT
>JAWWES010000006.1:13009578-13089608 GCA_035583135.1 Lophotriccus pileatus
CTGAATTACTCTGGCTGGGGAACCTGCAGCAGGCAGAAAGAGGACAGAATATCCCCCTGCAGAGCCCTGGGACGTGGGGCAGCGAGGCAGGGTGGGCAGCCGGTTACAGGTAACACATCTGCACCGGGAAAGGTCAGGTTAATGGGAGATCCCTATCAGAAATGCTAACTCAGTGCCTTGAAAGTGCTTCCAGCCCCTAAAGAAGGATTTCAGTAGCTAGATCCTCCATCTTTAACATTTTAGTGTTGGGAAATTGATTTCCTGGAGGTTTAGATAAGACACCAGGTATCTTGGCTCCAATACAGGTTTTCAAAACTTGAGTTGATATGGGAATTCTGTGTTGTACTTTCCTTATTTTGTGTATTGTTAAATTATCCTCTTTGAGGTGCTCTCATGATTAGTGTCATTTACTCTCAAATTGTTATTAATGTTATTTTGAAGCACTTGAGATATTTTCATTTTAATGACACGTAATGATAACTACAATTATAAAAAAAGTTATTCCTGTGCAAACCTAGTGATGTCTTGAGAATCCTGGAGTTCCTTAGAAAAGCAATAAGACAATAAATTAAAATAACATCTAGGGTAATTGTGAGCCAATTTAAAAACTAGCCTTTTAGTTTGCTGATCAAAAGCGAATGTTTTCGTAGTGTGATGTCTAGAGGAAAATAATTCCATTGATGCAGCAATTTTATAGCACAGAGGGCAGAAACACCCAATTTTTGGTAAACCTTTGGAACAACAAGCAATAGCAGTGCCACAAGAGGGGAGAAAAGACATAATCACTTCCATAACACAGAGTGCCAAGATCATGTGCTAGCAGTACCCTGAATGTTAATTACAGAATCTTGAAGCCTTTTAGTATTACATAAGAATCAATTCAGTGACCTGAGATCAGATGAAATATGAAAAGGCTTCTTAGTCTGCCTTTGTACCTTGATGGAGGCACTTTCAATCAGCAGAAACCAGTACATTCATTCACTTATTAGGGAGTTATTAAAAAAGAGAACTCCATTGTGAGCCATCTACAGAACAAACCAATCTGGTGTCTTTCCAGGAGAGATGACCATCTAATATCTGAATTTCACAAGATAAAAGGAAATTTTTGCTTATTTATAGATACATGCTGATGCTGAATGACTATTAAAAGATAGAAAGGATCAAAAAAATTCACCAGAAGCTTTGCCTGATAGAATGTGTAATGTCAGCTTGGGGAAGGAAAGGGGACTCAGGGGAAAACAGGGCAAGTCAAAAAACCACCATGGGATTTTCATGGATATCAACTGAAATATACAATATTGCAAGAAATAAGTTATTGCTAAACATTCCTCCAAACTTCAACTTACCTAAGAAAGCAGCACAGGGAAGGAGACAGTGCTGCCAAGCAGATCCAGCCCCAAAGTGCTGCAGCCTCAGGTCCTGTGCCTGCTGTGATGGCTGAGCATCGTTTTACCTTCCCAGGGCGCCATTTCCACGACATTTCAGTTACCCAGTTTCTTCAGTTCATCATGCTCTGTGATCTACACGTGGAATACACTGTGAGAGACAGATAGTATTTATTATTAAGGATATCTCTTCTCAGAAATTAAATGTTTTCATTAAAAATGTAAGTTCTAATTGTTGAAAAATGTTTTCAATCCCTTTTTTTGAAGTTCTTGCCTTGATCTCCAAGTGGCTGGTTTTAATTTTGCTTAAATTGATTGAAAACAAGTTAAGGAGCTAAACCAAAATAGAAGGTTCTTTAACCTACTTTTGTACCTTTTTAATCAAAGCAGTTCACTTTTTTTTAGTCCATTGAGTCAGTTGGTGAACATGAAGCAAAAAGAAAGCAGGCAGAGCACAGAGCAGTACAGAGGTTAATCACAGGAAAGTTTGAGAGACTAATTATGACAGACCAATTTAACTATGGAGAGAAGCCGAACACAGTAAGACATTAAGAAGTTTTCTGTTTAGAAATACAATCTTCTTCTGTCTTTCTTTTTGCATGTGTGTGAATGATAAAGGGGAAATATAATCCTCAACTCTAAGGTGTTGAAAGCTCAAAGTACGAAAAACAAGAGCAGTAGAAATGATCTCCAAAAAAAAAAAAAAAAAGATTGAAAAGATGAGATGAAAGAAGGTATTAAACTCAAAGATATTACATGCAGGTATGTTTCTGTTTGGAAAACCGGGTAGAAAACAACAAAACAGAAACAAAAACAGTAGGATTAGGAAAAAGTCTTCTTGATTGCTAAAACTGAGTAAATTTTCATTGCTATTTTCTGATATAAGCTGAGTAAACTAGTTCAAAAGGAGCAAGAATATTTTAGGAGCGAGAACTTTTCACAATCTTTTTTCCCTGTTTGTTTTTCCTAGTTTGTTTTTTTTCCTGATCTAGTATTTTTTAACCCTTTAGCTTGTGTAGATTTAGAACAAATGCTTGCCATTTCTCTGCCTTGAAAGTCTATCTAGCTACATTTTAAGAGGAGATTTTTATGATATATAGGATTAGTGAATGTTAGGATTATGTATATATAGATAGGTATAGAATTATGAAGGGATATAACTGATGGAAAGTCATTCTGTAATTAGATGAGGGTTACACCTATTTTTGAATGCAAACCTGCTGCTAGCATTTTCTAACCAAAATATTGCATGGCAAACTAGAGGAGCTCCCTGGAAACATCCCAGTTGATTACTGGTCTTCAGGGTGAGGTTTGCAGCACTGCTTCTGGTCTGTGGACCTGGACTTGTACCTGATGGATGCAGCAAATGGACAGTGCTTCAGTTCGAGTTTTAAAAGTTCTCTTCTTGCTTGAGATTTTGCATGGAGTTAGCAAATAACCAATAACTAATGTATGATAGACAAACCACCTCTCAAACCACATTTCATATAGAAATTTCTCAGCTTTTCACAATGCCCATGTGCACACTGTGCCTGCAACATGTCTTTGTCTGCCCTGGTACCTCTGTCAGCAGGAGGGGCTGTTTGATTCGTGTTTCCTAAAGAGGGGGAGATTTTAATTTTAGTGGATTCTTCCATACCTTGCAGTTTCCTCTAATGTATTCCAGTATTTGTGTGTGTTTGTAACTGTGGCAGCTGGTTCTCTGCCAGACGTTTTGGGTGGCATTGCTGTGCACTTCATGCCCAAAGTGCTGAGTGATACGGTCACGAAAAATGCCTCCTCTTTGCCCATTAAAAGCTCCCAATCAGATCAGAGCAGTTAAAATTTATGCTAAGTCTATTCAGTGAAACATAAATAGTCATCACTTGGAGAACTTGTTGTGCAAGGCATGATCCTGCAATATGCCAGGCTCTGCCAAGATATTCTCAGCACCCTCAGCTTCCAGCGAGTCGCCTGATGCTCAGCACCTTGTCAGATCTGGCCTCTGAGAAGGAGCACAAAAAGACACAAAGCAGAGTGGCAAACATTCAGCTGTTTGTTGTACAACTTTATTTCCTGTCTCAAAAGTAACAGTTCAAACAAAGGATTAATTTAGAAAGAAAAAAAAATAATTAAAATTGAAAGAGGAGAAACGAGGACGTGTGAAAAAAGAATGTTAATAACAGTATTTGAAGAGGCAAAGAAATTAGAGAGATGGAAAACCTGATTTTTCTTTAAATAACATTGGGAAGGTTGTAGATGTTGTTTAATATTGTCCTTGAATATTTTGCAAGTGGCACAACCACTTCATGAGATGCCAATTGCTGAAATACCGAGTTGTGATTTAAAGTGACAATGTCACCTCAGTTTTAGTCCAAGTGATGGATTTTGTTTTGAAATGGGTTGTACCAAACCTAACAGGAAAAGAAGTGTTTAAATTTGTTTTAATTTCAATTAAAATTATTCTGGTTAAAAATATCACTCCCATAACTTCCTATTAAAATTTTGTCTTTTCTAATGTGAACTCAGATGTGCCTTACAAGACACTGAATACTCAGGAACAGAGCTGATGCATCCAGACAGCCAAGACAGACACCAAAAATCCCAAACTGTACGGATTAGCTCTGAATATTTCTTTCCTTTTTAACTGAATGGCTACAAAAACAACAAAGAGCTTTTAAAAAAATACAGGAAGCATATTCTTAATCACTTGCACCTGCTTTATGTGAAAAGCTAACATGGAATCCTGTAATATTGACTGATATCACTTTCTTTTCATTTTTTATTATGATAAAGTATAAAAATGGCAAGATGGAGGAATAGGAAGCCTTAAGTCTATTTCTTTGGCTTTTAAATGGCAGATTGCATTGTAAATCAACTTAATATATGCACCACGTTTATTGGTAAATTCTCTGTATTCATTAAAGCCCATAACAGAATATGGCCTCTTTTCCTGCTCTTCAATCTGTTTTCAAGCTGCACAGACCTCTTTCAATACGTGTTAAAACAGTGGCTTCATTTAACAGGGAGACTTCTTGAAGCTTTGAAGGTTTATCATTAAAAGGGACACTGCCAATTTGAATTTTTTCAAGATGACCAATTGACAAAAAATCATTTGAATGATGTTGAAGGTTTTTTTCTAACTCCTGGAAAATGTCTAGAATTCTTCTCTTTCTTTTTTCCCCTCTGTGAATGTGTGAAGCATCATTTAGAAGAGACTATTACTATCATAGCCATCTTTATTAATCATGACCACTTTCATATTCTCCCCCAGCATCCTTTTCTCTCCCAGGAGCTCAGCCTGGTGCACTGCTGGCAGCCCACAGGCAGAGAGGGGAGCTGTGCCTGAGCCACCTCCATCCACATGTTCTTTCAGACTGCCAGGGAAAAGCCTTTGCCCAGATCTTGGGGAACATCAGTGGGATTACAGCCTTCCAGCAGGGGGGTAGGGCATGGAGCTGGGAAGTGGTACCATCCAAAAGTGTGGCAGCTTTGTACTTCAGTGTGTGTGAGCCAGAGCACAAACTGCCTGTGCTGAGTAAACAGGCAGAAATAGAGCAAAAAAGGTCAGCTACGCTGCACGGCAAGTTTTTAGATGAGAAAGTGGCACTGAAGTTCCCAGGGTCCTTTTAATGGCTTGGTGAAATATATTTTCTTTTCCCAGTAAAGTTGCTAAACTGTAAATATTTTATCCAAGCGATTAAAGTTACTTTTTACTCTTACGAATTTGACACAGAATATTTAAAGTGAGAGAAGGAACACTAGATATGATACCATTTGACAATGTGTTTCAAATTACAAGCAAAGCATGTGCATGCACATATGAATACAGCTGTGGTTTCTCTTCAGTATTAGGTAATGTTCTTTCAGAAAAGAAAGGAGTGAAAGCTCCTGCTATTCTGTTCAAAGGAAGGGCATTTAGATAGTTTATACAGCACTCTTTATACTGCTGTGTTCTGGTATGTAATATACTGGAACTTCTCAGTCTGTGATAGACCCCCAAAGGGTAGACATGTAGGTCTAAGAGATGAAAAAATCAAAGACATGATCTCTTGACAGAATTATATAACCTTCTCACAGTGCCTCTGAAGCTCCTGGACGCCTGGAGGTGACAGAAAGCTGGCGAGCGAGGCAGGAGCAGCTGCTGGTGATGGCAGGAGTGATGCTGTGTGAGCACACAGTGCTCCACCAGCCAGCTCCTGCCCAGGCCCTCGGGCTGCTGGGGGGCTTCAGCAAGCAGGGGGTGGAGGATGGAAAGCAGCACATAAAGAGCACGGGGAGGAGAAAGACAGAGGCACGACCCTCCTCGTAAAAGCAGTTCAGGAAATTGCAAAGCCCATTACTGTGTGTGGGGGACTTGGTCACGCTGAGGTTTTGCTTTAAGGTGCATACCTGACTCAGTGCTGAGAAATTCTCTTCCATACAGGCTGGCATGGCCAGGGGAGCCTGCCTTCTTCACTCAGGGCTGAGGTCTAGTTTCCCTGGGCACCTTTGGCGGTCTCAGCTATAATGTGCACGTGCACATGCACCCCAGTTTTTATATCCTGTTCTCAAATGTTCTTTAAAATATTGCATGTAATAAATAAAATGTCAGCACACAGTGTATGCCAAATTTTGCCAAAGAAAACGACAGCATAAAAACGGTACAAGTGACTAAACACGTTCTGCTCATCCACAGAAACACTTTAACAACTGCATTATTTCACAAAAGGAAAAATTTCAGTGCGGTTGCATCATGAAAAATTACTTTGTTAGAGTGGCAGAATAGGTTTCTGCATGCTTTAAGTCTCATAGGATTTATCTAATTTTCTCAGTTCACTAATAAAAATATATTTTACAGCTTTTAAATGCAAAACTGGGAAAACTCAAATGATCTGCAAAAGGCCGGGCTGGATTCCTTCTATCTCATGCATCCTGTTATTACTAAAGATGCTCCCAGTTAAACTTTAGGAGTTTTTCTGCTACCCTTCATTTTGATAGTGCAGTTTTAGTAGAGTACAGAATTTAAATGCACCGAGACTGCATAAATTTCATTGTTGATACAGTAAGAAATGCCAAAAGAGAATTCAGTTCACTCCATCAGAAATGGGAATAAAACCACTTTTTCCACTGAAGTAATCATACATGAATGGGAATATACACAAGGGGCCCGATCCAGAAGTAAGAGTCTCTCCCAATAACTTGGAATCTGGATTTAGTCCAAAGAGCAGATCTGTTGAGCAAACCCAGTACATTTGACATCAGCGCTTTTAAGCATGGAAGTGCCCTACAAAGGGGAAAGTCTTTGATGCTGTTGTTTAATTTAAAGTTAGATTTATTTCACACAGCTCTACTCTGAAGGGAAAATAATCTCATATATACAAATTGTTTGGTTTCAGATAACAAACAATTACACAAACCTCAGCCACTTGCATTTTGTATTCATGAAGTGGTGACAGCGCTGACCGAGCCCCGTCCTGTCCTTCACCAGCAGTCCTGGCTCAGCCAGGAGGTCCCAGATGGCCAGAGCTTAGCAAGTGTGACCCCCATCTCCAGCAGTGGCCAGAAATAGGGGGTCCAGGGAGCTCCAGGTGTGTCAGTCTGCCCTGGGTGCTGGGACAGTCACCTGGAGTGTCACAGGGCGGGTGTGGGACGACAGGGCTGAGCCAACATGGCACGTCTTTGCTGACAACCTGATCTCCCTGGGACAGGCTGGCCTGCTTGGTGGGTGAGGGAAAGGCTGGGAGGGTTGTCTGCCTGCACTTCAGCAAAGCCTCTGGCAGTGTTTCCCACCACCAGATGGGACTGGGTATTCCTCACTGGAAGGGCGGTCGGGCACTGGGACAGGCTGCCCAGGGAAGGGGCACTGACCGTCCCAGGAGCAGGCAGAAGAACTTGGAGATGTGGTGCTAAGGGAAGGGCTCAGTGCTGGACTTGGCAGCACTGGGTGAATGGTTTGACTGAGTGATCCTGAGGGCCTTTTCCAACATAAACATTGTATGATTCTATAACACCAATTAGATTACAAGACTTGCACTTGGAGTCGAAGCACTCAAAGCAGGAGAGAAGGTTAACTTCTGTTCTCACCAGTAGAAAGCCGGATCCTATTTGTTGTGTTATTCTGAAGCATGCATTAATACTTCTTTTGTTTTCATTTTCACCTATTTCCTTTCATTCTATAGCAGTTGGACTATAAATACAGCTGGTAGTGAGACACAGCTTGCCAGTACGGAGAATCAGGGAAGGACACGCTTTCTTTTGTCCTGGTGCAAATTGGGAGCACCTCCAGTGGCACCACTGGGATTCCAGTATTGTAAAAATGAGACAGAATTACATTTTTAATCTTCCTTCCTACCATGTCTTCATATCCTTGTCTCCACATCCAAATGCTCTTTCATTTTTGAGTACATCTAAGTCAACAAAGATGCATTGTCATGGTGATAACTGTGGGATAACACTGTCATGAAAATAACTGAATTAACTGCTTGGAGTACAGTTCCTTATTTCATTATGTGACTGGGATATTGAGCCATGTCAGTTCTTTTCTCGGCGCATAACACGTCATAATTTACACAGCAAATTCTTTGGCTTGTGAGATACATTGTTTTGTGGTTTGAATGAAGGGAAACAGTAAACCTAACAATTTAATGCACAAAATAAATAATCTATTCAGTTTGTTCACCTTCACCTCTAATGAGAGCATCCATTTGCACTTGCATAAAATGTGACTTGTGAATCCAAATTTAGTACCTATTTAACACAGGCTGCGACTGCTGCTGCTGGGTTTTATGTATTTCTATGGTTTGCTATTTTTTTGATTTTTTTCTAGGTTGATCTCAGTATAGCAGACCCTTGGCCATGTCACTTCACATCTCAGATATTCTTTAAAGGGTTTCATTGCATCCCCCTGGTACAAAAGAAATACCTCTTTTGTTTTTATCTTTATAAATACTCTGTTTAGGGATTTTTTTTTTCTTTTTTTAGAAACATTCTCAAAGTTGGTATCACATACTCCACTAATTCCAGATGTTAATGATGTGCTTGTCAGCAAACCTACCTGCTATCACATTTCTGACACCTCTCACTCTTCTGCTGGGCTCTTCTGTTAAGTGTTCCCACCATCCCTCTCCATTCAGTCCTGTAGCTTAACCAGTTTCACAGAAATTATCTTAATTTTTATCTTAAAGGCAGAAAAAGAATATTCATGTCATTTTGCTTGGAATTCTCACCACCTTTATGATTTTATTTTGAAATTGTGCTTCCCGCAGTGGAACAGGGAGCGCAGACAGTTGGCCCACAGGAACTCCCAGTCACCCACAGCTGCAGAAACTCCTGCTGTTCACTTTTGTCTTGCCTGTAGGCATCTTTTAACAGTTTTCAGTTCAAGTGCACTTTTACCTCTTGTTTAATTTTAATTTGTCTAGCAACACAGTAATACCTTTAGGGAGTGTTAGTGCAGCAGGAGCACACACACGCTCTGAGAACGTGAACATCTCCTGTCATGTTACCCTGTCTGTCAAATCCCTCTCCTCTTGGCAGCCATATGAAAATGGACCTGCAGCAGCGAGAGGTGCCACACTCTGTGTCCTCTTCTCGAGGCAAGATGTTCAGGCTGCAAAGAGCCCAGGCCAGGGAAAAGGGGCAGCTCTCCCAAGGAAGAGGCTGTGTGATGAATACCTGCCCATCACTCTTCCCTAAATGTTTGACTATAATCCAAACAAATTCAGCCCTTCTAATGCATCTCTGTGTTTCCACCATAGACTCCAGGCACCATTAGGAACTTATCTCTCTTCACCATTTACTGTGCTGGTGACATGTTTTCAAACCAGACAATTTTCTACGTCGGAAATATCAAGACTTCCCATAAGCTGAATTTAGTAATCCCCATGTACTTTTAGCTTCCTGACTCCTCTCACTGTCTGCATTTCAATAAGGAGTCCCTGGTATCTGCTCATCACTCCTAATTACTTTTATTTTAGCCTATGTTCCTGGTTTCTGGGCCAAGAAGTTTAAAGAACTATGATGTACTCTGATGAAGCATTTAATCAGGGCTGAGTAATCCAACAAAAAGCTTTTCAGGGCAGGGTGGAATACGGGAGGAACCATATTGTCTGCCCAGTTATTGTGTTTCCTGTTCTCAGGCCTGAAAGGGCTCCTGCAGGGACCAGCAGACCTGCCCAGAGCTTGACGGGAAGAGCTCCCGAGGAAGGAGAAGACACGGAAAGAGGGAGTGGTGGCAAAAACCAGCATAAAGTCAGTGAAGTAGGGAAGATATAAAGTACACACACTTTTCACCTCCTAAAGCCTTTGTCATCAGAGGGCAGAACTCCCTAGAAATATTTGTGGCTATGGGTGAGGGGCAGAGGAAGCCAAGCCATTAATTCCCAAGAGGTGTTATCAGATGCATCAGGGTTTGGCTGTAAAGTTGACTACATTGCTGTGGTGCACAGAGAAATGAGTGAGGAAATATCTGATTAAAGTGTACATTGCTGCTGAGGCAACTGAATGTTGCCATAGCAATTGAGATGAAATGTGCAAAGAAGTGAGATAATTAAATCTAACCCCTTTAGTAGCTTTGATAGTCAATGCACTGCCAATAGGAAAAGTTATCTACAGTGTTAAAGATAAAACATATTCCTCATGGAAGTACTCCTTGCTGGTATTTTGTTGCTCTCTGTCTAAATGCCTTGCTCCAGGTAGCTATTTTGAATGTTCTCTTTAATAATCAAATACAGTTGTGACCTTGGTCAAAAGCCTCGGACTTTTGCTGACTTACTGGATCGTGGGAACCATGTACACAAACCATGCAGAAAGTTTTATTCCCCCTTCCTCTGCGTGCAGTAAAGCCCAGGCTGTCACCTCAAAGCTTACAGTTCAATAATATCTAGAACGTGCTGCCCTCTTCAGGAGCCACTGATCAGAAATGGGCAGTTTTGTTTAATGCTCCAGAAACCCGAGGGAGCAAACACCAATTACAGGGCTGCTGCTTATTTTATTCCTCTTTTTTTTTTGACATTTGCAATACCAATGACTGAAGATAATTGAGACCCCGAACAGACAAACCTGATTTTTCAAAAAGGAAATCAAAAACTTGTTAACATTTCTTTAAATTGGAAATCTGGGTGGCCACACCCCTCCCCCCCCTCAGATTATTTATTTCAGTCAGTGAAAGCAAATGCTGTAGGAGAAGCTTTGACTCACTTCTTCTAAACTAATAGTTCCATATTCTATATACCAGCAAATAACCTGTTATTAACAATTATTTGTGTCCAAATAGAGTTCATACATTAGCTGTCACACTAAACTTACTTAACTTTCAGCAGCTCTGCTCATCTGAAACTGTGTAAGGACTTAAACCATGATTTAGTAGAACATTAAAACATATACTTAACTTTAAGCACGAGCATTGCTGCAATGCCTTCAGGGGGACACTGGTGTGAAAGGACTGGACAGCTTTTGTGCCAGGCTGGTGTTGCACCCCTGAGTGAGAGCTGGGACAGCCCCACAGAGCTCAGGTCATGTCTTAGACATCTTAACCCTCAGGGGAGGATCTTGGTAATCAGGCAGGTAAGAACTAGAGGCAAAATCTTTGCTGAATGCAATTCCTTTTGAAGCCAACGAGAGCTTTTGTTCATTTCTGAAGTAGTGACATTTTATTGGTTAACAAATAGCTTTGGAAAAGAAAAAAAATCATAGCTTTGGAAAAGAAAAAAAGTCACGGCTTTGTGGCAGGGGGACTCAAAAGGCGTGTGCAGGAAAGGCAACTATTACTTTGCTGAAATGAATGGATTTTTTTAGTACAGTCCCAAACAGGCAGTTGATTAATGATTACCTCACTCCAACAGTATGTTTGCAAACTCAGAGGGCTGAGGAGCAAGGATGGCTGGGAAGGGCACAGCAGCCAGTGCTCTGTGGGAGCTTGGCTCCACTGGGACAGACGTTCCAGGGGTTGTTCCTTTGGCTGAAAGGGACCCTGTTCTGGATTTTACAAATGAGGAAAGAACTATTCTGTGCTGCCTCTGACTTGAGGCACCACGAGGAAGGTGCAGCCCACAAGGATGGAGCAGCTTTGAGCCATGTGTGTAGATGCTGAGATTCAAAGCTGACACAGGCCAATGAATCCTCACGTAAAATAGAGCAGCCCTCAGGGACTGTTCTAATTTACACTGGCTTTATCCAGGCTCCCTGTTTCTTGTGCTGTGCTGCAACCTAGATTGAGGCTGAATTTCTGCAGCACTGCACACCCTGGAAAGTCCCTTTTTGCCCAAGGTAAACTCCTTGAACGGAAATAACTCCTCTACTAAACTGAGGAATTCTTCTCTATCTGGACAATCCCTTGGCTGTAAATATTTATATTTTATCCAGTGGTATTTGTGGTCATGGTGAGAACCTGGAGTTGATATTTTCGTTTATTTGAGTTTTTAGTTTTTCTCTTTAAAGGTGATAGTCCTACTTAGGCATCAGAGTTTTTTAATAAGTGGCCTGTGACTGTATCTCCTGGTTATAGTAACTTTTGCTAAACATAACTTTTAATTGAACTCTTTGTGTCTCTCCCTTGCATGTTTACTTAAAGATTTAGTTTTCTCAAAGAGTGAAAACATTTAAGAGTAACAAGTGGGTTTGAAGTGTTCTTCCTTCTTTAGCACAAAACCCTTCACCTGAGAAAACTACAGACAAAGCAGATCCTGTACCTAACTCTGGCTGCCTCAGCAGGAGTAAAGTTGTATTCTGTGTGAGAAGTGAGCATTTAGCCTATTATCCTGAAAACTTTTTATTCTCCAATTGCACAGCTGGTCCTTCCAGCCCACGAAGTCCCAGCGAAGTTCAGGTCCTCTCTGTGCAGGAAAGGGCTCGGTCTCTCTTCAGCACAGGCTGGAAGCAGCGACTCATTTCTTTCCAAAGCAGAGTAGCCATGGTGTGAACAGACTGAGAGGATCCCAGGAAAGCAGGAGGTGAAGAGAGCCCAGCTCTCCCTGTGCACACCCCAGTGAACGCGCTGACGAGGCGTGGGCTGCGCTCCACGGCGCTCCCTCAGAACTCCAGTCTGACCCCTGCAAACTTACAGCCCACCAGCAATATTCTTCTAAAGCAAAATGTGGAGGCTGATTAATTGTTTTAATAATAATGGAGAGGTTTTTTAATACTAACACGAATTTCCTCATGAGTTAAGAAGAAAACCTTTACCGTGTCACTGATAATTGTCTCTTCCGATCATAACCCCTCCTGTTCACGTTTTCTCCCTCTCCATAGCAGAGTGACAGCAAGCCCATGGTTTTATTTTCAAAAATACATTCAAATTGGATGCCAAGATCCTATGTCTGTATTTTGTGAACAGTATGCAGACAAATTCCAGCTGGCATGCAGTTCTAAATACAGATAGGAACAATAGCCGGGGCTTTTTTCTAATCCGGTACCTGCTAAGTACACGTAATATACATCCAGAACTGCATTAAACTATTGATCTATGATTTGAACATGTATTTTCATTTTTTGTTTTGATGCTGGTGCATTGTTTGGCAGTTAGAATCCCTGCAGATAAGAATATAATAACTAATAACATTTTCTTTGCTTTCTAGGGTCTTTATGGCAGAATGATGAATTCCATCTTTTCCAGAGTGGTAAGCAGAAAGCTTTTTCTGTTTCTGATAACAAAGAACAGAAGGTAAATTCTTGTAAGAAAGGATTGCCAAATTGCTTGAGAAATAACTGTACTGTACAATTTCATAATTATATGGCTTATACAACTGAAAATATTTGAATATTCAAATCCTGTGAGCTACATAGAAAAGATTTGTAGAACATTATGCTAATTATTCAGAAGAAAATACGTGAGGATTTAACATCCTTGCTAGAAATGCCGCTGACCACAGAATGCTCATTTATTTTCCTTAACAATTTATTATAAGGTATGAATTCCTTTAAACACAAATACATTGTTCTACCAGTGAAGAACATAAATATCTCTCTTCTTTAGGCTGAGAAGGGTGAGTTCCATAGCATGTGTTACTATTTGAACTGTATAAAATTGATCTCTATTTATGTTTCACTTGGGCTTTGCTGTATGTGTGAATGTAAAAATATGTAGTTTCCAAAGGCAGACATCACTTCTGCATGCTATCATGTTCTTTTAAAAAGATGGTTTCATCTTTCATTCTCTTTTTTTATGGCTGAAAAAGGCAATATTTATTTTGCCCCTTGATCATAACATCTTTACAATCAAATGAAAAGAAAAATTCATTGTACTCTGTGTGTAAAGGTCATCCTAAAATAACACTTCTGAGCAAACTAGACTGAATCCGATGAGCACATTGCTAAGGAGAAATGTTTTCCAACAGGTCTTGGGCATTCACTCTACAAAAAATAGCCTTTCCCACTACATAAAAATGTAGTCTGAAATCAACATAAAACCATCACTAAGTGAAACTACCGTTAAAGTGAAAAGAAATACTACTGGAAAAATATCCCATCAGAGCACATATTCTGACCAAAAATGTGCTTCCTAGTGTTACACTTGAAAGGTCTTCATCTAATCCCAGAAGGAACTCAGGACTCTTGAAAAGAAAATTAATTCACAAACTTTAATGCATAAGAACTTAGAACAATGATAGATTTAAAATATGTGGGACCGGTTTTTGGTCGTCTCCAGATAAAAGCAGGACCAAAATCGCCAGTGTCCAAGAAAAGAAAAGACAGGTTTTGTGATGAACTTTAAGAGTGATGGCTTTATTTCTGATCAACACCGAGGGTTAGTTGTTCTTTGAAACTTCTTTTCTAGGAGAGTAAAAGCTGCAGGTGAGGCTGCGTTGACAGGCTTGGTTTGACCTGCAGCTCCAGCGCTCTGATAACGGCAGTGGGGGCTGCTCTGGCAAAGCTCTGATGTGCTTCTACCTGCTGTAAGAGGGGAAAGAATGGGGCTGTTCCAGAAGTATCGTGCCTGCAGATCCTTCAGGGGCATGTCTATGATTAAAGAGAGGGAAAAGTCATGTTTAACTAAGGGGGGGGTGGGGAGGGCAAGTAAGGGGGAAAACCCAAAAGAACAGTCTAAACAGGCATGAGAACTACATTTAACCACATTGAACCTCCTTCATCCCCAAACATAAAAACGCTCAAGAAGAACTCAAGAGTCGTTTTTAATCAAAAAGATTAACTAGGTGACAGTTAAGTATGTTTGGGATTAAAGCATCAAAGGGCCTGTCTCTTTTGTGTGTGTTCCCCCACTGGCAGCAGGTCCTTGGCACAGGGGCTGTGTGTAGGTTGCAGCCACAGAGCACACTCGCACTGCATACACCCTGCTCTGCAATGTTCATTGGGCAACAGTATTGTCAAAGGGAAGTGTTTACCACCAGCTTCAGTCTGCTTCAAACCATCTCAGCCCGAGGCTGGTCTTGTGAAGAAGGCTTGGGGGAAGGGAAGGAGAGAGACCCAACATTTCATTTTTCATGAAAACAAAGGTACTCAGCCAGTATCCTGATCTGAGCTAATTTATAACTCGAAATTTGCATGTTAAGTGAAATTATAATTATTTTTATTTTGAGGCCAACTGTGTGATTTACACCATAAGAAAAGAAGATAGGGCAAAAGCTTGGACCATAAGGGATCCTACAACAAAGACAGTAACAGATTATTTTGGCTATAATTAATTTTTATATGTATAACCTCGTACACCTCAATTTTCCCTGACTTGCTCAGGAATACAGGGTTACTCTGTTGATTAAGAATTTCCATTATGTAAATATTAATTAAAATATAAATATATTTTAATTATAAGTGTAATATATAGATATAAATCTATTTTTCAAGTTGGGTGTCTTTTGTTTAAGGAATGGGAAACTGAGCTTCCTCATATTACTCCCTTTCAACACTGCAAGGCTTTTTCTAATCCTAAAAACAAGATAAATATGCAAGAACAAAATAAATTGTTGAGTATAATTAATATCACTTTAAGAAAATACACTTTCCTTCTCATTTTTAACTCTACCTCTGCTTAATGAACAAAGATTAAATGCACATTACTATAAACAGTCATAATATTTAGATTTTAATCTAAAAGTGGGCTTTTTTTCTAGATATGTTAATAAATTATCTGTTACCTTGAATTATTCCTAAATATGCACCATTTAGTGGTAGCATTTCATTAAATATATGAATATTTTGTCATGAATTTTTAATCCCACAAGTTTTAATACATGGAAAATCACGTTAGATGAGCTGAGAACGTAAAAGCCCCACTAACACACACGCAGCTGAAAAGCGAAGGGGGCAAAAAAATAGTTCTCACTTTCCTCTCAATTAAAACCCTGTGCAATTGTTCTTTGAGCTTATGGAGCTCTATTGGGATTCTGAACTTACACAGAACTTTTTGGTTCATTTCACAGGAATAATATTCATCTTAATTAGCCAAAACAATTGATGGGCTTTTCTCTTTTCTCCGAGAGGGAGTTCACTCGGTGTGCTGATGACGATTTTACCCTGATAAATGAAAAGTTCTCCTCTCTCTGAACAGCAGCTGAATATGTTAGCTGTCTTCAGCCTTGTAGCTTCTTTGTTAGGCATCACCTTGTTGAGACGGAACGACTTGGTAAGGGGTTGACCCGATTTTTTGTCTGGCACCCTAACATTGCCGGGCAACGTGCCAAGACAGATTCTGCAGCTATTTGTGACTACATTCAAGGTTCAACTATGCAAATCGCAACTATTAGCCAAAAAAGCAGAGCAGATTTGTTTTTTAAATATTTCCGTTGCTCACAAGGTCAAGGCATCTGTTTTCACAATTTTAAAATATAGTTTTATCAGTAATGATCAGTAATGTTTGAAGAGATTGTCACCTCTAACATTTTATTTAGACTGATTTAGACAGAACATAAACATTTTGCCTCATGTGCTACAAAACAGTTGTGTGGAGCACGGGAAGGAGAGACGTGAGCTGAAGTGAAAAAATGCATCTCATGTTATCTGTCTGAGCAGCACCTTTCTGGGGTTACGGTCCCAGCGGTCCCAGCCCTGCAGATCTGGTCTTGCATCACCCACTGAAACATTCCTGGTTCATTTGCTTGGGGATTTCAGTGTCCTCCCCCTCATTCCCGTTTGTCCCATTTGACATTGAAGCTGCCCCAAGACTGAGAAGTAAAGCCTGTGTGATTTCCAGAGGCGTTTCAGCGCTGCAGAAGCTCTCTGGGACAGGTTTGCCATCCTCCCTCAGTGCCAGGCCTGGTTTGGATCCTTTGGTTGTCCTGGTTGCTGTCATCCTGCAGATTAGCTGTTGTTTGCTCTCAGTTCTTCAAAGCAACAGTGAAAACATGTTTACAAAACTAGCAAGGGGATGTGTTATATAGTAAGAACAGTGTCTACACAGAAAATTGAAATGTGATTTAAACACATATAAAAATGATTACTCATAAGCAGAATTTGAAAAGAGATTGTGTGCACAAGATGTTGTAAGATGGAATTTAAAAAGACATATATCTCTACCATATCCTAATTTCCTGACAAACCTAATGAATGTATTAATAAAACTTACACACGTATCAACAAACTTATCTATCAAAAATACACAATTACAAAATAGTAATTCCATTCATCCAACACCTAAAGATTCTTCAACAATATAATACAAACAGGCATTAGATAATAAAGAATATAGAAAGATGGGTATAATGATAATATAGACTATATGCAGTAGTCAGTACAGTAAATGGAGACATTCCCTGGTAGAGGAAAGGGAAGAGATTTAGAAATAAGAAGGGCAGAGTCTGTTTTCTAACACAGGTTTGGGCACACTTTGGATCAGGTCTAAATTTTGTGACAGGATCTGAGGTGGGAGCACACCAGACAAGCATCCTTCACGTAACACCAAGCATGAACCAAGGCTGCTTAATTTATTGATTGTAACATAAAATAATTAACAAGGCTGACCCTTTGGTTCAGAGCATTTCCTTGTCTAAAATAATGGATTAACACAAAACCCTAAACCAACTATTTTTAGCAGTTTGCCTTAGCAGTCAACAGTTTACAGTTGTAAAACAAAAAGCCTTTTTTAAAGATTCTATTGACTAAGAAAAATCTGAGTGTGAGTCAATAGTGGCTGAGAGTTTTCATTTGTGAGATACTTTTTATTCCTCACCTGAGTTTTGTGGGTTGCAGTAAAACAATGTGTTCCAGCAGAAGGGAAAGAATTATGGGAGAAATTATGCGAGTGAGGGCAGAATAAAGTCAATTAAGATAAATTAATTGGTCAAAGTCTGATTTCTCTGTTTCAGTAACCATCCACTCGGAGCAGGGCCATTGCCCTTCCCTTACAAACTACAGGACTGAGAGTGTGGGGCTTCCCTGAATCATCTGTAACTGTATATATGTATATATATAACAGTATTTATAACATGCTCCTAACAAGGTGTGAAAGAGGCTTCCAACAAAGTAGGGAAAACATTTTAAAGTGGGACAAAAAAAAAAAAAAAGAGGTTGAATTGGGAATATGTAGATTTTCCAACAGATTCATAGGATTTGTACAAAGAAGTAGAATTTGAGCCTTATTAATACAATACAAAGCCTTGGAATTTATTCATGGTTAAACTTCTGTGCTTTAGCCAATCCTTTGTTAAAGAGTCCCTTCTCCACCAAAGGCACAGAGCACTGTGTTAAGGTAAACACCAGCAACTCTGTCCACAGTCAAATCTAAATAATACTCAAGAAACTAAATCCAAGACATTAGCAATAAAAATACTTAGCATGTATTTCTTTCCTGGGAGCCTACATGGAAATTGAATTCCACTGAGCTGCACTTACACAGAACAGAATTCAATTAAAAAAAAAAAATCCGCTTGAATTCCATGCTGTGAAAAGCCCTTGCAAATTCATTTCAGGGACTTTGGGTGTGGAGCCTGGACACAGTTTTATTTTATTTTTTTAATGGAATCGGTCTTAATGTCTAAGGTTATTCTTTACTTGCCTCTGCTGAACAGTTTTCACATATAAGCCAACTGAGGACAACTCGTTATTAAAGAAGTCGGCAGGTGTCCTGTGCTCTGAAACATATTAAATAAAGAACTCAACGGGATCGTGTTGACTGGAAGCTCCACAAAGAAATTAAATAATGAAGGCAGCGGCTCTTCAACAGAGCCCAGCTCTGCATAAGTAAAAAATATCTTGTCACAAGGTGGAAAGTTCTGTGTATTTTTGCTGGAATCTCTGCTCTGGTATTTTCTGCAAACAGGCAGACTGTGGATTTGAGACACTTCAACTCTCGGACCTGAGTCTTGTGCAGCAGAGAGGGGTTGGCATGGCAGGAACTGCAGAGTCCAAACCTCCCTTCTCTGCACAGTTTCACGGCTCAGCAGAAGAGCCTCTGCAAAATGGCCTTGTTATCACTCCAAGTGTTGTTGAATTGTCTTGCCCATGTCAGTATTAATATGAAATACTCCTGTAAAATACAAAGAAAAGAGCAGAAAAGGGGCCATTGTATTTTTAGTTAATATTTTTCCAGTGTATGAAGCCTTCCAGCCACAAAAAACGTTTAAAACACAGTCCCCTTTTGATTTAAATGTATTTTGGGACAGGGTAACTTTAAATCACAATAAGAAGGCTCAGAATCCATATAAAGACAGTTTTTAACTTCCCACTTAGAGCTCTGAGTGGTTGAGTAATTGCACCAGACAAATGTTTTTTAGAGTGGGCTTTAATATAAGGAATCACAAAATTTATTAGGTGTTAATTTATTCAAAATTAACAGTAATTGTTCAAAGAAAATTGACAATTAAGAGCCCTAAATAAGTCTCTTTTTGAAGAAAGATTAAACTTGATTTAATTCTCTTTGGAAAAATAAAAGTTGAACTTCAATAGAAGTAGGTCTGGGCAACTCAGAGTCAATTGGAAAATAAATTATCCTAAGTGCATCCAGACTCACTGAGCATCTTTAAGAAACAGAGTGTTGGTAATGAACCAAAGTCTTCTGACAGCTTAATACGATTTTAAAATAACTAATATGAAAAAATATTACAAACCCTTTGTTGCCCAGGTGTTTTCCCTTTTTATCAACACAATATATTCCTATAATGGCCATCCCATGCTCTGTCATTAAAATGTGAGTTTTCCTTTCAGGTGCTTTGCCTCAGACATATGGAATTCTCATCTGCAGCTTTTACCTCCAGCCTCCCAAGTTAATCACACAGGGCTTCCTGAGCGACAGTTTGCTGCAAACACCATCCCACACTCTGGGCCTCAGTGAGTTGGTACGAATTTACCAGGAAAATTAAAACTCTCCTCCTCCAAAACTCACCGCTAATTTTAATACAAGATGGCACGTTTCCCCTCATTTGTGATTTCCAGGTTAATGTTGCTGATAAGGTTTAAGAGGCATCAGAGTTTGTAGGACTTGGTTTATGTTCAGCTACTGGTGAAAAGCGAGCATGACATTCTCATGTCCCGGTGCCACTCATTCCTGTCAGTCCCACAGTCCACATCCATATTCATGTTTTCAAGAAGGAAACAAACAATTCTCAAATATTAATTCCTGCCTAGACACAAAGTTGTGGTAGTTACAGAGTTTGCCAGTCTCTTGCCAGCCTGGTGCCCCGAGTGTGGGTAATTGTGTGCCCAACAGAATGCACTCCATCACTTCCAAGGCATCTCATCCCCGTTGTAGCATTTTGATCCCGTGCTCGAGTAAATGTATGATTAAATTTTTATTAAAAGGTAATGCTCCTGTTTTAATGACAGTTAATTATATGTAATTAAAATGAAAGGATTAATAATATTAAACATTTCATCAGAGGTAAAGATAAATATAAATACATACATTGTAGTATGATTAAATATGAATATATAACATTGAGCCTATATTATCTTCAATGCATTATGTAAAATAGCAAATGAATAATATATGAAATATAAGAAATAATATTATATTCCAGGTACTACATAAAATAAAAGTCTAGTTCATTACTTTAAAGTTGATAAAATCTGCTTGATTTTTGGGATGCAATATGCAAAGAATAGTTGAGGTAGCTTTAAAATCCATTATAAATAGTCCCTGTTACAACAGCTGTGTACACTTCATTGCTACGTCATCTTTCCCCGTGAAAAGCGAATTACAGTGTTAAATGACCTGCACTGACCACAGAGAGTCATAGATTAGAACTGGGAAACACCTCATTTCTAACTAGCCTTGGATCCATACATCTTTACAGGCCCTCCATTCAGGTTTTCAGAACCTCTAAAGCATACACAGGGTATTCTTCTCACATGCCTCTTGCTCAATATCTGGCATATCTAATTCCATTTTGCCTCTTCCTAAAAAAATCCATGGTTTAGTGTCGCAACAGCACAGCTTGCTCTCTGCCCTTGGTTTGAAATGGTAACATCCATTCCAGGGGTGATTTCTGCCATTAAATGCAGTGAATCTGTCTCTCCAGATGTGAAATGTTATGAATCCGCTGAAACTTTGTGCCGTAAAATTCTGTGCTTTAACATAGCACAATAAGCTGAGAAATGTGTTAGCTTTTTAAATAAACCTTTAAATTGTGTCGTTTTACATCACAGAGATGTTTTGGACTCTGCAAACTCTAAGGAACTGGTATTTTTCTAACAAGATCTTAAGGCCCTCAGAAGAATTTTAAGGATTTTTATGAACCTCTGTATGCATTTTTTAGCTAGCTTTTGGCCTTGTTTCAGTGTAACCCCAGTACGACTCAATCAGTTTATTTTATAATTAAAAACAAGGAAATAGTAACAAAAATACATAATATATGGTACTCGTGTTTATAATAGAAACATCCATAAAGAAAGAAACATGTTCTAACTCTTCTCATTATCCCAAGGAGAATTGCATCTTTAATCACACAAAGCACAACGGCTTTCTAATTTTGTTTAAAGTGTTTCAGTACTTACAAAAACCAGATCAGGTTATTGTAAATCTAGAGCAAATTAGAATCATTGGCCTCTGCTCAGCTGTATTCAAGAATACTATGTAAATCATAAATTTAATGGCATACAGAGACACACATCTGTTTCTGTTTTGTACAAGTTAATAATCTAAGTTTAGAGTATTTAAACATTACTTTCATTAACTGGAAAATTGTGAAAAATAGAGACTGCTGTAAGTCATGTGTCGCAGCGTGAAGCTAAGGGAAATATAAAACCTGCAAGTCTAGCCAGTAAAGGCTAATTTTCTGAGAGATCTGTGCCATTGTCTGTGTAATGACCTTGCAGCTCCTCTGTTTACCGGGCAAACTTGCACAAACAGAGCTGCAGTGCTCAGGAGAATCTGCACCTGCACGCAGGAGAGCTCAGTTTATGTTCTTAGCAGCAAATGCCCGTCACTACAAGGAATAGATGGTGCCTTAATTCCCTACACTTATATAGATAATCACCTAAGGACTTTTCCTACAGTTAGCGTTCTATAATCCAAGTAAATAATCTGCAGATCAATATACGCACTGCAACTGATTTTAAAGATATTTTTGTCACTAGAACTGATAAAAATGCTGTGCTGAATAAATCAATTCCCAGTAGATACTTATTTTTATAAAACTTACCTTGTGGTCTAGTGTGTCCTCTGTCTTATAAGCTGCATGGTTATTGAAAAGTTTATTAAGATATTAATACTCCATCACGAATGAGGCATCAGGCCCAATTTATGTAAATTGTGATTTGTTGAAGAAACAAAGCACTATTTTCAATATTTTTGTTGTAAAGACAACAGTTTTTCTGCATAAAAATTATGTCCAAAATGTAATTTCTTATAGAATTTTTTTCTCTCCAAAGTATCTATTTATTCAAAGACACCCAATCTTTGGGAAGTCAGACATCATTTCTGTGCTGTTTTGCTTGTGCTAAAATTACCTGCCCTAGTAGATACTTTGCACTGAGGCTTAGGGTGCAGGAAGCTGAATGGGATTTATGTAAATAACTGTATGAATATGTATCTCACCTTTTACCAGTGCTAATTTCAATGAGCCGTATTTGAGGGGGAATCATATTAATAAATACAACCGGTAGGGAATTTGCACATTAATTTTACTGTCAACAAAAATTCTAAAGAAAGCGAATTAAACTGACAGAGCCATACAGAGAAGCAATGGGAAAACAGGTGAAACTGGGCACCTGTATGGTGCAAATTTGTGGTTTATTCTTCAGCCACATTCAGTGCTTGCACAAGCAGAGAATTCTCCCATTCTTGTATAAAAGCCTCCCGAGCTATCACTTTGCTTTCTGAGTGTCTCATAAAAGTTTGTGCCTTGTCTTAACGATATATTAAATGTAGTACTTTGATTTACCAGATATTATACAAAAAGATCATATTTTGATGCTGATTATTCAACCAACAGCAGCCAGTGCTCGCAGTGGAGAATAGCAGCTTAATTAATTATTGAATACATTTTAGTATTTATAATTAGCAGGAGTACTAAGCAGTCAATCCATGTTCCTCAAAACAGGAGCACAGTACTAATATCATTCTTTGACTGCAGTGTTTTTAGAAGGGCGGAACCATACCTTCAATCAGATTCAAATAGTATTTGTCAAAAACATTGAGGTCTGTCAAAAGTAAATGATCATTTAATTAAAGAAAAAAAGGTGGAATATCTTTGATCCCTATACTTTAGTGATATTAATTCCCCGTGCTGCAGGTGTTTGTAATATATAACAAATCATTACTGAAACAGAGGCTTTTATAGGCAGTTTGGGTGAAGGAAAATGCCTGCTCTTTCCAGCTGCCAGAGTTCCACCTGGCACTGCAAAACGGGAACCAGAAGATGTGAGCCTGGAAACCAGTCTGGGTCCTCTCCACGCTCTGCCCACGTCAGCTGAGATGGATTGCAAAGCAGTGCTGCTGTACAGAGTTGATGGAGACGGGATTTGCTGCTGTGTCTGGGCTCTCTGACCGGTGATCCGTGATCCATCTGTGGTACCTGCTCCAGACGGAGCCAATCACAGAACTTCCACCATTTCAGTGGCAATCAGTGCCGAGAAGAAAAAACATATCCATTTAAAAATACAAGGCACCGAGTCCTTGTTTCGAACCACATAACAGAGTCAAAGCAAGTCTAACCAATCAGCTGAGGTTGTGAGCACATGAGAAAGTGAGGGGCAGAGCCGGAGCACCTGAACATGAAGGACGACTCATGCATTGTCTTGATTAAAGCTACCAATTGAACATTCTAATTTCAAAAGAAACACTTGTTCTGACACAATGACACCTAAGTGGCACATTGGGAAAACAGCAGAAGGGAATTGAAATATGCCACTTTGGAAGTAAATATGGCTCTCACACCCCATCTTTTGATAAGGGAAATTTGAAAGTTGCAATCATGAGGTGAGGAAGTCCCAGCGGGAGGTTCTTTTCTGTTCCTGATTGATTGTGAGCACCCTGTTCTTTCCTGTTCATAATCTATTACCATATCTCTCAACTTGATTATTATGACTATGGACCAGATTTTCATGTAGGCACCGTATAGAATTTCTGCAACTTGACTCCTAAAGAGAAGCATGGAAAGAATTTAAGCCGTTAAGTTTAAAAACTCCTCTGCTTCAACGCTGCCTACCTGGAGAAGATGTCTCTATTCCATAGGCACTTCCATGCTTTTATATCAAATTTTCCTGCAGCGGTAATGCTCATCATGCCAAATATTCCTTCAGTCAGGATAAAGCAGGCTGAGCTCTGCACCTATGTTATTGCAAAGGCTCTCTGTAAACCAAAGCTGAGCAGTGAGGGGTGACAGTCCCACTCCAAGAGCACCTGCACTCACCAACCCAGGAGGCTGCCCTGACCCCAGAGGCAATCGTCCCTCTCTTTCAGAGGTGTGGCTTTACAACCTCCAGCTAGACTTGGCCAAAGAGTACGAAACAGGCTCAGTTCTCTCCTCTGCCTGAAGTGTTTCAGAGGCATGTTTCTCCCCAGCTAAACACTTCTCTAACCCACAGCCTGATAGGACATGGAAATATTCTCCACTTGTGTCAAAGTCGTGCACCAGGCAGAAAATGGTTCAGGATTCACTGGGCTAGAAAGTGGGAGCACCAGAGGGAACGTGACTCTGTAGCTTAATGATTTGGACAATCAGCTGGGCTGGGGAGGCTGAGTTCTGGCCTTGATGTATTTTATCCCATGACTTCTCCAGAAAGTAAATCTAACCTTACCCCCAGTGTAGGCATCTGAATCCTTATGGATTTGTAGACCTGTGCAGATCTCCCCAAACTTGGCCTATGCCTCCAAAAATAAGGGTGATTCCATTAGGTGCTTGGGAACAAGAGAAAGGGCTTTGTGGATCCATACTTGCAAACACAATGGTTTGCCTTTGAATTCTTCATCTCTTTTGGATCACCTTTCATTTTGGGAACAGAGGAATGGCCAGAAACCCAGGTAAAATGACGCTTAAAAGCACTCTGTAATAAATATAACTTCTAGGTTGGAATCTGGATACAACTGGAATTTCACAAAGAAATCATAAGAGTTACAGGGGCTTAGCACAGGCATCCATTCCTTCTCTCATCCCCTTTCAAACACTCCCATTCTGTTATAACAAGCAGGAGGGTTGGAAGAGGTGAGGAGAGGTGGTGAGAATGCACAGTGACCTCCACACATGCCAGTCTGAGATATGGGGTTCTTCTCTGGCTGCAAGTTACAGAGATTGAGCAAAGTCATGGCAAACTGTATAATACAGTTGTGTAAGGGGAAGGAGGGGAAGGAGCTCCCTACCTGCCAGGCAAAATTACATTTATTTTAAATAGAAAAATCTATTTAATTTCTTAGTATTCTCTTGGGCTTCTCTCCTTAAAGAACAAACAAACAAAAAAACCCCAAACATTGTTTTGCTGTCAAAATGCAGAAGTCATGCTATGCAGATACAGCAGCTGGAAAAAAAGGGAACCTAGAAATGTGGAAAACTATTTGGAGAATTGGGATCTCTTGACATACCTCTTTCCCCAAAAGCTCAGCCCTGCAGTTCCTTTCCTGGGATGATCGTTTAAGCTTCTGTGCTGAGCTTTTCATATGAAAGCAGGGAATTGTACTGGGCTCTTTTTAACTGTGTTCTGCTACGTGACTCCCAACAGCTCAGTCTGGGAAACTCTCTGGCCTTGGTAAATGCCTGCAGCATTTAACTGGAAACTTTTCTCCACCAACATGCATCCAGAATACCTGCAGTCCAAAGCAAGGAATGTACTTCTTCAGTAACACTGAGCTCCACCACTCCCCCAAATTTACTTCAGAGAGCGGAGAGGCAACTGCAAAGTCTTAGCATGAGCATAAGAAACTGTATCTCAACTCACTGGTAAAAATCCTATTGATGTCTTACAATTTATTAATGTGATACAACAATTCCCTTTCAGAATACCTAGTTAATGTGGCACACACATGGCTTTTGTTTCATAGCTGCATTTTCTCTGAACGAGCCTTTTCCTAATATTATTTAATTAAACAAAATTAAATGAATTTCTAAGAAACAAGAAACAACAGCTTTGTTGGATAAAATGATCTTCATTTTCTTGAAGCTATTTAAATTAAAAACATGCGTTCCTACAGTTGGAAAAAAACCATTCATGGTTAAAATGTTTGAAGCCCATCAATCTCTTTAACCACACAGCTAATGTGTTCCTTCTGTTTTCTTTGAATGAAATCACCATGAGTGGTTAGATGTTGATTTAACATAAAGCAAGTGGAAATGGGTGTTTCCTTAGTCATGTATAGAATTTATTTTTAAAAACAATTAGCAAGTGTTATGAGTAAGTCAATGGTTTTGTCATTTCTTGAATAATGATATAGATTATGAGTCATTAAAATTGATTACTGAAGTAAACTATGCAAAATGCAAATTCATATTACATTTATTTGTTAGGAACAGCTGCAGAATTCTCTTTTTTTATTGATGGGTTTCATTTTTTTCCCCAAGTGACACTAAAATCAATTACTTAGTTTAAAAGACCGGTAATTGTCAAGATATATTTCCAAACTTTCAAGGCAATACATTGGATATTTCCTATTATGGGCTGCATCATTCACAGTTTATTTATATAAATTTGCCTGCAAAAATTAATTGGAGATTTTCCTAAATAAAACAAGCAAAATTTTCCCTTTCCTGTTTTATGTTGAAATGGTAAAATCATGTAATGGTTTGTTACATTTCCACGTGCCATGGAAAAAACCCCAAGTCTTTACATTATACCAATTAAACTCTGTCTTTATATTAGTACACCAACTTTAGCAGATGCTACCACACTCCATATATTTATTACCTCTTCCATCGGTCTTTGTTAACATTACATCTAATTATAAGCTCATTGGTACGTTATTCACAGGAGTACAGACAGATAAGAGGAAATGTCAGTCGCTAGTATTTAAAGTTCAGTCATAAAACTCCAGTAATAATAAAATAGGCTGCATAAAAGCTGTGTAAATCATTTCTCATGGGGCAACTGACACTTAGGACAATACAAAATATTATTTATCAAGATACTGAAACATTTTACATTAACCTTTTTAAGAATAGGCAGATGTAAGATGCAATTCTTAAAAAAAAAAAAAAAAGGTAGTGGAGTCTGTAAGATCATATTACAGACATCATAATTTGGCCAATTTTTGCCACAAGTTAAATCATCTTTCTCAGATGCATCTCCAAGTACAGAGCTGACAGTTAAATCTTTTCCAGTTGTTACTGTCCTACACATAGTCTCTAGAAATACCAACTGATACACGATTGTTGTGATTATTTCAAAAATTCCTAAGAATTTGCTTTTAGTTTTTCAAAGACGTGGTCCAGCAGATTCATCAGAGCAATGCACACAGAATATACAGCTTAACGTGACACATTACAAATGTAACATTAGTAAAAGGGGGGGATAAAATATCATTGAATTACTTTGAGAAGATGATAAAATTTCTTGTAGTGCTTTCAAGCCAGATATTTTGCACTACAGCAAAGCAAGGTTTTAAGGAAAATCTACTTGTCTGTACTTATTTGTGCAGTCTGTATGGAGTAAGATTCGTATTTTATGGGGATATGGTAAAAAGCAAATAGTAGGCAGTCATAATGGTGGAAAGAAGCTTGTTTCATTCCTTCTTCCATATTAATATCCCAAATCTTCATTCATGAAGCCTAGCCATGACATGTTAATATTCTAATCTGGCAATAATTGTGGCTGAGGAAAAACTAAAGGATCAGATGCAAGTATGCCATGGGTACATGTGTGTACAATTTTTCTGTTTTAAAGAAACAGATGCTGATTCATGTGAAGTAAAATTAATCATTTGAATAATTGTATTTTACTTGCCAAAACAATATACACCTCTGCCAGGTATTCTTATATCTTAATGCAGGTTTAATGAGGATTAATGGAAACATGTGTTTTTGAAACAAATGCTAAAAGGTCCCTGCATTTTTACCAATTGTTTAAAACTCAGTTTTACAGCTTAGAGTTGTAAAACTCCGAGTTGTAAAACTCCATCTCTGCCTGTAGAAAGAAATATGATTCCAGAAGTTTTTGATGAAAAGAGGGAAAATGAACTTCAGTCCTGCAGTTGAATCCACAGAGGTGAGTTCACTTTGACTTCTGCAAATATTAACACAAGGCCTTGTTCTGCAGTTCTTTTCAATTTTTTCCTGGGTAAAAAAAAAACTTTAGAGAACCCAACAGACTTTTTTTTTGCTGCAAACAGAAGAATTCCTCTCTCTCATATCCTCTCAAAGGAAAACCGTCAACCCCAGCTAATTCTTGTATTATCGACAGTTTTCTGGCTAAATCCTGTTCTCATCAACTAAGCACAAGTCTGTTAGCTCAGGGCTATCACTGCTTATCTGCAATTACGTTTATTAAAAAAAAAAAAGGAAAAAAAGAGTAGGATTTGTTAATGATATATTTTAAAACTCTGGTAAAACCATCACAAATCAATATTTACGTTTTTATGTTTCTGTGACCCTCTTTTCAATCACGTTTCCATAACAGATGTAACCAACGCGTTCAATGAAAACCAGTTTCTAATAAAAGACATTAAACGCCTGTATAATTTAATTCCATTAGAAATGCATAAGAGGTTAGCTAGGGTTTATACAGGTATTTATAAGGATATTCAGCAAGAAAGGGCTGTTGGCTATACTAGAAATACACAAAGGACTTCATAGAGAACCTGCTCTTTTGCTATATTTTGCTCTCACAGGAACCCACACTCTTAACTACACATAGTAAGCACAAAACTCTTACACAGACAGACAATCTCCTGTCCTCCCATGCTGAGTTTGGTTTTGAGAGAGTTTGCAGATTTAATACAGCTGAAACCAGCCTCACAAAAAGCCTGGGATTGTTTTTCCACTCCCCAGTCCCCCTGACAGATACCCTGAACTGAGAAAGGTCTGCGTGGCCATGGGATGCCCGTATTTCAGTGACTATTAGATGTTCATCCCCAGGATTATTGCTAGCAGTGTGGAAAGTCTAATGTGGTTCTGAAGAACCCTGGACCAGCTCTGTGGTTCTCACTACTTCATTCTGCAAGACCTTCAAGATCCAGTTTCCTTCTAGCATGTCATGTTTCTCTTAAGACGCGCTACAATTTCTAAAGAAGAGCACTAATTGCACAGGTATGCAGAGACGTCAAAATGATTACATCAAAAATAAATCATTACCATTAACAAAGGTAATGATCCTGATTCCCTGGCGTAGTGTGGGTGTTTTAAGATGAATTGTCAATGTGCTTTGGACCTAAAGCAGTTGATCAAGCCCCAAGTGCTCGTGCCTTCCATGCCTAGTGCATGCGATTCCGTGGATAGATGCAGCTGAGAGCATTTCATTTCAGTGCTGCAGCTGGCAGAGGGAGGGGATGGCTGAGCACCCCAACCAGGGGGAGGGGGCAGCAATCAGGGCAGGTCTGCGCTGCTCTGACCGCCGGTCCCCCCGCGCTGGCTCCGCGCTCGCCGGCCCTCGCTGATGCCCGGCTGCTTCTCCCTGACCTTGAGAGCCGGGAGCTGCCCGTGTTGCACAGCCTGAAAGGTCAGAGCGGATCCTCAGCGCTTTGCATCAACACGGAGGAAAAACCCGAGCCCTACCGGCGATGCCAGACCTGATTTCCAAGAGCAGATTTTTTTGGGAGAACGCAACAGCGCTGCTAGACCGCGTTTTGCATCCGAGCACAGCAGTGAGTCAAGCGAGTATCGTTTAAATCGCTCCCCAGCGCTGTTTCCCCTGGCCCGATGTGCCTCGGCGGGCAGGACGCGGCCGTGGAGCGCAGGGAGCGGAGCACAGGCCGGGGGCAGGGGAGCGGGAGCGGCTGCGGGCGGTGCGGGAGCGGCCGGGCGGCTCGGCTCGGCTCGGCCCCGGCACAGCCGCGCTGCGCGGGCAGGGCGAGCGAGAAGAAGGAGAAGGCGCGGCGGGGACGCCTCCGGCCGGCCGGCCTGGCGCCTGCAGCCGCCGGGGAGCCGGGGGAGGCAGGGCAGGCAGGGCAGGCAGGGGAGGCAGGGGAGGGGGCGGCCGCAGGCCCCGCGGCCCCTCGGCTGGGGCGGGGAGCGGCCAGCGCGGCCTCCGCCGCCGATCGAGCGCTGCTCGGCCGTCAGCACCCCCTTCCTCGCCCTGCCTTCAGATGGGGACGGGGGGGGGGGGTCTGAAAAAGGCAGGAAGGGAGAGATTTTTGTCCTTCGCCGGTGCCGCTCTACGTGATAATATGTTTATATGATTAGCTGAGCCCAGGGGTGGGAGCGCAGGGAGAGGGGGTGGAGATTGGAGGGGGAGGAGGCTGGAGGTGACTCCAGTTCAGAGCCGGCGGAAAGTCCGTGTCAGGACTTGGCGCTCCCCAGCCGCAGACGGAGCGGTGCTCAGCGCGGAGAGGCTGCCATACATTCGCTGGGATTTTTTTTTTGGTGTGTATGTGTTGCGTTTTTCCCATTGCCGCGCGCGGTACTCGCTCAGCGCCCGGTCTCCAGTCGCTGGCGGGGCAGCAGCACCGGGAGGAAGAGGACAAAATCCGAGGAGGGGCCGGCGCCGCACTCCGCCAGAGGCCAGAATGTCATCCCGGGAGATGTGAATCCAGTCGGTGCGAGCGACAGAGACGCGGAGGAGGGGGGGGTCCATCGTAACGTTCGAGTTGTTCCCCGCTACCCCAGCTGCGGGCATCGCCTCCTGATCGCCGCTCAGAAGGGACTCCCGAGGCTGGGCACACACGCTGCGCTGCGCCCGTCCTCCCCTGCATTTCGGCTTTTTTTTTTATTTATTTATTTTTTTTATAATTGAATCTATTCCTTGTGTGCGTGCGGGCGGGAGCCTGGCTGCATCGCGCGTTCGGTGCGGAGCGGCGCGGGGGAAGCGCAGGAAGATGTTGACTTAGCCCGGCAGAGCCCGCCGAGCCGCAGCGCCCGCCGCCGCCCCAGCCCGCACCGGCCGCGCCGCGCTCCGCACCGCGGGTCCCGCCGGGGACACGCACCCCGGCCCGCCTTCGGCTCGCCGACAGAGGTAAGCGGAGCCGCGCGTTGCAGCCTCCTGCCTCCCGCCCGGGGAGCGCTGGCCGGGGGTGCCCCTCGCCCGCGGGGAGCGAGCCGGGCGGGGAAGGAGCCCCGCGGGGAGCGCAGGGCCCGGCGCGGCCCCGCTCGGCTCGGCTCGGCCCCGCTCCGCCCGCCGCCCCGCGCCCTGCGGAGGGACCTGCGGCAGCCGCGCCGAGCAGGCCCGCGGAGCAGCATCCCATCCCGCTCGTAAATAATTACCTGTTGCGGGTTTATTTGTGTACCTCTGACGAGCCCCCCCCAGCCCGTGCGAGGTGGGGGGTGGCTGCGGGAAGAGGAATAAATTACCTTTTGTTGGCGGTGGGGTGAGAGCAACTTTTTTTTTTTTTTTTTAATTTCTATTTATTTCACATGTAGAAATCGGGGGCCATCTGGAGACAGAAAACAGTGTGTCATGAGGCACCGTTGCTGTGTCTGGCTCTAAAAATAACATCTTGTTGTTAGTCTGCGCCGGCCCTGCTGGGATTTGAGCGCGGTTTGTCAGAAAGTAAAGAGCTCTGCTGGTGCTCAGGTGTGTTTTCTTTGCCCAGAAATGCCCCTGTGCGCTTCGGAAGGCGTCCTGCGGAACAAATGTTCTGCTGTTCGGCTTCCTCAGACGCCCCGGCTCCCTCCTTTTGTTGCTTGCCACGAAAAGAGGTGCCATTTCGCATCATTCTGCAGAAATTGTTTGAATTAATGCAAGTGTGAATTCTTACCGTTTGAAGGAGGGTATTAGCATATCAAAGGTTTCTTAGCTCCGGCTCAATTGAGAAAACTTCAGCTTGTCTTCCATTTGCTTCCAAGAAGAGGCCTAAAGGGCAGTGGGAATTGTAAAGGGGTAAAATGGGGAGGTGGATTTGGGTTATGTTTCTGAACTTTTGCTGTTTTGCAATTAATGCGAGTTAAAAACAAGGTCCCTCCGCGGCAGAGCTCTTGCGAAGGCTCGGACAATTACACTCCATTGATTAATGGTTTGTTCCGAGCTAAAAAAGTGACCTTTTGTGACGGGCGCTGTGGCGAGGTTTGTGCTGTCCCTGGGAGGGGGATTTGGGAAGCCCTTTCTGCCGCTCAAGCTCTGGTATGGCCTGCACGGTACTGCGGGCAGGGCTCGATGGGGAACACCTTCTAATTACTCCGGAAAACAAATGAAATCTTGCAGTGAAAGACCTCTCGATTCCAGGCCTTTGAAGCAAATATGCTTCCCACCTTAATGGGTGGGTAGGCTGGAATAATAGATATTTTTTTATGGAGAGGTTTAAAAGAAGTTTTGATCACCACCGGCCATATGCTTCCATTTCCTTTTCATTCCAGAAAAAGTGAAAATGAGTAATTCTCGTAATCTCATTTAATCAGTGATACTGTGTTTACTAAGATAACCTAATTTGCGGTTAGTATTACCCTGTAATAAATAATTTGGAACCAGCTACGGCAGGAGTGCTGTTTTGGTGGCTTTGTAGAACAGCTATCGCATTGCAAGTTGTTTTATGTGACTACATATTTGTAGTTTTTTATTCTTTTGTTGCTGTTTCTTTCAATCTGGAAGGGGATGTGGCCCGGCCTACTCTTTTATTATCTTTGCAAATCAATATTCGTAATTCAGCAACCCAAAAGCCAGGTAAAATCCAGTTATCCATCAATAAGTTGGGACCTTTTCCAGGAACCAGATGTTTCTTGGGAACTATATTCTGGTTTATATCTCTGGCAGAAAAGAACTTCCTATGCTTTCCTTGCCTATTGCTTCTTTCCAAATGTTTTACTTGAATGATACACATACTAAAACCAAACAGTTTGTGTTTTTAAAATGTTTAAGTGTTTGTTGTGTAGTATTTGGGCTGTTGTTTGGCCTTGTTTGTTTGTTTGTTTTAGGATATTTTTTCCTTCTGGCTCACCATTTGAGGGGTGTTTCTTTCCAAGCCATGGAAGTGATGTGCCTTTAGAGTAGGGTACCTTCACTCCTTTCATTTCGTGAAGGAGCTGAGTATATATGGCACGTCGCGGTGAAAAACACTGCACTTAATAAAATAATTTGTATAGGCTCCTGTTATTCCTAGATGGAGACGACCACTTGAGCATTTTGTAAATAGAGGTATTTAGCGGTCCTAAAATGACATGATTCCTTTCAGGTGATTTCCAGCAGCTTATTTACCTCATGTCTTCAGCTGTCTGGAGTGTAGTACCTTTTGGTGGTGTAAAAGGAACATATTGATGTAATTGCCATTATCACACTTAAGTTGCTGTTAACTAGTCTGCTTTGAATGCAGAGTGCCATAAAGAAAGCACATTATCCTTTCAGCTATTAGGGATAATCTAAAAATTGTCTCGAAAATGTTGCACTTCGGTTTATGTGACGCCAGCCCCAAATTCGACAAATCTCCGAAGGTAAAAAAAAAAAGAGTGGAAAGAAGATTTTCAACATTCAGATGACAAAATTGGACCACTTAGAGAAAAATTAATGTGCTGCAGCAGCACTTCAGCTGCCATTTTCAATCACCGTGGGTTACTGTGTGTTGGCAACAGTAAAAAAGCATAGACGTTCAGAGAGCTCAGGGAGCTCGGAGTTGGGGGAATCAGGATGTCGGATCATGTGGGGTAGAACAAACCAATTACTTCAGGTTTTGACTTGAGAATTTCCAGTAAACTTTTTTTTTTTTTTTCCCCTGGCTTTTGGCTCCCCTGCTCATTAATAGACCAACATCAAAGCAGGCAACTAAACTTCCAAATGTTATAAAAACTAATGTAAAGATACAGATCTCACATGTAGGCTTGCAAGTCTTAATTTAAAACAAGCAGTTGGAGTTTTTATTGCTGCAATTTTCACAATCAGCAGAGACATTAACACCAGGCTTCTGGGTGTTTCCCTTCTTAAAATGAGCAAGAGGAGAGCTTTAAAAAAACCAAAGTTTGCTTAGTTAGTTCTTATTTGATCACTTCAGAAGCTTTCTCAATGTTTTATTTATCTCTTATTGCTTTTAATGCATAAAGTCAGGAAAGGGGGTTACTCAGGAATTCCAGTCTCTAGTAAGGAAGCACCTTATTAAAATTTAAGTAAGCAAGTCTTATGCTTTTGTAGTCTTCATGGTTAATAGTGTGTAATAGTACGATTGGTTTCCTGAAAATGTGATACGTAGGCACGACACTTTGATTAAGGGAGATTTTTTTAAATGAGGATAGTTAAAATGAAGAAAAAATGCTACAGTTTGCAATGAGAGCTTTTTAGAAAGGTCCACAATTTTTTCTGAAGGATTTTGGAGAGAGAAGTCTCTACTTAGGCAAAGTACTTACCAAAGTTACATTTGAAATTCATTTCTAGATACTGTCGTGAATTCATATAAATCATAATAACCATACAGCAGAAAGAATTGTTTGATATTTAGAGACCACAGAAACACAGTCGTAAGTTTTTACTGAAATTTGGGCTAAAAGTTTTTGTATTTCCAAGTCCTTGCTCATCCTGTGTCCACCTAAGATGTTGACATATGTGTAAGAAAATAATGGGAAGTTATAGTACGGCTCTTGCAGAGAGCACCACGCATAGTAATAGTGATATCACTGCCAGTACTACTAATGAATAACCTACCAGTAGCTGGTTGAGATATTTTATATAAAAAAAACCACTGTGGCTGCTCTGCATATCCACTGAGCAGTATCTGTGGATGACTGATTTCACAGGAACTGGAAGTAACAATTAGTGATTTTTACCTGGTCAGCTGCAGGTGATGAAGTTAAACTACGTCTGGTGTATGATGGAACTCACATTCATGCATAGGCAGACGAGCAGTCAGTTATAAAGCAATATCCTTCAGAGCAGGCCAGGCAAATTTACAGTCAGTGGTGTTACTGGAGATGTCACGTTAAACACACCCTTCTCAAAGCGTTTTTTTTTTTAGGATTGGTGTTTGTGATGTACAAAAGAGATTTGAAATCGCAAGAATTTCACCTTTTTAAGTATTTATGTGCAGCTTTTAAACTTAAAGGCTGTCTGTTATTTTTTAAAACCCTCGGTTTGAAACAAGTAAAAGATTTAAACCATCACAGTTGTAACTGGATGTCGAGAAAACTGGAAGAACAACAGGCTATTTTAGGGCCATTCTCAATACTCTTTAACAATCGTGTTTAATATTTAAATAGTTTTCAAAGATAGCTGCATTTTGTTTCCAGCACTTTTTAAAATGAAAGTAGCAGGTGGCTCTGGAATACTGGTAACTTGCAATTTTATGTGAATATATACCTGGTGTAGGAAATACTTCTAGTCTTTATTTAACAAGCGCGATTCTTTTTAACATTTTTCATTTGAAAGGTGAAAGATGACAGGCTTAAAGCCCTCTTCAGTAGCTAATTTTCTTGGAGTTCATGTTTTTTTCAGCCTGTAATGTACGAGGTGTGTTCCTACAGCATAGACTGGGAAGATTGTGTCGCTTAATATCAGTGATTTGGTGACACAAAAACGCTTAGTGAGGGGGTGCTGCGGTCGTACAGCCTTCTCCAGATCAGACTGATGGCTAACCAGACACAGTCCCTGGGAGGAGGAAGGTCTTCCAGCTGAGAATCCTAGCATCTCCAGGTTGTGGATTGCTACATTAAGTGGAGTAATTTATGTGTTTTAGGAGAATGTGTAATAGGCATATGTCATGAATTCTTTCTTTTTGATTATCGTGAGGTACTGTAATGATTCAACCGGCTCTAGCTTGCCATTATCCAAATTATTTAGGAAGGCACACTAGTGGAAAGCGTTGCAGCCTGACTGAAGCCAGCACGGTGCTCAACACCTGCAGGTGGAGTGCAGGCTCTGGCAGAGTGCTGGTGCTTGTTACTCTGGCACAAGGCGGCTTAGGTACAGTTTGCTTGATTACAGCAAAAAGTCGTTTTTGTGAGCAAAGTACTTCATGTTTGGGGAATGTTTTGTGTGTTGTCTGCTAAGTAAAATCCCATCACACTTGTATACGTTTGTTCAATTATCAGAGCAGCTAAGAGGAGGAAAAAAAATCAATTTACCCTGAAAAGCACCAGAAATAAGATTACTTTGGCTAGTAGGAACTTGCCAGCGCCGTCTAAATTGCTTAATATTATCAAATGCTGCCCTGTTTCATGTTCAGAAAGAAGAAGGATATTGAGTATTCTGCATGTCCAGGTCTGCTATTTGTCTATTTCTTTATAAGATATAAGCATGTCTTATTTTTATTCCTTCAATAGCAGTCACAGATAAATCGGAGGATCTAACAATAACTTCATAAAATAGATGGAATACCACCATTCACTGGAGAAATAGTATTTACTTGAGATAAGTGATAACAACTAGTTTTTTCTCTTGTTGTTCTTGTAACAGACAAATGTAAATACCTTAGCAGACATTTCAGAGTGAAAGGCAGGAGATAAAATGTAATTACTTTTCAGGGTGGCTCTGACGGTGCCCATGTTCTTGTCTCTGATACAAAAGAGAGATCTTTGCTCATCACCTCAGAATAGGAAGGCCATTGTTACTTCTGAATATAAAAATATTTTCTGATTTTTGGTGTTGACCTCAGCATTCATCTTTAGGTCTTCTGTGTAAGCTGGAATCCTTACAGCCATAAATTCTAGTCGCTGTTATCCAGCCGAGCATTTAATAGAGCACCTAATGGACTCTGCTCCTGGATTTTTCTTGAATGCATAACATCTTGCTTCATTCAGTCACCAAAACTAACTTTGCTACAAGGACAGGCAACACGACAAGTTAGAATCAATGGACCATTTGTAGGTCACAAAGTCAGTTTACTGGAATTTCAGAGGAAACTGGTTGAAAAGAGAGGACAAATGTCACTTTGAATAGAGATGTTTAAATCAGACTTCAGCCTTAGGGTAAAATTTAGGTCTGTTGTAGCCTAGATGTAATGTCTCCCTCTACAGAGCACAGCATTAATCATGGCTTGACAAGTGATCATGGGCTGAGAAAAATAGGGCCTGTCTTGGTTGTGTGGTTATTTTTTTTTCTAATGTTAATCTCTTAGGAGCACATTATAAACACTAACATTTACACAGAAAGATTTAAGTATCAATGTCTGTGTTTCGGGGGGGAGAGTGTAGCTATCATCAGAGAAAATCTGGTTAGAGCTGGTAAGGAGCTACTTGTGTTTCTTTTGGAGACGCAACATTAGGAATATTTTCCTTTTAACGTAATGCAGTTTTTTGTCACAGGAGATTTATCTTGTGCCATTTCCTCGTACAAATACAGTAGAGTCTGGCTCTGCCTGTTTTGTCCCTTGGTGTACTGACTAACTCTGAAATGACTGTCTTTTTGCTTTACCAGTGTGTTACCGTGTGTTTATCACCCGAGAAAGGTACTTCCTTTTTCAAACCTCAAAATGAGGAACGGATTTTAAACTGTAACACAGATTGACTTGACACTGATCAACGCATATGAGTGTTTTTATGCTATGCTAATGATGTGTTACTTGGCCACAATGAGCTACAAAAGCTGGAATGAGGTATCAAGAATGAAGAATGCTATTTGAGATCCCGAGTTGCGATACTGCGCAAATAAGAGCGTGTTTAATATGTTAATACTTAAATTAGGGGTGTCCTGATGCGCAGATATGTGTGTGTGGGAGTGTTGGTACCTTTATTGTTGTTGCTGTGTGTGCAGGGGATGGTGGGAGCGCTGGCTGTGCTCCCTGGCAGGGCTGCAGCTCCTCCTGCCCCGGCACAGCCGTGGCTGCAGCTGCTGCAAACACAGGTGATGGCGAAGGAGCAGCAAAACAGCTTGTCTCTGGATAATTACGCTTTAAAAATTACACTGCTCCTGTTTATTCGGTTGCCTCTGGACGTGATAAACCCCCCACTTTTGGTTTGGCTGCTGCTTTTTCCTCTGTGCCCTCTGTTGGTGTTTGATCAGGAGACACCTCACGCCGGCTCCTGCTCCGGGTGCAGGTGACAGAGTCATAATGCCCATCCCCGGTCCGAGTGTTCTGCCAGCTGGGGAGGGGTGACCCCCCTTGTTCCTGACTGTCACATTTGCTCTGGTGTGCTCAGAGCCGTGCTGGGGAGCGATCCCGTACCAGGAGGACACCTCAGCCCCCTTTGCTGGATGTCCTCTCACAGTATCGTGGTTTCAGTTTTTTGCAGCACAGCAGTCTGTGCCGGGGGGAGAGTGCTCAGAAACAGCTCCCTTGCAGAAGGCAGCGCTGCTTCTAAATAAAGTGCCATTTTAAGGAAATATTTCTTAGAACAAGTTCTGCTGTTGACTCTGCATTTCCCCGGCAAATTCCTGGTGCCTGTGTTGATGGTAGGCAGAATTCTTTCCATCTGATCCAGACACCCTTTCATAAGACTACTGGACTATTTTGTAGACTTTTTCTATGTGAAGTGACCGATTTGGAAAACCTTGCTTTCCCAGAATGAATAAAGATTGCATTTTCATTTTGAGCAAAATGACTGTTCTGCAGAAGACCAATTCATGACTATTTGTTGGTAAATTTGTCACTGAAACGTCGAAGGGCAGTTTCTCCAGCAGTTTTTATTTACTTCAGCCTAGTAGGTATTTCTTAAATGCAGACTGTCAATCGGTGAGGCTGATTCTTGTGTAAATCAGTATAAAGTGCTTGAAGGAGAGAAGGTGGCTCAGCAGTGGTGTATTTCTGTCTAAGCTGCTGTGCCAGGAAAATGGGCTGAGGCTGGGACTTGTTTTGAAGAGGGAGGGGAGGTGCTGGCTGACATAATTTGAAAGTGAGAAGAAATCCTTTTGCCCTTCAGGCAGTCATCTTACCCGTGCTTGATTAGAGCATCATACCTCCAAAATGTCATTTTTTCCCCTGCTTTCTCTACTTCCTTATTCTTCTCCTCATTTGAGGACGTGTGTAATAGTCTCTGCTAGTAACTGGTTGTAGATCCCACTGCTAAGGATATTCCAGCTGCAGAGAAGAGCTCTGTGTGCAGCAGTCTGATCAGCTTGAAGTGAACACCCAAAATTTGTCCTACATTTATCCCATGTGATGGCTGTGGCCATGCTGGAATATCATGAGTGTGGTTTGTTTTAAAGCTGACTCTGAAACCTTGCAAGGTTGTATTTTCGGATTTATTTTTCCAGTGGAAAGTCGAGTGACACAGTGCATCTGTGACTTTGTGCTCTGTGCATGGGCATTTCTTTGTGGGTGTTCTTGGTGGTGCTGATTGCACTCCTGGCAGAAAGGGAGACTTGGCTCTGCAGGAGAAACAAAACTACGGGCGCACGTTCGTTCTCTCCATGTTAGAAGAGAAATAAAAGCTGCCTGATGGCTTCCCTGGTTTTGCTGTTTGCAAAAGGTTGGATAGGATGAAGGCTTAATTATGATGTACTTAATATTTAGAGCTTCCCTCACTGAAGCTTTTTCCCATTTGCTTTGAGGGGATTTTTGTCTATAAGGCTCGTGCTGTTACAGTGAAAAAACATAAGACGTTCTAAGGGTAATGTCTTTTGGAAGAAAAACATTTGCCTCCAATTGGATGAAAACTGTGTTGTTACTTCATGATTTCATGTAAGTTGGTAGGGACTTTTTAAAGTTTATTTTATTTTTTAAATTTCAAGGCAACTTACTGTTTATTTTAATTGCCTTTTAAACTTTGGTGGCGTGTGTGTGTAATTGTCTCCAATAGTGGCATTGAGTTTTATCTCCCAGCAGTAAATAAAGTGAGGGATGCTGCTGTTTGATTTTGGGTTAGGGAGATGCATCAGACAGGATGAATTTGTTTTCTTTGGGGTGGTCTTTCAGTTCTGGAAAAGCAGAGCAATTTTTTTTTCTTTTGATTTCTTTCTCTTCCCCTCTTTTTTTTTTTTTTAACCAAACTGAGAGCATTTAGTTCAGCATTTAGGAAGAAAAAAATTTGTGTGTTTTGATAGAAAACTAAAGCTGAATGTTTTTCTTTTCTGAGGGGACAAGAAGAGACACAGAGCTGGGAAAAAAAAAGAATGTTTTCTGTGTTAACTCCTTATGTTGGATAACATTGGAGAAGGATTTCTGGGGGAGTTTCTGTAAAATGATGACTGATTATCTGGTTTCCTGTGCCGGCTGTTACCCACATTTTTCACATATTTTTGCTCATTCTTATTATTACCTGCAGAGGGAGCTTGTATATGAGATAATCAGAGTAATCGAGGCATTCCGAGCTGAATTGTTTCCAGTACAATTTCATTTCAGTGCCTTCCCCGTTAGGCAGAGCAGAAAGGCTCTGCAGGACAGCTTCTGAAAAGGCTGTCCATCAGCAGCAGTAAATAACAGCGGGCAAAGATGGTAAAGCATTAGTAAGCAAAAGCTGACTTCAACAGTGCTTTGTATTTCAAAGAAGTGTCTTTTTATAAAAAAATGGAGAAGCAACTGAGGAAAGCAATTCTTGCCTGTCAAGGTGCAGGAGGACAGTTTCGGTACTCTGTGTGACGGGAAGCAGATTTTTGTTGCATAAACTGCCTTCTCAGGTCCTAAAAATGTCATGTCAGCAGGAGAGAGACAGCCCAGTCCTCTCAGGTCCTCCCTGCACCCCGGGCAGTGTAGTGTGCTTGCAAAAAGCAGTAGGTAAGTCTTTTCTATTTATCCAAGCAGTGCTATGAATCATAATCAAGGTGACTGCAGATGCAAGGCCGACTCTTAATTTTGCTTTTCTCTGTTTAAAATATGAAAAAGTGAGAGAGTTTTTATCCAAATGTTATTGATCAACTGATAGACCAAACAAACAGTCGTAAGAATTTCTCTCTTAAGCTTTGGTAAATGCAATGGAGAGCAAGTAATTTCATAACCTAAGTTGTTTATTTGTAAGTTGTAACTTAGAAAAACTGGCTTGAAGAATCAGCAATACATATTTCAAACAGTGATAATGTCCTTCATCTAGCACAGTGAAACAAATGATTAGTGTATTGAATGCCTTATAATTTGTATTGTAGTTCTCTGAATGATGAAAGTGTGTTGTCCTTCAAAAAGTTAAGACTTTAGAGAAGAAAATAATTCATTTATAATATAGTTTTGCTTGCTGAGCGAGAAGCAAAATAGATGGTACTTAGATGAATTCTGTGCTATTTATCTCTGGAAAATGGTGGCAATCATTTTACTTGAAAATATTTCAGTAAATTTCAGGATGATTTGTTATGATGGTAGGAAATAAAGCAGTATGCATGCACATTCCATAAAACAGAGACAGCCCTCTGTAAACGTGCTCTCCTGTAATAAATCTGAGGCATAAATCGTTCGAGCTGGTGTTTGGGGGGGTTATTAGTTTAAACTAACAGAGAACTTGAAAGTTAGCATATGTTCAGCCTAACATGGTCTTGGGGATTTAGTTTGGATTCTGTTTTTAAACACCACCAAAGGTTTCCCATGTCTAAAAGAGCAGCAACTCCGTGTCGATTTATTATTTATACTGGCTAATCCTTGCTAATGTGAAAAGTCAGCTTGTTATTGTAACACCAAATGGCCCTCTAAGTAGGGAAACAGTTAAGTAGATCTCCTGTAATAGGTTGTTGTCCAATAAAGAGATTTATGGTATTGGCAAGGGCTATTGTATAGGTATTACCCTCTCACAGCGTGATCATGTATTATCTTAACAACTCAGTGCCACATTTATGTTGAGCATTTTCATAACAGGGTAAGAATATTAGCCACAGCAATTACACTCCAATAGGATTATAATGGTGAGATTTACAGAAAATGTATAAGTGATGTCTTTTGTAGACGTTTTGATCGGTCCTAGGAGTTGGGAAGTTGTATCATCCTTCCTGCGTGGGAAAATGCTGATGTGTTAGTCATGATGAAGAGAGAGAGGTTTGTTAATTTAATCTTGTTGAGGCATTATGGGGAGGTGATGGACGTAATCTTTCTTTACACAGCAGGTCTTTTTCTCTCCTGGTGAGGCAAGGATGTTGCCCAAGTTCCATTCAGCGGAGATGGTTGTACAAATATGAGAATCAACATGTGCACCTCACTTAGTTCTGTCGAGAGGATATTGCAGCTGGGATTAAGATACAGTTTTTAACACCCTTGCAGTTGGAAGGTGGAACAATGGTAATTTAACTGCTACATTGGAAGAACCTCCTTCACTGAAATCGTGTTCCTCTTTTTTCAGCCGTAGCATAACACATCTCCTTTCATTAGCGCCAGGTTTTTATGGTGATAAGTAACTTAGATGCTTTTAAAAATTACTGCAAGCAACAAAAGTGACAATAATGTCATACTTGTACAATTTTCATGTAAGTGACATTCAAGCTGTTCCTTAATTCTTAAAATTTTCCATCTGTTTTTTAAAGAAACAAGAAAGTGAGACATTAATACTCACTTATTTGGCAGAAGCAACATACCAGTCACATTTAATAAAACTAAGTAGATTTTGTCAATAAAAAGCACTTATGGGGTTGAATTGAACAAAATCCATGAGGTTATGTAGCCATTTCTGAATAACTGCACTGAGCAGTGCAGCAGTCTGCATGGCAGAGTGTGACGAAACAGCCACATTTTTTAAGGTATCTCGAGCTATAATTAGTAAATACTGAAATCATGAGTGTTTAAACAAAGAAAAGTAGCTTTCTCTCCTGGATTTACAATATGATGATAAGGTCATTGCAAATTAAGCAATTTTACAGGTGGCAATTCATGTTGTATAAGACCCTTCCAATAAGTGTTCCATATATTGTGCACATGCATTGCTAGTATTGGTTAGATTTGTAAGACATGATATTTCCTGGATGTTTTGGATTAATTCTGTGTAAAAAAGTTTATATAGAAAGATCCTCTACCCACCTATTTTAAGTTGTTATTGATTGCCAGAAGCCAAAGGAAAGATATACATGTTTCTTTTAACAAGAAATATTCCACTTGTGAAAATGTGCAGTACAAGTTGCACAGAGGCTGAAATGTGCGGGTTTTTTTGTCATTATTTTTGCAATCGTGATGGCAACGCGTGGCTTTTTCTGTGACCTGTAGCTCAAACATGTTGTATCTGGTGCAAAACTGTGCAACTTTGTCTTTAGTTTTGTGTGCAGCAGCAGAATTATGACCTGAAGAATAACGCTTTCTATTTTAGACAAACTCCTGTAGGTTCTTAGATTGGCTTCGCTTCTCGTTGGTTTTGAACTGTGGCAAACGGTGGGATCTTTTGTCTGTGAGCAGAAAGCAAACACAAAGGGCTGAATGTTACCCCTGTAAATGTGGAGCTCCAGCCGATTGCAGAGCGTGAACTGTGACTGCACTGCTGAGGGCAGCGCTTGGCTTGTTGGACCCTGGCTAAGAGGAAGCCAGGACTGAGAATAAATGGTGAATAATGCATAAAAATTCAGTCAGAGGTAAAGCGTCTTATCCGTGCTTTAATACTGCAATTATTTATAAATAATTTTCGAGTTCTTAAATAGATTGCACTGGGTTCGTTTTACACATATAAATATATATAATTGAAAAAGTTGTCGAATATTTTAAAAGACAATTTCTACATTTGAAAGAGGAAAATATATGCAGAAATATTCTTACCAAGTTGTTAGCCTTATGTGCTCTCCTGAAACATTTTTGGAATATGTTTATATAACTAAGATAAAGATTGATCAGTTTTCTTTTTGTACAAATGCCATAATGAATGGCTTGTTAAAATCAGCATTCTTCTGTTTGCAAGACAGCAAATCAAAACACAAATCCACACTGTAGCCATTTTACCGGTAGTGTGCATTAAAAATGAAGCCACGCCAAGTCATACTTAACTGCCCCCAGGCAGCTCACCCTGAAGAAGGGACAAGGCTTTTGCTTCTTTTCTCGTTTTTATTGTTGTTTGTATCTGTCTGTTTGGAACAGCAGCGCTGTTGTGACTAATAAAGCTTCTGTATTTGGCGAATGGGATGCGAGTAATCAGCAGTTCTTGGCTGGTGAGTGAAAAATCTGCCGAACGAGGCACATAAAACCAGTGCGACCTTTCAGGTACCCCTGTGCAGAAAATATTCCTTATGCTTCTGCCCTCTGTACAGAATTCACATATCCTTACTACATCTTCTAATAATATTTCTGATTACAGTGACGTTCACAGCGATGTTTAGACAATGGCATGATAAGACAAGTACTGCTTTCAGCCTGTTTATGAACATATGGTCCCTTAGATTTTAATTAAAAAAAACCCCACAATATAGTGATTTACAGCGAAATCAGTCTTTCTATTATCTGTCTAATTAATGGCCAATTGAAAAGTTGAGCTTATTGTAATTATATTTAGCTTACCTTTTTTCTCCAGCATTGGCTGATCTTTGCATGTGATATATTGCTAAGATTCTGTAACCAATACATTTCTTAGTTCTTATGTATTTTCCACAGAAAATCACACAATATATGAAAAAATATTTAAAACTATTGCTTGTGTTCAATCCAATTTTATATATTTAAAAAAAAGACTCTAAAGTCCTAATAATTTAATTAATTGAATCGAAGTCAAATAAATGGAACTTCTATAGTAGGTCTACTGGAAGCTATCCAGTAAACTATTTCTGTGGGTATTTTAAATAGATACATAACCAATACACCAAATAAAGCTGCAGCATTAGCAGATTATTAAAACTAATTGGTTAGGATGTATGAAAAATACATGGGGCAGTGGGAGGACTTGCTGCTGTTTCAGTTTGCTTACTGTGCTCGCAGCCTCTGCACAGGTGAGAGAGGGGGTTAATACATCCTTGCTCATCATTTAATTACAGCCCTGATTTCAGTTACCTAAAAGAAAACTCTGCATATAGGAAATATTAGCTGCTGCTAAACCAAAGGAGCAAATATGCTTGGTGGAATTTTATTGGGGCTCACACAGGGTATAAAGAAGTAGCTCCTGGTGTTGTGCTCTGAAATTCGCTCCGGTCCCTCTGACTATTAAGTTGTGTTTTAAGTGCCCTGTTGGTGAAACGCTGAATGCCAGTGTATACAAGACATTTCCACACTGCCCTGCTCTCCACAAGAGAAAAAAACCCAGAGGTGACACCGTTTTTACTGTAGGCTTGTGACCTGCAGCTCCCTGGTGGCTGATGCGTAGCTGCCATCAGCCTGTGTGCGTGGTGCTCTCTGCCGTGCCCGCCCCTCGGGGATGGGATGAGCCCTGGCCTGCAGGTCCAGATTCTTACTGTATTCCTTCAGTTCCTTCATGATAAAACAGAGCTGTGATAAGGACTAATTTAGCTAATCATCATGAGCTGGAGGTGGTCCCATCTGCCCTTCACCCTGAAAAGCTGCCTGTGATATGTGTGATGGTTGTGAGAGTGGAGGGGGAGCGTTGTGTGTGCTGTCTGCAGATGAAGATCCTTGGAAACCAGGTTTGTCCTTTCTCTGTTATTCACAGTCAGAAAGTCAAAATCTCCATTTTAATGAAGACATTTTCAAAGAACAGACGGGCTGAGAAAGATATTGTATTTCTTTACATGTTCCTTCCTCTTAAACACGGAAGAGCCCCTAGGCTATAAATTAAAGTGGTTTACCCTGTGTAGTTGATCTCAGGCTGCCCAGTCGCTGTGAGGAGTTAAAGTTCAGAAAAAAGGAATTGTAAATGGCTTGGTGTTTTCATGGCTTTCAGTCTGTGGTTATCTTTTGTCCCCCTCCTGTCCTGTTTTTGTCAATATTTTCCTTTCACCCAAGAACTGCAGCAAGTGGGAGGAAAAGTAACTTGAAAGAATGTAATTATGCCAGCGATGCATTTTCATGTGGGAACCTTTATAATGCCTTCATGTAAATGACATTCCCTATGGAAACCCGAGGAGCCCTTTGAGCAGAAGGGTTGATCCCTGCTCCCTGGGAAGCAGGGATCATCTCCCTGCCCGGGAAGGGCACTCGTGTGTGCCGGGGCTGGGGGCTCTGGTGCCCGGGGAGCCAGCGGCGTGTCTGCGGTCCAGGGACCTTCCTGACACGTGGGAAATGCAGCCAGCTTGGAGGGCAGGTGTATCACAGCCTGGACTCCTGCCTGGTAGGTTGTGTTCTTTCCTTTCTTCCAGTTGTGTTCCTGGGGGTGCTCGCTGCCTTGGAGCAGCAGAGCTGGGCTGACAAGCAACGCTTGTAGAGGCTGGCTGGATTCCAGGGTTTTCCTACAGTCCATTTCTCTTTAACCTGGAACAAGAAGAGATGTAGATTTTTTTAGGTTTTATTTCAACAGTTTTGTTGATGAGTCTTCTAAAATTTAAAATTGTTTGTAGTGTTTTTTACTGTCCCTACCACATTCTTAAAAATTAATTGTCCTGTTGAATAGTGTTTCCCAATCAGCTTGAATTATTGATGTTTTGCTCCTTGGTGGAAGAGCAGTGGTACTTTTGCTCCCATACCACAGCCTGTTCAACCTCGGTTTAGTGAGTTGTACTCCAGTACTTGTAATAGAATAATAGTACAAAAAAGAAATCATAATTATGACTTACTGAATGAGGCTCAAATTGAAAAGCGGGAAATGGACTTTTGTGTAAAGTTCAAGCTTCAAGAAATTGGTGCTTTGTGAACGTTGAAGCAATCAGTGCTTGCTGTTTGGAAGTAAGAGCTGTTAGTGGTCATTTCAAGATAAATACCTTCCTAGAGAGGAATGCAGTTTAAATTTTCCATATTTAAATACCTGAAAGCATTAGATGAATATATTTTTGGGTTTAGGTATCGTAAGCTCTTCTTACAGACTGTGTAATAAATATTGGTAAATATTTTGAAAGTGAATGAAATAACAACAAATGCATAGTAAATATTGGTAAATGCTTTTGAAAGGGAATGAAATAATAACAAATGCATAGTAAATATTGATAAATATTTTGAAAGGGAATGAAATAATAACAAATGTGTAGTAAATATTGGTAAATGTTTTTGAAAGGGAACGAAATAGTAACAAATGTGTAGTAAATACTGGTAAATGTTTTTGAAAGGGAACGAAATAGTAACAAATGTGTAGTAAATACTGGTAAATGTTTTTGAAAAGCAACAAAATAATAACAAATGTGTAGTAAATATTGGTAAATATCTGCTCCTGAGTGTGTATATAGTTGAGTGTGCTGCGTCTGTGTCTTTATTAACATGGTACTTGTTTAAAAATAAAAAGCTTCCACTTGACAAAGTGATAAAGTTGTGAGGCAGATCAGGAGAAGGAATGCCTGTTGCTGCAAGCCAGGAAGAGCCCATTTTCCTTCCCTCTGCCCTTAGTCGTGCTGGACTGTACAACTGCCTGTCCTAGTTAGTAAATAACACTGGAAAAGCTAAAAATTGGTATTTACTTAACTATTGTAACGCAATTCTGTCACAGTGAATTTGTTTTTTGTTCTGAAGACAAGAAATCATTGGGGTGAAATGTCCAGCTGTTGAAAACTTACGCTGTGCTTGCTGCAAGCTCTTGTATCGTACATCGTGGTAGACTTGGGTTAGGTATTTTTATTTTAAAAAGATATATAAAGCTGCTATTTTTAGGTAAAAAATGTCAAATCACCTTTTGACTGAAGAGGTACTAAAATAAAACTGAGTAACTTTTGGAGAGTGTGTTGATAAGCAGGCAGTGTCGTGAAGAGTTCTGTCATGCCTCTGTCTGTTACTTCTCACATATCTGAGAAGATGGACCTTTAGTTTGACTTGTTTTCTTTCCCTTTTTGTCAGTATTATTCATCATCCTGTCTTTCTCTTCTTCCAGAAATAAATTCTCAGGTAGCCCAATAGTGGCCCATAAATAAACTGTACGTTTATTACTTTCACCACCTCTTCTGGATTTGATGTTTAGACAAAAACCCACCACCACCAAACCCCAAACAAATGAAACAAAACAAACAAAAAAGCACCAAATAAGCAATAGATGTGTTGCAATTGTCAGCTATTTTTTTTAAAATAATAATATTATGGCGGCACTACGAAGTCGTCAGTCTTATATACTTATATACTTATAGAGTATTGTTATGGCACCGTAAAATCATCATTTACTCTCTTCCCGCTCTGCGTGCTCACTTAGCTTTGCTGTTCTCTTCTCTTTTTTTTTCTTTTTTATTCTTTATTGTTTTTTTTGTTAGTCCCTGCCCCCATGGTGTGACTCTCAGTGATTTTCGGTGAGTAACTGGCAGCACAGGGGAGTCTACCTGATGATGATGATTTCATTGTGCATCTGATTTGTAATCTTTTGCAGAAGTGCCTGGAATGCTGGAGGCTGATAGTGTTATTTAGGGTTAGAAATTTAAAATACTAAAGTACGTAGAGGACCAGTTAAATCAAGGTGGTTTGCTGAGGGTGTGTACAACTGGCATGGTTTTGTTAGCATGAAGGTTTGGCACAGTACAGTGTCTCTGGGCAAGATGTGAAATACGGTGATCTGGATTAAATTTAGAGATATTCAGATTGCTGAATGAGAAGCTGACAAAATGGCTTGCATTTTCTTAACAGGGACAGCTTCTCTGAAATTTGCTTTCTATCTGTTGAGCTGTCAGCGCCTCTGTCACTGAAGGCTTAAAGCTTAAAGCTATATTCATGAAAACAAGAGTTTGCTGGATTTCAAAGGAAATGCTATTTTTGTTAAAAGTAGCAATCAGACCAAAAGGTTAGACTATCATCAAAGTGTCTGTAAAAATATGCTTAAGACCCCGTTCTGTTCTTGGCTGTCGCAAGAGATGACTTGTAAATTGCCTTTCATGAAAGTGAGTTTGATTTAAGGTATTAATAAAATCTAAATTTGTGCATTCTGGCTGTGGGGACTGAAGATTTTAATTTAGTGAAATGCCAGAACAATTTCTTTGTGCTCAGTTTGATGAGTGTTATGTGAGAATTCCATCTTGCTAAATTAGGGCAGACATATATATTACAGTGTTTACAAACTGTTATGATTACAACCTGTTAAATTTCATATTTAATATTCAGTCATCTTTGAGAAATAAAGTCACCTCGTTTTTGTCTCAGCGCGGTTGAATTCTTGTGTTGAAATAGATTAAATTGCAAATGTTAAGCTGAGTAACTGTGGCAAGTTGTGACCTGGATTTGAAATAGCCATGAGACCATCAGAGCAGCAGTAAATCTTGCAGGACGTGGAAGGCTCGCACGTGGCGCGGATATGTCTGGAGTGGGAACGGGAGTGCAGGAGGAGGAATAGGCTGCAAAGAAAGGCCTGTGCCAATGTCACTTCACTCTAAAACAAAGTGAGAACCTGTCACTTCACTTAAAGCCGTGTTTGTACAGGCAGCACACAGTATAACTTAATAAAACCTTCCTTTAAGGCGGTAATCTGAAATTCAGGCTGCATTAAGACCGACCGAGGCTCTGAAGCACCTGATTCCTGATCCTCCTGTGCTTCCTCTGGCAGCAGCATTCCACCTGGGAAATTCGGGTGGGAACTGCAGGTGCAGGATTCAGCCTAAAGAAACCAGCAGTTTGAGGGAAATGCAGATACTAAACGTGCTTACCTTTTGTTTTGAGCTTGTTCCTTCTGTCATTAAATGACTGGGTTTTTCTCAGCTAAGCCTGGCCTCAGTCCTGGCTCTGGGTACTTTTAAAGCCTGATATTATCAGAAGGTTCTGAGTGTTAGTTGTCAAGCACTGGCATTGCTGGAATCTTTTATTATCTTATTGCTTTGATTGTCTTCATCTCTCTTAAAACGTGTCAAATAAGAATGTGGGCGATGTCAGGTGAATACGATAATAATAACTTTCAAGGCACTGTTTTGACTTTGAAAATAATGTTAAAACAATCAGGTTCAAGCAAATCATAATGGAAAAATTGGGGGAATTAATTGATAATTAAAAAATGTCTATTAAATATTGTCTAGCTACATATCTGATCCAGTTTGCCGCTCTTTTATTTATATGGATATTTTTAATACAAATTTCTTATTTCATGAAAGAAAGAAATGAGCTTGCAGATGTGTCCACACAACAGAATTATCTTAGGGTGCTATACAAAGGTATTCTGAGTGTTACATCTCTATTATTGTGAAGCTGACGATTGATTCCTTTCAGTTTCTAACAAATACCGGGATTGTGGGGCTTACGCAGGAAGAGCCCGAAATGCTTCACCTTCTTTTTTTTTTTTTTCTTTTTAAAGCATTTTAAAACCTGCTTTGTAATCAAGTGTTCCCAGCAGCTAGACTGACTGTGTTGGTTTTATTCTCTGCAGAGGGGGGGTGATTGGCAGGCTCTGGCATCCTCCTGCCCACGCTGAACTGCAGCCCTTGAGCTGCCTTGGCAGGACCGCGCGGCAAAGTTTGCGCCGCTTTTGCCAACTGTGTTCTTGGCTCAGGCTGGTGTTACACGTCTCTCGGCTCCAGAGCCTGCTCACTTGCCAAATTCTACCTCAAAATGTGTGCTGGAATTCCTAATTAAATAACCCCCTCGGTATTTATTTTATCCCTTGGAAAGGCACGCGCTCTTTCGCAGGAGATGCTGCTTTGGTAGAAATACAAATGCGAAAGCCCAAGGTTGAATTAGGAGGTTATAAGTGGTGTAAGGAGAGAAATTGTCTCTTGCAAGCAGATTGGTAGCTTTGGTTTCTTCTGAGTATTGAAATTATGCCACTTTACTGGGTTCTTACCTGAAATTCTTTGCATCCATGCATTTTTTTTTTGTTTATTTTCCAACTATTTTGAAAATTGTTCCAGTACATGCAGTAATTGCAGTCAGTCTATCATTTGGTTGGGTTTTGCTGCTGTACAGCATTACTGTAGTAAGTGTAAGTATTGTGTAAGCTCCCTTATTGTAGCCGTAAGCTAAAGTTACCACTTGAACGATAAAGGTATAATTTATGCCAAACCAGCCTGGAAGCTTTTTGAGAAGACTGATAGCAACTGCTTTTATACATATTGCGATGTAAAATGCTTATTAATGTTAGCAGATGTTGCACTTTAATCCCCCAGAATGATTGTTTGGTAGCAGCAGGAGATTTATTAAGCTTGAGTTGTGTGAAATTGTGTGTGCATAAGCTGCTATTTAGATTGTAAAAATGCCATTGAAAACTGTTAAAAAGTTCTAACTGTAATTGGCAGAGAGGTATTAGCTGTTTTAAAAGAAGTATATGTGTACCACTGGCCCTTTTGCTGTAACCTCTTTATCATTTATCTTCTTGTATTAATGTCACTGAATTATTAATTCATGAGCAGGGTTGGATAGGGTGAAGGCACTATTTAAATGTGTGGCACATGTATCCTTATCGCTGGAGACATGAAAAGAGTCATTTTGTGTTATCTATAAAATGGAAAGGACATTTAAAATTTCATTTACGGTAATCCACTTCACTTCCCAGTAAAACACCTAGATTATTGCTCCTATAATGTAATGTTCTTATTAAAATTTTGTAATCTTTCCACTTTCTCACTTATAAATACTGTTGATAGACAAATGGGACTTATTTTTTTCTTTAGTTGCACATACAGTTCATGAACTGCAGCAGAATGTCTGAAGAGCAGGGTTTTAATGAAATACCAATTCGCTTTAATTTCTAGTAAGAATACAAAATAGAAGCCGGTGAGTATTTGTCATCATGAAAGGCTAAATAAATTGTCATGTAAACTCAGAATATGAGCTAATTAAAGAAAAATACGATTTTTTTTTTCAAAAGTAGCAGTGTCATTGTCACACTGAGCCACCAAGAGCTATATTACTTAAAAGAAATTGTAAATGTGTGGCACAGAGCTCTGGGTCCACTTGATGAAACCGCAGAACATCAGAGGTCACATTGCTGCTGAAAAACGTGTTAAAAATGTATCTTAAATTTCATCTGTTCTGTGTGGAGGGTTTTAAAAAAATTAAAATGTACAGCAAATGTGATGTTTTTGGTCGTTCCAATGGAAGGAGTTCGTTCTCTTGAATATTTTAAAAAGTATTCATTCTCCTTAAAAATTCCTCTCAGGGAAGCAGTTGGAGGATACTTTGTCCTCGAGTGCTTGCAGTGGCTGGCATGGCCGTGCTGGAGATAACCCATATTCCGTTTTGTTTAATATTTAAAAGATATCACTTCACACTTCCCTTTTCCCCGTGCATGGAAAAGACCTTCACTGTTTCCACAATAGATGTTGTTTTCCTTTCTGCCTCCCTGCAGAGGAGAAAATGTTGTGTGGGCTGCAAGGGAGAGGTTTCAAACAGGGGTAAGGCGAGCAGAACCAGCCTTTCTGTGCAACTGTAATTTGGAGCTCTTCTTGCTCGTACCTTCTCCAGATGTAATCCTTTTAGTTCCCTGGCTTAGGCTGTCTACAAAAGGAATAAAAAATTAACTGAAATAATTTCTAGCTTTCTATTATAGTTTAAATAGATAAGAAAGGCCCCAGTTTACTTCAGCTGAAGGAATGTTCCAGCTCTGGTGAGTGACTGGTAGTCATTCAGCTGCCTTGCACAGTTAAGGAGAGTCACCTGAATGTTCATTGCTTATTAAATTGTACAAGAAAATACTCTTAGCTGCAGCTGCACCATGAGATGCCTAGGCAGCTCTGTCTTTACAGAGCCCATCATCCAGTAACAGAATTGAATCCTGTGTTTCATTGTGGAATAGATCCTGAAGATTTATTTGCCATGTTTATTGCACACATTTCTCACCTGGTGCAGGCAGTAGTTGTGTAATTCAGTGGTGTAGCTGTGTGTAGGTGCAAAGAAGAGGGTTAGTGCAGTCTGTGCAGTAATGTCATATGTGGCTTCCCACCCTTGAGTTCTTGTTAGGAGGGGAGAAAAACAGGGAGTTGGTTGATTTTTATTTCATGATATTAGAGTTTTCAGCCTTCTAAGTGCTACTGGTATGTAAAAGTGGTGAACCTGAAAGATGTGTCTTCTGTCACCATCTGCTGCTTTTCTTTAATGTCTGCAGTACACACACAAGTCCTCCAAAGGCTGATGGAAATTCAGTGGGATCTATTCCCATAGGTCATACTTGCCTGGAGAATCTCTTGTGTGCTTAGAAAGTAGTTAGACTTCTTCCCTTCTTCTGCTGTCAAAATGATGAGTTTTGTTGTGGCTCTTGGCCAGGTATGCAATGGTAACACACAGAACTTCTCAGGTTTCTCTGCAAGACCTTTTAATAATGGAATGCTTTGGAAAATGCAGCTTGATAGAATTACTCTTGCAAGTTCTTTTGGTGGTGATTTTTAGTGGAACTAAAATGTGGTCTTCGAAATGTTCTATCAGGCTGCTGGTAAGAAAACACAGCCCTGGCCATTGTAATATTAATATAGTAATATATAAGTGACTTCAGAAGGGGTTCTTTGAAAGAAGAAAAACGCTTAAGTACTCCATGTCTTAAAGCATAATTAAAAGCTTGCATTATTGAAATGCTCTTTCATAAAATGCATTATTATGATGCTATGATAAATTTTAATACTTAAGGATATGATGGAAGAAGAGATATTTAAAAATAACTTTCTCCTGCTGCCTATATATAGTCCCAGTTTTATCACGTTTCTCTGCGTGCTCATCTGATGTATTTTATCCTAGATTACCTCACTGCTCCCAAGAAATCCCTTTTGGTAATATTGATAACCTAATATATGACAGATTTTGGTCATTATTATTTCATTTAGTGGTCATATGTATAGACCAAGAGGGAATCTGAATATTGATTTCTCGGAATGGCTAGTAACAATGATTTATGAGCCAAGGGTTCAGTGCAGTGAGCCAAACACAGCAGAGATTGCATCTTAGGTGCCACCATTGATTTTGGTTCATATTTCACTGCACAGTGATTAGGCCATGGTCTCAGATTTTAGTGCTAGAACCATATTCCTCTCTAAGCAAAGATCTGCCACAAGCTACACCCAGTGCATGGTGAGTGTATCTGTGTGCCTACTGCTTCTGATTTTTCAAAATAATAAATATTTTTCAGTTGTGTTTACATACGTGGTATTTCTCTGGTAACAACAAAGGTTTTTGGTGCATTTTTTTTTTTTTTTTAGTAATGAAAAGTGATTTTGCTGCACACTCAAGCTTATTCTTGAAACTTGAACCATGTAATTTATATTGAACACAGGCCACTTAATATGATCATAAGTAAACTGATAGAAAATGATTGCTTTAAAATGGATGCTAAACCAGCACCTTCATGAATCTTTTGGATAATGTTCCTTGGCACATGCCTAGAAAAGAAGTTTTCAGTGCAGTAGTTTCTGGGGAATTGGTGCTGCCAAACTGAGGTTTGTGCATGAGTAGCTGGTGCTGAGGCTGCAGCACAGCCGTGCCCCGGCAGGGCCACTGTGTTGGGGCTGTCCAGTCCCCATTAACCCCTTACAGCATGGGTGGATGTGCTGCAAATGCGTGGATAAAAACGTGTTCTTGTCTGCAGCTTGGTTCTGTTTTGGAAGTCAGTAACTGGGGGGTGTTTTGCTGGCTCGGTTCTGGTCTGTGCAGTTGTCTTTTGTCAGAGTGTCAGCTGTGAAAAGCAAATCTTCACAGAGCAGTCTGGGTTGGGAGGGACCTTAAATTATCCTCTAGTTCCAAACCCCTTTCCATGTGCAGGGATACCTGCTGCTAGACCAGCTTGCTGGAAGCCCCATCCAGCCTGGCCTTGAGCACTTCCAGGGGTGGGGCATTGGCAGCCCTGTTCAGTTCCTCACCGCTCACGTGGTCAAGAAATTCTTCCAGTCATCTCATTTATATTCACCCTCTTTCAGTTTAAAGCCATTCTGCCTCGTCCTTTCACTACACCTTCGAAGAAGTCCCTTTCCAGCTCTTGTGTGGTCCCTTTAGGTACCAGAAAGCTATTCCAAGATCTCCCCAGAACCTTCTCCAGCCCAAACAGCCCCATCTCTCCCAGCCTGTCCACATCAGAAAGGTGCTCCATCCCTCTGAGCATCTTTGTGGCCTCCTCTGGACCTGCTCCAACAGGTCCACATATTTCTTACCATGGGGCCCCCAGAGCTGGACTGAGAATCAACACCAGATCTCGTTCCCTGCCTAAGCCCAGTGATGAGCAGCCATAAAGCAGATCAGGTGTGTTGAAATCCTTGCAGTCACTTAGAGAAACACCACGTCGCTTCACAGGTACCGACATGTCTGACCACAGTCCCAGGACTTAGCTCTGTTTGTTTTGTTTTGCTGTCTGCTTCCACTTCAAACAAGTTCTCAGCTGTGAAAAACAGTGGATGGGAAGGGAAAAAAAAAAAGAGATCAGCTAAGTGGCATAACAGCTTTGAGAAATACGGGCCTTTGCAAAGCCTTGTCAAGGCTGTCAGCAAACAGTTTCCTGTCTTACAAGACTGCTGTGTCTTTGGTTGATGTTAGTCTAGTGATTTTTTTTTTCCAAGGGAGAGAAATGAGATCTTTAATATAAATAAATTATTTTCAGGATTTCTCTGAGAAGTTTGAAAAGCCTTTGAATTTTCTTCAGCTGTTACAATTGCTTGTTTTGGTTTGTCATGCGGTTCTCGATGTTTTTTACAGATATTCATTATTTTCTTGTTTATTTTTGATGTTCATAAAATCTGTCCTACATAGGTTTGAAAATGAGAGCTATTTGTTTTGCAGTTTAATGAAGAGAATGGCAAACAGCCTCAGACTGAGCCTCTGGTGTCCACAGTGATCAGCATATTTAACATGCTCAGCGTGACACTAAGACATTACAGCCGATAAGGGTTGTAATTGACTTACAGCATCCCTTTCCCTCCCCCCTTCTTTGATGGTGGGGATTTATCTTTGAGTCCCCAGGAGGCTGTAGTGGCACAGAGGGCAGAAGTGGTAGAAGGGTTTTCCTGCACTGCTGGAGTGGAGGTGGTCTCGTGTAGCGGCACGGTGTCGGTTCGGGTGAAATACAGGGAATTTGTGATGGGGATTGAGTGACACCCCCTTGATTCTGAGCACTTATCAAAGGCAAAGAGAGAAATTCAGACTTGGCAAAAGGAGAATGCCTGGAGCCAAAAAAAGCCATTCTTATTAGCACTAGCAAAGGTTTACTTTGCTGGCTTATTGAATGAAAGCTCCCTCGAGTGTCCAGGCTTTATCCTGTGTTAACAAGAAGGGGCAAAGCTGGCTTGTTGGGCAGGGCCCGCCGTGTACCGTGCCCATAAAACCCGGGAGTGAGGCCGAGCTGCACTGGAGTGCTGATGAGAAAAGAAAACCTTTGTCTTTCCTCTGCAGCCCTGTTTATTTTCTCTGTGAATGACTGCAGTACAGCACGGCAGAGCTGGGCACTGACGGACTGCGTGTGGTGTTGTGCTGTTGAAATAGTGTCAGTGCACTGTTCAAAGAGTGTCAGTGCATTGTTCAAATGTTCAGTGGCACATCTTGCATGGGCAGATTGGGTATTTTGGGTGTGCTGTTGCCCTGCTGAGCTGGGAGCTGGGGCTGCTGTGGGGTGGGTGTTGCTGTGGTCTGCCCCAGTTCAGGATACACGTTTTCTGTGCCCTGTTTCGGGCGTTCCTCACATCCCTTCAGAGCACAGAGCAGCTCAGGGCATTGAAGTCATTTCTTCTGGTGCAGGATTGGCTGACCTTGGTCAATTCTTGTTCTTACTGTGTTATTCGCTTCCCTGATACTGTATTCTTAACATGCAACTTAGGAAGAGATGTTTTGGGTTAGAAATCCAATGTTCAAGGTGACAATTAATAGGGACTGTTGAATACAGAATTGTAGATAAGGCTTCCTGCTATCTTTTGAGCATTAAGTTGGTTTTGATGGAAACAGAGTCTTTGTTAAACATTTTAGACAGAGCAGGGTTAGGATTTCCTTTCTCCTTGCAATATGCACTTTGTTTAATTGGAGCAGATCAGGCATTGATTGTTCACCATGGGTAGTACAAGGAGGCTTGTACAATCAGCAAGTCCTGCTTGTCTTCGGGGGTTTTTTGGTAAGGTCTCATAACCAGAACACAGAACCAGATTTTCTACAGTCTGATATTGTAGCACTAATGTAGAGTTATTAATGTCAATCAATTTTTGAATAAGCATATTGAAAACTTAGGGGATAACTCATATTGAGTGCATCGAAGATACGTTCAGTGTTGAAAAGTAGAGCTGGATCTCATTGCAGATGTGTAGAAAACTGTAACCCTTGGATCATAAACACTATTAGTCTCATTTTAGTATTTTACTAATGCAGCTTAGTTTTGCTAATCACACTGTACTAATTAAATTTTTATGTTACAGATTATAGGAAGTTTAACTTTTTTTAAATTGGGAAAGCCTCATGATGGGAAAGCACGTGGACACGTGATTTCTCAGGAGACTAAGTAGTCTATTATATTGTATGAATATATATATATCTAGTCACCCTTGCCTCCTCTTCCCCCTCCTTTCCTCTGCAGTGTCTCAGATATATTACAGAATTACTCAGTTTCACAAACTGGGTTAGGGCAGGCTCTGGGGGTGCAGCGTGTGTGGCACGGTAGGTCACGCAGGATTTATAAGAGGGTCCTGCTGGTCCCTCGGCACGTTCGAGCTGTGCAGCTGTGGCTGATGTTCTTTACCTTTCTGTGCCTCATCATCTGGAAAGCTAGGATAAATTTTATTTCTGTAATGGGGATGTTAAAGCCTGACCGAGGTTACAAGTGCTCTGCAGCGTTTCTAAGACGATTCGGCAAATTAAGCGGTATGCTCTAAGCTACATCAGCATCAGTCTGAGAGACTTCTAGCTAAAGAAAAACATCCTTGCTTAGCTGGAAAGATCTCTGTGTTCCCCTTTGTCTTAATTGCCTGCAAAGCTGGATAGAACAGGAGGGAAAAGGCAGCTTTTGAGCATGCTGTGTCAGTTGTCCGTAAGCTCTTAAAAGAGCCTTTTTTGGCTTTTGAAAATAAAACCTTGGGAAGGTTAAACAGAGTAGAGTTGGGACGAGGCAGTCCTTTAGAGGTCTTTCTCTTCAAAGATGAAAGCATTTCAAGGAGATGCTTGGAGCAGCTTTCTCTTATCTCTGGGGTGCTCTTGAGCAGTGTTGCGGGCAGAGGCATGGCCAGCAGTGGATGTGTTCTGCGGCGCTCGTGTTCTGGCTGTGGGAAGTTGCAGAAGCACAGAAGAGCAAGGAAGCCAGGCAGGGGCACTGAGATATTCAGGACTTGGAGCACAGCTTATGAACACAGTACGAAGAGATGCCCAGTACCTTTGCAGCGTGCAGGTTTGAACAGTAACATCTCTGTTCCTGATCCAGCCTTCTCTACCAGCACATATGACAAGGAGAACCACTCTGTTCCAGCGGAGGGTTGGGGTTTTTTCTGTGGGAGACTGCAGTGTGGCCCAGAGGTAGGGATTTAAGTTACAACTGGAATGTTCTGGGCAGCTTTGATTGCACTCTGAAATTCAAGCAACCTTTTGCTGGAGGGAGTTTCTCTCTGCCCCACCCGCAAGCCCAAGCAGTCGGCGATCCAGAGACAAGGGTTATGAAGGTCTGAGGGGAAATAACTCATTTGCTCAGGACAGCCACTCGCTGGGGTCTCCTTCTGTGTTTACAGAGGAGTAACTTAACACACCTTTTGCTGGTGCTGCTTGTTTGGTGTGGGGTTCGTTGCTGTTTTGGAGTCCAGGCAGTGTCTGTGACAGATGGATGGCCGGAGCACTGACAGCGCTGTCTGTGCCCGAGCGCGCTCTGGCTCCAGCTCCTGTCTGGGCGCCTTTTTCAGGTTTAGCTTTTGTTACACTGATGAATGGTTGGTTCAGAGCTGCACTGTTCTTTTACTTGGAGCCACGCAGAGTTTCTCAAATACAGAGGTTGCATTAAAATTGTTTGCTGTGAACATCTTAATTTTTATTCCAAAGGAAAGAGGCAAAGCCAAACCCTATTGCATCAGTTTTCAAACACTATTTGATTTTTTCTTGGGTTTTTACAAAAACATGTGTTACTGATAATTTGGTAGGGGCTGGTTTAGTTTATTTTGAATTCTATTTGCAGCGGCACAGCGAGTTAAATTCTATGTCTGTGGACTACAGCAATCTAAAGAGAACAATATATTGCGCTGAACACTTAAATTTGTCCTTTAAAATATTCTGCATTTATTCTTAATAGTTTCTGTGGTTTTGGTATCACAAAGACATCAATATCCTTTCAGAAATTGTAGTTTCTTATTAAAATAGCTCAGTTTACAAGGTCAAGAACTCTTACTCAATTAAAAAAAATAAGTATTTGGCATACATTTTGCAGCAGTTCTCTGGGGGTGTTGGATCTCACTTCAAGTGGTGCTTTGATTATTGTTTTTGTTTTTAACATAACTCTTTCCTTCCCCCCCCCTCCCAATTTAAAAAAGGCCCACAAGAAAGGGATGAGTTTGGGGATGATAAGGGACAGGTATGTCACTGTCCACTGAAGTTGATGGAAGATGTCTCAAAATCTGGGATTGCAGTGATATGTTATGGGAATAACAATAAAACTCGAGTCTCAGGAAGGCAAAGTCTTCTGGACAGACTGGGAGCAATCAGAAGGCTGACTTAATTTCACTTTTAGCCATTATTGTTTGTCATCTGTTCTCTTGGATTATTCTGATTGCTTGCTGAAATTATGCTGATTAGTCTGTAGTGTGTGTGAAATAGTTTTATGATTTTTCCTTTGGGTGCTACAGGTGAAAAATTAATCCAAACTCTTCCCAAGCTTTTAGCTGAACTATCTCCAGGGTTTTTTTCAGAGAGACCATGGTGGCAATTTTTTCTTCTTTACTCAGCAGGAGCTCCTTTGCAATTGTAATTTCTGCTGAATGCAGTGCATCCTTTGTGGATTTTTAGATTTATTTGCTTTTGGTTGCAAAACACTCTCAGCCCAGTGCGAAAGATCTAGAGATACAACGTCACTGTTTGTTCTGGCTCTTTCTGGGCTGTCCTGTAGCAGCTGGTGTGTCAGGGTGTGAGTTGAGGTCCCACCTTTCAGCTCTGGGCACGGGGTGAGTGCCAGGGAGAGCCGCTCTGGCTGTGCTGAAGAGCTTTGTTTGCTGCTGGGTGAAATAGCTGTGGCTGAAAGTGCCTGCGATGGAAAAGCACCTGTCTGGAGTTGGAAAGGGAAAGCAGTGCTCATTTTTGTGTATAAATAAACATAAAATCACCCTGCCCCAGATGTCAGTTTTCTTTGTTTCCCTGTACGAGGAGTCACCAGCACATTTGTGCTCTGAGGGGGATGCCTCCACCTCTCTTAAAGGGGGGCCAAGTAAAGAAGCCTACTTGCCTGTTTAGTGATCTCCACAGGTACAGTACCTTCATTCAGAGCCAGAGAAATTGTTCTGTAATGTTTGCTGTTAGTTCCCATCTCTCTCTTACTGGAAAATAGTGAGTCTCAGTCTAGTTGCGGTTTTTATGCTCAGGGAACAAATTTATCTTCTATTAACATTGACCATTATAAAAATTGTTACACTTTCTACTTCTGAAAATGATCTACAGTTCATGGCATTTCTTTATCTGGCATTTTGTGCGCTTCATCCTTTCCAGTTCTCCTTGCCAAAAGGGTAAATGTATTTTTAAAGCCCTTAACGTGCTCCAGTACTCGTGAGAATCATAAGTGGCCCTTGGATCCTGCCACTTAAATTTTTACATAGTCATTGTTCCATGGTTTTAAAGTAACATTCGTTTCAGATGTCTCAGGGATACATCCACACAGCCCTGTTGGTTCACCTTGGAGAGTCCCAGCCAGTGTGAGGTCGGGCTCAGCGCTTTGCCACAGCGCTCAGAAAGCGATTTCTGAGTTCTTTCCGGAGTTGTTGCACATATCTGTAATATGTAGAGCCACCTTTCTGCTTAAAAAGAGTTTATTTTTCCATGGATGTTAATTTTCTCTAGCTTCCCAAACTCTGACAGGCAGGGCTGAAGCAGGAGCTTCCTGCAGTGAGAGATGGGGGAGGATGTCCGTAGGTGCTCGTCATTAGAGAAAGGGAGCACTCTGCTGTCAGATCTTCCCTCACAGCTGCTGCACTCTATCACTGCAATTATAGTTTTCAAATGCAAATGATAGCTCTAAGAATTCTTCCTTTGGTACATGGTTTACAGGAGCAGTTCAGTTCGTATTTCTCAGGAGGAGGCAAATCTTGCTCCGGGCTCAGGGCAGGAGAGTCTGATCAGTGGTGTTTGCTGCCTTGTCTCTGCAGGTGTTTATTGGGTAGAAAAGCAGGGAGCAGCCCTGCACAGCCTTTCTGCTCAGTTGTTCTCAGCCACGCCGGGGTTTGAATCCCTAAGAAATATGGCAGTGCCCTGGATTTAATTTTACTGTGGCTCTTCGAGGTAGAGGAATGCAGGTGGTGTCCGATTTGGGCAGTGGGAAAAGCGTAGCTTTCTCACCTGCACATCCAATTTCTTATATTCAGAGGAAATGTTCTCCTGTTGGGGTTTTTTTCATGTCTTACTACGAGTACGTCACTAACATACTTTCAACTTTAACTTGTATCATTATTTGGCATTCTGTTTATTGTTCACTGACCTTGAGAGCCTACATCCCACAAACCTGCCCCATTCCCAGCTGCAGTGCAGGTGTGCTGTCAGTGTTACTAAAAATTTCCAGTTCGTGTCAAGTAAAATTTGCTATTCTGAATTATTGGTGTTCAATTAGTGATGGAATTTTTTTCTCTTTTTCTTCCAAATCCTCTGCTGCTCCAGGTATGAAGATGAATAATGCAGACCACTGGTTTCGATGATGCTGGGCTTTTATAACTGGATTCATTAAGGAATACAAAGAAAATTCTTACAGGGATCAAGAATGGTGTCTTCTGGCTGCAGAATGCGAAGTTTTTGGGTTCTGCTCATGGTCAGCTTCCTGCAGTGTTCTGAAGGTAAGCTTTAGTTTATTTCTTACTTGAGTTAAATGGACTGTACATTAATTTCTGTTACATCACTTAAAGTTTGAGGATGTCAAACTAAACGTATCTATAGCATATCTTAGGTTTAATTTATAGGATTCAAACTGTTCCTTCTTAAGGAAAAGAAAAAGAAAATATATTTTTTGGTTTTGATAGTGTCATATGTTTAAACTGAAGTGACAGTATTAATATCCTTGATTGGAAGGTGCCTTATTTTTGGATTCTTCCTGTTTATTCTTTTTTTTTCCTATTTTCATTGCACAATAATTTAATAGGAATGTATAGATATGTTAAACGTGATATAAAACAGCTGAACAGTGAAAATGAAATACCTGTTTTAATTTTCTAATTTGGCTTGATGAAAATGAAATGGCAAACACTTCATTAATATTAGAACTAGGCAAGTTTTAAATTTCAGGAAATAAAACTCAAAGTTCTTACAAAAATAACATCTACTTGAAAATATTCTTGCTTTTTTTAGAAAAGGGAAAAATACTTCACTATCAAATGTGTTTAAAATAGCTCTTAAATCGAAGAGATGAGGAAGGAAAAGGATTTTTTAAAAAGTTGCATTATCTATTCTTTGTTTTTCTTTGTAAACTTGATCCAGTTCATCCATCTCCTCAGCTTGTGGCCTTTTAATACACAGAGAAACACAAATGGACGAGCAAGAAAACGTGGTTTATGAATTCTTAATTATAAAGACTCATCTAGAACTTGAGGGTGTCTCTGGGTGTAAGCATTTTGATTGACTAGACTGCAGGTGAAAAGATTGGTTTAGGTATAAAATAGCTTCTCACATTATTCAGTAATGGGTGTGTAATATATAGGCTTCCTTGGTGCATCTGTGCTGTGATCTCACCAGCTTTTAAAGCAGATACATCTCTTACCCTATCAAAATTCTTTGAATTTTAAGGCAAGGTTTTCAGAAATATTTCGGGAAAGCTACTCTGCCTCCCCCTCTCTTCTTTCTGAAATCGATATAAATAACTAGTCCCCCAAAATGGCACAACCCAAGATGAAAAATTGGAATACACGGTATTCCTGCTCGCTGTGTAGTTCCCTGAGCGTTAAATCGGGGCTGCCAGGGCTGGGGCTGTGCCTGGGGCTGCCAGAGGAGCTCTGCTGAAGAAGTTGTTCGTGGGCACGTATGACCACACCCATCTGGTGTGACCACACCCATCTGGTGTGACCACACCCACTTTGTGTGACCACGCCCATCTCTCGGCACATCTTACTGGGTAGTTTGGTTATAAGTGGTGTTAATTATAAACGCACTTACACTGCAAAAGTGGTTGCAGTAGTTGAAAGCAGAGGTGTAGACATGATGTAGTAGAGACATCTATATTGTTTTTTTTTTTCCTGAAGTTTTAAAATACTCAGGAATTTTTTAAATTATTGCAGTTGTTTGAACTCCGTATATTTAGTGCATTTTCCAAAGATTCAGGCACTTGCAGTTCAGTGCTGTGTGGTGGTTGAAAACATTGGAAAGCAGAAAGGAAAAGCAGACAAACAGCTTCCTGGGGCTTGGTTAAAGTTGCAAACAGCATGCTGTGAAGGGGTTTGGAAAGGAAAAAGTCAACTGAGAACTTCGGCAGATTGAATTTTTGCTGTTTGCAGGAAGTTAATTTTCATTGTCATCTATAATATTTCAAGTTCATTCTGTTCTGTCCCTGTCCTCGTGCTTGTGGTAGCCAGTAGCAATCTTTTGATGCTTCGGTTGTGAATTTACTTTTTTAAAGCCTGTACAAGAGCTGCTTTTTCAGCTAAAAGAAACAGGAAAGGAAATTGGGAGCAGATAACAGAATCATACCAAATTAATTGTAAATTCTTAAAATAAATGAAATACTGTGGCTCTGTATACTGGAAATGAATATTAATATAGAGTTGGCTTCCAGCCACAGAAGCAAAATGAATACCGCATTATTACACTTTCTCACAAGATTACATTGCCTTCTGCTTCAGTAATAGGAGATGCCAAGTATAACATGCTTTAGTAGCACTTCATGCCTGGAAGTACGAACACGGACAAAGGTTAAAATAAGAGCATCTAACTTTTGGTAGAAATAAGAAAATCTTCAATTCTCTCGCTTGGAAGTGCAGTTTTTTGTAGAATCTCGTGTGTATGTGCGGGTTGTTGCAGTCAGTGGGGGAGATAAAAGCTGGCTGAATGCCCTGCTGGTACATTTTAATGTTTCTGTACAGCTAAATGGAGAGAAGGGGGGGAAGATCCTGGGTGTGGACAAGTGATTCATTTGTTCGTATAATGAAACATTTTCCAATCAAGAAAGGCTTCATTACTCTCCCAGAGCCCTAACTTTAACTCACCAGGGAATTAAAGCAGGCACAGTTATACGAGGGCTGTAATTTTATTTTAGTGCTGCCTATCCAGACAGGAGTCGTATCTTCAGTTAAGAAGGTCTTGGGTTTGCCTTGTTTTTCCTGGCTGTGCAGTCCAGATGGGATTGCTTTTGAAGCAGTCCCTTCCATCAGTTAAAATGCACCTGGAACAGACAAGTGCCGGCAGCTGGACGGGAAAACCACGCCAAGTTATTGTACACTGCTGATAGATCTGATCAACAGCAGGTCAATATTGTTGTGCAGAGCTTTGAAAAAGGTTCTTACTGCCATCAACAGCAAGGACTGCAGCCCTAAATAGGGAAAAGATGAAAAAGGAATGAACAGCTGAAGTCACGAGCTTGAATATTAATGTCATTTTTGAAAGTATTTTTCTGCCCCTTTTGCCTGGACTATTTTGCTCTGGGCTGGATGTGGCATATTCTGCTGCAGTTCTGTCAGAACAGGCAGAGTGAAAGGACTGCCTTGGGAAGTGCCACGAGCCCGTGTCCATCCCATGGGATCCCCGTGTCCGTGGGAGCCCCGTGTCCATCCCATGGCAGCCCGTGCCCATCGCGGCTCTCTGGCCTCACAGGAGGGGTTTGTGCTCCCCTCAATCAGTCCCTTGCAGCTCAGTCCTGCACCTTCACTCACCTGTTTTATACAAACTTCAGAAAATTAATTACTTTTGACACCACCTCTCCCCCCCCCCCTTCCTAATTAGGTGAAATCATCCAACAAGTTAGAAATTATCTGAGAAAATACTGAAAGTCGGAGAGTGAGATCACACATGCCTTGTTTCCATAGCAAAGCAGAGGAGAAAGCTTATTATCCATATTATTGGTTTCTCTTCAAGCAAGTTAAGACAGATACACTAATATGCATATGAAAAAAAGATGTCAGAGCTAAACATTCTGGTGAAGATTGGTTTTGGACTGTGCAGGTTTCGATATTTTAAGCTTTATCTTGCTTACAAAGTCCACCTTTTTGACTAGCTTTTGATGCCGTTTGTTTTCATTCTCTTTGCTGCTTGAAAAGCACAAATGCTTGGGAAGCACTGAAATAATTTTCTTTGCCGACATTCTATTTTAATCAAGGCTTAATACAATTTTAATTCATTTTCTTGTGAATTATTATCTATGCTTTGTCCAAAGGAAGAAGCATCATGCTTTCATTATCTATTTAATTCTGTTTTCCTAAATGGAATTAATGTTTTTAAAGAAACCCAGCCTGTCTTTGCCTCTGAATGTTTGTTTTAATGAACATTACACTGAGAGGGATATTTTCTGACAAATTCTGGTTGTGCCAGCCAAAGAGCTGAGTGTGAAATTGGAAGCAGTTTTAAGTGCATGTTCAGTGTTAGTGCATTTATTAAAGAAAAGACATAATAATCACAGATAAAGGACGTTGGGCCACTACAAAGGTATTTGCTATTTTAGTGTGTTGCTTCAGATCTTCAGCCTCGTGTGAAGCCACTCAGACATGGGGTGTCTGAGGCGTGTGCCACAGGTACTGAACTAACTGGCAAAGCACCCCACTTTTCCTGCACTTTTACTAGGAGGTATTAGTAGGATTTTGCTCAGTGTAGAAATATAAAAAAGCTTGTAGCCTGAGCAGAAATCAGCTTCTGTTAATTAGTGGATTTAGGTTCTACAAGGAGTGAAATCCATTATGGAGTCACGCAAGAGCAGACAGGAGCACACATTTAATTTCTAGCCAGGGAATTTATCTCAGTTGGAGCCCTGTGAAGCACCCAGTCCTCAGGGACTGCTTGGATTGCAGAGCATCCCTCAGCACACCCAGCTCCGGCCAGGCAGTTGTTGCTCACCCTTTGGAGGGTCACTCTGACTCCTCCCAGTGCTGTCCTCGTTTATGTTACGTGTACCCGATGTGTTTTATGATTCCTTAGCAAATGTGTTCTTCTCAGTTGGTTAATGCAGACTGTGCAGAGTTAGGATCTGTGTGAAGGGAGCAGTTGGGTTTCTGCAGGAAGGAACTGCTGCACTGGGTCCTGTGTTCTGTCCTGGCAGAACATGCCCTTTTTCCGTGGGATATGCTGGTGCTTACCTCTGGGGGACATCTCTTTTTCCTTTACTGAGGGAGATGCAGGCCCAGCACATTTTCTAAAAAGGAAATTGCTCCAAAGCAAGACCAAAGTTCTTCTTTAAGAGGAATGTTACAGTTTTCAGTTGCATGTCCAGGTAATAGAGACGGACAGACTGCCTGGAAAATGCAGAGACTCTTGAACGTGCTGGCAGTGAATTCCTTTTGTATATTCCCTGAGCAGTGAGGACTGCAGGATTCTCTGCTCTAACATTACGTTTTTGAAACCAAAGCAAACCCACTGCTATTTTAAAATGTAGAAGAATGCATGAAGAACCATTTTAAATACTGTACTAACATTTAAATGAGAGTTTGCTAGGAAGTGTTAATGTAAGAGTCTTAAAATTTAAGCAGAGACTATAAATGCATAATTACTATGAGATGAGTAATAGTATTACTCTTCTGATATGCTGTCTTCACAGTTACTGAAAAACATTCTCCTTTGAGTGGAGATTTTGCATATTCCCAAGCTCTGTTGAGAAGAGAAGAGCCCTGTAATGTTTAGATGATAGCAGTGAAGTGTGCTGTGCTGAAGGCAGAGGCTCTATTTTCAGAGCCCTCTGAGCTGCTGCTTGAGTTACTGGCTTTGGTTGCTGTGACCTTGAGGGGTCTCAGTGGGCAAGGCGAGCTGCAGTGGCCATTGCAGGGAGAGGGGACTCACTTACCCTTCAGCTGCACTCACATCACTGCCTGAGGGGCTTTTCTGTTGTTAAATATAAATCTGAGTATATTTTAGACTAGTTTGTTATGATAAGGTACCTTTCCAAGAACACAGTAGCAGAATTTGGACATACATGTGTTTTAAAAAAAACCCCAACAAATAGGCTTCATTGGTATTCTGTTACTACACGTGGAAAATTACAGAAATTTATTTTTTAGTTAGAGTTGTATTTTAAAAACGTTGTGTTATTTTTCATTCCAGTTTTCTGTCGAGTGGAAGACTATTGCTTGTCTTAGTAACAAGGGTTTTTATATAGTTTTAACAACATTGTTTTTATATTGTACTTTCAGGTCATAGTGTAAAATGGAAGTATAACTACCTGAAGCATCTGATATCAATGAATGCCTCAGCACTGGCTTTCTTATTGCATTTAGTGTCCTTATGATCAGACTATAAAAATTATCATAAAGTATAATGATTTTAGATTTAATATTTGTTGCCAAGTTCTAGAGGCACATAATGGGTTTTATACTTGCAAGTAGCTCCATTGGTGCTCATGGTCTGCCTCTGTGAGTGAATGGCACAGGAGGTGATGGAGTTTGTGCTAATTGTGTGCTGTGCAGATGTCTCAGGAGCAGGGAGTGTGTGGAGAATGAGAGCACTGCAGAAAAAGGACTCATGCAAACACTCTGATTTGTGGTTCATGTATGTGCCCACTTCTGTGTTTGTGGAGCGTTCCACATTGTGTTCCATGAGCAAGAGGTGAAATCATTCACAGAGCGAAGTTCTTGGCTTGTCCATCCATCCTCCCATCATAAATGCACTTCATAGCATAGAAGCTCCTCCAGGCATGGAAGAGACGCTTAAAAACTCTCTGGTCTTTTGCAGTGGTTAAATAGGGTCAGATTTACTCATTAATGTTGGTTGTTTGGAAGAATACAGTTGCTCCTTGTGATTGTTTTTATTTTGTTGTGTTTAGATTGGCATTTTGATTGAGGCTCAGGAATGGTGGATACTTTTCCAATCATAATTCAGGTTTTTTTCAGGGTTGCTACGTTTTTTTACATTTTTAACAGAGGATGTATTTTGCAAATGAGCCATACCTTAAATCCACAGACACAGCACGATAAATTGAATATACAGTTCTTTCTTATAGTTAGGAGCTGAAAAAATCCTTTTGCTTAAGGTGTCCCAAATTTCTGCCCTTCCAGAAAGTCTTGAACTGCTTCACTGGCTTTCAAAACCCAGTGGTGCCGAAGCTCTTTGTGTGTCTGTAATCTCTTCTCCTCACTTTCTTTTGAATGTAAAGAAATAGAGTTGTACAAATGTTAGCTCGGGGTGTGGCTCCTGCTTTGAGTCAGGGACACAGTTGATCCACGTCCCAGTGACATGAAGGCACCCTGGAAATGCACACGGGGTGTTGGCGGTGGTGGCTCAGATTCCCTGGTTCTTCCTTCTGAGCTTGGACCGGTCCAGCTGGTTGGGAATGTCTCATTCTTTTTGTTTTCTCAATTTATACCAGTATCATAATCCCTGATGTTGTCTCGGTGTGTAAAAGACGTGTGGGGGAGACTGGTTGGGAAGCAAAATGAGGTTTTTTTCATCTGTTGCCGGAGCAACCCATCCATGTGAGAAACCCAGGGGGAGACACAACTTCCAGTTGTTGGAGGCAGCGCTCGGCGAGTTTTATGAGGGATCTTGAGGATGGAAGGAAAGCTGCCTTTTGTGTTCTCCCCTGTCAGGGATTGTGATCTCTCTCTCAGGAATTGGGTGGTTTTGTTCTGTTCCAGCAGAGAGTACAATTAATGCGAGGTGCTGTTGGAGCAGTTTTCCTGTTAAATTTGAATTCAGTAATTCATTTAGGAAACCTGAGAGGAAGTTGACACTGAAACCAGATTTGCCTATGTGCTGCATATTTACTTATAAAAGCAATGAGGAATGTTTGCCTTTTATAGACTTCAGTGCTATTTCATATCACTTCTGTTTTAACCATCTTTCGAATGAGCTTCAGTCAGATTTGGCTGCTGCCACTGATCCTGTTTGTCTGTGCATGTGACTTGATCTGCCTTCCACAGTATTTCACATTAATTTTTCTTATTGAGCTGCCCCAGTTCTTTTCTCTAAGTTATTGGATTGCCTGTAATATTTTGCCATTTTCAATAATTACAAAATGTTACTTTAAGAATTAAGTCGTTGTTTATTCTGCACCACTGAAAGTCTATTGGAAAAATGTGGGTTTGTGGCTGAGAACTGATCGAGCTTTCTAGTGGCTGAAGATAAATATGCTTTTAGTAAACAAAAGTGAGCAGTTTGCTGCTCACGCTTTTGCATCATTTAATTTGCACCAGATGAAACTGGCATGCGTGAAGAGCGAGGCATGGAAAGTACTAGAGGGCAAACGGGTGGTTTGTGATGTGGATTATTACCCATAAAGATGGATGGAGTCCACAAAACATCACTTCATGTATTAATGCACCAGCTGGAAAAAACCCCAAAACATATCAGCGTTGCATATCGTGCATAAACTATTTGGTTTAGGCCTTCAGTCTAAATCCTGATCAGTAATACACGTTCCATCTCTGTGCCAGTGTAAAGATACACACATATATGTATCTTCCTGTCTATAAAAAGCATCAGTACATTTTTAAAAATTCACAATACAGAAGTCTGGAAGTTAACCATATGTAGGCTGTTTTGAAGGATTGATGAACACAGTGTTTTGTTCTGCAGTGTCAACTGAGTGCTGACGGAAAGTCGAGAAATACGTCCAACCAGCAGCCTTGCCTTTACCAGTTCCACTGTTATGTAGTAATATAACAATTGGTTTGTCTTTTGTATATAACAGTATAACAATTAATTTGCTGCATGAATTATTTTGAATTTCACGTTGTTAAATCAACGGAGTGCTAACCCACTGCTGACAACAACTCCAGTTAGGGTATTTAACCTTACCTTTTAGGTGCATTGTTTTCTAGCTTTGGATTTCTCGTGGATCCATTTTAACTGTATTTGTATATTGCCTTCTTTTTACAATGAGTTTTTTGAAGTACAAAGAGAGACTTTCTGAATATTTACTATTAGAAATGTGTCATCATGTTAATGACACTTGTAACAGACTCGATAATTCTGACTTTATTTACCTCAGAGCTTCATCTGTTTTGGTTCTTTTTATTTCCTTTTTCTATGGGGCTCATTAAAAAAATAAAATACAAAAATCTAGTGACAATAACAGGGACAAACTTCAGTGTAGAAAATCTCTGGTCAAGGTATGGATGGCTGTGACCCAAACAAAATTGATTCCCTTGGTCCTGTTTCCATCTGGAGTAAGGAGTCAGATCCTAACGGGGCGAGGAGGGAAAGTGCATTTAGAAGCATTTAAAGATGTTAAGCAACAATAAAACTCTGTAACCATTTAAATGACAGCAGCTGACTATTTGAATTAACTTTGTGTTTGGCTTAATTTTGGGTCCTAATTATTCCTAACTTACGTGAGTAGATTTCAATTATACAATACTGCAGGGATTTGTAGCTAAGGCAACTAAAGGAATCATTTTCCATAAAGTACTTTTGTTCAACTGATTAGGCAGGTTAAAATGGAAAGAGAGAAAATGGGAACTCTTGTCTGATAAGGGCCAATGAGTTGTTACCAGTGACACTGTGAAGGAATAACAGAAGGAAATCTCATTATTGACGATTTGGGGAAATTTTTGCGACACGTTTATATCTTGATGGTGTGGTGTTGGTGACCCCCTCACGATTCTCCTGGGTATTAAAAAGAGCTCCATAAAAAGACAGTGCACCTTTTTTTTGTACCCTGGTTTGGTCTGCGTGAGGTGGCTTTTACTAGAAGCTTGTTAACTAAAAAATTTGTTATCGAAAAGACTTTTTAATATATATTTTTGCCAGCTAACCATTTGAATTGCAAAAGGCGCTGTTCACTGCATGATATTTCATGTTTTAGGTGTGAAAGCGTTTTTAGACATACAGCTCTCATCTCCAATATCCTGTTTATTTAGAATTGCTGTTCCATGAAAATAGTTCTAAATTGTCCTACATTCGTAAGATAACCTGGGGGAATTAGAAGCCTCTGGAATCAATTCCCGTTTGTGTTCCTTACACAAATACATCCCCTTCATTAGGAATTAATTCTTGAAAAAATTACCTGCATAGTTTGAGCTTAAACCCAGGTATTTTTATGCATGTAGATATATATTTTGACAGTGTGTACATATATGCTTAGCTAAAAAATTTCATTTTTATTCTTTGAGCATTTGTAAAGTCATGCCTCCTAAATTAGATCTGCAGCATAGTAGGTGTCTCCTTTTGATGATAGTAGAATAACTTCCCTAGGCTGAGAATGTTTAATTTTGGTTTTCCCCTGTTTTTCAAGCTCAACTTTTTTGGTTTCCTCAACCAAAATATTGAAGGTTGCAGGAGTGCTTATTCTGCTGCCAACACAACAGCATGTCTGCAACCTAAACTATTAAGGCTGCTTTTGGAGCTGCCAGCTTTGCCCCTGTCACTTGAATGTACACCCAGACCTTAAGTCAGATACTTCAGGAGAAGCACTGCAGTTGTTTTCTTTTCTGTGTTTGTTGTGTTCAGCAGATCAGAATTCGAAGTACCTCTGATGAGGACAATGTAAGGCTTTGATACTGTTTAAAGGGAAAAAAGGAAACACATACAAAGCACGTGGTTAAAATGTGCAACAGCAATTTCTGAATTAGATCCTAAATAAATGCTTACGAAAATAAAATCACATAATAATAGATCCACATATATCTCTTTCCTCCCCTGTGACAAGTTCCACTTTACTTTGGAAAATGCATATTTTTGATAGTATGTCTGCTGTTAACATCTTAATGCTCCACACTTTCAATTAGCACTGCTGACAAGTTATTTAGGAACATCTATGGAGCACGTGGAGATGGGTACAGCTCCTCCACGTCTGCTGTTTGCTTTGCAAAGGGAAAGTATTCAGATTTAATTATCAGAAGCTGTTTGCAGTAGGCAGGTGCCTTGGAGAGACTGTCAAGGGCAGGGCTGGGCTGCCCTCCCTGCCTGGGCAGGAGGACCTTGGCACTGCCAGGGGTGCTGGAGCTGTCAGTGCCTCACCCCTAAATGGATGAAAAAACCAGAGCTCTGTGCGGCCACTGAGGCTTGGGAAGCCACTGTGCCAGCTGAGTTGGCATTTCCTTTTAGAGAGGCAAAACGGGTCGAAAAAGTGTCATTCTTTGTCAGAATTTAGTACCAGTTTGACTCTTGACGTGACTGATGTTCCTCTGTGGGACCCTGTCACCTGAAGTCCGAGTATTTACAGCCCGAATCTCCTTGATTTAGTTAGGAAGATGGTGAAGGGTGTCCCAAATTGTGTGCCAGGATTTACAGGTGTGGATATGGAGACTGTCCTTGTGTCTTTGCAAGGGCTGGGTGATGTCAGAGTTGCATCTGATTTCTGTCCTGAAGAGAAATAAGATTTTCCCAAGGGTTCAGTCCCCAGATAAACTAGCCCTTTCAGAGGTAGGTGGGGATTTTAGGAGTGCATATACTTTTGCAGGAATGGAAATTGCCTCATTATTTCTTGATCCCTCAGATTTTTTTCTCTCCATTCTAGTCAGTACTGGAAGCTGCAGGGGAAGGTGTCAAAATACTTAAAGGCACAAAGTAGCCTCTCTGCAGTGGACATTTCTTAATTATCCACTGTAACTTAATACCGGTAGATATTTCCTGCCTTATTGCTTAGGATATTAAAAAAGTATTTAACTAAGGCCTATTTTTAGGTTTTGGAGTACAGTACTGAGGTCATGAATGTCTTTGTCATTTGTCAACTTTATTTTAAAGACATTATCATGGAGGGAATTTCTCTCGGTTCTCACCCCATTTCCAGATCATTCACGGCCTATAATGAGTAATGCTGTTGTCTTGTAAACTTTGCCATTGTGTTTCTCTCCCTCCACCCTCTCCACCCTCCTTTTCTGATGATCAAGGCCACCTCACCAGCCTCAGCTGTGCAGAGGAAATCGTTCAGCTTCTCTGCATTGTCTTTCTTAGCCTTAGTTGGTCACCTAATTCAGCAAACTCGTCACTTCTCACACAAAAGGAGCTTCCTACTTTTGTTGTGCTTAAGAAATTTCTGGTTGTGAAAGCACTGGAAAGCATTTTGGAAAAAACACCTGTGAGTTTAAGATGTGCTCAGAACACAGGAATGGAAAAACATGCTACAGGCAACACCACCAGTTATATTTTGCCAGTTTGTTTAGCTTTGTACAGTGATACAAGTCATGGTGCCAGATACTCTCCTTTAATTTTGCAGCACGGTTATAAATTTTGCTGTATCTAATTGCAGCAAACTTTTTCTGCTCAGCGGTTTTTTCTTCTTGCTGAGCAAGTAGTGTGCTTATATGAACGGTACTCTGATATATAAACTTGGTTTATGGATGTTTAAGGGCTTGTAATTTTCTCTTTAAACTCAAACTTAATTTTTTATATTTCTTTTTTTATGAAAAGATTTTATGGCCAACACATGCCCCGTGAGAAAAGGAAGAAGTTACAGATGGTCCAGAGGAGAGGGTCTGTTTCATCCATAAAAACTTCATGTCAGCATTTCAACAGAGCTTTTTCGTAGGGTATCTCTGTTATCACTGACACTCTCACATTGACAAGCATATGGGATGGAGTGCTGAATGTGTAAATTGAAAGGATCACATCTAGCATTTCCCTGTGCCAGGTGCCAGCTTTGCTGCTGCAGCTCTGCACTTACCGTGGAGGGAGGAGTGCTAGAATGGTTTCAGCTGCTAATTACCCTGATCTGCAGCTTCCCCAGGTGTTCAGAACACCTCTCCGGGCAGGTGGTCCTGTGTGACAGCACAGGGTGCACAACAAGAGAAATCTCTGCCCATCTGCCTACGGGGCTTTTTCTCTCCCTTTTTTTAAGCCCTCGGTGAAGAACAGAAGAGGAATTTGCAAGACTTTTCCTGTCCGTACAGAATTTGTCAGGTGAAAAGCAGAAGCTTTTGCAGAGCCCAGGAAAAACGTGTGCGTGTTTGTTATGTTTGAGGTTTTTTTGATAACAAACCTGATTGTCCTGTCTGGTGATTTCAGCCGAAAGAAAAGTACCTACATGCCAGTGAGGGTTTTGCAAGGACCTGCAAGTTAAAATAAATAAAGTGTGGTGGTTTAAGGAAGCGGTAGAGTCTAAATTGCCTTTCAGTACTTCTTCTGCAGGATCCAGTTTAACAGGATTATATCATTTTACTAATAGCACTTTGATCTGTCATTTCTACAAAAAGGCAGGCTTTCTGAAGCATTTGCCTTACATGTTCTTTTGGGCTAGACTTAATCACTTGCAGTGCTGATAATATTTTCTCATCCTTTAAAAATTCACATTACAGTCTTGTGCTTAATAGGACTGTGGTTTGAGTACAGAATGGTAAAAAGAACCATTTAATTCATAATCCAGTAATTCAGACAGCTAAATTATGCCTCCCTTTACCTGATATTTATTAAAACGAATCCAAGTAAACCTCAGAAGCGTTGATGTCATCCAGTTGCCTTTTTAGATTCCTTTAGTGCTGTACAGAACAGATACATTCCTTACTATGAGTAAGTGCAACATCTGTGTCTTTATTTCTTCTTGCATTTTTCCACACTTCTCTTAAGAGTTCTGGTTTTCATTCTCAGGCATTCTGTGCAGTCTAAAATTCATGATGTTCACTTGAGCATCTCGTGTATATATATATATATATATATATATTTTCTTGGGCCTGTATGTGTGTATATATGTGTGTATATATGCCAAAGACAATTTTATTAGTGGTTGCACCTTCACACTTGTTTTTATTTCGTGCCTTTAGTTTGCAAGTTAATATTTACCAGCACTCAGGAGGTGTAATATAGCAACTTGTTAATTACAAAAAAAGCACCCCACACCTATCAAACAAAACCAAGGGAAAAAAAACCCAACAAAAACCAATCCAAAGGGGGCAAAAAAAAGAGCCCGATCGATCGATGGCAGTACCAGAGTTCGGAATCTTGGTGAAGAAGATTTAGTTACTAATGATGCTCTCTTTAAAACCAGAAATGAAGAGTTAATAAATATTTTAAGACATAGTTAATTGGTAATTACAGGGTCTAGCAAATCAACAGGATTTTTTTTTGTCTAGCTTGACAATGACTCCTGCTGTCTCTTGATGTACTCACGTTGAGCTCATCCTGCTGTATGATAATTTGTGTTTAAAAATAGTCATCTTAAGTGTATTCAAAAAATACCAGCATTGATCCCAAAGCCTGTTTTAAAGGATCTTGGGTTATTTCCAAAGTAATTCCTGTGTGGTTCTGTGAAAACAAATACCTGCATATCTCTGTCTTCATCTCTTTCATTTCTTCTGTAACCTGTTTGGTTTGCAGTGTTACTGCAAGAAAACAAGGAGATGGTATTTCAACAGCTAGAAAAAATTGCCATTTCATTATCACTTTGAGTAGGAGTAAAACTGATCAGAGTAATAACTTCAGCTAATGCATGAGGCAAAGCTGACAGTTGTGTGTGTTTTGGAATATGTGAGTGCCTCACATGTGTTTCCATCAGGGAAAACAAGGTGCTTTAGCCACCTGGTAAGAGTTCTCACTTACCTGAGAAATGCTTCCTTCTAAATGGCTGAGTTTCTCTCTGCCTTTGTTTGGATTAGAAGGACTAATCAAAGTTAGGTCACATCTGTGTCAGGTGCAGATCCCGGGGAATGAATCAGGGTTTCCTTTACTGCTGCCTTGGCCCTGATCCTGCCCTGCTGCCTTTTTTTTGGCTGCTCCTGCTGACCTGGGAGGGTGTGTTGTTTTGGTAGTGGAAGAGAATAGCCATGTGCATCCATGGAGTTTTATCCAACTCCTGCTAAAGCCTGGTCTTGTATGAGCAAAGTGGTTCAAAGTAAATTTCTTAATGTGGAGGGGAAGTAAAAATGGCAGAAAATGTAACGAAGGGAAAAGGGTGTCTTGAAAGCTTGGGAAGGTTTGCAGTGAGTGTAGCTCAGAGCATTTTATCAACTGAACTTCCAGTGTGGAGGTGTTAACATTGCTTCATTTCGTTAAGGAGTAAATCATGTGATGAAAGGTCAGGTTAATTGCCCCAAAAAGGGAGTGCACTGGAAGCCCCCAGGGACCATTCAGAGGTCCTTTCCTCTCAAACTAAGGATTCTGAAGGAAACCGTATTTAAAAAATAAAGTAGTTCACTTACTGTCCAGTAAGTGTCCTCTGGCATTTGTTGCTTAAAATATATATTCACAGTTGGAGAGTTTTGACTAAAAACTCAGCAGTAGCAAAAGGATAGTTATAAATATAAATATGTACACACCTTTTTGAATCTTACAGGTGGAAAACTATCCTACATCTCTAGTCCCAAATGGAATGAGGCTGGAAAAATACCTGAGCATGCAGTTACTCTGCAAATCAGGCATCAGTGGGCACATGAAGGCCAATAAAGGGCTACCCTTCTCTGTGGCAGTGCAGTTTTATGATGGATCAGATTAACTATAATTATTTCCTCAATCTCTCATCAGTGTCCCAGTTTTTACAAAGCTTCGGTTTTCTGTCCTAAGAGCAGGTATTGTGAAGTGTTGGTTGCTTGGACAAGGCAGCTGCTTCACTGGAGGTGCACTCTGTAGGTTCTCAGGGTACAGAAAGTGAGTTTATGGATCTGTTAAGTGCTGTATTTGCCTCTGAGGTGCCTAAAACATAATCATGAGAGACGGTGACAGGGGTGTTTTGCAGCCCTGGTTTCTGCCAAAGTGCATTAACCAAAGGAAATGGGTAACCAGCAAAGACCAAATAGCATCTTGAGCCTCGGAATTTATTCCAGGCCTCTGAAGAGCTCATTTACCTTGTTCATGGGGTCAGTTCTTGAGGTGACTCCTAGACCAGGAAAAACAGGTTTTTCAGAGAATACCTCCAGGCCAGGTAAGGCCCCAAACCGTTTAACTCTGATTTTCATTATAATGGCTTTCCCAGTCCAGGCATGAATAGACATCTGGGAAGCTGATCTGTTCATCCTGAAATAGCCTGAGCAGAAAGTCAGATCAGCCATTTCTCCTGTCTTGTCTTTCTGATATTTGTTGTGACAGTTTTACAAGTCTTACTGTGAGATTTATGAGCTCAGCAGGGGTTGATCATGTAGAAATAACCTGAATTCAGGGAAAAGTGGACACTTGCACAAAACCATGATTTTTTTCACCCCTTTCCAAAACTCATGATACAAAAAAGTGAGAAATATTCATAGTGAAATATTCTATATTGGAAAAAAAAGGAAGTGATTTTAAGAGTAGTGTTTATGACATCACATATTAAAAAGTAGTTCTTAAAGAAAAGATTAAATAAAATTTCAGTCTTATCTTATAAAATCAATTTCTATATCCTGTCCTTATACTGTGGTGTGTTATGTCTTCTAACCACAATATAATGACTACTTGAAGGATGATTTGGGTTTTTTGTCCATTTTTTTTTGCTACAATGTGTGTTTCTTTTGGCTTTCTACTTTCTTTTTGCTCTTCAGCTTCATACCATTAAGACCATTTTGACGAATATGTCGGGGGAGATGATGGAGGTTGAGCTGCAGAAATAAACTCTTCGTTGTTTCCATCGTAGTGGTATTTCCTGCGCCTTTGTTCTGTCCAGGAGTGTTTGGGCAGGGTTGGTTCTGTCTCAAAGGAGTGTTTGGGCAGGGTTGGTTCTGTCTCAGAGCAGTTGGTTCTGTCTCCAAGCAGGGCTGTCCGTGCTCTCCCGTGATTTGTGTGTCCAGTTGTGCCCAGGCAGGCGCTTTCCAGGGGCAGGTTGTGCTGTTCAGGCAGGAGAGCTGCTATTTCAGGAAACACAGGCTGCGTTCCTTCACCTTTTGACATGGTGTGTTTTCTGTTGTTGGAGCTTAAATGGATCTGAATCTGAACAAAGGAATTGGTTGTTACAGCGGCAGCAGAATTGCAGATTTGTTTTGTTTACTGTTTTCACTGGAGGAAACCGCACTGTGTAGTGACAAGGCTTCCAAAGGGATATGGAGCAGTAATGGACATACTAGATATTAGCCAAAGCACCAAGGAGAGGCATTAAGTAATAATAAGTAAATGGTGTATATGCTGAATACTTATAGAAGATTTATAATCTGGAGTTGTACATTATAGTAAATCTGGAGTCTCGTTTGAATGAAGCAGGATGCCCTAGTTCAAGAAGAGTGGTGTCCTACTTAATTGTGGTTTTTTAAATAAATTTTTACTCCAGAAAGCAGAAGGGAAAAATACAAATTTGTATTTGATACAACTGGTGCTGGAAATTGTGAACAGCAGAGATGCCTAATAGGAGAGTTGTGATGGAAGGGAGAGGAAAGTAGCCCTGAGCCAGTGCTGGGAGCAGCCCTGGGGGGACTCCATCTTGAACAAAGGAGCGGGGAAATGTGGCTGTGAGAACTCTGGGAAGCGACTTGGCTGCGGGAAAGGAGGAGCTGGGAAAGCTGCGGGAGAGCCGCGGCGGAGCGGGAGCCAGCCAGGCTTTCCTGGCGGGGTGAACTCTGCGGGTTTGCTTTCGTCTTTTGCTTTTTCCAGTTTTCCAATCCCACTTCTCGGTTTTTAAAAATGCTTACTTACCTCACCTGTGCAGGGAGTGTTCAGGATGTGGGACCAGCAGAAAATCCCTCTTACGCAGGAAAAGCTGCAGCCTCTGAGTCCAAATCTGTTTGTGATGAGTAACGTGCAATTTCTCACAAGGAACACCAAAATAATGGAAAACAAATATTGTACTGTTTTTCTAGTTAATTTTTGCGAGGTTTGGAGTATCTGGAAGGTGTCTGAGGGAGAAAAGCCTTTGGTCACCCGCTCCAGGTTTCTCCACAGTGCTGTGCTCGAGTGGGGTTGATGCAAAACAGACACACAGGTTTAGCCATATGAACAAATATACTTTTGAACAAAGAGTAAAACGACTGAATTAGTACTGCAATTAAAATATTTGTCTGTAATGTTTATTTGCTGCATTGTTGGTGCTCTGAAGGAGCAGGGTGGTATGCACATAAAATGCTAGCATGTCTCTTGGAGCTGTCTGAACTGGGTTGTTAGCTGTAATAATCTCGTGAAAGATCAGAATCCTCTCAATTCCTCATAGTCTGCAGGAGTTTCATTTTCTCTGTAATTTCCCCTTCAGCTGTTGTTCTCTATTTCTGGCTTGCCTGCAATTAGAAGAGGAAAAAACTCAAAACTTTTTAGAACTCATGTCTTGTTAATCTGTTTCTTTCTCCGTGTTTCCCTTTGGGGCAATCCCTAATCTCCCAGAAGCATCAAAACGTTCCAGTTAGTGTTGGTTTAGTGGCCAGTCCGGATAAGGGAGCATTCTTTAGCACATGTTCTTGTACCTTTTTTTGTCCCCCTTCACCCAGTAGGATTGTGGGTTTCTAGAAGGGTTTGGAGTTCAGGCTGCAGATGTGTTCAGCTGCTAGTCTCTGCCTCCCACCATCCCTCACCATTTCCTTGCCAATTCAAACAGCACTTTCCAGATTTTCTTAATGAAATTCAGTTCACCTTACTCAGCCTAAAAAGAGTTCTAGAGGGATGTATTAATTTAACCTAGAAACTTGATCTGTGAGTTATCTCAGTTCTATCAGCCCAGGTGCTTGTTGGGACTTGGATCAAAGTCACAGGGGTGAAAATTTCCTGCCAGAAATTTTAACTGCAATTTCTAGGCATAGCTAGCTCTATCAAAATACAAAAGAATTAAGTTGTCTCATTACTCTTCACTTGACAGAGGTGAGAAATGTATCAGCACCTTCCCAAAATGAGGAGAAGTCTTTAAGTATATATTTTTTCTTATTGCTTAAACTTAATCTGTTCCCCAGGTGCTTATTAGTTTGTACCTTCTTTGCCCATCTACGAGTCCCTCTGAAGTAAATAAGAAGCTCTGCTGTGCATCTGGGGACAGAGCCTGGCCCTTTGCAAGTGTTTTGCTGTAGGGTCTCTACTGCTGTGGTACAAGTCTCATAATTTGAAATACATATTCTGCACTTCAAACCTTAAGAGAAGGGGGAGGGTGGAGAAAAAGATGCCATAACTATGAAGGATTTTTTCTGTCTGTGTGGAAAATGTTAACACTGTTAATGCAGTTAGGAAAGAACCTGGCTGAAACAAAGATATGTATCAGTAAAATTCAAAATAATTGTCATCAAGGTAGTAAAAGAAAATAGTCACTGAGATGTAGCTTATTTCTGAAATTAGGGCTTTGAAGCTTTTTAAAAAGTGTGGTTTTTATTTTGACATAACCCTATCCGTGTTACCAGCGTTCCAGTGCAGACGACATTTCCTGAAACAAAACACATCATTTATAAAGGCTGTTGAAAACTCAGCTCTCAAATTGTTCTGACTTCAGTGGTATGAGTTACACATTTAAGCAGAGCCTTTAACATAAAATGACTGCGGCACCGGCATTATCTTTCATCTCCTTTGCCTCCCCTGTCTCGCACTCATTCCAGCCTTTGGAAAAGGTCAGATCTGTTAGTGTAAAAGCTCTCCTACACCACTGCAAGGATAGAAGGCAAAGGCAA
>JAWWES010000006.1:13089708-13164967 GCA_035583135.1 Lophotriccus pileatus
TCCAGCCTTTGGAAAAGGTCAGATCTGTTAGTGTAAAAGCTCTCCTACACCACTGCAAGGATAGAAGGCAAAGGCAACGTAATCTTTATTAGGGAGAATTATCAATTCGCGGTGCCTTGTCTAGATTTCAGTAAGTATTAATTAAACGAACAAATCCTTCAACGACAGAGTGAGAACGCTGAGATTGTGCTCATTTGCGATTGAAATAAGCCAGTGTGACCACTTAAAAAAGCATTCTGCCCTTGTCCCCACCCCCGGACCTGTTTCCAACCTTGGGTTACCCCTCCCTGCAGAAATGTGGGCTGAACCCGGATCAGTCCTGCAGCGTGGGGGATCCACTCACTGTGAAAACCCAGCACACACCACCAAACACCTGACCCAAACAGGGGAGGAGCAGCAAAGATGAAAGCCAAGCTCTTTCCTTCCCCTTCTGTGTTTTGCAGAGATGGCCTTGGTCTTTTCAGACGCAGTTTGCAATCGGATTTTTGCAGTCGAGCAGGAAATGAGAAGACAAATTGAAGGATAGAACCCTTGATATTTTTTGCTTCCACTTTTGGGAGGAAATGAGAGATTTTTATGACTCTTTTTATTTAAGGAGAAAAATAGAGCCCAGGTTGGATTTGATGCTCTAAGTATTCCCTTGTTTACAGTTTTGAGGTATTATCAGTTTTATAGGTGGATTTAATTTCCACGGAGTAAAATCACTGCTAATTTCAACATGTGGCAGACTACTGGAATGTTATTTCTTTTGCTGTTTTACAGTTTCTTTTTCTGTTCTACTGCTTGATGACTTTTATTGTGAACCCACAAAACAGCTGGCATAATGCACAGATGAAAATTACACTTTTACAGGAATGATGAAGTGCTAAACTACTCTTACTCTGACATTTTGGGCGGCTAGATTTTAATTATTTGAGTAAAGTTGTTAATTCAGCTCAATAAAAGCCATATCCACATGATAGATGTAGATGTCAAAATGCCACAAAGGCTTTCCCCGCCTTTGATTAGAGGTGTTGCTATGAAGTTAAACCCAGATTACAAGAGCATCTTAAATTCTATTGATTCTGTCATCCCTCTTTCTAATGCGCTGTTCAAAATCAATGTTTTTAAAAAAAGAAAAAGGCAAGGAATGGTGCTGTATCCCCCCAGACCTTCTGGTTTCTCTGTAAGTGAGCAAGAGGCAGTCTCTGTGTCTTTCAGTTGGGGAAGAACTCGATGAAACAGGGATTTGCTCTGACTCGGCTGTCTTGCTTTAAGTTTCATTTTGTTATACATGCCTCACCCATCTTGGGATGCTGTATCAGAGCATGTGCTTGGGGGATGCAGCTGTCAAGCATTATTTCAGATAAACAGAGCCCAAGCTACATCCTATCAGAGAAACTGTCCAGAAAATCAGATCCTGCTTCTTGCGAGGTTGGCTTGACTTTTGCTTACACAGAGCACAGAAGAGCTTCCAGAGAGGAAGCACAGTCCTTGGCACGTTTTGACTAGTTGCACATTCATGAATACTCTGGATTCTGTCCTTGTTTAAGGCTTAGTCCTTGTGACCCCAAGAGCTGGTTCCTCCCTTCCCTTTCCATTCCCTTGTCTCTTCTGGGGAGATAACGATGGTAATTCTGCTATGCAAATGATCCCGTTCTTACAGGCTCAGTTCTGGAAATCAGCATCGGTGCCATGTCAGGAATACCAAGAGGTGATGAAAGAAAAGATCCCTCGGTGTTTATGGGAGTGATCCTGCAGAGGACAGGTCACACAGAGTGGCTGGATCTTTAACTGTGTCTTCCAGTGTGTTTTCTCTGAACCTGCAGGGCACAACCTTCCAGGCAATAGTTAAAGTCACAGCCTATAGGATAAATATACATATCAACCTTCAGCATTTGAACGTGGCAGTGCAGTTGGGAATGGGATGTCTGCTGGACTTAGCAGAACAGTTTACTTTCAGTGTGTGTGATTCCAATCTTTCAATTCTCCATCGTGCACAGAAGAATAAAACCCAAACCTGACTGAGCTGGCACCGTCCTGCTTACACGTTAAACTCCTACCATGCTATTTTTTTCCTGACAGCAGATATTGAAATCAGCATGCTTAATTTATTTTAAAATTTCTTGCAGATAGGAATTCTGCAGAAACACAATGTAAATGTTATGTATTGTGACTTGGCATTTATTGCATTTCAAATTTTATGCCTCAAATGGATGACTTAAATAGGAATTAAGATAAAATTATCCCCCCCCCCCATTTAAGTATTTGCTGGGAAAGAGGGAATAGTCTGAAAATATCATCTTGTAATCATGAATTAGAATGAGTTATGCCAAGTAGCTGTGGAGGCCATTTAGTATTTCAGAAACACAGCAGGGGAGCTTTTTTAAAAGACATAATTAAAACCAACGGATGATATAGGCTGTTATGGATCTTAGGTCCCAGGGTTCCAGAATAATTGTGAGTTCCTCTAAAATACCTCTTGCTGTGGCTGCCTGTTAGCATTTGTGTGATATTTCACTTTAGTCAGTATATTTGAATGGGGAGATGTCAGCAAGTTACAGCTGTGTTGGTCACTTCCATGTTATTTTGGTTAAATGTTGTTTATTTGGTTTTACATAATAGAGTTTTTGAGAAAATATTTGAATAACTTTCATGAGTTTTGCTGTTTTGAAAACCTTACTTAACTAGAGGAAAGACTGTACCTTACCAGTGTGGGTGAAGCTTCTTCTGTTGTTATAAATGACAGAGTTGTTCAACTGACTAAAGGTCAGTAGATTTTTTTCGCTAGTTATCAAATTCTCCATGAGTTGTTTACAGTCAGCTCTCCTCTGCTTTAGGCACAGAGAACCATGCTTTGAAACAATTCTGCATAGCTGCACAGGGATAGAAATGAAATTTCACTGGAGTATCAGCAGTTTTTACTAGGGACTGTAGTATTTGGAGGAAAATTTCTTTGCCAGTAGCAGTGAAGATTAATGTGCATCTTTAAAAAACAGAGAACATAAAGACATGCATAACATTTTCAGTACTATAAGGGTATTCCTGAAACATGTGAAATGGAAATTTGAATTGGAACCTTATTCTTACCCTACTGCAGTGTTGATCTGTGATCAGTAAGTATATGCTGTCCTCTAAATGCCAGTGACATATTCCCTGCTGTAGGCCCGGGTTAGGAGAGCTCTGACACCAACCACTGGCATCTTTAAACAGGATATTGGCTAATACAGTTTATAGCTTCATTCCCTGTACCATTAAATAAATAAAGCATTCAGTGTGTGCATCAGTGCCATCAAGCATGAATACCCTGGTGGACTGGGAATTAAATGCCAAGTGAGGGTCAGGAGCAACAAAGGCTGAATAACACTCAGCAGATGTATACATATTAGGTAAGGAACAGTGCCCCTGATGCAGAAGAAATTGAATAAGCACCTTGCAACGTCTGGATGGAGCATAAAGGCTGCTTTTGTTTGCCTGAGCTGCCAGCGCTGACCCAAGTGGGATATTCCATTTTTGAATGAGCTGAACAATGGTTTATTACGGGCAAGAAGAAATCCTGGGACCCCAAATAGCTGAGTGGTGTTGCACAGCCAGGCCTGATCTCTGCACAGCTTTTTCCTTGCAGCCCCTCAGGCCACTGGGACACGTTCTGCAGCATGTTCTCGGAGCAGGCAAAAAGCATCAGCGCTGCTTTGGCAGATTCTGTACTTTAAAATACGCTCCTGACTTTATGTTCTTACAAAGAATAACTGCCAGTTGTGCTGCTTTCCTTTTCTCTCATGGTTCAGCTTTGCTTCTGTGAAATACTCTGCTGTTTCCAAGTAGGAGATGTGTATGTAGGTGACAGTATTGCATTCTGGTGGACCAGCTTGAAGTTACTGCTGAAGCAGCTTTTCTTTATCTAATTCAAACATTTTTTTTCTGAAAATATCAATTATGTTTTATGTTCCAATATAAATGTAAAACAATGTGTCTAGCAAAAGTTCCCAGAGGCTGAATATAGTTGTTTCTTTCTTGGGTTATATTTGAGCAGTTCCCATAAAAAGACATATTTTAGTAAGTACTTAAATTGGTTATTCTTCATTATTATAGTTTGGCTTGCTTCATTTTACCCTGTAGTGTACAAATATCCTAGAAATATTATTTTTGTTATTAAGAATTAACAGGACCAAGTGCTTGAAAGAGTTACCCTTTTGCTTTTGTTTGCCTATAAAATAATGAGCCTTTGGCAGATCTAACATAGATCATTTTTGGTTTAGCATTCTAGTAGCTTGTGTGTGAAATGAAAAGGCAGAGTTTGTATTCTGAAACCTTTGTTAAAACAGAAGGGCAGATATTAAGTTTGTGACTTCATGGTAAGCTGAATCTAGGGGTAAGTACTGCTTTGGATGAGTAGGAACCTGGAATGCTTGAGTACTGATCACTCTTCTTGTACAGTTTTTTTTTCCTCAAGTCTTCATATGTAGAAATTAGGTTGGTTGTAATTCCTGCAGTGGGAGAACAATTGCCAATAGTGAGCAGGAAAAAGTGTGGTTCTGACAGAATTTTCCACTGGGTTATTTAAGTGTGTTCTGCACAGAGACATTCAACAGCCAAAAAAGTCTGTGAATTGCCTCAATTGATGGGAATTTAATAATGAAAATGAAATGAAATTTGTTTTGGAAATAAGAATGGGGAAAAAAATCAATAATGCATCAAAGTGTCATAAGAGGCTATTCAGTTTCTTGCATAGTTTTAGTAACTTATCTCCCGAACTAAACTGGTGGATGTGCTGATATATGATACGACACACTTACCAAATTCTGTAATTTAATCCACACTGTAACTCAATAGCCTTTTGCCTAAGATGTTGTAATCTCTTTAGGATGTGCTTATCCATGAAAGTAGAGCCTACCAGCCTCTGTGAGACTATATGTGAGTGTGGAATTTGGTGCCCTTCTAAGTGGTCCAATGCCCTTTTCCTTAGGTGGTTTAATAGATCTGATGTTGTAAGGTTTTGTTTCCTTAAAAAAAAAAAAAAAAACCAAAAAAAAACCAACAACAAACCAAACCTGAAATTAAATTAAGGTGAAAAAATAAAATTAGAACATCATGGTAGTTGTTTTATTCCTGCAGGTGAGAGATTTCAGGACAGATCCTCATTCAGTGAGAACAAGTTGAACTGTGGTGCCTTCACTAGCCATGGGTTTAGTGCTCCCTTTCTCTTATTAGAGTTTGGTTTTATGACTTCGTGTACTTACCTTTTGTTTTCCTGAGAGTCTGAAAATATCCATATAAACCCTGGAGTTGACAAGCGTGTAGTGCCTCTGCTAATTCCTACCTCTGTTTGTGTGTTCAGAGCTAACAGAAACGTAAACAGGTATAATTCTGGGTGCTTTAAGGCTTTCCTGTAATCTCTTTTAGTGCTCTGTATTTGTGAGCTGGATAAGGGCACAGAAAAAAAGTTGCTGCCTTGATGACTCAGTGACACAGTGTCTTTAGCCAGAGTTCAGGAGGTTTTCATCTGCTCCTGGGAAAAACCCAGTGGTCATCAATCTCAGCAGTGCTTTTGAAAGTTGGATTGGGGTATGTAAACCCAGGTATTTGGTAGTAATGAATGTTTATAATAAAATAAGATTTCTATATGATTAGGATTGTTCATTGCCTAAGCAGGAAAAAAAAATCCTCTGTATTCTCCCATTTTAATGATTCTCTTACCAGTTTTATGGAATAAGTGAAATATGGACAGTTACAACTGGAATAACTGAAGTATCTGGAATACAGGTACTTTTGTATTGGAAAGTAAATTCAGAGAAACTACATAATGAGGTTTGACTATTTTGAATCCAGTGAACAGTTAAAAAAAATTACTTAAAAAGGTAGCAGTGGGAATAAGCAACAAATTGCTGCTTGGCTGGATGTAAATGCAGACTGCAAAATCATGTACTATTATTTTTCACTCTGTATTTGTGAAGGCCTTACCTTCTTGAAGAAGTAATGTGGATCTAACATCTGGTGGTAGAACAACTCCAGGATGAGCTTGTGGACATGGCCCTGTCCAGCTGTCAGAGTCCAGTGCCTCACACAAATACTCCTTAATGTAAAAGGAAACTCTGAAGAGAGACTATGAGATGTGTTTTTAGGCTCAACAACTCTCGGTCAGTTGATGTTAAAATGTGTTCTGTCTTCAGTTAGAAAGACTTTTCCTTCTTCGTTGTCAACCTTTACAATCTGTGTATAGAAGAGGATGCCATTCTTTAAGCATTTCTATGGCACTAATTGCTATAAATGAAAACCTGATTTGTGTGGATTCTCAACAGCATACAGTCTGACCCTATTAGAGCCCCCAGACCCCTTCATCTGTCCACATCCTTTTTTACCTGTTTGTTCATTTGTAAAATGATAATTAAGATTTTGGCAATTGTTTTTTTTCAAGTTGCATTAAGTCTATAGTACCACTGTAATGAACATGCTCAATTTGTGCTTGTATGGCACAGTTTCTTCTTAGGCATCCTGTAATCTCTACTTCGTTATCCAAATAAGATTTCAATTCCCTTTCCAAGTCCATGCTGCTGGTTAATTGGGCTGTTAGCTGGGAGATACCTGGGAGGGTGATGCAGCACTGATGCTTTGGGATGGCAGTGTTGTTGTCCAGGGACCAGAGGAGACACCCCCAGGATTTTGTCTGTAACAGCCTCGAGATCCCCTGTTCATACTTTAATAAGCAATTGGAGTGGCTAAGCTGGTAATGCATCATTGTGAGGACTGAGTAGTAACTGCTGGAAAATAAACTGAAATCTTACAAAGCAACTGCACACACGCACTTCCAGCTTTTCCCTGCAGTCTGGAGCCAGGAATTGAGGCAATCCCCTTTGTAGAAGTCTGTTTCTTTAGAGAAAGATAGAATAAAATAATGTAAAACGTGTGACTAAGCTTTCTAAAAGTAGTGTTCTTTCAAGATTGATAGCCTCTGGCTAAATTCACATTTCCTGTGGAAAAAAACGTAGAATAACAAATTTCTCATTCACAATTTTTCCCTATTTTAGGAATAATTGGAATGCCCATACACACATTTAAAAAAAAAAAACCCTCAAGTGTGTCGATAAGTATTTATTAATCACTGATTAGTACCTTTCAAAATACTTCTTGTGTTCGAATTAAAGAGCTGTAGCTACAAACTATAGCAGAACAGTTCCTGTGTTAGATAACTGTGGTGTTGTGGTGGGTGTTTTGCTCAGAGGAGCTGCAGGCGTTGCTGTGGAGCTGCCCTGCCTGCAGCCCCTCCCTGGTGTCTGTACCAGTGGCTTCCCAGCAGAGGACACCCCCAAACTCTGTCCCCCGCAGTAAAATCCTAATGCCTGGCTCTGTACAGCCTCCTCTGGTCAGGAGGTTCACTGTGGATCCAAGACAAGTTCTGGAAAAATTTTATTGGAAGAAAAGTCAGTCAAATTTACAGTGAGTAAATTGCTCCAGCCCCTGCTGTGTCCCCACATCGCCCCAGTCCTGCTCTTCCCAGGGCAGCAGAAATGTGCCTGGCCCTCAAACCCAGGTGGGGGTTACTTTGCTGTGGACTGCACAGCTTTATTTGTCTTGGATTGCACCCTGAGTCCGACAGCTGCCCAAATACACCATGGCATAAAGCTGAGTGTGCCCAGAGCTGCCCGGGTGTGTAACTCACTGCTCATTGTGCCTCCTCACCCCCCTCAGCCTTGAGGACAGCCAGTGTAGTATTTTACAGGCTGATGGTGCTGAACTGTGAAACAATAAAGCATAAACAGTGGTTTTGCTGGCTGCCTGTGACACTGGGGCCGAAGAAGGACGAGGTTTGCAGGCGGCAGTGCCGCGTTACTGCCCGAGCTGTTGGGCTGCTCCCTCCTGGGCTGTCCTGCAGCTGCTGAGCGGCACTCTTGGGCTCAGGGTGGCTCTGGGCCAACCTACGTCGCTTCCAGACATGGCCAAGGGAGCAAAATTTGGATTTGAAGGATTTAGTTGCTCTGAACCAGCTCTTCTGGGTTTTCTTTTTCCCGTCCCCAGTGGCAGCCCCTTTGGATTTTTTGTGCTAGAAGATGCAAAAATGGTGGGCTGCTGCTCTGAGACTTGAGCAGAAGTTTCTGATGAACACCAGATGAAGAAAAAGTCCTCTTCTGTAAATGTTTATGTTACAGTTAAGAAATAATTTCTTCCTAAGCACCTGTAGTTTTAGATGGTAGAGTCTATTTAACAGTTTGGGGATTTTTAATTTCTTAGTATTTATTTGTGCTTTTGTTTTGACTCTTGGGCTCTCATTAGTTTGGCAGATGTCTTGCTCTGAAAGTGTGTGATGCCTTCCTGGAAATGGAATTGAGCCATACAAAAGGGAGTGTACAGATCGATTGAGATTCTAATCTGTTCGGTTTGGGGTTAGTGTTGGCCTCTTTCCTTTGGCATGTTTATGTTTACAGCTGATCTTTGCATTTCTCTTCTTTTTGGGATCAGTTTTTAATGGGTAATTAATTGCTAATTCTGGAAGCAGTGATCTTTAGCCATTTGTGAGATTGGCATGGGAGCTTTGGAGATTAGACATTTAGCCTTGGTTGTTGCTTAATGTTAGGTCTGAGGTCCCACACTCATGAGATCAGTGTGATCCTCGTACGTTTGGTGGTACCCCAAGGAGGGTCTGAAGTTCCCAGTGGTCTGACTTAGAGTTGTCCACCCCTAGCCCATAGAAAAGGAGGTTTTCTGGGCCTTAGTTCTGAGTTAGCACTCAGGACTACTTGCAGGCATCTCTTCCCACCTGAGATGTGGAAGTGAACACTTGTTCTTGCATTTAGCACCTTCCAGAGGTGAACCTGCCAGGAGGGTTCTGGTTTGCTGCTGGTGCCACCTCCCACCTGGGGCACAAAACCCTCTGTGCAGATGCACTGGCCCAGGGAGCTGGAAACTGGGAGAGTGTCTTCTGTGCCTGAGGGAAGACCAACATTTGCTCTGAGGTCACCCCAAGCTGGAGGTTGAAGGGGTCTGCCTGCTCCTCTGTCAGTAGTTTGCTTGGGGAAGGTACAAGAAACCCTGCAGGGTGCAGGTTCTGGAGTAGCCTGATGCTGGTGTTAGATCTGCATTCTCACCTCGATCTTAAAGCATGAAGGCTGCTGTCAGTGCTCTCCAGAGAGAGTAAATGCTTCCAAACAGGTCACTTGGCTCTGGTTCTGGTGCCATGGTCTGTGCTCAGTTCTAGGCCAGGTTGCAGCTGCAGTTGTAGCCAGAATCATTTCTTCTGTCCCAAAAGGAAAGAATCCTCAACTGCTTTTGGGTTACAATGTTATAGTATGTTTCTGGAACAACCTGGTGTTGGTCTCTCACAGTGGTATTTTTGTGTTACCTGGGAAATGCTAATTAATCCACATGTACCATATCCAGGAAAAGCAGATGCTGAGTGGTTTATTAACCTTTTGTCTGAGGGGGGTGGAGAGGAGAACGTGGGCATGGCCCTTATCCCACCCTCCCAGGGAGATGGACAGGGAAGAGCTGGAATTGCAGAGTTTATTATTTCTCCCCAGTAAGAGTGCCAGTGCCAGTTCCAGCATCAGTTTAGTCTGGAACAAAGGCTGGGAGTTCCTAAATTAGCTTTAGGCATGAGTGCTGTCCTCTGCAGGTGTAGAAATACTTTGGGATTTATCTTTAATTCACATTTGTTCTGTTCATTCGTGACAACTTTGTTAAAAGTTACCTGGCAGCAATGAAAGCAGAAAAATCTTCTTTTTTTTTTTTTTTTTCTTTTTTTTTTTCTTTTTTTTTTTTCCCTGAATCAGTAAATTAATCTTTTTGGTAAGAGGATGGGACTAAACTAGTTTTAAAATTTTGTGTGACCTGGTCACCAAATCCAAACAATTCAGGTTTTCCTTCCAGAAAATGTGCTTTTTAAATATGTGCATTTGTAATGTAAACAAGTTGGACAGCTTAATTTACATGGCAGCAATCCACAAGATTTGAAGAGATGTGTGTTTAGCTGAATTCCAGTCTGTTTTTCCCCTCCAAAACGTCCAACAGAAATGAGAGTAAGATTTGATAGTAATTTGATGTAAAAAAAATTAGTACGATCTGTGTTTATCAATATGTTTTGTTAGCAATCACTGAATATCCTTTCTTTTATAAAAAACCTACAGATGCAAATAAGGATAAATTGATTCTCTAAGTATCGGTTTCTTTCTGCCAATTTAAATAATCGAACTGTGATTTGAACAGCAATTTAAGTGACTCTGAACAGTTTGATTCCCGGTCGTCCTTTCCGTTTCCAGAGGAGTGGATGGTGGTGGCTCTGCATCCACCCGCACTTATTCCGTGGATTAGGGTTCAGTTGTTTTTAGTGCATCTTTAGTGCATGTAGTTCCCATTTTAGTTCCCATCTCCAGTGTGCAAACAGGCACAGAGATGCTCCATCTCCTGCCGGAGCGGTGGGACGAGGAAACCCAGCTGAGCTTTTCGGGGTTTGCACCTGCAGGAGAGCAGAGCACAGGAGCTGCTGCCCCTCCTGGAGCCCGAGGATCTCACGGACAATCCTGCCTTGCCCAGGAATTTCTGAGTAATGCTTGTCACCGGGAGGGATCTCTTTTGTCTCGGTTGCTGCCAGTGGAGCTCGGTGGAGCAGTTCTGTTTTCCTGTCGAGTGCCCTTGGGAATTTGCCAAGTACCCTGGAAGTGACCTAAATACCTGCTTTTATCATGCAATTAACATCCTAAGTTGGGCTTGGAACATGCCTCATTGTTTGGCGGTTATCTTGAATTCACCTTTTAACACCGAAAGCTAAAAAGGACCAGCTAATGGACTTACCAGTAGACTGAGGATGTACAGTAGGGAAATAAAAGGAAAACACTGCCCTGTCTACCAGTAACTGAGAGACACTCCCAGAGGTTTCTCTTACCTGTCTCAGGATCATGGCATTCTTGTGCAGCCCCGTGTCTGGGCATCAAGCTTGCACACAGATGCTCAGACCTAAGGTTTTCCTTCGTGGAGAAAGACCTGTATTTAAGGATTGGGAGTCAGACTAGGGGATGCTATTCATATTTACATTCCCTTTCCCTCTCCAGATTTCTGTGAGTGTAACTTAATTAGTAAGTTGATCTTAACCTTTTCCTGCTGCTGCTTAATTTTTAGAAATGCTAACAACCTTTGGGAATGGTTAGGTGGAGCTATTCCTGTCTAGACAGTAAATACAGCTTAATGACTGCCCTGGTCTTTAAACAATCTTTAACTCATTGTGAAGTACAGGCTTCCTTATGCTCAGTGGCTCAGGGGACACCTCCAGCATCCCGACCACTTTTCACATAGAAAAATCCCAATTGTGTAAACAAATATGTGTATTTATGAGCAACAAAACCTCGCTCAAAGCTTTAAGTGCGAATCCTGCGTGGCAGTTTTTAGTAACGCTCAGCTGAGGCCAGACAGGGGAGCAAACAAAGCTCTGAGTTTGCAGTGGATTTGTGGGGACTGAGCCCAGCTTTGGCTTGCAGGGATCTGGGACGCTGTGCTGTGCTTTCTCCACCTGCTGACCAGGACAGGGGAGCTGATTGAGCTGATTGAGTGATCTGCAGAGCCCGTGCAGTTCTCCCTGACCTCTGTGTCTCAAAAGGCACTGTTCTTTACGGGAGTTTGAAGCCAGACATCAAAGTATTAATTTTGGCGGACACTGAATTTCACACAAATTCTGAGGGAGTTGTCAAAATGGGAAAGCAAACATCACAGAGGAAAGGCAACCAAATGCTGGGTTTAGTTACTTTAATCTATTCTGGTTTTGTATAACACATTTGTGATGTTGCTTACTGCTGGCTGGGTACTCTTTTGGGCATGAAGATGGCCTTGATTCCTGTCTCAGGCAGTGTTTCTTCTCACTTCATCAGAAATGGGCCCTGATTGACAACAGACATTTGTGTTTTTAAACTGACTGTTAGAAATAGTCACAATGCCACAAAGAAAAATGGGAGACATATGTCCCTAGAAGTGTGTAGTGAACGTAATCTATTCAGAGGAGTAGCTCCCAGTGGGCTAGCAGCAGGGAAACTTAAACACATGCATCGAAGGATTCAAGAGTCAGTCTTCATCTGTTTATCCTAAAAATGTGTGCTTTAAAAAAAAAAAACAACCATCCATAGAAGTCTCTCATAATCTGTTGCGGGTTTTACTCAAACCTTTGCAAATAAACTTGTGCCGCTTGCTTTGCTGAGATCATAGACGGTGGTGTCTGCGACTGTCTGCTGAGGCTGGAGATTAAGGTGCCTGGATTTATGGGTAAAACTTATTTTTTAATGTAGATTAAAGTGCCAACAAAGTGCATGCTGTACTTATTCATGTTCTATTACAGCCCACACAAAGAAAACAGGAAAGTTAAGACTCGAGGTCTATTCTATAATTCAGGGTTTTTACTGAAATTTGAAGGCAATTTAAACCACCTACTTATTTCAAAGGTGGTATCGATAGACCACCTGCTGTTGACATGCTCTAAGAAAGATGGAAGGATGTAAATGAGTTTTAGCGATTTGCCTGCCTTTGAATACAAATGAGACGAACAACCTCCCGTCCTGCACTCTGGCAGCCACTACAGCAGTGTTTGCAGCGAGCTTTATTGGAAAGTGAGTCTTGTCATCAGGAATTATCGTTAGGCTTCCTTGTTGTTGATGACTGCGTGTTAGCAGTGGATAATTCCAGTGTAATTCGGTTAGAATGTTTCAGGTATGCCATTAACTGTGTATTTCGCAGCCTGCATTTGACAAGGGAAACTACTTCCAGCTGAAACTTGGGAAGACTTCTCTTCCCTGCACGTTGATGGATTTGTGGTGGAGAGTGAGACTGGAACTGAATTAGCTGCAAGAGGGAGGAGAGCAGAAGGCTGCCTATCTCAATCCTGCTGTCATAAATCTGATCTTCCAAGCTCAGTCAGAGTTCTCAGCGAGTCCAGGGAAGATGTGTAAACTGGCTGAATGGGCTGTGCTTTTCTGTGCAGAACACCAGGAGACTGGGAAGTGAAATCAAAGGTTCCAGGAGGGTCTGTAAGTTTTCATTTTAATGCGGATGCGGAGGCCTTTGTGATGAAGACATTTCTTCCAGTGGCCTAACAAAAAGCTAGGAAGCAAACGCTTCAGAGCAGGAAGAGCTCAGTCACTTTTTGGGCCGGTGAGATAAAAATCTGAACAATTGGGACAGTCCCTTCGGAATAGCACAGTTGGCTGCTGGGGGAGGCTTTTGGACTGATTTCCATTCATTGTTTTCAGTGACCCTCCTTGAAGAGTCTGAAAGGCGCTTTTAAAGTCAGCACCTCTTCTTTCTCCACTTGTGAGTTTTGAAAGCTGTGATTCATCTGTGTTTGCAGACTGCCACTGGCTGTCTCCTCCCAGAGCATCAGCCAGCCCTTTGAATATTTGCTCCCCATTCCTTGTTTAAGCGTGGCTTCCCAAGCCACAGTTGTCACAAAGGAGCAGGCTGTCCTAAATGGCAGCTTTCACTGCCTTTAAGATCATGGGTCAAATTGGAAAGGGAAGCTTTAGGGATGATTTGTTAGCACCAGATACGATCCTAATGTCTTTGTGAATTGATCTTACAGTTTAATTCAGCACTATAAACCTCCTAGCCAAAGAGATGTCTGCTTGTGCTTAAATGGGCAGCTATCATGGCAGTAATTTGCTTATGAGATGCTTCTCTTTCTGGAAGACTAAGGTGTCTCGGTTCCTATCAAAAATAAATCAGTTTCCTGTGGAAACTGGCATAAATCAGATTGTTTCTTCATGTTTTCGCAGTGTTTGTCGGAGTTGCTGTTGGCTGTGGCTGGGCATTGTCTCCTGATGAATTGCAGCAGCGGATGAACAAAACAATATTAATCTGTTTTTGTTAATCCTGTTTTGTAATTAAATACATCTTTCATATAAATCCTGTTAAGATTTGAATGAAAGGGGATTTATGGAAACATGACTTGCTTTTTATAAGATAGTTTTAGGATTATGAAATGAACACTGCAGAAAAGAAAAGTTTGACTTGCTCACAGAGTAAAAGATTTTCTCTTTGTTATTCTTGCTTTGCTGGTGCTGTGAAAAAAAAATATAATAAGAGCATTCAAGCTGGGTTGCCTGTGGTTTAACTCTAATTCTATAGGCTGCACACTCTTTCTCCCCAAAATCCCCACAGCAAGTGACCTTGTCAGACAAAAGTGTGGAATAATGGGAGGCAGCCCAGGGACTGTGGCTCATTTACAAGCAGCTGTTTGCTACTGTCAGAACAAAGGCAAATCAAAGTTGCATTAACGGGGTATGACAGGCACAGTGAGCAACTCCCCAACAATGTTCATCCTCTTGTGTTGTTCTGGTTATAATATTGGTTTGCCTGAAGGAGAAAATAGTCATAAGGTCAAGTCAGGCATCCATGTTTTCAAAGCCTTTCAAAATTGCACACATTATTCAGCTGATCAACTATTGATGTTTTTGAACAAAATTAGCATAACAGCAAATAGATACATATTTATGTGCATGCTTGGCTTTTTTTTATGGGAATTAGAGCCACATAGGGAATTAACAATTGTATCTTCACAGGAAGATAAGTTTGCAGTCTTGTCTGGCCTTCTCCTCTTGTCTGATTTAGGCAATCCAAGAATTAAGGCAATTGTAGCTAATGTGGCTTTTGAATGTCTGCGTGGCCTCCTGGCAAGTTTAGAGGATCACTGTGTCTTCTGAATAGCTTTTGTAGTTTAACTGCTTGACTGGAACTCGTCTCTGTACCTTGCAAAACATCACCAAATTGTCTGACTGAGTTAAAGGAATTACACAAATGATGTGCAACCTTCCTTGAATTTTCCTGTTTGAAATGTGCCCTGAATCCTGACAAACATCACGAGCAAGGTCTGTTTGGCTTAGCCTGGTGATGTGGAATTACTCAACACCACTGGAGAGACTTCTTGTGGAATAGTGGAATTGTTTTGGCCAAAAGGGGCCAGCATCCAGCAGAGGAGTGAGCAGTTCTCCCCAGCCATAACTGAAGGGAGTGCTCAGGAGGTGAGGTTTGAGCCGTGGTGCTCAAGGCTTGAGCCTGTGCCGCTCAACCCAGTCTGCCATCCAAAACTGTGGTGAATCAGTCAGACTGGCTGAGAGCACGCCTGAGAAAGGCTGAAGAGAGGAAACTCAACCAGCAAGGCCAGGAGAATCGCTGGACCTGAGCTTGGTAACCAGGCACACAATAGGCAGCCCATTCCTCAGCCTTTATTGCACCTCACGTAGGGTGATAAAGGCTGAAGGCAAAGTGGCTTTAACAGTCCCCAAAGTGCAGTACTCCCTGAGAAATACACAGCTTAAAGCGCCTTACTGCCATTATGACATTTATAAATAAAAACTAGGCAAGTGGTGAGACTTACACGTTTATTGGGCAAGTGGATAGGACCACTGTGTCATTAATAGCTGATCAAAAAGATCTATTTATTCAATAAAACAGCGAGAAACTGTCTGTTATATATAGCAAGTATTTTGCTACTGGTGTAAATTCCTGAATTGCTTGATTGTTTTTTTTGATGGGGAGAGAGAGACTAGGAAGGGGAATAAGAGAAAGATGCTTTTAAAGTAAAATATACTGCAGATTTAAGGCAGCCGTGGAGTACATTTTGGTAAGGGCGTTTGACATCTGCTATATTTCACAATTCAGAAACTATAAACTCTTTAAGAGTTTAACAGTTTGAAGTCAGTTACTTCATTTTCAGCCTAATTTGCAGTTTAGTTAGGCATGTTGGGAAGGTACAGCTGTGAATAATGTGGATAAAGGGCCGATTAAGGTATGGCCAGTGTATCTCCTCCTAAACAGCGTGCTTGAATTCTAAACATTTGGGGTAAAACTTTCAAAAGTGCAGTGGCTTGCATGCATACAAAGTTGTACTGACAACATCTTTGGAAGTGCTAACACGGATGTGAATTTAATTTAATTTATTCTCACAAACTTGCAGCTCTAGCTGTATGTGTTACAGTATCGTGTACAGGTGCCAGCCAAGATTACGGCTCCACTGAGCTCTGCTCGTCCAAAAAGCTCGGTATTTATCGGCAGGGAGAGCTTGTCGAGTTTCCTCTTTCACTGCCGTTATCAACTGTTTTGAAATATTCAAAACCTTAAAGTGATACTGAAAACTTACCCAGTGTCCAAGGCACATTGTGTGTTTTGAAGTGAGAAGTAGAACTGTACTTGTAAAAGTGTGCTTGCATTCAGCTTGGCACTCAAAATAAAGAGCACTATTTGCATAGGAAATTTGATAATACTGTTTTATTGCTTGGAAAGGGTCAGATTTCTGTGCTGCTCCAGAGGTCACACAATGTGCAGCAGTTTTATATCATCACCTTACAGTCAGTATATTTAACAGTAATTAAAGAAATAGAGGCTTTATTTTGTCGTGAATCAATCTGTTAAACCCACACGACAATATCCTAAATTCCTTTCAGTTAATGGTCCTACTCTTGCTGGAAAAGGAGGACATTTTGTGCATTGCTTTGCTTGAATAGTGCTAAGAGACTAGCAGATGGTCACTTTCCAACTGGTTTGCCTTGAAAAAAAGAAATTAAAATATTATAGTGCCGGGGAGAGATGTTGTAATGTGTCCCTTTCAAATTAACAGGTCGTTTTTTCTACTATTTTATGATTGTAAAATAGCTCAATGTCACATAAAAGGTTAAAAGCTGGAGTAAATGGCATCATGGGAAATTTGAAATAAATAGGGTCTCATATGGTTTATGGCTCTATACTTGAACACAGAAGGAATATATTTCTTTCCTTGCACAGGCATTCTGTAAGAGCTTGCCACCTTCATAGGAATTGTGAGAACGGCAGGTTCTGTTTAAAGTACTGAAAATTCACAAGTTAATTTTGTTGCTTGTTTACTGAATTACTCCTTTCTAAGGCTACTCGTTCAAACTGTTGGCAAGCCTAAGAGAAGGTGGGGTATTTTCAGGAAAAAAATGGAAGCCAGAGATTCCAGTTCATTGACTTATCTGCTGGTGTCTCAGTGGTTACTTCTCAGAAAGCACAGACCTTCAGAACTGATTTAAGTTTTAGACTCCAAACTGTCAGGTGTTTCACATTAGTGCCAAACTTGTTTTCTCGTGGTGAAGTGGCTCCAGGAGGATGTTCTGCAGTGCCCCAGTTCCAGCAGCCCCACTGGGCAAGGCTTTGTTCCACTGGCTGGTTTGTTGCTGTGCAGGGGAAGAAAGATGCTGGGAAAGCCCTTGTGAAGCTTCTCACCGGCTACCTGGGTGAGATGAGCCTTGCTGTGTCTCCTGCTGTGCCATCACACCGGTTCTCCTGTGCTGGTACAGACTGAGAATCCGAGACCAAGAGCAAATGATTAAAACCGAACTTTAAAAATTGAAGCGTTTCTGATTTATAAGTCTGTAAAATCGTCATGACAATGAGAAATGCTTTGTCTTTCAAAATCATTAGCAGAGGTAACCTTTAAAATTATCAGTCCTGTGCAGCTAGGATGTTTCTGTGTTGAATCTGATAACCAATATAACTTTAACTTTCTTTTTGTTTTGAGCTGGGGATTGTGAACTACGTCTAATCCTGTCAGGGTCCTGGAAGGAAAGTGAGGAAAGAAAGCAAAGAGCCACAGGAATATTGTTCTGCATCCAGAGCTTGTTCCTCAACTTAAAGTCCAGGTAGTTTTCACAGAGGGAAATTCTGTGGTTTGCTGTTTTGGAGTTTCAGTCTTGTCCTACTGTCCCAGAAAGAGGCCTGTGGGTAAGTTGCCTAAGAAAGGAGCATCACAGCCAGTTCATTTCAGAGTGCCTTTAATTTTTTATTTCTGTTTTGCTTCCAGTCCTCTTTGCTTAATATAGTTGCTAATCTGTGAGGAAATACAGAACACATTGCCAGTATTTCTTGGTAGAGCAATATCAGTGGTAGTGGCAAAAAGAGCCTATTCAGGTAGGTGATGAAGCCTGAAGATGTAATTTCCCTAAAAGCTATCTTAGGCCAATTAAAATTAATAACCATTTGTCATAACTGCAGCAGGAGAAGGTCGTGGGTATTTCTGCATGAACTGCACGGGGATGTATTAAAATGGCATTTGAGCTCAGAGCTGCAGGAAACCAACGCCTGTTGGATCTGGAGCTGAGCGGGAGCACAGCCAGCCTTCGGAGCGGCTCTGGGTGCTGCTGCCCTGCAGTTTACTGAGGTCCAGAGTCTGGTGTTGTAGAGAATGAGAGGTTTGAGGGCTTTTGTTCAAAACTGCAGGAGTCTTAAAAGGTGAAGACAAAAGATGATGGATAGATACCGCTCAGAGGACACAAAATTCTAAAGAGTTGACAAATCAAATTGACCACCTGGAAAATTGTTCAGAGGAGAAATACTGGGTTGTTGTGGCTTCCTACTAACAGAAGAGACTGAGGTATTTTTTTCACAGTGGATTATGATGGGGCAGGTTCTGGGTAATATTGAACTCCTTCTCCAGCATTTTATGTCACTGGGAAAGCCAGTGACACTGTTCTTTAAATCTTGAAGAATGGGAAAGTCTTGGATGATAAAAACAGATTGTCACAGAGATGTTTAGCCCTAGAGGTTCAAGATCACTGAAATTTAGCAAGAGACAAAAACTGGTTTCTGTCATTGTGCTCAGGAATCCAGACTAATTTTTCAAATCAGAATAAAATAGTGGTAAGAGTGTGCCATAGTAAATTATCTGTAAATCAGCTAAAGGCCTTTTTTCTTCTGATGGATGTACATGTGTGTTTTGCAAATGAATGTGTCTGTACACAAATTGCACAATCATTTGCTTTTGTGTTATCTGTTTTGGTGCAAACCTTTATTTATCCTTCTTTTTTTTTGGTAAGACAATTGAGTTTTAGAGGCATGTACGGTGATAGTAATGTGCATTATTGTAATTGGTTGTAATTGACCCATAATTAGCTGGGATGACAACTACAGGGGCTTCTGTTTTTAAACTATTTAGGAATAATTCTTCCTCTGTGTGCCTTAAGTTTTATGGCTGTAAGAAGTATTTGGATTACAGAATGTTTTGAGCACAGAGGAGGAGGCCGGAATCAATTTCAGCCTGAATTATCTCACAGTGCTCTGCTCCTGTGAATGGCTTTGGACAAAGGTCAGAGTTGAATTTGCCCAAGCTCTCTTAGCTGCCAAACACCTGCATTGTACTTCCTTGGAAGAGGAATATGGAAGGGATTTGGGTTGGGTTTGGAGGAGGAGGAGGGTTTATTTTGCTCTGGTTGAGCCTGCTCTGGAACAAGCATTTGTTGCTTTTTATGGGTTTTGTGTCTGCAGATCTGTTGAACAAAGGATTTTACCAATGTCCTTAGTTTATGTTAGAACAGTTAAATATTACAGCAGGAAACTGTGTCTCACCATATGTTTTCTTGAGATGTTTGGTTTATCTCACAACTGAAAAAAAAAAAAGATGACAGTTGCTAGAGTCAATAAAACGAAATGGCTTTCTCTGAGTAGTAGCTGAACAGGCAGAGGAAAGTGCTGCTAGCGTGCTATAGCCCTCTGAGTAATGGGTGAAAATAAATCTGGAAATCACATCTACCCAAATGTGGTGTGGTGATAAAGTTTGGGAATAATGTAGTGGGTACCCGGAGTGTCCCATTGAAACTTGGATGCTGAGCTGAATCCTTTGCATTCTTTAATTATGGAAGGAAACAAAGATGGTTGGAATATCATGCAACAAAAAATTAAAATCACAAGGGTGCAACAGCCTTGTTACTTTTTACATGTTTTGCTAACATTAAATATATAAAAATATGATGAAGAAGATGGGTTTGGTGGTTGTTGCTTGGATTAGATTAGGAATGAAAGGAAGATCTGTCTGTTGGTACAATAGCAAGCAGCCAGTCAGCTGCTCGCAGCAGTTTCAAACAAGAATCTTCTTTGAGAAATGTTTCCGGTAGTCTTTTTCTCTCTATAGTTCCTAAAGGGAGATTTTATGGGTTTTTTCCTTCTCACAATTCTTCCCTGTGTCTCTGGGCTTTCTTTTGCCTGAAGTCAGCTGGGAACACGATGTACTTGCCTGTTGTTCCTCCTATTTCCTTACTTTGAAGATACTTCCTCTAAAACCTGCTTCAGGATTTCTTGAAGGATGAGATAGAGGCACTAATATAGCTCTTCTCCCTTTCTGGCCTTCCTGGAGTTGAAGCCCTGAGAATTGCTGATGCTCAGAGCTTGGTGTGTGTCCAGCGGCGATGTGTGATTACAGCGGGAACAGGAGGAAAAAACAAGTTTGGATATGTTTATAGAAGGCAATTATCATCGCGGAGGAAAAAGACAATGATGCATTGAGCTATCTGAATGACTTGGCGTGGAGTCAATTTTTAATCTGTTCTGTTGTGCCTTTGAAAGCTTTTATTTGGTCTTGCACTTCCCTTTCCCCGTTCATCTCTTTTTGCATGGCCACGAGTGGAATGAACGGCCGAGTCCTGCTTCCAGTCCAGGGAGAGGGAGGGACAGGGGGGAACTGGAAGTACCTGGGCCAGGTGAGCAGCTGGGGTGGCCAGGCTGGAAGAGCCAGCCCTGGTGAAGAGGGAGAGCCTTTGGTGAGCCCAGCAGCTGAGGGTGCCGGCCAGCCAAGCCCCCGCTCCCACGGGAGAGCAGGAGCAGAGCGGCTGTGCCAGCCCCTGACCAGAATGCACGATCAGGCTCCGTGTCAGAAAGGGCAAGACTGGGCTCACAGCAATTATGGCAGAGGCACACCGGTTTCCTTGACAACCAGATTGAGGATTCTTTGTGATTTATTATTTACCACTTCAAACTCTCATTCTCTGATTTAATTAGGGAGAGGGATTTCCATAAGTCCCCTCCCTTCCAAATCTGAATCCCCCCCACGTTATTGCTGTGACCCAGCTACACCTGTCTCACGTTGATGTGGCTTGAAACCAGCTACAAATTAGGCTTGGCATTTAGTCTTTGGAATTTTAGGCAGATTGCTCAGACAGCAGATAACCCAAATTCAGTGGATATTATGTCAGGTTAATCTGCACTCACTAGCAGGCCTAATAGACCTCCTAACCTTCTCCCCCCCCAGGTTTTTCAGAGGCAAGGGACTACAAGAAGTGATAGTTTTCAGTTGTCCTTAGAGCCTTGGGAAAGATAAAACAGTGTCTGCAGGTGCCAGTTTCCCTTGCTTGGGCCATTCACGTTATTTTCTCCTCGAAGGCTTTATTAGCAAAATGCAGCAGCCACTGTTGTGTAAACAAAGAGTGTATTTTGATATTTGGGAGGTTTTTACTGCTGCCAGTGGGATAGCTTTTGAAACAGAAAACCTATCCTAAAATGTGGCTGAGGATGGGGAGTACAACTAGTCTGTTCTAACACCACTTGTACTTCAGATATGTGTTTATAAAGCATTGACTGAGTTGTGATCTACAGCACCTGTTCTAAATTTAGAAATTCGTAATAGAATTTTGAACACAACAATATAACAGAGATTTTTATTCAAATGTCACTGGCAAATTTGAATCATTATAGATCAAGACTGAAATTGGGTCCTCCAAAGGGCATTTTTTTCTTCAAGTACTTTCCTGGGTTGCATATTTTTTATTTGGTATTCAGCATGAGGAGTCTGCTGCATTTAATAAAATAAAATGAAGGTCATAGAAGATCACTGGTTTTCCCATAATGTGTCTCAGTAGATGACTGGAAAAAAAAAGGTAGTGTTTGAAATGGGTTGAGGATCTTCCGTGCAGACTCTATAGAAAATTCATGTCATTTCTTAATTACAGGGAGGATTTCTTCCCTTAATTGTGTTTATTTCACTACATATAGTCTCTCAGCTGTACCACCTCAGTTTTAATTTCAAGAGTGTGTACACATTTTGTCATCTTCTCCTCGGGGAGTTCCTGAAATGAGTCAGGAGGTGTTGCTCTTCCCGAGGGGGGCTGAACGTGGAGCTCTTTGAGTCAGTGAAGAGACAGTGACCTGAGCACTGGTGTGACCTGAGCACTGGTGTGACCTGAGCACTGGTGTGACCTGAGCACTGGTGTGACCTGAGCACTGGTGTGTCCTGTCCTGGCTCCCTCGTGCCCCAGTGCCCGTCAGGCTGCTGGAGACGCTTCTTTAAAATGGAACAGTCTAATGAAGCTCATTAATGCCTTTTTCATTAGAACAAGGATATTGAGTGTCCAGGTTAAATTCTAAAAAACCTGTCCTGCACTCATTGAGGTTAATGGCAAAGCTCCCAATGATATTAGTGATGCAGGATGAGAACTTAATTGAGGTAATTAAGATTCTGCTTACCTAAAATTCCCTATTATTTTCAAGTAGATAAAATATTACAAAATTGCTACTGTGAACAGTATAATGTTGGATCTCAACACATCCTTCAGAGATGACAGCAATTCAGTGGGAGAACACTGTTTCTGTGATTTGCATTTGATTCATACAGCACCCCTGTAAGCTCCCAAGGCTTGTGTGTGTGAAAACCGTTGTGGAAAATAGGGTTCTTCTTGGCTTTGGAGCTCAAACATTGCCTTTGTTGTATATTTCAAGATGACATGGGCCATACCTTGGCGAATCCCAGTAAGGATCTGGAGCTGTCTGCTCCTGAAATACTGGCTTTGGGTGCGGAGGGAAAGACTTCTTTAAAAGAAAACTGTGACCTGGGACATTCATTACTGGGGAAATTGCCTTCCACACCTGCAGTAACGGGGCAGCACTTCTGTCTTGCTGGTTATTGAGTTTATTCTCGAGCTCCTAACAAAGATTTGGTTTGGTGCAGAGCTTTTCTAGCCCTTGCCTTTGTTATGGGCTGTATTCAGATCAATGAACAGCTTTGGAAGCACAGTCCCTCAGCTATTAGATGTGTGCTTCTAAATTGAAGTAATCAGCAAATGAAAGTTTTCCTTTCTGTGTTGTTTTAGTGTGTATTCATCCCTTTTGTTACTTCCTAATGTAAATAGTATTAATATGGGACTCTTATCACATAATTATGGAAAATTGTTTACTTGCTATCTTAGGCACTCAGAGATTTCAGGGATCCTGATTTTTCATTATGTCTTTTGAGCATTCATTAGTGGTTCTCAGAAGCTGAGAGCCTTCTTGCCATACACATTGTGACAGTTGGTGAGGGAGACAGACAAATTCCAGGACTGAGGACCAGAATTCAAACTCAGAAGCCCTGAATTTGAGTCCAGGTAGGATTTAATTATCCTGTCCCTTTATCCCCCTTGTCTTGCATATTTGCAATGAGGCATATGGATACAGAGCTCCTTTATGGGTGATGAGCAGCAGTTTGACAGGGTAGGAAAGGTGCATCCTTCTTTTATTTACTCTGGAAATGGGACCTGTGTGGCCATTCTTCCTCCCTGCTGCCCAGGGAGCACGTCAGAACTGTGTGTCTTCCTCAGTTATTTGTAAAAGTGAAATAATTTTCCCTCATGCCATTTATTTTTCAGAGGATGCTCTCAAGTGTCAGTGTAGGATTATTCCATGATTCACAGAACGTGCCAGAACCTTAAGTATGTTGTAAAAACTATGTGCTGTGTATCCCTCTCCTCTCTATAGTAGTCTTTCAGAAATCCACAAATATTTCATAGAAGGTAAGGTCAGGAAGAAAACCTTTCAGTCTGACAGGTATTTTCCAAGATTGCTTGCTACTCTTGTCCCATATCTATTTATGGGAACATTTAAAGTGACGGCACATTTACCTTAAAGTGCATTCATCACATGGCTCTTGTTTTCAAAGGCAGTGACTGTGGATTTTAGTTTAGCAGTTTTATCTGCAGGATCTTGAGCCTTTCAGTTTGCACAGGTTCTTCTTTCTACTCCCGAGTCCTCTGCAGTGTTTCAGAAGCTGAATGAGAGGGGATTGCTGTGCTATTTGCATACTCATAAGCACTCTTTAAGCAGCTCGCCCTCATTAAAATTAACCACATAATTTTTCCACTGTAAATTATACTGTGACAATTGACTCCACCCCATCATTTTATTGAAACAAAAGAGAGTATATGAACTCTCATATTGTTTCTTGATTCCATTTCCAAGGAATACATAATTCTGTTTGTAAACAAGAAAGTGCCCCCTTTGTAATCTTACAGCTGTGATCTCAAATATCGCCATATGATAGCAATTGTACAGTAATTACATCTGTATTTGGTATTTTAAACTCTGGCACTCCTAGAATAACATTTTCTCTAAAATGAGCCAGAATTATCAGGGATTTTAGTGAGATGAACTGTTTTACTTCCTTGCACAGGTTAGGCTGTAGCCGGTTCAAGAAGGCAGCATACACAGGACACCAGGGGTTATTACTGGCACCCAACATGTCACCTGCTGGGATAATTTGACTTTGAATGCACATATTCCCAGGGAAATGATACATCTCTGTGTGGCTTCTGTCAACCTCTGAGGTGACAAGGCTTTGGGTTTCTTAATGAAGGGAACAAAATCGTATTTCCTTTGTCAGCTGGTCACTCTGAATGCTGCTGATGGAAGTTCCCCTTTCTTCCTCTTCCCCTGCTCAACACATGGTTTCCAATCAAAAATGATTGAGATAACTGGAAATCTAAATTGTTGTCAAAATACACTTCTGTAGAAAATAAAAGAATATTTATTTTTATTCTGCTGCCAGTATCCTGTGCAGGGGAAATAATTCATGGGAAATCCTGTTGACACAACGTTTCTGACACATCAGCCTTTGTGTCTCTTACCTCCCTTTCTTGGAGGTTGTTTCTGATTCAGGAGCTTCTCCTTCCTGACAGGTGGTGTGCTCAGAGGGTTCACAGTTGGTAAACTGGAGATAACCTCCAGGAGAGGGTTTACAAAGACCACGGGACTTGCTTGCCTAGAGGAATTTTGAAGATGCAATGTATTTAATGGCGAGAGAGAAAAGGGTAGAGTGCTTTCTGTGAGCTGGCAGAGGACCAAGTGTGTGTGATGTGAAGGAAAAAAGGAAGGAGATTCTTGCAGCCTGAGAACAGACATCTGGCTGGCAAAAGGAAAGAAATATCATTGACAGATGAATCCTGCTTTAAGCTGGGATAATTTTAGATCAAGAGGGCAAAGTCTTGCTCTCATGCACACAGCTCCCACTGGCAGGGATGGGAAGGGTGCATGCATATGAGAATAAAATGTGGTTCTGAGTGAGAACTGAAGAACACGTATTTCTGTATTAGATATTTAGGCTTTCATGTTTGGATCACCTGGTTTCCATCTGCCACATGTAGGCACTGCTAAAATGCTGCCAGGAGCCAGGCTCTGGTTTGGTGACTCTCATTAGAGGAATCAGTGGTTTCTCTGCAGTTTCAGTGTGGCTGGATCCAAAGTGCAGAAGCCCATTTTCACCGTTCAGCATTAATTAGCGCTCTAATGGCAGCCTCAGCAGGCAGGTGAAGGATTAAATGAGCATGAAGACCAAACTGTCTCTTCTCCCCTAGTGGTGGTTCCTCCCAGGTAGGGTTGGGGCAGGTGGGGTGTGCGTGGCTGTGCCCTGCAGGGCTCACACAAATCCCAGCAAAAACACAGCCCAAAAAACCCCCTGAATTCTGCCACCTCAGAGGCACATCCTTGCCCTTTGGAACGAGGAGAGAGTTCCCAAGAGCTCCTTGCCAGCCCTGCACAGGAGGGATTGGAAGGCGAGTGCTGCTGCTCACTTAGGTTTTGCTGAATCATTCAACAAGGTGCAGCCAGCAGGTAAGCCCTGACTCTTTTTTTGGCTGAAGAGAGCCTCATAGGGTTATTTTTGAGAATTGCATGGAGGCTGAAAGAGGCAGAAGGAAAATTGTAATAAGTTTCAGTGAAGCTGGAAGGCAGGACCCATCCTGGGGTGAGTCAGAGGGTGTAACTCTGGCTTCTCTCCTGAATTTCATTAAGCAGACATACGTGCTTTATGTTTATGGATACTGAATATTAAGTATATAATTACAGAAAATTACTTGCAGATGTAATTCTGCTGCTCACACTGAATCTTGGAAAACATTAAAATTTGACAAAGATTTTTACAAGTTTAATTTTTCAAAAGACTTAAATCGTGCTCCAATAAAATGTAAAAAATATTTCTAAAAAGCCTTCATCAGATACTTAATATTTTTAAAAGCTTTTGTTGATGGCAATTTGTATTTTTAGTTTGTAAGAGATAGGCTTCCAGATTTTAGTCAGTTGTGTGCCTGGACAGAGGGTTTGTGTGCCTGGACAGAGGTAGAATGAGAAAGCACAGTTGTCATTTAAATTGCCTCTGTCCTTGTAGGAGCTGGTCGTTATCTGTTGACCAGGATTGGATAATTTAAAAGCTGTTTAGCAAAATAACACGCTTGTCTGTGTGAAATACATGCAGTGCTGAGAGATGGGGAGAAAAGTCTCCTTTGACAGAGTTCATGGGATTCTTTAGAAACTGCAGGAGGCTCGTCTGTGGAATTGTGAAAGCCTTGCAGGGCCCATGTTGAGCATTTGCATGATTTTCAGAGGGCAGAGTGTGTTCAGCTGTGTCCCTGCACCCTCCCATGTGTGCACATATGCCCTTCACTGGAGAGGGAGAGAATCCCCAGCACGGTTTTCATCGGGCTTTGCATTCCTTAAATATATATTATTGAAATGCTGCCCAGGACGCATCAATTCTTCTTGTGCAGAACTTAAATCATCATCTTGCACGATGGGGTAAAATAAAAGAGATTGTGGAAGAGACAACTGTAAACATTCTGTTTGAAAAGATGTGCTGTTTTGAAAAGACCTTTCTGTTACAGCCAAATAACACAAGAAGCAATATTTCCTTGCTCGTAGAGACATATATATTTATTTCTGCAGAGGTTTGGTTTGGATTCTCAGCTCTTCAAGTATCTGCATTTTTGAAATAATTTTGTATCTCCGTGTTGACTTTCTCTCTGCTTTAAGTTTTAATCAAAGGTTCCTCGCTTCTGATGTTGAGTGCTGATGTTAGCCTGTTTACATTCCACTGTTTTTCCTCTGTATGGGGTGAACATTCAAATGTGGTGGTGCCTTTTTGCTTTTATCTGCCAAACTGAGCACACTCTCTTATTATTGACAGCTCAGAAAGATGGTATGCAAGTGGGCAGGATGCTGTGAATTATTAACTTTTCTTTGCACTTTGACAAATTTGGGTTATCTTTGTGAAGACAAATAGTTTCTCTGGAGGATCCAAGGCAGTAGAATGGTAAATAAGGCATTGCAAACTTGAGTTAAAAATTTTTAGCCAAATGTCAATTTACCATATTTCTGAAACATGATTCTGAGTTACAGTCCTTACATACAACTTGTATTTTTTATTTTATATATACTAAAGTATCAGAGGACAGGTTTTTGTTTGTGAGGTTTACTTTCATTTTGTTTTTCTACACACACTGATCAATAAAGCATTACAGAATGTATATTACCACTGAAAATCCCCTCTACCTTTTTTCCTGGGAAATGAGATTTTGCAAAAGCAGTTTATTTTCTTCTCTCAGTGAAGAGCCTGCCCTCAACCAATTTGTAGGCAGATATGAAGTGCAGGAAACATATGTTTGCCAGGAAGCTTTCCTATAATCAAAATGGTCAGCGAGACAGAAACAATGCTCTTTTTCTCATTAGATATTAATCTTCTTGCATCCAGCGGTGATTAATGTCCACGAAGGCAGTGACTCAGGGGAGCACATGGAGTGGATGGCACCAGGCACTGGCTGAGTTCATGTTTAGGGTGTGCTGCAGGTCCCAGTTCCAGTCCTAAGTCACTGCACCTGTTGCCAAGAGGTGTTTATTCCAATCACTTGCCTGAAGCGCAGGGAGTTATCGCTTGACGTTTTAGAGCTCCAGAAGAAGCTGTTGTTTCAGAATCATTTGTTCAGAGAGGAGAAAATGGAGCAAACCAGTTCATTTTACCCTCAGCACTGCTATTTGGCAGTGTTCACATTTGCACGGCACAAAGCTGCAATATTGATTTCTCGCTCACAGGGCCTCCCACAAGTTCTTTCTTCGATTGTCAGCATTGCAAGATGGATTGAATTACACTTTGCTTGTTGATACACTTATTTTTTCTTTGGTGATAGCAGAAAATTACAAATAAAGCTTCAGCATAAAGATCACAGCAGCTCTGCTAGTGGACTTTAAATTTATTTATTGCGTTCAGTTAAAATTCTTTCTGCGCCGTGGAGGTTCCTTAGAGCAGCATTCCCACCTCGCATACGCCGCATTGTTTTGCTTTATTGCTTTCTGCTTTTGCAGTGTAACACCTACATTGCGATCTCAGGTGTGTCCTCTGTTGCCTGTGAAGTGATCTAACCTTGCTCTAGTATTTTTTGTGTTTGTTCTAATACAGAAGTTCTAATACAGAACTTCTCACGGATGCCTGCAGGGGGAAAAACTGCAGGATAAAACACATTCACAGTCCTTACAGTGGTTGCCATAGATGATGAAATAAGATGTGCGGGCAGCTGATTTCTTTTTAGCCAACTGCAGAGGTCTTGTGTTTGAATTCAGGGTGTTCTGGCAGAAGGGGAGCCTGTGCTGCAGGATCTGTGGGGTCGGTGCCATGATGGGAGCTCGAGTGGCACACGGTGCAGCAGTGCCCTGTGCACCCTGCCCTTGCCCTGCTGCAGACACCTCTTTGGACAGCTGTGGGGCTGTTCCCCTCCTTGCTGGCTGACACCCCAGACGTTTGGGAGCGGAGGGCTCCCGGCCAGGCCGTGGTGGTGCCGCAGGCAGGGGGTACAGGCAGCAATGCTGTGCTGGAGGGGAGCTGTGCCTGCACAGACTGAGCTGACAGGAGCGGGGCTGTAGGAGTGGCAGTGCCAGCAGCACTGTGTTTGGTCCCCGTGGCTGTCTCAGTGGTCATTTGTTGTGTGCACGTGTTGGGGGCTCTGCCTCTGCCGGTGCCCGTTGGACGCCCTGGCTGAGCCGGGAGCGGCGTCTGTCCTCCTGGGGTTCATTTGCTGCTTGGGACGGACATGTGGGGTCGTAATGGGACGGATTCGTGTTCCAGCTCTTCCCAGCTTTCAGCTCATGACACCTCAGCAAGCCTCTAATGACAGTATTTGTTACTGCTCATGGTTTGTGCAGCCGAACGAGGGCCAGGAGCGAGCTGCACGTGGAACTGGTGCCTTCCCCAGCAGCAAGGACTGCTTTCACCCAGTGCAGTTCCACTAAATGCTGAGTACAGGCACAGCTGCTCACTGTGCTCTGGCCTAGGTTCTTCTGAAGGTGACAGCAGCTCCTTGTGTAGGTTCTTACACAAGGTGTGCAAAGGCTGGTGCTGGTGCAAGGGGAGGGCAGGGTGTGCAGGTACTGGAGGGGTGGATAGGAGGATTGGCTCTGGCTGCCCAGAGCCCCATCCTGATGCTGGCATGATGGTTATAAAAACTTTATTTTTACAGTCCTAACAGATAATCATCTTCATATAGTAGGAGTTTTAATCCACAGATCATTAATTCAATAGAAAAAGTGACAGCCTCTGGTTCATGTGAGAATTTACTATCAAAGGGTTATCTCAAGTTGTCATGTGGTTTTTTTTAGATCTTACTTCCTTGCCTCTTCTAACACATCATACTTTTAAAGAAAAGTTTATTTTCTTTGCCTTCAAAACACTGTAGAGCTCCAACTTTCCCCATGTAGGAGCTATTTCTTCTGTGCTGTCACAACTGGTCTCCAGCAGCCTTGCACTGAAGCATTAACGGCCTTGTGCTACTGTATTACAAAGACATTTTTAAAAAATAGGAAATATCTCTAATTCTAGTGATTTAGAGATATTGACATTACCATGTTACCCAGCTTGTCTTCCAAAAGGTAGTAATGCACACAAATTTATAAGACACAGGAATACTCTGTTTAATAATAATCCATCAGTAACTGTGTACAAGAAACTGTAATATACAGATGGTTTTTCTTCTTGTGTAATGTATTTTTTGCATAAAGAAATGTCTCTAAAAGGCTAAACATGTGGATGAATAGCTGAACCTTGTTTTGTTTCTAAAGTGCTGCTTCATTGGAGAAGTTACTTATTTTTACAAATTCTCTTATGTAGAAAAAAACATTTTAAAAATGAGAATTCTGTGAAACGTGTATCATTTTTGGGAGGGGGAGATTTTCTACACTACACATTTGCAATTTGTGGTACTAGTCATTTCTATAGTTGTTCAAAATCTCAACCTATATGTGGTTTAATTTATGTAAAAGACATAGTGAGGGGCACTGAAGTTCAGCCAGGTCGAGTATCAGCGTGTATATTGGATCAAGTCACAAAATAGCTAAGCAGAAGTAACCAACTCTTCATGCAGAGGGAGGGACTCAAAGTAAGAAAGACTAATGAAGTTGGAACTATGGCTTTAGGTTTTACTGTGGTTGTTTTGTTTCCTTTTTTTAAAATCACTTCTGCAAACCCTGGGCCATTTTTCCCTGAGGTTCAACACCTTCTCTTCTTCCCAGGTTTCAGCCGAGCAGCGCTGCCCTTTGGTTTGGTGAGGAGGGAGCTCTCCTGCGAGGGCTACTCCATCGACCTGCGGTGCCCGGGCAGCGACGTCATCATGATCGAGAGTGCCAACTACGGGCGGACCGACGACAAGATCTGTGACGCCGACCCCTTCCAGATGGAGAACACGGAGTGCTTCCTGCCAGACGCCTACAAAATCATGACACAGAGGTAAAAACACACGGAACACGCTGAGGACCAGAGGGGAAAAATGCCTGGATTAATAGGGAGAGTTATGCACTGTGTAACTGCTGTACACTGAAGTGTTGGGTTGTAGTTGCCACTTTGCTATTCCAGTTGCAATAGAAGGGGTTTTTTTCCCCTCCTTCTGTGAGCAAAGGTTAAAAGGCAGGAAGATAACTGCAAGGAGAATAAAAGAATTCACTTATTTGGAGATTCCCTATCTCCTTGTCTCTCAGGTGCTCGAGCAACCCTCAGAAGGTTACCAAATGGCTGCTGCGTTTTTCAGTAAATGAAGTAAATCACTGCTGTAGTTCCCACCCAAAAAATGCAACCAGTGGAAAACGTTGGAATGAGTACATGCCAGGATGGTTATATGCCATTGTACATGTGTGTATAAGCACACATGACTTTCCCTTAGTGACAGCAGTTGTCATTCAGGGAAGACAGAACAATCAGAATCATAGCATCATTTAGGGGGGGAAAGACTTTTCAGGTCATGGAATCCAGCCAATAGGCTAGCACTGCCAAGTCCACCTCTAAATCCTGTCCCTGGGTGTCAGGAGAAGTATTTTTGGTGCAGAAGGTGCCTGAGAGCTCAGATTCCCAGCAGGTCCTGTGCCACAGGCCGGGTCCCCGCAGCAGTCACTGGCACTGACAGCCGCGGAAACGTCGGCACAGGTCGGTCACTGGCACTGCTGCTGCCTTGGGCTGCAGGTCTGGGTAAGGGCAGCACTGGTGGGAAGTTACTTTGTCCTAGGGTGAGGAATCTGAAGAAAAAGGAGCTGGGAATGACCTGGGAGGTCACACAGGTGTGTCGAAGGAGGTATGCGAGTTGTCGTGCGTGCTGAGCTGCGTCTCCTCGGTTCCCTTTGGTCACCTCTTCACATCATCTTCCATTTCGATTTACCAATTCACTCAAGTGGTCATGAGTGGCACTCTTACAGTTTTTTAATTATTTTTATGTGAATATGTGGATGTTTTCGACCTCTGTAGTCAAATATTTGGGCTGGATTTCACACTTCTGTTTCAAATGCTGGAGGTGAATTAAGGATATCAGGCCTTTTATTCTTCTTCAGTGTTGAACCTGTGACTTTTTCTGTGATCAGTAGGGAAAGGCTCCATTGCTACACTAGTAAAAAGGTAATATAACTTCTTTAAATCATGTTTGAATTATCTTCTTGTGGTTCTAGTTCGTAGTTGTTAATTAGATCAAGCCAGATTTCCATTGAGACTGCAGCAGCAGTGTCATCATCCTCTAATCTGTCAACTCCCTTTGAAACCACCTTCAATTGCTTTTGTAAATGTACTGCCTCTCTGTAGACTTCCTTGTTGTGTAAAATGCATGTTGTGTTTTGATCAAAGTCTTCCTTATGTTCACTGCAAATATACAGATTAAGGTAGTCAGAGACAAATACAGAGGTACAATCGTGCTTGAAGTGACATCAGACTGTTACTGCAAAGCTGAAATTTCAGTCCTCCCCTTTCAGTTAATCAAGTGTAAGGTTATGATAGCAGAGAGTATTTTTGAACATCCCCCATCCTCTGCTCTTGTGCTTTATTCTACATTAAAAGGAAGTTGTGATCACATGTAGGACATTGGGTCAGATTATCTGTGCTCAGAGAGTTTTTCATTTTTGTTCTCTTTTTTTTTTGTCTGATCAAATGGCAAAGATCATTTGACACTTCGCTTTCTATTTTTGTCTGGCGTTTATAGCGATTTGCAAGTTTGCTCTCATAGTTTCTTTCTTAGAACCTGTCATTAAGTAGAAAAGCTTTCTTGTCTTGCTTAATCTTTTCCAAAATTGCTCAATTTGTGCTATATTGCAAGCATAGGAGAATATTACAAATTTCTTATGAAATATTAAAAGGTCCTGTATCTCATTTATTTATAACTACATTGGAGATCATAATTTTTTGTTGTCTAAGCACACTGTTGTTTGGTGCTCAGCACATGTCCTTGATCTGATGTATAAAAGTAACACATCAGCTGGATTTTGATGGCAGCAGTTGCATAGAAAAATCTCACCTGAAGGACGAGCAGATTCATTGATTTTCCTTTTTTTTTTTTTAACTGATAGAAAGAAAAAGAACATTTGGTGACAGGGAAAGCTTTTCTTCCCTACCTTTATAAATAAGCAGCAGTAGTTTCTATATTGGTGCTTAAAGTCTTACAGTGTTTACTTTTAAGGCCTGATGACATGTTTTTATCGTGTCACCACTGCATTGGACCACTCAGTTGAGTTCAGATGTATAATTTAAGGTAGTTCCACAGCAATTATTAAATCCTCATCATTCACTTGCAACGTTACTCCGCAGCTTTGGCACTGCAACTCCATTTGCTGCAGTTACAAGGTGAAAACAGTAGCTTAATGAGATCAATACTGTAAAATCTGAAGATTGAGAAGTAAGATGAGGTTTCCAGTTTAACACAAAGCCCTGTGATCACGTGCCCTGCTCCCCTTCCAGAGAGTTTGAGGTACTCGCACACACTTTGCCAGTGTCCACTGATGGGTCAGCTCCTCGTTCTCAGAGAGACCTGCTGCTTAATCTTTTCTCCTTCACCCTTTTCTTTCTTTTCAGCACTTCTCAAAAGATTTTTAACTTAATGCTTTCCTAGGAAGCCTGACTGGAACACTAATGACTTCACTGCTTTTCTTTTACCTTTGTAAAGTAGTTATTAAATTTTTAGTCCCCTATTGAAATTACATCCCAATTATTCCAGAATAAAGTCTTTCAGATGTGTTTAGGTTCTGTGTAAACTTCAGACTGGCAGGGTTAAAATTAAAGCTTTGAAGGAAGAGACCAGACCTTTAGAAAATCCTTCTCCTCTTCCACTCCTGTGTGATAATTAACCCCCGTGTTTGCAAACCTCAGGTTTGAGAGATCCTACCACGCACTGCAGTTCAGGGTAGAAATGAGCTTATTTCTGGGATATTTGGTGAGCAGGTAGCATAAGTGAATGGCAGAGGACCCACGTTTCAGGCAGTTAGATCTTAAAATAAGGTGGAATTTTGCATTTTGCCACCTTTCTTTTTGAATGTAAATTTTTAAAATTTAAAATAGTGGTTGTTTAGTAGGAATTGTTTTTCCTAGTCCTAAATCTTTTGTTTGGCAAAAGTTCATGTTTATTTTTTATTATTATTATTATTGTCACAATTCCACATGATAACTATCTTTGTGGTTCCAGGACAGTGCAATTAGATTTTATTTTTGTTTGCCTGGAAATTTTAAATCTTGATAAACATCACATTTAAAAAATGCCAGGTCTGTTCCAGTCTGTACACCTTACTTTTTGAGCAGTTTCTAGTTATAGCTATTGTTGGGATTAGTAGAAAATTAATGTTTTGTATTTAAAGAAAATACAGCCTATTCACTCCTAATCTGTGGAGTCGTTTCCCTAGATGTAAAATTCAAACATTTACTCTTGACAGTCAAATTAATGTTAACTTCAGAAAGAAAACATTGCTTCCCTCCTGACAGAGGCTAAAATACCTTGAATTTTTAAATAGGAATTTACTCTGATACCAAGAGTATAGTTGTAAACATTGAAAAGAGGAAAATTCAAAATGTTTAAACTTCCTTTACAGACCATGTAAACATCCACATTAGAAAAAAAGTAATCTCACAGTTGGTATATTGAGGGGTTTTTTGAGCTGCGACAGAAAGGTGGTTGCATCAATTCTGCACTGAAATGGCCTTTAAATTCTGTTTTGATCTATGATTTATACTATAATTGTAGCTTTATGTGAACTTTGTATTTTTACTAAACACAGTAAATCAGTGTCCTTTTGCTTTTTAAATATGCACGAACAAAGCAAGCCTCATTTTCGTGGGTAAACTTACATCCAAAAGCACGTCAGGTATAACAGATGGAATTAGGGAACTGTAATTTTTTAAAATACCCTTCCCTTTTAAAACATTGTTGCAGAAAAGCACAAGGATTCTGAGGAAGACCCATTGTTTGGACCCTCTTTCCCATTCCTGCTTGTCAGGTCTGCAGAGAGGCTCTGTCACACCACATTGGTGTCCTTGCAAGGAAAAGCAAGTTTGGTCTGTTCCATAATGTCAGTGAATAAAGCTGATCTTCCACAGACCCACAGACAGTGGGTAAAATGCGCTCTAACCCATGGTTCCCACTCTTGGGAGCAAAAAGCTGTACCCAAAAGCAGGCTTGGCACAGGGTGCTTTGCTGCTGGAATCAAACCTTGCCGTGTGTGACCGAGCTCAGACCTGCATTTCTGTGTGACCTCAGCCATTCCCACGGGTGGGTTTCACCCCCTGCCGTTCAGAATCGCTGTGGTGAGGGGCTGGCAGGCTGCACTGGGGTCTGCCAGGCTCAGGCAAGGCTGTGCTGACCCCTGCTGCTATCCCTGCTTTTTCCCTGCCTTTTCCCTGCTTCTCCTGCTGCCGCCCAGCGTTGCCTCTCTGTGCCCGTGTGGGGAAAAGCATCTCCGAAGGGATAAAAGGGACACCTTGTCCTTTCCTGCTTTCCGGTGATCGAGGCCTGCATGTGTGTTCTTTTCGTGGCAGGGAGATCCCAGTGTTGGTGCCAGGGCAGCACAGGCTGTGTGGATCGGGTTTGTTGGGATTTACCCCGCTGGAATTTGCACGCTGTGCAGTGATGCTGGTCTCACGGGCCAGCTCCTCCTTTTGCTCTGCTGTGCCACTGCTCTGCTTCAGCTTCCTGAGAACTGCTTCACAAAACATGTACCATACAAGATTAGCAATCGTTAGATCCCTTTTTGTAAGCACCCTTGTAAATGAAGACGTCTAATCTGGAGCAGACGTAGGTTTTAGTACAGCAGCCAGCCCCGTGAGGAGCAGAAGCTTAAAATGCTCTTTATTTTGAAACTAAGCTTTTCACAGTCCTGAGCCGTGGCCAGATTGATTTCTGTTTTGGTTTGTTTTCTGTGTGTTAGTCACAAGACTTTGTTATGCCTCAAATACGAAGCAAAAAGCAGAAATCCGTGTAGCCTGCTTTCCTGAGCGAGGCATAATCACAGAGCCGAGTTTTTGGGAAGCACACAGCAGAAAACAGGAATACCCTGACTGAGAAGAGCCTCATCAAGCATTGGGCATTTTCAGTATCATTAATTCTTAATATGAGAGTAGTAGGTCTAGTCTTACTCATTAAAAATAGGGGGTTTTATTAATGGGGTTGTTCTATCATGGCATGACTTAGTAAATTAAATACAAATCCTCATGTTATGAGGTTCTGAGCAGTCAGGTGAGGGGAAATAGCTGTCAGTGGTACTTGATCATCTTTTTGCAGGGCGTTGTATTTTAATTTTCTGCAGAAGAAATTACATTACACATGTGCAAGCAGAGAACACACAGGCATGTGGAGGTAGTCACGACACTGGACGAGCTACAAAGGAAACAACAGAAGGATCATTCATACCAACTAATGACATTTAAAATTTAGATTTGGTTTACTTCAAAAAAGATGAGATTCATTATTTTGCCAGGGTGTAGCTTGATATTCTGTATGGTGTTTTCATATCTTATATTCAAGCTGTTGTCTTCCTTTATTTTTGGCAAAACCACCATCAAATTCTTCCTAAGTCAGCGTATCTCTTATCTGGAGGATCGTTTATAGATACTGATCAGCCTTGCCTTGCTATTCATGGGTGAAAATAAATGTGACTGTACATATGTATGCATAAAATTTTAAATACTGTGTGCTGTTGCTTGTATATTTGAGCATCATATAAAATTCATCAGCCTGTGATTTTTGTGTGGGCCTTTTGTGCTTGCTGAGATGGGCTCTGCTGGGTGTGCAGACTGTTTAGCCCTCAGTTCATCAAGTGCTGGGTGTTTTGGGTGTGTAATTGCCTGTCTTGGTAATTTGCTAGCATTTTGGATAACTTGGCTGAGACACCAATGCTTAACCTCCAGCACCTTTCAATTGAATTCTGTGTCCTCTTGGATGAGCTTGTATGAATTTCACATAGTTTTCGTATTTCTAGTCCAGGCAATGTAAGTTCCTGGTTCAGTTGCACTCAGAACTTTATTATTGAAAAATTGTGGTTTACTTGTATGTTGCTGTGCCAAATTTAGTTCATATAGAATAATAATGTAATAGTTGAAACCTGTTAATTCTTCCAACTCCAGTATATCCTCTATAACACTTAGCCAAAACAGCTACATTATCTGATAAGTTGATTTAGGACTTTATACATGTGTTCATATGGCCATTTATCTGGAGCCTTGCTGAGGAGACCTTTATTAAGCTGTGATGACTGCTGAATATGAAATGTAACCAAGATTATTTTTTTATTCAAATATAATTTAAATATTCATCAAAGAGGAGTTATGCTTGAAACTGACAGAGACTATTAACATCAAAAAATATAATTAACTGCACTGGGTATCATGAAGCAGAGTTAGCCAAATAGCCGAGAGGTCTAATTGCTCCAGAGCCTGAGAAGCAATAGTTTTATTTTGTGCTGTTGCTGTGGAATTAACAGTGATGTGGTTTCCTATGCGAGGCAATTAAAAGCTGCCTGTTAAGGTTCATTGCACTGTAGGAAATCTGTTGAATATCACTCGGTAAACAGAACTGACATGGACAAAGGTACATGAAGATGGGCAGAGCAGGGTATAGATCATAAATTAGGAGAGATTAATATGAATTAAATATACGTAAGTAAATGAGTACTTTTCAGTGTTAAAAGTCAGCAGTAGCCATGAAAGTGTAAAGTTTTCATTAGTAACACAAATGAGATGGAATTTAAAGATTATTACAGTGAAAATGTTTAATTCAGAGGAAAGGAATAGAAGAGTAACTTGGGTTTAAAAATGAAAAACTCGCTACAGAGTAGTATAGAAGTGAGCAGATCTCATATTCTGTAGATTTCCTTCTGCCATAGAATAATCTCCCATTTAAAATAAAAAGGACCTTCTGACCTTTGTGGCTCAATTAAGCTTTTAGTTGAATTCAACAAGAAAATCTTCTTCATTGAATCCCAGAGATTCATTCTGCCTGTGCCCAGGGTATAGAGTCTAAAAAGGGGTGGCCATATTCATGGCATTTTGACATTAATGAGGTTGCTGAAATGGAAGAGTTTAGGGATCAAAGCTACGAGCAATAACCGTATTTTACAACATTTCCCTTTTTTTTTTCTCTCTAATAATAAAATTGCAATCTAATTGCTTAATAAATGGGCCATGATTACTGAAAAACATAGATAATTTCCCTCTTTGCATTTTATCCTCTTCATATCGCAGAACAACAATTAGCCAAAATACTACTGCCACAAGTAAAAGAGGTCTTTATTTCTTTTCTTTCCCGTCATAGCTGCGAACGAAAGGAGTTTGCAAGTGTGCCCTTGGTTCAGGAGGGTAGTCAGCTGGTGGGTTTTTTTAAGAAGCAATCTCAAAAACTCCTGTCATCCTGGTGAAACAAAATCAAAGGCAGAACCCGGCCAGAATTGCTGTTTTCTGCAGCCTGGCTGCCGTTTCATCCATAATTTACCCGCTCCCTGTTTGTATCGGTGACACGGCAGTGCCTCGCAGGAGCGCCGCCTGTGCCGCTCCACGGCACAGGGCTTGTACTGCCAGCCTTGCACACCGTGTTAGCAGATATTTAAAGCACTTCAGCTTAACATTTTATAGGTCATGATGAGCTGAGCCTATAAAACAAGTTCCTGCAACCAAGTTAATGCAGTCTTAAGTGTTACACAGACCGAATGCTCAGCATTCAGGGTATTTTTAGCCTGCTGCAGGCACATCAGTGGGAAGGAAAGGTTCTTGCCACGAGGAGTTTTTTCCATGGCAGACCTGCTTTGTAATACTCTTGCAGCACAGAAGCTCTGCTACGAGTTTACTATCGAGAGCTTTTTTTTTGGGGTTTACCCAATAACATGATAGTCGTAGGAACCTTTGTATTTCAGTTTCTTTTATTATATGCTTGTACACACACATACACACACACACACACAGAGACATGCAAAGCAGAAAAAAAAGAAAAGAAATGAGGCAGCAAAATCATTTCCCTGGGCAGGCTGTCCTCCCCAAAGTCATGCAGTTCAAACACCTTGGAGGAAGAAGTCTTACTCCTTCTTAGTGACGCCAAGCTTTATAATGTTTCATCTGGCAAGATCCATATTTTGCTGTTGTAAGAGCAGAGGTGTCTAAATTGCTTTCATAGTAGCAATCTGTGATCTCAAACCTTACCTTGCTCCTTGTGAGATACATGTATATGATGAAGGAGCAATTTGGAAGTGTGTTTCATATACACCTTTTTGCAGCACTGTAAAATTGTTGCTTTACCATAACTCAGGAGTTTGTGCTCTCTCTTAAGTATTTTCATTTAGGCTGAGCTGTAAGTGTAGCAATAAAGTGACAGTTCTGAACCCATAATCTTTCCCTGTTTACAGAATTTCTTACCAGCATTGAGCTCAGCTGTACTGTTGCTCTCATGGAGCTGTAGGTGTTTCTCATCTAGGATGTAGCAGTGCTGATATTACTCTCAGTATATTATTCTGGTGCCAGCATCACTGGTGGGTATGAAAAACATAATTTACTTTGTGTATTTAGCTTTCTTGGGTAATTTTGCTGCCTTTGTGAGGGAGAGAGAGCAAAAGAACACCTCCTGGAGTTGCACTTAAAACAGGAGCACTTTGGGTAAGGTACTGTAGGCAGAACACATGAGTTAGAGCTCAGTTATCATGAATGCCATCAGCAATGCCTTGTTGCTTTTCTTATCAGCCACTTCCTGCTGTCAGCCCGTGCTCATTTCAACAGGAAAGGATTTGCATCAAATGTAACAAGTATTACGTGGGGCTGACATGCGGTTTTTAATTGTGCAGGCACAGGAGACTCCTTCAGTGGCAGACCATTTGATAAAAGGGTTAGATCATGAATATTTGTGACACAGTTAAAGATTATCTGTGCCCTGACAGAGTCAAGCCAGTGACTTTTCTGATCTGTGTTTTACGGTGGTGAATCTGCTTGACTTGGGTAAAAAACAACTGCAGAGCAGATGGGATTTGTGCCGGTGTGGGAACAAGCGAGGGGAAGGAGCCCCCTAAACTCTGCTGGGCTTAAAACTGGGAGTGCCAGGAACGATGCAGTGCACAGCTCACATCAGTAACTTAATCCCTTTCCTCCAAATTGCAGAGAAGAAAGTGGGATTGTGCTTTCCAAGTTCGAACAGGATACTTTTGCAGGGGAAGTCCTGTACCTGGAAGCCCTGCAAGCTTTGCAGCTGATAATTAGATCCAGACATCACTGTGGGTAATGAATAACAGTGCTTTTGTGACAAGCATTCCTCTCAGAAGAGAAGAAAGTACTTGTAGTGAGGACTCTCAGACACATTTTAATAGGAAATGACACCACTGGTACGGAGTTGATTAAAGATCTACCAAGGGACAGCACTTCTGGAAAAAATCAGCAGATGAAATGAGGAAAGTTGTAATTCTATTATTAGTTATCGGTTGAATATACGTAACTTTGAGGCCACGAAATGTACATTAAAGATGATGAGGAAAAGGACTGCACCTTCCTGCAGGCAGACTGCACTCTTACAAGTCTCCCAAAATGACCAGCTGGTCGTTGCCTTGGCTCAGCGCTTTGCTGCGACACACGAGTCGCTCCGGAGCTGTGGAGCTGGTGGATGTGCAGTGGTGGCCACGGGGCCTCTGTCCACGGAAATTATAACCCAGAAAGGGGGTATTCCCCCAGGCAGGTTTACAAAAAAACAATTTATTCTTTTTCACCCTGTAAAAGTCATCTTACATGCAGGATCTCTTGCATTATTACAAACTCTAATCCTCTGAGTGGGTAATTAACGGACCAGAAAAGCCATTTGTGGAAAGAAAAAGCCATAAGGGTGAAAAATATTTCTCTGCTGAATGATCTGTAAGGAGTAAATAATTACAAGAGTGAGAGGTTTGGGATGACCAATCTAAATCTGAACATAATTAGGATGAACACAGTTTGAAAATCGAAGCAGTTGGCATGTGCAACAATTCTCATATCAGAAGACTAATTAAATATTTAGAAGCCCAAAACCCCTCACTATTCACAGAAAAATAACCTGCCACAAAAGGGGCTGTAACTTTGCAGATAATTAGGAAGGGTTACAGGGGGAAGAGAGTCAGATTGGCTCCAAGGTTCTGCAAGGTCACGTCTTATTATGGTGTATCTTTTATATGGTCTGATAGCAAGATCTTGCTAATTTCATCTAAGTAGGGCATCCCGTAGCGATTTCCCATTTCCCTTGTTAAAAATATGATCGTTTCCCCATATGCAAACTGCAGTGGGTGAACATTTTTGTCAGTAATTTCTCCTAATGGGTACAGGCTGTAGTATTTTTAATTATTCGAGGTGAATGGCTGTGTTAAAGGTGAGTTGGGGCTGCCCCCGCTGCACACCCCGTTTGAAATTGTGCTCATCCTGTCCATGCACAGGGAAACCAAAGGACCCTGTGGAATCCAGGTGTCTCAGGGGCCTATTCTGTAAGTGACCAAGTCTTAATTTCCTGTTAGAGGCAAGATAGTTTTGTGTTGAATATGCAGTTCTTTAAGCAGGGGAGATGTGTTGAACTCCGGAGACCCATCCTGAATCAAGCTGAGCTTGCACTGCCCAGACCTGGAGTCTGGTGTGGGCACTGAAGGGCTACCAAGGCTTCTGAGTTTCAGAAGGTGCAGTAACAAATCACACCTGTCATTTTACATACCTTATTTTAGTAATTTAAGTGGGTGATTGTTCAAAATGTATTTCAGATCTGTGCAAAGTCATGTGAAGGATAAAGTTACATATTTCCAATATTTTCAGTATTGTAATTCTTCAAGTTACTCATTTAATAGTGACTCAGAAGCTGCCTTAAGTTACATAACTTCTAACTAAATTATGAATATGCTGCATGCCAAGCCGTGGATAAAAAGATCAACAGTGCTGCAGAAAAAAGAATTTTAAAGGGTTTTTACTCTTATCTTGAACTCTCTACCTGGCAGTCTCTTCTCCTGCAAGTGTGTTGCGGCATTATTCCTGAGGATCAGACGCTGTGCTGCAGGGTTTCCCCTGGATTTTGTGTAGCCCTGCTGCAGCAGTGTGCCTCAGGAAGGATGCCCCTCTCTGAAGCTCTGGCTTTAGGACAGACCCCGTCTCTCTGGGAAGCTGCTCGAGGTGCTGCACTTCAGCTCCTCCAGCGTGAATGATCTGGGTGAATTGCTGGGATATGACGGTGCTGCACTACTAAAGTTTTCATTAGCAAATCAGCATAGCTGCAGGCTATTTATTTTGTCTAAATGGTGCAGCGTTTAATTGGATCTTTTAACTGATTACTTCTCAGCAGTGCGGATCTGCTTGGCTTAGCTGGTGTGCTGAGACGTTCCCTGCCCGTCATCCCCCGCTGCAGCTGGCCTGCAAATGTGCATGCACCTAAATGATGTGACAAGATTAGGACAGTCACTGTGTTTCCATTTCCTTTTCCTCAGGCTGTGCTGCCCTAGAAGCATTTTCTCCCCAAAGCAGGTCTCTCCTGCTTCGTGCTGTGGCGGGGTTTGGGTCTGTACCCACGCCAGCCTCACCAGGAGATCATTCCATGTACTTTGCACACCTCATTGCATCCTTCATGTCTGGTTTTGCTGTCCTTGATTTACAGCCTTCTCCTCACAAGGCCTTTCATATACGTGGTAGAAAGTAGTGGGGATAGAAAGATGGGATTATAAAAGCACTTAAAAAATAGCAGGAGAAGGCAGAAGTTCCCTATTCCACTGGAACCCACATTTCCTTTTTGTTTTCCCCTTTCCCTGTTTTATCTGACGCTCCAGTTTCTGGTTAACAATAGCCCCATAATAACAGCATTTACACCAGTAAGCAAAGTGCTAGAACAAGGATGAATTGTAACAAGAAAAAACTGTTTCAGGTGTGAGTGAGAAGATTCATCATTTTAACAGTGACTGCTTTGAACTTAGAGGCATGAATACTAAAAGGCAAATGGGTCATAAGTAAATGTATTAAAGTTGTAGGAAGAGGTTGAAAGCAAGAAATACTGTTAAATTACTTTGCCATACAAGGCTGATACACATTCATTGACAGTGGATCAGACTGGCTAATCCTAAGAAAAGGCCTGTGGGAGTTGCATATTTTATGCTGTGTTTTATTGTCTATTTGGAGTTTTTATGCTTAACGTGTACCCTTTAACTCCCACAAGATTCCATTTTACAAAGAAAGCACAGTTAAATATTATTGCATTTTTATTGGGCAAACAGAAACAACACTATGGTGCACCTTCTACAATATTAATTATACATTATTTTGCTTCCTTCTGTATGTTTACTTGGTAATTAGGAAGATTCAACAAATCATTAATATTATATTTAAAAAAAGAAACAAACACCCAGAAAAAATTGTCTTCCCCCCCAAATATTTTTCCTCTAAACCCACCAGGTTTATTGCTGTAATGGTGCATAGAAATCCCAGGGTGGGTTGTGAATTTTCCAACCAAGCTGTAGCATGCCTCACTGCTTTAGTGGCCACAGGAGGGTTGCCAGTACCTAGACACATCTCTTATGGCCAAATCCCACTATCATACCTGCTTTTTTTCTTGGATTGTGAAAACTACCAACCACAGCACACCAAATCTGTTTTCTCTTTGAGCTGGGTAAAATTGCTACTCTGGGGTTTTTTTTGCATGCTCATTCCCCTGTAACAGCTTTGGGGATTCTAACTTGAAAATAAGTTTTACAAAATCTGGTTAGACATTAATCCTTCTCCTTTTTGTGGTGCTTCTTTTATGTCACTACCTCTGTCAAAGTTAGTATGCAGAACAAAAGCATTTGAAGGCTAAATTGCAGTGTGGACATTATTTCATACATACTTTATTTTTGCAAACTGCAGGAGCCAGTTGAAAAGCACGTGTATGTATCTTTCTGTGACAGATGTGACTTGCCCATGAAGGTGATCCCTCTTCCCCTCAGTTGGTTTGATCCATGTCATGCCAGTGCCTCTCCAGAGCCTGCTGTTCAGATGCCAGTGCTTCGCTTTCTGGTCCTGTCACGATGCACTGTGCTTTTCCTTGTAGTGCTGGAGTGTTTGTTCAAGTCCATGGATTGTGTGGTTTTAATCTCCCTTAGAACAATGGTGAATAATGGCCCTTGGCAGGAGATAATGAAATTTTCTTAATTTATATTTTCAAGCAGAAGCTGCAATTGAAAATGGCATCCCATGGCCTGCAGACATAGCTCTGGTGCAAGTTTCAGGGGAGCTGTGATAATAATGCAGTGATAGGACAGTGAAGAAGTAATTGAAGAAAGAAAAGAGAACGTACCAAAGCTTTATTGTAGCATATCTAATGATCTGCTGAAGATTCCCAATAGCTTTTGGAGCATGACAGGAGGAACTAATGTTATCTTGCCAAAACAGGAGCCCCTGCTTAATCAGCAGAACAAGATTATTGATTAAAACACCTCACACAATAGATTGCATGTGGAATCTCATCTCCATACATTGCACATGGAAAAGTGAATAATAAATGTAAGATGATGATAATAATAATAATAATAATAATAAAGGCAAAAGCAATTTGTTGGGAATTGTACCAGGCAAGATTAGAGTTGAAATGCAAACAAATTATCCTGGAAAACACAGCTCTCCTTAGTGCTGATCAGGGAGGATGGAGGGATGCAGCAGGGACATGGCTACACCGTGAGCAGGAGATGCTGAATAACAGCCCTGCTGGAGCTGCTTTCCTTTTTCTTTCTTTATTCATCTGAAATGTGAAGGGGCCATTCCTCATTTGCACAGTCTCCTTCCTGAGGTGAAAGGAGTTCAGACATTATGCTGTAACCGTTAATTAAACACTCCATTTGATTTTTAGATTGCTCTAAGTGATGCATCTGCATTATGAAGATGTAACCTTTGTTCATTCACACTAACATACAGAAGAAACGAGTGTCAGAGTCCACAATTGCTTCTTGCATTCAGGAAAATAGTGGCAATTCCTACATTTCCCCTTGCAAAACTCTTGTTGCTGCTAGCACAGGAACCTGAATTCTTTCACTGCTTCAGTTAGGCTTTTCCTAACTAGGGTTTCAAATTTAATTCACATATTACCTTGCCTCAATCAACTGTTACTGAGTTTATATAGAGTTCTTTGCAGATCTGCTTTAGTTCCTTGTAAATGGCAAAGTCATTGTATCATAAATCTTTGTGAATATTGTGAATGTCTTAAGCATTTCTCAGTGTGAGATCATATGAATTTTAAGATTGTACATAAAAACCTGAGACTGTGTATTTTTACATGTGCTAGGGAAGTGTGCTGTTATACAGACTGCAGAACACTGAAATGGTATTTAAACCTACAGAAAAGTTAACACAAACCAAAGTATTTCTGATTTTGGCATCTTAAATTTGCAGAAATTGTGGCTGGTTTGTATCATGTATTCATTGGAACAGTTCTCAAAGAGCTTGAGTAGATGGACCAAACTATCAGTATATTGTGGAGAAAAAATAACTTTGGTTAAAATGAACAAGTTAATTGCCAGTTAAGGTTTTTGAGGTTTGGGTTTATTTTTTTTCCGATGCTGTCTGGGCCAATTCTGCAAATTGCCAGGAACTTTATTTCTACTATAATCTTCCTTTTGGAGAATCCTGTCACACAGAAAGTGTTTGTCCATCACAAAAAGGAATGAAAATGGGTGACTGTATTGGAGGCTGTAAAGCTGCTGTTTGGTGCTACTGTGTGGAGAGGCTCTTGTGTCCAGCATACCACGGAATTCAGTGCTTCTTGTCTTAAAGGAGCTGGACTGAAACCTTTACCCCTTTCAGAATGGCTTTTGCAGACAGCAGCAGAACTCTAGGCCAGTAACTAACAGAGAAGTTGGTATCTCTGGGTTTACAGAGAAAAACAATGCAGCAGGCAGCTTTAATTTATCCAGAGTAGAGAAATTCCCCGAGTTCTCTCAGAACTACCTCTACAAAGTCCACTTTCTCTTCTTCTCCTGTCTGTAAGCACGAATTGGGACTGACAGCTGCTAGAGCTGCCCTTGGTTTTTCTTGAATGTCTCACTCTAATGGAAATGTGACCACTAAACTGTGTAACAGTTACCTGAGTGTCCACTTTTTAAGGTGTGAATATCCTAATCAAGTGTCTTTAATTTGAAATCGTAGAAGTGCTTGAAAATCAGGTTTTCACTGAAGAAACACAAAGAGATGTAAAGGACTTTATTACAAAGTCTTACATCCCAGGTTCTGCTTGTTAGTCTGCCTGAGGTGTGGGGCTGAAAAACCCTGTGTCAGGGGTATTGCAGAGAGGCCTGTGATTTTGGGGGCTGTGTTGCCTTGTGCTGCCTCCGCAGCCTCATCCCCACAGCGCTCGTGCAGGTGAACTCCTCGCCATCTGTCTCTGTCCGTGGTCGTGCATATACACAGAACCCCTGGCTGTTTCCATTAGTTCTGCAGTTCTCAGTGAGCCTGATGCTGCTAGAAATAAGCAGCTTGAAATAAAGAAGACAAAGGACAAAGAAGGATTAGCTGATGGAGTCCGGAGAGTTGTTCCGAGTTCACTCAGCAGAGGCACAGCTCGTCCTTCCCAGCTCTGTGCTGGGCTGATTGCTGTGGAAAAGGGGACGTGATTTCTGTTGGAATTCTTCCAGTGGGCCTGCTGTACCTTTTGGGAGGTAGCCTGAGCTGCTGCCGTGCCTGCTGGCAGTGCCCAGCCGTGCAGGCCATGCAGACACGGCGTTGCTGTGGCGTTGGGGAGGGTGGGAAGCGCCGAGCGGCAGAGCGGGTGATGTCCAGCTGGAGCCAAAGGCTGCTCTATTACTTAAGCCCAGACTTCTGTTATTCAGTTTGCTGACAAACAAAACTAACCCCTGAGGCGATCAGCCAAGCTCTTTCTCTTTCAGTCACCAAACTCCCTGACCTTCTCCTTTTTTTCTTCACTTCCTTGTGACTGTTTTTTTGTGTTACATTTTGACAGTCTCATCAGGGTTAGATGATTGTTTTTTCACCTTTAACTTCCAAGCTAATATTTGTTTGTTTTTTTTTTTTATTCTGTAAAAATTAAGAGTAGTCTAAAATCTCTTGATGATTATTATTAAAAAATGCCTTCAAAAATGGTCAGTAGATCCACATGGTTAGAGACATTGTAATAAAGTTCTTTTTTGTATCAAAATGCATTTGCTTTCCTTGGTAAGCAAATCATTTATATGTTTCAATACTTAATCTCCTCTAAAATACATTTTAATTAATTTTCTTGCAGTTCTTCTTTTTAACTGTTTTTCTTATTTCCTCAGATGGTCAATCTTTACCTCTTCCTGTAGCCAAACAGGAGTCCATCAGTAGCTCCTAAAATAATTTAAATGAAAATGCTAATGTTCTTTGTCTACATTAACTATTCCAACCAAAATAATTTCCTTGAATCACACCAGAAATCTCTCTGAGATGTGACACCATTCAGCAGTATGTATGCTCTAAAGATGGAAGGAATTATTCATTGGTGTTATTATACATTATTCAGAATTGCACACTTTTCAATTACATAATCTTTACATTTTGTTTTCATTTTATTGAACAGTAGTATCAAGTAAATCAGTATATACTTGGTACAACTATCTCTACAGTGGGGGCATTTAAGATAACCCTGATATCCAAATTTAAAAGTTTAAAGCCTGAACTAAAATACTGTCTCGAAGCCTTTTTTTGGACTTTGACTAATTAGTATTAATTAACTTTGTTGTCTTATGGATTGGATTGCCCAAGTGTGAAGAGAGTTAGCACTGAATGTAGTACTTGAGTATGAACTTGCAAATTAAATGTAATTTTAAGTTAATTAGCTTGCTTTCTTTTCCCATTACAGGTGCAACAACCGAACACAGTGCATAGTAGTTACTGGGTCAGATGTGTTTCCTGATCCTTGCCCTGGAACATACAAATATCTAGAAGTTCAGTATGAATGTGTTCCTTACAGTAAGTATAATCTTTTTATTCTTGCTCACTTCCTCTGGCCCTCACAATTGGAGCTGGAGGGCTGTTCCCTGGAAAAGCAGCATATGTTTGTGCCCCAGCCCCATTATGCATGCGGAGCACTCGCAGGCTAGGGCCTCCAATTAGCCTCACAAAGTGTGGAAGGAAGCCATGGTGTGATGCTGGCCAAGTGTCTGTCTGTGTTCTTAAGTGTTTGGCTTTTCAGGCTACTGTTTTTCCAGAAAACAAACTCAAATTAGCTATTCAATAGGCCAGATAGAAATTTGTACTTTTGCCCGCTACCAGTTGCTGACAAATTGGCTTGGCTCACAGACTTGTGAGGCAGGAATTGACTTCAGTTTTAATCATGATCTGCTTGAAGGGCTACCTGCTGCTGTGGTGACTTTGGGTGCACAGCAAACCCAGCACTGACTCTCACAGGCAAATGACCCAGTTGGGGGACATTGTAAGAGGACTTTGTGCTTCGTTATAAATGAACGCAGATTCAGAGTGAGTAATTCATTAATGACTTACTCCAAATGGGCTCTTAAAAGCAAAGGGGAAAAGAGTGAGGAAGAAACGTTCAGTGTTAATTTAAAGACAGAATAGGGGTTGTGCGTCAAATCAGCTGTCAGAACAGGATTTTTCACTGAAAACAACGTAAATCCTGAAATCATATTGAGATAAAAAAATGTGATGTTATGGGTACTTCAGCAGTTTTGCACGGGATTCTTTCTAATTCTTTCAGAGTTCTGTAGCTGTAGATGTACTTCTTATTTCTTTGCAATAATTAATGCTTTCTTTCACTGGTATGTGTGCGTGTTCATAAAAGTTCTGCAGATGCGACACTTTTAACTGGTTTTGCTTTCTTGTAAGGTCATTCTTTGCAGTGACTTCTCCCTCGTCCCGTAACTCAACAGAGAAATAGCTGTGCTTGCAATGGAATGTGAGCAGTGCCCTGATCATTCCCTTGAGTTATTATTAAGTGTGTGTTTCTTGATCTGTAGTAATCCTTAACCAAAGTCACATTTTCTGTTGGTACAGGAAGCAGGCCAAGTCTGAGATGCAAAAACTCTGTGGTGACAGTATATATCCAAAAAGGAAGGAAAGGAGTTCTGGCACAGGCCAAGCCGTGTCAAAACTGTCCGTCCTGTTTCCTGCACAATTTTAAGATTTAGTCTTCTGAAACTTCTGAAATACTAACACTGCTTCACCACACTGAACCTTCACTGTTGCTAAAGGCCAAACACAGATCATCTGTTTTCTCCTCATTTCTGCTGTGTCATTGTGAAATGGTTGCTTGCTGATCTTTTTCCCTGTACCACTTGTAGGACTGGAAGCCCACAGCAAACAGTGATCCCTAGTACCATTCCTCCTGTGTGTAGTTCGGTGGCTTGTTGTAACTGTTCTTCTCGTGCCACTTTTGAGGAGTGATGTCTTACCCCAATCTAACCAAAGTTTTGTTCCGCAAAGACCACTTCTACTTTAGCCTATTTTCATTCCCAAATTCTCAGAAAGAGGGCAGTGCACCTGATTCCAAACCATGAGGTCAGTCAAATGGCAAGAAGTTACGTTTCCAGTTCCAGTAGGCTAGCTCGTAGAGAAAAAGTGTAATGCAAATAATGTTCAAACATAATTTTTTATGCTGTTTTAGGAAGAGAAGTGTGGATATGTTCTACAGTTTGGTATTGCTATCAACAGGAATCTTTCTTTTCCAGTTTCAGCAGTGTAGTGCCACAGCGCGGCCTGCCCTGTGCTCTAACGTGTAGTCACTCTAACTTTAAATGTTTATTTTTGCTTGCTGTCAGTTGTATTGGCCTGCCCTTTGAACGGTGTAGTTCTGTGTCTGTTGTAACTCAGGATTCTGGACACTTCTTGTCTTTCCAAGTCTGTAAGTTTTGGAGTTTGTCAACTGCAGCGTGTACAGAGATGACACTGCCCAGTTCCAGAGCTGTGAGGGCGTCACCTGTCATTGCCACCAGTCATCAAAAAGAGTGCCAGCGACTAAAATCAGTTTTGGAGTCTGATTTCAAACCACACTGTGCTTCAGGAGCCATTTCGATCGTTGACCATCCTTCTTCCCTGTCCCAAAAAGCCTATCCGGTTATTTTTTGAGTCTCTTTTTTTGATGCCTGATAAACTCCAGTTATCAAATCTAAATTTTTATCTCCTGACTCGTTCCAGTGCTCCATATCTAAGTGTGCAGAATGACTGAAATCATTAAGTTTGCAAATAGCAGCTGTCTCAGCTTCAGAGACTTGTTGGAAGGTAGGATAGGCTTTTGTGGGCCTAGGAAGGGAGGAGTTTAGTGATCACAGAGCTTCTAACCAAAGTTTAGTTATGGTTCTTGCTTTTCTGAACTTCAATTATTGCAAGACTGCAAAATTCGCTGTGTCTCACTGTGGTGGCTTTCAGTCCATGAGGGATGCCAAATATCAATCATAAACGGTTTTGTGGTGAAAGGTGGGAGTTCTTAGCACTGGAGTTGCTGTCAGCCTTGTACAAAATGCAGTTTATGAGCTCCTCTGTGTCTTGCTGCCCTTCAGAAGTACATAGCTGCATTGCTTATTTGAAAGTACTTAATTTTGTAAGCTTAATTAAGTTTGAAAGTACTTAATGGAAAGCTTCCTGTTTTGCATCTCAAAGTGTAGACAAAAAAACCCCAACTTTTGAGATACTCAGTTGGATCTCCACCAAAATTCTAGACAAATTTGATAGGCATGGCTCCGTCCTGAAATAAGAGTATTATTGATTAAATTAAAAAGAAATTGAGAGTACTCCACTTGACATTTCTCTCACTTCCGCTGCACAATGTATGTTGACACTCTGACTAACAGAAGTCAGTCCTTTTATAAGGGAGAACATCAAAAGTGCCATTTTGTACATCTGTGCATTTTTATTTTAAGCCTATTTGGATTCGGAGTTCAATAGAAAACATTTTAAAGTGTTTTATTCTCTCTCTCTGTGTATTGATTGGACTTTGCAGCATTTGTTTATTTCAATAAGCCCATCTGTCCCTGAAAAATGTACAGCTGTACACCAGTGCATGCAGAGCAGACATGTCAGTAATGATTTTAGTTATCCCTGTCTTTTTCCCCCCTCTCCTGTTACAAATTCTGAGCAGGTACAATATCAATATTGCTCTTTGGCGAGGAATAAGCACATGCATAGATGTTCACAAACAGAATCATCCAAAAGTCATTAATACTAATGGTGAAACCCAGGAATTCACCTCAGAATACATCTTCTGTTTACTTGGATAACTGCAACAATTACAGATTGCAGAAGAACGAGTATTTTACCTAAAGATGTATAACTGTACAAAAGCCAGGAAAACTACTGCTCATTTTGAAAATATTAACCCCCTTCAGCTCCCCCGTACAGTTATGGAATTGTTTGCTGAAGAAACACGAGCTCAGATGAGCCAATACCATTCTCTCAGAATAAATAATCTTGTGCAATTTGGTTAAATGGAACTGAAATCCCGAACTCTCGGTGAAACATGCAAAGGCATTCCTCAGGATAATGCTGTAATACTGAAAATGTAAGAGCTGTGCAAATAGTTTGGATGCACTTCCGTGGCTTCAGCAGCTGCTGTTGCACGGCTTGGTACATCTGTCATTTTCCAGGTCATTTTCTGAAACCAAGGGAGCATACTTCAAAGGCCACAGAGTGTATGAAATGGGTTTTATTGCAAATAATTATTGAAAAGCTATTTACTAGCCGGGCCTCAGCTATATATATATCTTTCTGTAACTTCCTTAAAACTTCCTGGGGGAAAAATTGCTCTAGTCATATAACTTTGTTAATTGGGTTGGGTTTATGTCTTCCATGTGTGGTGGCGGGATGGATGTTTGTTTAAACACAGTGTGGCTGTCCTTGCTGTTTTGGGCTTAATCGATGATGCTGGAGAATGTCTGAATGGGCTAATTGTTACTTTTTTCTTCTCTTTTCCTCTTGCTTACTGTGCTTTTGCTTCTTTTTTCTAGATGTTTTTTGCTTATTCCTCCTAGTCTGATTTTGCAGTTACAAACTGAGAAGGTGGCAAAAGTTCTCAAGATTAACGTTCAGGAAAACAAATAAAATAAAGCCTAAGGAGAGCTAAAGTGTGCAAGCTGCTTTCTTTACAAGAAAGAAAAGCAGAGGGATGTCTGGGACAAAGATGGGGGGAGATTAATAAGCACATATGCAAACCTATATAATTAATATACTGAATTTTGTATTTCTAATTATTTAATACAGTATGTATATGTGCACTTGCACATATATGATAAATTAATATGTCACTTAAACCCCAACGTGATAGCATTGTATTTTTAGAAGAAAAAGAGTGTGTACAGCATGCATTAGTAAAGTCATTCATTATTTATTCAGGTTCACTAAGTGAAACTACATGCCAGCATATCTGTATTGCCTCCTTAATCTACTGAAATGATCGATCCATGTTCACTTGTGTAACCGTAGAATCTCTCTCCTGCTAGGTTATCCTGTTGTCTGTTTCTCTTTATCCAATATAGTGCAGTTCTTATTCTCCCTATATTTAGCGTCTGTTACTAATTTAATCTTTTAGATTAATAGTCAATTTATGTTAATCTTCTTTCTTTTTTCCTTGCACTTTTTTATTTTTCTTCCGATGCTTAAAATAGAAGTGGAGCAAAAAGGTAAATAACGTATACAGTCCAAACCCCAGCTCCTTGTTATGTGCCTTATGGATGTTAACCTCTTCCCTTCCCCTCCCCACAACACTCTTATATTATGATAATCAGCAGGATCTCATAAGTACACCTCATAAAGAAGTCGACTGTTTGCAATAAAGTGACTTGGCTGCTTAAAGTAGGTGGCGGGGTATAGTGTCTGAAGTACTTGGGCTGGAGGGAAGACTCCCTTGCTTTTTTCTCTCCCTTTCTCTTTGTCTTTCTTTCCCTCTCTTTCTCTCACCCTTGGGTAAATTCTTGTTAATCAAGTGTCATCTTGCCTGGCTTCCAGAACCCTCTCCATAGCATGCCATGGTTACAGGGTTTCCTGGTCTGTTTCATTCATTGCTTTGGTTGTGTTTTGTTTTCTCGGCTCCTAATTGCTTTCTCTATATACCTGATGATTTGGTTTGTTCCTTTATTTTTAATCGAGGCCCCTCCTTTTTCAGCCTCACCACTTCTTAAAGTTCTAAACCAGTCGATGTGGTTGTTTTGGACTGAAATGACCTAGCGCACTGCTGCACACCAGTTAAAAGCTCTGGAGCGTTATTCCACACTCGCTCAAAGTCTGAAACAAAAACACGAGAGTAGCTCTACGTTTTCAGCTGTCTGTGTATGCCATTGAGCCTTGGTCTGTACTAGTGAAAACACTTCCCATCCACTTGCCATACTGGTACAGCAAGAACATGGTAACTTTAAGAAAAGTGGATGATAAAGGGTGATAATTGCATTAATTATAACATAAGGTATAATCTAGTGCCAATTAAATGGATTTTTTTTTTCTTCCTGACACAGTCATTATGATTTACCTTCCTTTTTTTTTTCTTTTTTTCTTTTTTTTTTTTGATTTCCATTATGAGACAGTCTTAATTTGACATAATTCTTGTCTTACTTCTCTCTGTGACTGTTAGTTTTTGTTTGCCCGGGGACGTTGAAAGCAATTGTGGACTCACCGTATTTATACGAAGCTGAACAAAAAGCAGGTGCTTGGTGCAAGGACCCTCTCCAGGCTGCAGATAAAATATACTTCATGCCGTGGACGCCGTACCGCACCGACACTTTGATAGAATACGCCTCTCTGGAGGACTTCCAGAACGGCCGCCAGCAGACGACGTACAAGCTCCCCAACCGCGTGGATGGTACCGGGTTTGTCGTGTACGACGGCGCCGTCTTTTTTAACAAGGAGAGAACTAGGAACATAGTGAAGTTTGACTTGAGGACTAGAATTAAGAGTGGAGAGGCCATAATCAATTATGCTAATTACCATGACACGTCTCCGTACCGGTGGGGGGGAAAGACTGACATTGACTTGGCGGTTGATGAGAACGGCTTGTGGGTGATTTATGCCACGGAGCAGAACAACGGGATGATCGTGATTAGCCAGCTGAACCCCTACACTCTGCGGTTCGAAGCCACCTGGGAAACCACGTACGACAAGCGGGCGGCGTCCAACGCCTTCATGATCTGCGGCGTCCTGTACGTCGTGCGCTCGGTGTACCAGGACAACGAGAGCGAGACCGGCAGGAACGCCATCGACTACATCTACAACACCAGGCTGAGCAGGGGCGAGCACGTGGACATCCCTTTCCCCAACCAGTACCAGTACATCGCCGCAGTGGATTACAACCCCCGCGACAACCAGCTCTATGTGTGGAATAACAACTTCATTCTGAGATATTCCTTGGAGTTTGGCCCACCCGATCCTGCCCAAGGTACGCGTTTCTTCTCTTTTCTCTCATTTTTAATCTCGTGGTGTTTCCGTTCTGAGAACTGTGTTCCAATATTTTTGGTCTTAGCCTTAGCTCTTGGCAGAAGGGCAAGGAGGGGTTGTTTGCACTGTGCTGAGCAGTGCAGCATTACGGTGGTGCAAGACAAATTTGCAGAACCTGTGAAGAGAAATGGCATTACTTTATTTGTTTTCCAGGCTCCTGCTTTTCTTTATTTCTTTTTGCTTTTTTTTTTTTTTTCTTTTTAATACTAGTGTGTAGCTTTTCTGTGTTTGAGAATGAGTTGAGGAATTATTTACTTCTTGCCATCAGTCAGCCTGAGTTGTGTAGCTGAACTGAGTGCAGTGGGTTCACGCTGAGCCAGAAGGCTGTTCCCATCGGCTCGGTGTTCCCTGCCTTCTGAGCTGATCACATCACACACACACACCTTTAACTTGTTGGCGCCAGCAGTGGAGAGCAGTGTGTGCTGGGAGGCCCCAGAGGAGGTGGGTGGGGTTAATGTGCAGTACCAAGCAGAAGTATCTTCCCCCAGCCCTATTTTCCCAGTTTCTGATGTTGGGTTGGACGAGATTATCAGACATCTTTTTAGTGGGTTTCTCAGTAGGTGCCTTACATTTCAGACCACTGGAATTTAGAGCTACCACCTAAAAGGAAAGGTACCAACTGTCAAAAGGAGAAAGAAAGCAGAGGTCTTTAGGTCTCAGAAAGCCCTAAAAATGATGTGAATGGGTACAGCCGTGTGTTAACGTCTACAGAGGAGAGTAAATAGCAAGAGAAACGCTCTGTGGCAGAAGATGTATGCAGCAATGAGCAGAATGTTGATAAGCTGCTTTAGCAATGAAGGTAATACTTCACTTCCCTCATCTAACTGGTGTGCATGTTTAGCAGCCGTTGTTCCTACTTCAGAAAAGCAGTAATAATGTCTTCTCCACGTGAAAAGTGGCTGTCCTGCTTCGGCAGAGCTGCTTCATGCCCAGCAGTGCAAGCTCTGTGATGTGCACACAGTTACAGCCACGTACATACAGCTTTTCCCGGTACAGAGCTACGGAAGAGGCAGCAGAACAGGCCAGTTGGGAACCAATACCTCGGGCTCTCCAGTGATCTGCCCAGCCAGTCTCCTGCAGACCTCGCTGGCAATCCATGGCCAGGCTCAGGGAGGTTCCAGGGGTCTGGGGCCTGAGCTGTGGCCTCATCCTGGCCATACATTCTCATGCATGTCACTTCTCATTCAGTTTAACTGAGATGAAGATGCATTTTAAATTCTACAAAGCTTTAAGACTAGGGAGAGAATGGAGGTGCTGGCTCTGAGTGGCTTTTGCAGTTCAGGCAGCTGCATGAATGTGACAAAAGCTAATCTTTAAATCATTGCATAGGAAGGAAAGTGTGAAGGGAGAGCAGGGAGAGAAAAGGCTTTGTGGAATCCTTCCTTTGCTTTAGTAAACCTCCAAAGGTCTCCAGTGAGACACTCCATAATGTTTTTATTGTGTGAGAGTCTCCAAGATCTTAAGTTACAGTACATGTGCTGGCCACATCCCATCTGATATCAGAAACAGATCTGGGCATCCCCCAGTAGCCCTGCCTGTTCCTGGGTTCCTTGCTTGCATGCAAAGCAGGAGGAGAAGTGGTTTATTCCAGGCAGACCCAGACAAGAAGGCGTCCAGGGCACACTGCAGGGTGCTTGCCTCTCCTCTGAGCTGTTTGCCCATTCACCCATGAAGGCAGAGAAGGAATATTTGAGTAAGTTATGAGTGTAAATGCATTAGGACATCAGAGAAATATTTTTTTATTTTGGCCCTTTTAAAATATAGAAGCCATATGAAGACACTGGGTTTATTTGAGTATGTGCTGCATTTATCCACCAACGGTATTTTTCCTCAGATAAAGCCAGTACCCAGCATTTTCATTTTGTGTGGGTCTGTAAATAGCAGATCTAAGAATCTGTTTCAGTTCATTTCCTCTTTTGCCTAAGCCAGTTGCCTGTAGTTAAAAAGGACTAAATGAAAGGAAAAATTATCTAACATAATTGTCCTTGAGATGTACTGCTGTAAAAGAAGGAGAAATTCTGTACACTTTCTACTTCTGTATTTATTTCTATTATATGCCCGGTTCCTCTTTGTTTCAGCATAAAATCTATATAAATTGAAGACCAGTCCTTCAATTGTTACACAGAGGATCTATATGTGTAATAAACATTTGGATTTTTTAGCTCATGTGGAATTAGATCCGTTTTTCAGCACATTTGATAAAGGGCGTATTTGTGTTTCTTTTGTTCTGATTTGATGTGGGTTTTTTGTGGTCTACTCAGATTTATTAATCATCTACTCAACAACGTAGGTGTTAGGATAACATTCTTTAAGTCACCTGCCACAAGAACCTTCTTCTTGTGTTGTTTGTAATGGTACTTTAATATCAAAGATTTAAAGGTGTCACAAGGTCAGTGTCTCAAAATTGGAAGTCGTGGCCTTTTCTTTCCGAGTGGTTGCCTTGGGACCATTGTGGGAAGCTCAGTGGTCTGTGTTCCCCTGTTACCATGGGAGAAAGAGTGATAGATAGGACACATACTGATTTGTATTTCTTCTCCTGTCTGTCTGTCTTGGCTGTCAGTTCTTGCCTGCACCATAACATCCAGCTGCAGTGCTCCAGAAACAACAGTCTTTCTTCTTACAAGAAAGATGAGTTTGTTGTACTTGAGTTGCACTTTTGATTTACGTTTGCTCCCAGTGCCAAAACCTGGGCTCGTCCATGGCCTCAAACCTGGCTTGGTTTTCTCTGTTGTTTCTTTAATTTTTAAATCTGCCTGTTGAAACCTCTGAAATGCCACTGTAATTAACCTAAAGTTGACTTGGCCCTTGCTGCCAACCTACACCATTTTCTCCTCTTGCAACTGTCTGTGTTACATGTTCCCTGATCCTCATTTTCTCAGCCTTCAGGAAAACCCTTCAGATTTCTAAAACTGTAGAGTTTGTACTCTGGGAGAGGCTTTGCTGCTCTCAGAACTCCTGGCTTAACCTCATTGTTAAGTGTAAAAAGCATTTAAAAATCAAAACTCTTAATTTAGAAAGGAAATAAAATATATCAGGCCCTTCACAAAGCCACTGTGAAAAATTTGAGACAAACCTGAGTTTTCATATCCTTGGTAAATTTAGTGGATATGTCCAAGTACATTCTTTCCACAGGAGGTACCAACAGTCCAAATGAATCCTTGCTGAAATCGGAATTTTTGAAGAATTTTAAGTTAAAAGACCAGGAAGAATGAAGGAAATTTTCCCTCTAAAAAGTGAACATGTGCATTACATTGTAAGGTTTCCTTGGTAACAAAAAGAAGAGAAATCCTTTTGTTCTGTGTTAGTGTGTTAGGGAGAGATTTCATCTACGTTCATCCCAGTTTGTGCTAACTGTTCAAACAGAAACTCTCCCCTTTTGTGCCATGATACCCATCATTAACTGTTATTGGGTCACTGCAGGAAAATATGGATGTTGTGAGTGTGGACAGAACAGAAACTTGGAGAGTAGTATCACCAAGGGCTTGAAATAATAAAAAAGCAGTGCAAGAGCAAGAATCTACGACAAAGTCGTGCAGCAACTGTGGAGTAAATTACAGCTGTATCAGATCTGACAGACTGGTGGGAGAGTGGTTGTACCAGCGAGGACAATACAGGGGAGACCAGATAGCACATTTTTCATAACCTTCGGAATTTTGCTAATTTGTTGTCATATCTGTTATCGTTTTCAGGGTATAAATTTTTAAATGGCCGTGTAAACATTTCGCTTCCAACCCAATGGATTTGGCAGGGTCAGTAGAGGACTGGCTAGCATAATAGCTGGAACCTCTAGGTAATTAGGTGAGTCTTAGTGCCTTCCCTGCTGCTCTCTGGAGCATGAAAACAGGCACACAGCAGTAATAAGCAGAAGGCAGGGAAATGGTGATTTGCCCAGGTTTGTGGTCTCTGTGGCTCTCCAGAGCAGCTCAGTGTGTGACAGCCCTCGGAAAACTAAGGTGGGCTCGTGGATTTCCATGTATCCAAATACACTGAAATCCCCGCCCTGTAGGAGTGTACATTGGACTGAAAAACCCATGTGTGATTTCTAAAGTTACCTGGATGCCAGGGGTGAGAATGAGCCATCAGTGTTTCCAGAAGTGCCAAGTCATCTGGGCAGTTCAGCACAGCTGTAAGTCTGAGGTCCGGGTTGTATTTTGGGTGGGGAATTTTTTGGTTTGGCTTGGTTTAGTTTTTTTAAAACTTATTTAATGCCTGCCTAGAATAGAAACCTGCTGGCAAGGAATACTGGATAGCTTGTGTGCCTTGTCTAAATCTACTCTTCACTGTCAGTTGGGGGAAGGAAGTTACTATTCCCCTGCTGTCCCAGGCAATTGTGTTATGTTTTTATAGACATCACACTGTTAAACAGGTGTTAAGTTTTACTCCAGTGGTGTCTTCATTTTTAGTAACAGATAGCATGCATAACTGTTTAAATCAGCTGCTAGGAGCTGCATGGAACAAATGTAAATTAATTACCTTCAATTTGAGTCTTTGCATTTACTTCCTATTGCTCTTCAGCTGATAGTAAGACACACCCATTCTTAAAAAAAAAGGGGGAGGAGGCAGAAGAGGTTTTGATTTTCTCCTCAGCATGTCAAGCCCAGTCGAAACGTCCAGAATCTTGTGCGATGTAAAAGTGGCTTTTTTGGAGCTGGACAAAAATTACGTGTCTTCAGCCTTGTAGAGACTCAGCCCTGCTGCTCAGAACAATAGGTTCATGACCTTGATCTGGAGTTATTAGTTTGTTATTCTTAGTTGTGCCACTGTCTGGTGTTGGTAAAGTCAGTTGGCACCACCCTCATCTTTCAGAGGGAGACACATGGAGTGGTGGCAGCTGTCGTCTCCTTGAGCTCAGGAGAGTTTAAGTTCCCACAGGTCATTAAAACCAAACTGAGCTGCCCTCTAAAAGCCAGATATATTCCTTGAAGTGATGTGTTCACTTGTTTCTTATTTTTTCAACCACCTTTTTTCCCAGATTTCAAGCACTGTCTGAAGTTTCCTGATACGTTCTTAAACGTGCTGACTTCTCCTTTTTTAAAATTTAATTCAAGAGAAAATCTCTTAGAAGTTATCTGTAATTTTTTCAGGGTTTTTTTGGGAGAAGTGGTTTGAAGTCTTTCTCCTAAAACGTGAGACTGAAAACATATTTCTGTGTATGTAGTACTGCTGTGCTGTGCAGGTCATTTTTGAAACTGATTTTGATGGATAGCGTGAAAATTGTTCTACCTGAAGTTGCATAATGACAGCGGGATTATTTTAGCTCAGGGCACAACACAAAGTAAGTTCTGAAAATTTTTACCCCATTCCTGAACTGCAGACTGTTGTTATGAACTCTGACAGTGGTATTTTGCCCCTGAGACAAAACTGCCCTAAACGTGATAGGGTTTGAGTTGTAATCGCAGTAATGCCAATGCACGTTTCAGTGATTAAATATGTACTAATTAGCACCATGTATTAGGGGATGGATAGAAATAATTGGTTGTGCCTGCATCATTCTCCATCCCCACCATCTCCCCGTTCCCAGGACCTGATTCAGCAGGACTTGCCTGACACTTGTGCAAGAGATTGCAAATGCTTTTGACAAATGTTAATTGGGAAAGCTCTGGAAGGCTGGGTGCATTGTAATCAAAGGAACACAGAGCACTTTCACAAGATGTCAGGCAGGCACTTGCAGAACAGATCTGAGGGTTTCAGTAGTAGCTGGCTACACCACGAGTTCAGCACAATTACACAGGCTGTGTTCAAGCAGCCAGGAACAAGACTGAAAAGAAGACAGGCTCTCTGGAGAAGTTTCTCATTCGTGAGCAGGAGAGAGATGAAAAGCACATCTTTGCCTTTACTCTTTAAAAACTCCACTCTAAATTCATGTGAAAATAAAAAGATAAATTACTATTTAAGACCTCTAATATGTTATAACTGAAACATAATTGAAAAAGGCTTTTGAAAAAGGCTTTTTGACTGCCAAACTGCTGAAAGTTGATATCGTTCAAAACACTAACTTAGAAAGTAACTGCTGAAAGAAAGTGAGACAGCTCTTTTGTTTTTATTTTATGATTTAATTTAGAGGAGCTTCATTGCCCAGTAACTCAGAGTTCAAGGGCCTAGCAGAAGAAGGGAAAAAAAAAAAGGAAAGAAAAAAGCCAAAATTATTTCGTACGAGTTTATTTATTGGTGGCCGGAGCAGCAGCATCCCGGGCAGAAGGGATGTGTCCTGAGCCAGTCCTGGGCTTCTGTAAAAGATGGAACTGGTCCTTGCCACCAGCTTAAATGAGCTGTGTCTTCGTAGCTGCTTTATCAGAAGAGGATGTTCAGGCCCCAGTGCTCACCCAGGAGAACTCCCGTACGTGCCAGGCGCCGCTTCTGCTCGCGGCTGATCGGGCATGCTGCGGCTCCCTGGAGCAGAGGCACTGCTGGGTGGGGAGATGTTATCATAGTCATGGCCCTGGAAGGTGTGTGCTGGGGGACTTGCAGTTTGGGGGGCTGTTTTTTAAAAATGGTCTCGTTAGTTACAGCCCACTGCCTTTGCTGTTAGAGCTGGACTGCGTTGTTTACGGCACACTGCTTCCAGTGATTCTAACTATTGAGTTGTTCCTGCTGAAAAAGTGATTAAGTCATCTTTAATTGCTTTGAGCGTGTTTGTTATGTACTGATAACTTGCTACCACTGCCTTTCAGCCTTTGGAAATGTAACTATCAATTTTTATTACGGAAGAGATTAGTTGCAGAATGTGCTGAAACGTCATTCCAGTATGGGTTGGGAGTGAAAAAAGGAAAAAAAGTCTGTCAGTTGTATCTTAAGCACCCAGAATAGCAATGAGAGTAATATTAAGATAAAGGAAAGGAGACTCCAGAGAATCCTTTAAAGCCACATAAATAACTTTTAAATAACTTTTTTTATATATATGTATAATTCTAAGTCATTTACTCTATTATTGCTCTAATTTTCCCCGTGCAGTGCCTACCACAGCAGTGACAATAACTTCTTCAGCAGAGCTGTACAAAACCACGGTGTCAACCACCAGCACGACATCCCAGAAGGGTCCCGCCAGCACGACGTTGGCTGGAGGAACGAAGGAGGGAAGCAGAGGACCCAGACCACCACCACCCGTCTCCACCACCAAACTGCCTCCTGTGACGAGCTTCTTCCCTTTGCCAGAGAGGTTCTGTGAACCCACTGAGGCCAGGGGGATTAGCTGGCCCCAGACACAGCGAGGAATGATGGTCGAACGCCCTTGCCCCAAAGGAACGCGAGGTATTGCCTTTAAAAAGGGATCTTGACTTCGAGCAGATATTTCAAAAGCCATGTGCAGCTCTCTCGGGATGAGTATTTTTCTCATCTCAGCGTGTTTGTCCCATGCTTTTTTGGTTACTTGGAGAGTGCAGTGTCTACTGGCAGTGGTCAGTGGCCAATCTGCAAACGTCATTTGAGCGTAGCCGCAGAATTACCTCGTGCTTGCACTTTTGAGAATCCGGGTCAGATTTTTGCTCGAGGACTGTTGTGAAATATGCTTACAGCTGCCTTTCTCATTATTAGCTCCCCTCTGGATGAGCTCCAGGAAAAATCAAGGGCTTTCTGTTTGTTTGCAGAAAACGTCTGGTCCTTCTGACTGACTTCTTTTATTGCTCTTCGTAATCGCCGTTATTCCCTTTTGGTTTTGTCACCATTAGCAGCACTGAGAATGTCACACTGTGTAGGAGCACAGCGCAGCCAGTTTCCTGACTGCCTGCAGAAAAATGGTTTCCCTTTCACTGTAGTTCTCTGCATCTGTTGTAGGAACTGCCTCGTATCTCTGCGTGGTCCTAACGGGAACGTGGAACCCCAAAGGCCCTGATCTGAGCAACTGTACCTCGCACTGGGTCAATCAGCTGGCTCAGAAGGTTGGTTGGAACCTTTTAATCTGGTGTAGGCTGGTGATTAAAGATTTTAACTCTGAGCATTAATAATTCAGTTTGTTGAGGCTGTCTTTATTGCTCTGTGTTCATTTGAAGTGGAAGGAGTTCATGTGCACAGCACTGGCCAGCAGTGAGGTCCGTGTGCGTGTTTTGGTGTGCCCTCTCTCTGAGTTCTGTAATTGAATCCATGATTACATGTTCTCATCACTACTGAAAACAAAGTAGCTCTGCTGATGTTCAAAAACCAAACGCAGTATTTGCTTAATAAATCAAATACTGTAAATCAAACAGCAAAACCCGTGGTATGTAACAAGAGCTTTTGTTCAGTAAAAATTATACTGTAATGAATAGATTTTTGTCTGAGTGCATTGATATCAGTATGATTAGAGTGCAGAACCACTTTCTGTGTTTTCCCTCCCTACTGAGATTTACAAAGTTTATGAGAACTGGATAATTTGTTGTCAGTACCAAGCTACTTGACTTCTGAATGCCTCAAGCACTGGTATGAACAAATAGATTTCTTACTGTCTGATAATGGCAGTAAAATAAAAGTGAGGATGAATAGAAGTTCTAGCCCAGAAGTCCCAGTCAGATTTCTGGTTTTGATGGCTGTTAAGAACTGCTTTTGTGTGTCATGGATCTAAGAACCTTTAATCTTCTGAGATAAAGAGAACGTTATTGGTCTCAATTAGTTACGCATTTCAGTGTACGTGCAAATGGTTCTTTCACCACAACAAAGGTGCACGGGGAATTGGAATCAGGAGCCCCCAGCAGAACAGGGGACCCTGCTGAGAGAATATAAATTGTCCTTTCAGATCAGAAGCGGGGAAAATGCTGCTAGTCTGGCCAATGAACTGGCCAAGCACACCAAAGGACCCGTGTTCGCTGGCGATGTCAGTTCGTCCGTGAGGCTGATGGAGCAGCTCGTGGACATTTTGGATGCTCAGCTTCAGGAACTGCGGCCCAGTGAGAAGGACTCTGCTGGAAGGAGTTATAACAAGGTACACACCTCCCAGCACCTCCTCGTGCTGGGATAACCATTGCCCTCGGGTTTTGTGTTCTTTTCCTTTCAGAAATGCTAATCTGTACTTTGTTCCTGCGTGCGTGTAGTTCTGGAATAAGCATGTAAGAGAAAACAGCAGTAAATACCCAGCAGAAAGTTGCAATTACCTTCTTTAGGGAATAAGATATAATTCACAATAGCTGACTGGTCCTAAAATACATAGCTGTGTCCCATATTACAATCTGGAATGCATTATAACTAGTGTGAGGGAAATGAGTATTAGCTCTCAGAAATTCTGTAACAAGTCAGCGTGTTTATCCAGTGATCCTTTTAACCCTGAACATGTAATAAAATCAGTGGGATTCTGCATAGGGGCAGGGCTTTATTTTGATCTGACTTTCTGCAGAATAATAGCACATTCTTAGCCTTTCAAAGACACCGACATGACTTAAAATTGATCTTTATAAGAATGCCTTAGTGCACATATCTAAAACAGAAATTATTGTTTTCTCTGGAATGATGTTCCAAGAAACATTGCAGAGAAAATGCATGTCTTTGTGGTTTAAATGGAAATTGCAAGTGTTATTACCTTTCCTCTTTTTCTCAGAGGAAATGCTGTGTTTCTCAGCCTCTTCCTTGCGTCAGCAAGCCACAAACATTTCCATCCTCCTTTAGAGAGAGATGCACTCCTCTGTTATTTTGGCAGTAGTTTTATTTACAGTCCCTAGCTGCCCTTGAAATAGTTTTCCCAGAGACAGACCCAGTGCCCACACAGGGATTTCCTCCTTGGGCCTTTTCATACAAATCCCTCTCTCTGGACAGAAGGGATCTGGACACCCCTATAAGGGTTGCTGTGCTGGTTTTGGCTGGGATGGAGTTACTGTTCTCACTGTGAATCGTGGGGCTGTGCTTTGGATTTGTGGTGGACAGGGTGTCGATAAGGTGGAGATGTTTCTGCTGGGCAGCCCTTGCACAACATCACAGCCCTTTCTGGTGCTGCTGTGCTGGAAGGAGGCTGGGAGGGACCCTGGGAGGGGACACAGCCAGGACAGCCCAGCCCAGCTCTCCAGAGGGGTGTGTTGTACCCTCTGGCATCCTGCTGGATAGGTAAAGCTGGCGGGAATTAGGCAGAAGAGGGGCACATTAGAAGTTACGGTGCTTGTCTTCCCCAGTAACAGCTGTGATGGAGCCTGGTTTTCCTGGGCATGGTGAGCACCTGCCTGCCCCTGGGAAGCGCTGAGTTCCTGGGTTTGCTCTGCTGCATGCCTGGCTTTTGTTTTACCTACTGAAATGCCTTTATCTCAGCTCATGAGTTTCCTCCCTCCTGCCCTTGTGGTTCTGTCCCCGGTGGTGCTGGTGAGGAACGAGCGAGGACTGTGTGGGACTTGTCACCTGGGCTTAAACCACAGCTGGGGAAAAATGTGTGATGTTTTTTGTAGTCACTGTGGACAGAAACTGGATTAATGTCCAGGCTGTAGTTCAAAACCGGGACTTGAAAAACCAGAGTGTGTTTTTTTTTCCTATTTCTGAAGCTTTCCAGAATCTGTCTAACTTCTGATTTTCTTTTTCCTTGCTAAAAAGCTCCAAAAACGAGAGAAGACATGCAGGGCTTACCTTAAGGTATCTCTCCTGTGCTGTCACCCTGCTTTCTCCCTGCTTCAGCAACCTGCCACGCTTTATCATCTTGCTGCATGATCCTATGTATTTCAGTCTTTGATAAATGTCTGTTGTGCCCCATACCAACTTTACAAATGTTGGCTTTGCACAGGTATAACGCTCAGAAAAAAAAATTTACCATCAAAGTTTATAAGTCTTTTACCTCAAGTTGTTGGAAACGAAAAGAGCAGAAAGGGTTATTATCTGAATTGGAAAGAACATCTATCTCATAACAAAACCTTGGGTAGGGGAAAAAGCTGGCAACTTAAAGAAATTACTTCATCTTGGGAGAATTTTATATCAAAGACTGTTTGGAGTTAATTTGCTTGCGTGAAAAATGTACGTTCTATGGCTTGCCTTGTTCTCTGTGTATCCTTGCACCTGGTAAAATCACTCTTTCTTGCAGCTTTAAGAATTGTTACGATTCAGGGACTTCAGGATAAAATGCAAAGACAAACATTTCTCTAACTTCACTATGAAAATGTCTGCCATGTGTCCCGTTGACCAGGCTCTGTGCAAGGCATGTCACACATTGCTGCCTGATTTCCAGTTCCTTTCATCAGCTCTGGAATGGTTGTCTGTACTGGCCCAATCCTTCTCTGCTGTACAGTGCCAGCACTGCCACTTTGCCCCTGTGAAGGAGAGGAAACAGTCCTGGAGCACACATGTCTGCCTCTGAAAAATTGTATTTCACGTTTTTTCAGAACTTTTAACATATTGATTTTTACTTGTACCCTTTGAGATGAAATGTGAGAGTGATTTTTGAAAAGAACTTTGAACTGCTTTGCAACACAATAAAATAATTCAGACTCTTATTGAGGAGAGATTTCTCTGTACAGGGCACTTCTGTCTTTTATCCTAAAGCCCTGGAAGTGGATAATTTCAGTTACGCAGAAATTTGACAAAAAGAGGCAAAGACCTGGAGGGAAATTAGCTTCTCAAATAATAATAATTGTAATGGTTATTTATTCTAAAATATTTTTTAATACTAAAGGGAAATCCAGCAGGTGTGGTTTGAGTAGAGTTGGGTTTGTGTGCTTCCTTTTCATTAGGAGCCAGGATCGTGAGAAGAGCAGTCACGGGGTTGTTCCAATAGATGTGTCCCAGGGGCCATGGGCTTTTTCCCACCATCCACTTGCCTCTGTCTGAGAGGAGAAGCACCTCAGAAATATTACTGGCCAGTAATATTTTCCACAAGAAAAATGCAGAGTTAGATTCTGCCCTAATAAATAAAATAGTAGCACGTTAATGAACACACCGTCACAAGAACCATCGCACAGCCCTCGTTTCCAGCCGGTGTCGTTTTCTGTAGGTCTCAAATGGGCTCCTCTGCTTAGATAAGACTAATAAACCTCTTGAAATTACAAATCAAAAGCTGACTTACACTATGCAAATGAAGCAAGTTCCCACTTTGTGACAGAGGATTCATTTGTACCTCAGATTAGAGGCTCCAATCTGTATTTCTTGGTGACTAATGAATCTGGCCTCTGCAGACCAATTTCTGTTCCACTCTAGTTAATGGCTGCAGCAGTATCAGTGTGAGCATTTTGACTGTTCTGTCTCCCATTAGAGAAAGAAAAAAGGCTTTAATGCCACTTGGAAGTATCTTCCACCTGCCAGGAAGGTCATGGTGGCTCACAGTGCAGACAGAAAGAGGATATTAAAATGGATTAGGCTAATTAATCTTGCTCTGACAATAGCCTTGACCAGCTTTCTCTATTCGTTTGTTTGCACGATGTAGCATTCCAGACTGACATCTTTCTGTTTGTACAGTGTCTTCTGTTTCCATTTCCAGTGCTTTTAAATTGATCAAACAAATTATATATGTGCTTAATGACACATTATGAGTAGGTAAATGGGCCAGAGTAAACAGGGTGCCTCAGCAGTGCGCGGCGTGCTCGATGCACAGCAAACTGTGTGCACAGCTCCATTATGCATTAGTGGGAAAGCCTGCCTTCAATTGATTAACTGATTGCTCTGATTGGATTATTTTGTAAAAATAATGTAATCATGCCACTGAATTATTCTTCTTCCTTATTTATTGTTACTTTATATGCAGCTGAATGAACCTTAAAACATGATGTGACAGAGTTGCTACCAGTAAAACTTTTTAAAGTGGCAGCTTTTTTTGGCTTTTCAGCTTTGCCTTGGCTGATAAACAGGGACAGTCAGTGGACATCTTGTTTGCTCTATTGATTTCCCTTTCTGACTGACCTTTGTGCAGGAATGGGAGTTGGTAATCTTTTTAGGTATCTATGAACAGGTACAGGAACAGGAGGGGGAGTGAGAGTGGCCAGGGCTAATTTATATCCACTGAGTCAGCTTCATTGCATGCCTCCTGTAATAAAGAAGGCAGTTTGTCATAGCCAAGTAGTTTATAGTGCTAGGGCTGCATTAGCTGGGCTCAGTTTCCAGAGGAGGAGTATTGTCATTTTAGCTAAACTGCACAATGCTAATTTTGGCATTAGTATTTTTCAATAGAAGTTATACATTTTGACATTAACTTCAAGATGAAAGCTTCAGGCAAAACTTCTGGCATTTATTTTTACATTTTTCAGCACATTAATAATACCATCTTTATATCTGGCACAAAACAAGTCAAATCTGCATGTTTACCACTTAGAGAGCACACAATGCTAGTGGCTAACTGCACTTCTATTCCTGCTAATCCAGCGAGAGGATGGGAAATATTTTAATGTTGAAAATAGTGTTCTAGTGCCATTAAATCACAGTAAATCATTCTGACAGTTAAGTATTATAATTGTCACCAGATAACGTTGGAAATACTCCCCAGCTGCCCAGGGCAATCAGACCTAATGATAGTTTTGTAATGAATGCAGGCAATTGTGGATACAGTGGACAACCTGCTCAGGCCTGAAGCTCTGGAGTCCTGGAAGGACATGAATTCTTCAGAACAAGCCCATGCAGCCACAATGTTACTTGATACATTAGAAGAAGGGGCTTTTGTTTTGGCTGATAATCTCTTAGAACCAACCAGAGTCTCGATGCCCACAGAAAACATCGGTGAGTAAACTTCTTTTCGAGCAGGAATTCCGGTGCTCTGCTTTGCTTTACAAAATGAGGAGAAATACTCCAGACAGTGACATACCCTCTGAAGCTGAGCTGTGCAGCATTTAGTGGAAAAGTGAATGCTCCAAAGTGACATTCTTCTTCAGTGTCATTAATACAGTATAAAATGGAAAGTAGTTGGTGTTGCAGAGTTGATTTACCACTGAAAAATCATTGGCAGAACGCGTGGATATGAGGAGTGCTTAAATGGCAGAGGATGGATTTTTGGAGGTAGCTGCTTTCTGTAGAGCTGCAGAAAATGCTTCTCTGTTATATGTAAACTGTTCCTAATGAATTTAAATTACTTTTTTTGCAACGTACTGTGCCCGTTAAATATTTTAGGTACTCAGAGCGTAGGCCAAATGTTTATATTAAACATGAGTGCCTTCAGGTAAAAATGTGTTCAGTGAACTACATCTCCCAGAATGCAGAATAGCTATGCTTCAGAGACTGCAAAGGAGCTGAAGATAGTTGGAACCTAATTTAGAATTTGAGTGCTGACAGAGAAATGAAGGGGTTTGGTATTAGAGATGTGCAAATATTGTTACGCGGGATGTGCTAAAGCAAAAATCATTGCTATGCATAAAATTAAAATTCCTTCGACTTATTACAGAGATTAATGTTGTCTCAGTGAGGTACAAGGAACCTGAAAGTCTGCTAATATGCAGAGTACCGAGATAGAGGCTTGGAATAGAGTGCAGAAATTAGACTTTTCACGTTTCAGTGTCTGCATATTTGTAACTGCAGAAGATGATTCTGCCTAGTTTTTAATTGTCCGCTCTCACCTCTATGATTTTACCTCTCCAAAGGAATCCAGTGTTTGGTGGCAATCCCACAAAAGTTTCCCAGTATACAATGCGAACTAATAAAATGGTTTCCTATAAATCTTTATACAGAATTACGTTTAGGAAAAAAATCAGAGATTATTTTTAGCTGTGACTATGGATTTTGCTAAATGCACAGCTTAACTATTCCTAGCTGTTCTTTGCTGACTGTTTAAAAAACTCTTTATATCTAAATCAATACTTAAAGTTCTAAATTTGTCAGCAGGGGATACTGCACAGACATTAGGATCTTCAGAACTAACATTTTTCTGCAACGTGTGTGTGGTATTTTTAAGTGGATGTTTTGGGGGCACAAACGAGAAGGAGGTTTGATATCATGTTATCACTATTAAAGTGCTGTCATTTTAGCAGTGTGCGCTAGATTTAGTTAAAGAAACTAGCTCTGTGTGATTGAAACATGCAGTACAAATCTGCCTTACAGACAGCAGTGTGAGGAGACTAAATAAAGAGTGGGGGGAAAGATTGTCATCTGGCATATTGCAATCTGGCCAAGAGATTTTCTCTGCATTCTCCTTTTTTAACACTTTTTTTTTTCCCTCTGGTCTGCTTAGTTTTGGATGTTGCAGTGCTCATCACTGAGGGCCAGGTGCAGGACTTGAAATTTCCTCAGGGCAGTAAAGGAGGCAACTCGATTCAGCTCTCTGCGAGCACGGTGAAGCAGAACAGCAGGAACGGTGAGTCCTGGAGCAGTGACACCACAGTGACTGCTGTACAGCCTCCTGCCCTCCCCTGCTTACAGTGTCCAGAAAAGCACAGCAGAACCACTCAGGGGCTTTTCCTCAAAGGCCAGGGGCACCTGGTTGTTTTTCTTCAAACCCACAGCCTAAAAATGCCCCTCTGCTTACCCATGTCAGCTCACTGGGGTACAGGGGGCCGTCCTTCTGCAGCCTCCGCGGCACGATGACGGGCTTTCTTGTCTCCTGCAGGCTCAGCCAAGCTGGTTTTCATCATTTACAAAAGCTTGGGCCGTTTTCTGAGCACCGAGAACGCCACCATCAAGCTGGGCGGCGACTTTGCGGGGCGGAACAGCAGCATCGCCGTCAACTCGCACGTCATCGCCGCCTCCATCAACAAGGAGTCGAGCCGCGTGTACCTCACCGACCCCGTGCACTTCACTCTGGAGCACATCGACGTGAGTCACGCTGGGCAGGCACGGGAGGGGCAGAAAGGCAGCAAGAGAGGAAAGCGAGGCAGAAAAATAACCTTTTCTTTTTGTTCCATTTGAATTTTAAATGTCGGACTGGGTCACAGGCGCAAGTTAAGTCTGTGAACGTAAAATTAAATGAGCCTGGTTCAGTGATTATTAGAACTTAAGTGTATTCTTAATGAAAGCTAATTCAGTAATCAGCATGAAAATGTAAATGACTAATTTGTTTCTAACTGAAAATTAACTCTTACCTTAGTAGCGGGGTTGAAAATGACTTTCAAGATTCTTGATGGTCTGACGTAACGATTTTTATTGACACTTTTGACTTTCAACATTACTTTTGGACCATGTTATGGATGCCTGTTCAGATTCTTTAAATTGCATTTATTCAGTGAAGAATAAAGTATGATATCTTGGTTTGTTATACTTTACATTTACATGTCTTTTCTTCGTGGCATTTTATTTGATGTGTTTCTCTGCTCAGAAGTTTGGCCCTTTCTGTTTTCATGTCTCACATGGGGAAAGTAAATAATCACTACTGTGATGGAGAAAATATGGTTGGATTTTCCTCTCAATTTGCCTCTTTTTATAAATCTGTTTTGATTGTTCTTCATCAAAATAGATAGGCATTGAGGAGTGAACTTTTTCCTGATATCTGTTCATATGACTTTGGCCTGACCAAAGGTGAGAATTGAAGGAAAAAGACCCTGTTTTTGCATTGTCAATTTCAGGAAAAATACCTTCAAAATAAATTCTCAGTCCTGATTTTCCAGAAAGCAAAATTAGTACCATCCATGCATAAAATCGTAAGATGGAAATTGTAATTGTTTGAAATTAGGTCTACAGTAATTGAGACTGCACTTTAGAGTGCTTTGGACTATAAAGTCCCTTTAAACTGGATGTGTTCCTCCTGCAGCACAGTCCACAATTTTGCTGATGAAAAACTTTATTGTCCGAAACATGCAGAGTTTAATCTGAACGACCCTTTGCACACATCAGACAACTGTTATTGCCATCTCAGTGTGTAAACCCCTCCTTTCATGTCATCCTTTTCTCTCCCAGCCTGACAATTACTTCAATGCAAATTGCTCCTTCTGGAACTACTCGGAGAGGACGATGATGGGGTACTGGTCCACGCAAGGCTGCAAGCTGGTGGACACGAACAAGACTCACACCACGTGTGCCTGCAGTCACCTCACCAACTTCGCCATTCTCATGGCTCGGAGGGAGATCGTGGTGGGTAACGACGTTTGCAGCCACTGGCAGGGAGCTGACATGAGAGATTTAGCTTTGAATTGTCAGCAAGACCCAAAATTGCTGAAGTTTCCTCAGTATTTATAGCTCCTCTCCACTCTTCCCAGAGCGCTTTGCTTTCTCTAGCACTTCCCTTCCTCATCCATGAAGTTACAAGTAAAATACCAGGAAAGAGAAGGAGAAGGAGAGTTTTCTACAAGTCGTATTTTAAAGTTACTGCCCAACCCTACAAGCATTTTAAAGACTTCCCCCCAGTACAGATGGGGAGTGTCTGTAGAGACAGCGGTGCAGGCTGTTCCCTGGAAGCACAAGTGCCAGCTCTGCTTAGAGAGGAAGGTCAAGGAGCTTCCACACTGGTTCTTTAGGTGCCTGTTCATACTCAGAAATGTTGTTGCCTATATAAAGCAATTCCTGGATGTCAGGGCATGCAATCTTTGCAGGGATATGGGACTTCTCATGCAGCCATTGCATTCGAAAAGTTGCTGCAAAGACAGCGACGGTGACAGAGGTGATTCTGTCATAGCTGAAGCAAGGAACCTTCTTTAGCTGGATGGGAGATTGAAGCCAGAATTACATAAAAGGCATATTCTGCCCTTTATCCTGACCAGTGTGTAAATCACTGCGTTCTTCTCTGCTGTGGGGTTGCAGGTCAGTAGGAAAGAACAGGTACTCTTACAGTAGGTCCCAGGGAAAGCTGTCCCTTCTCTTTACATCACAGCCTGGTGACTCCTTAAAAATGTGGTGTCTGTTGTATTCCTGACCAGTTTACAGGGAGACATAGGAAAAGTAAAAATGCTCTCTGATTTGGATAAAATAGTCACATTTTTCTCTCAGACCTGCTCCTCTTTACTTACCCTAATCCTGCTTCTCTGGTAAGGTGACCTGGGACTGAGATATTACTGAGTACATTTTGCCCATCTCATGTAATAAACAAGTAACTTTTCTGGATGCTACCTGTGAAAATAGGTTTTTATTTATACTCATAAAGAGTCATATTAATTTTCTCCATTCTTGGTTATTTCCAGTACAAAGATGGAGTGCACGAATTGCTCCTCACTGTCATCACCTGGGTGGGAATTGTCATCTCTCTTGTTTGCCTGGCCATCTGCATCTTCACATTCTGTTTTTTCCGTGGCCTGCAAAGTGACCGTAACACCATTCACAAGAACCTTTGTATCAACCTGTTCATTGCTGAGTTCATTTTCCTCATAGGCATCGATAAGACAGCCTACACGGTAAGTTTGCTCTGTGTGTACTGGTCTTGTCCTCTGAAATGACTGTCTGAAATGGATTTGAATTAAAACATGACAGCACTGACAAGTTTTTAGTATTCTGACACAGCAAGGCTGAAATAGAAGCTCAGTGTGAAAATAAGATAGACGTACTCAGAAATAGCATCTACATCCATCCAAAATGTGCTTTTCATTTTCACTTGAGAAACACTGGTTGTTACTGAAGCTAGACTTGTGAAAGAGGAGAGGAAATTAAATGTTGATGTATTAGGAACATGTGTGTTTTCTCTGTTCATACAGAGAACAGCTATTGACTGCTTTTATCTGTGTGTGTTAGCACAGAGCCTTTTCTGTGTGTTTGCAGACTTTTTACACTGCACAATCATGCAGGTATTCTGGCAGTATTGGTGAAATTATTTCTGAAGCGATTCATTGGGTTGAAGTTTAATAATTTGGCATAGTTTCATCCAGACTTTGGCCAAGGGGGAGAGAATTCAGATTGATTTCTGTTACAACAGTAGAGATTTCCAAATTACAGCAGATAAAAATCTCTGGGCAACCACTTCATAATTGTAAATAAGTGGTATCACATTATGCATCTAGAACCAACTGTTCATGTCAGCTGCAAGTCCTAAAACCATACCAGTTTCAGAATTAAAGAGTTGCTTGTAAAATTGAAAAGTCCACTGTATAATTGACGACTGGTGGACGAGGGTGCAGTTTACTTATTTTCATTCTCACTGTTCAGCCAATTTACTTTCTGTAGCTGCTGAACACAAAGCAGTATTTTCAGATGTTCAGTGCATGTTTTCAGGTGGGGAAATTGCTCCTGAGTTTGTGAGAGATTTCTAATAGAAGCATGTGCTGTTCTGCTGCACACTTTTTAATTGGAGAGGTAATGATGTGAAGGTTTTGTGGTTTATATTTCCATCTCTCTCTCTCTTTGCAGATTGCATGTCCGATATTTGCAGGTCTCTTACACTTTTTCTTCCTGGCAGCCTTTGCCTGGATGTGTCTAGAAGGAGTGCAGCTTTATCTAATGTTAGTAGAAGTATTTGAGAGTGAATATTCTAGAAAGAAGTACTATTATGTTGCTGGCTACCTCTTCCCTGCTGCAGTAGTTGGTGTCTCAGCAGCTATTGACTATAAGAGCTACGGAACAGAGAAAGCGTAAGTAATTGCAAGTGACCTGAGTGTTTTTCAAGTGAATAATTTTTTAAAGCCTATTAGCTGTCAGAGGGTCCCTGACAGACTAAAATACCATCTGAAAGCTTTGTTGGTAAGAGAATGGCAATGCTGTGCACAAATTACAATCAAGTCTTTTGTAATTCTCTGGGTTCAGGGGATTTGTACTCCAGAGAGGCCGATTCTAAATTATGGTCTTTCTTTTAACACAAAAGATTGACCTGAAACAAATTGAAAAAGTAAATAACTTTTTGTCCTCAAATGTATATTAAGTAAAATTTTTCCAAGTATCTGACAAGCCTAAGCACTCAGTTTTAAGCTAATGCTTCATTAGCTGTCTTTGTTCAGCTGCCCCTCTAGCTAGCTCTCATCCTGAATTCTGACAGTACAATATTCCAGCCCATATGTTTTATTTGGATAATATTTTATCAGGCGAGTAGAGTGGGATTAAAATTTAGCCACTGCCTTTTATTTACAAAAATACAGATACATATAGGAAGTGACAGAAGGTAGACAGAAAACATTTCTGAGGATCTGAGTTGCTGGAGGCATGAATTTGCCTTTCAGTAGTGTTTATTTTGTCCTTTGATGAAATTAGTTACAGAATGCGAAGGTACTGTTGACTACAAGGAAGCTGCTTGATTTTGCTACTGATGAAAGACAAATAAGAGCAATTCAGCAGGGAACTGGGCTGTATGAAAAATGAATTGCTAAGTGAAGTTGCCCTAATGGGTTTACACGTTGTTTAGTCTGGTATCTGATGTATTCCTTCTCTGCTGTTCAACTCCCAGATGGGGCATTTTATTTATGCCATATTGTTTCTCAGCAAAACATGGCATCTGAACATTTTCTGTCTCATGTTCCTCAGGAGTGAGCACTTCACATATGATACAAAGTTAAAAGCAGGTTTTGAAGATTACATGGGCAGCCTGTAAAAAATACTGATGTTAGTTTCATTAGTCCATGATAGCACCTGTCACACCTGACTGAAAGGGGAGAGAGCTCCTTTTGGCTTTGTTCCTCCTTGTACATTACCTGTTCCTGATGATGGAGTTTCAGGTTCAGTAGTGTTATTATACAGGGCTCACCACAAGAGTTTCAGGTTAGGGATTGTCCATGAATTCAGTGGTACTGTGCAATGTTTATCATTTTTTATTGGCAAAATGTTAAGAAGCAGTTTTGCACTTTGCATTTGTTGGACTGAGGTTCTAATGCAGCTGTTCCCTTTTCACTCTTTTTTTCCCATAATAGTTGCTGGCTACATGTAGATAACTATTTCATCTGGAGTTTCATTGGACCTGTTACCTTTATTATTCTGGTAAGAACTTTGGTTTTTCTTTTCCTTTTAGGTTGCCTCACAGCAAAATTAATACCACCCTTATTCACAAGACATTTCTTGAAAATGCTTGTGAACAATTTGTAATGTGACCAATGGCTATATAAATATTTAGAAAATTTTAAATAGTGCTGGCCAGATGATTGTCAAAGCTGGAGTGGTGGTGGCACTTCATCAGAGCCATTTTTTTCCTAATGGCTGGAAGTCTGAAGGTCGTATTGACATGTGTAGTGATATGAAAAATGAATGAAGTACTACACACAGGGTTTTTAAAAAGGAACCATTATTGTTGCTTTCAATTGAGTCAGTTCTGTACACATTCCAGAATTTAACTGCTAATTATCCAGCATAATTATCTCAAAAGGGTATTCTAACACACTGGATAATTAAATAAATCTTATATTCCATTACACTTGCACAGTATTTGTGTGAGTATTGCATATGCACATTTGGCTGTGGCTGTTCCTGGGTGTGTTTGTGGTACATGTATTTGTGGTACATGTGGTGTGTGGCAGACACCAGTGGATGTGTTTGGTGTCAATGTCAGGCTGCTCCGTGGGCAGAGGGAAGCACGTGCTGCTCTGTGAAGCTCTGTGTTCACAGCCATGTGTGTACCCACACATCCCCCCAGAGCTGTGTCCCTCCCCCCAGAGCTGTGTCCATCCCCCCAGAGCTGTGTCCATCCCCCCAGAGCTGTGTCCACCCCCCCAGAGCTGTGTCCACCCCCCCAGAGCTGTGTCC
>JAWWES010000006.1:13165067-13208199 GCA_035583135.1 Lophotriccus pileatus
GTCCATCCCCCCAGAGCTGTGTCCTCAGCCTCTGCCCACCCTCCCATGGCCAGGCACGAGGAGGGCTCATGTTCCAGCCCAGGGAAGAACCTTCTCCCATTTATTTGGGTCATAACCCAGTGCAGGAGCCTGTGAGGGCAGGGAACACACGATGTGCATTCTGGCTGACCTTGTTTTTCTCTGCTAGTTCTGTGTCTTTAAAGCCTGGCTGTGCTTGGGAAGAACTGTGGAAGGCTGGTGCTGGGGGCATAGCCTGTATACACAGAGAACTTTTCTCATCACTGCTGATAGTTTGGAAGGGTGAATTAATTTGTGTTCATGCTTTTGGAAGTTCAGATAGTTGTGTGTTCTCCTGCCCTTACACAGTAGGAGAGTTGTGAAATGGTACCAGAATTTCAGTTCCCTGGAATTTCCAAATTCAGGAATTGTAGTTTGTCATTATTTTCAGCTGAAGCACATGCATCAGGCATAGTTATGAAATTTCTGACCTTTATAGATCACAACCAGACAGACTGTTTCAGCACCTTTTGTACTTTATAGCCTTGGTTACTTCTCATCTATCTCAAACTTTGATACTGTGATTGTGGAAATTTTCTGTTAAAAAACATGCCTGGGCAGTGTTTCGTAGGTACTTTATTCCTTCCTGGTATCTTCAGTATTGAAATAAGCTTATGTGTACTTAGGTTGGATTCACTCTCTGTTTATATCAAAAACGGTTTCAATCTTTGAGCAGTCAGTGAGGAAAAGAGAGTTGTGCAGCACAGAAGTTGTTAAGAGTTCGTTGGCATATTTTCAAACACACGGGCGTAGATGCCAAAACTTAAGTCTGTATGAGTTGAATTAGAAAAATTATAGGGTTTGTAAGATTTAAGTATAGACTGTAATAATTGTGCAGAGTTTATTCTAAATACATTCAAATTAAATCATGTCTCAGAGTGATGGGGATTCTTCTTTTAATTAAACCTACAATTGCAATTGAAAGATAGACTTAGTATTTTCGATATGATAGACAATATTTTTCAACATGAAGTTGTTTCTTGTAGGTGTTGTAATTATTGCTAGAAAATTGTTCTGAGTTTCATGCCACAGTAGTTCAGTCACCTCAAGTCTGATCATGTGGTGGTAACTTTGCTTTTCGTGTCTCGCTCCTTATTTTGTTACTGGGAGTATTTTGCCAAGTCACCTCTATTTTTCGCCCTTGCTCTAAAATAACATTTCACATGGGAAGCTTTGGGCTTTGCTGAGGGCTTTTTCACTTCCTCATAACCAGGTCAGAGTGAGAATAGAGGTGAAGGACATTTAATCATATTGACCATGTACAGACATAGTTCACTATTATTTACTGGCCATGACATTATTATCCTCCAGCAAATCATTTGGACTGAGGCGCAGAAGGCCTTTGGGAGCAGTATTCCCAACTTCAAAAATATGAAACAGCAGGTAGCAATCACAGCACAGTTCCTGGGAGTAATTCTTCTCTAGCAATTGCTTTGCCCTCTAATCGTCCCAGCTGAGAAAGCGAGAGAGACCCGGGGAAGAAGTGTGAGCAGTGTAATGGCTGAAAAATAACCTGTCATGTGCAGTGTAACTGCAGAGCTGGGTTTGTGGTGTAGCTTCCTTAGGGTGGTTGCACGTGAGGATTTCACCTTGGTAAGCTGTTTAACATGTTACTCAAATCACTTTCATGTTTCTCAGTTTAATAGCACTGTCAGCGCACATCAGCTCTTTTTCGACAGTATTGCTTTCTACTTCCATTTACAGATTTTTTTCTCTGAGTTTATAAGAATTTGTACTTGTGTCTGTGGACATTTTTGCACTAAACGAGGATGGGAAATATGGGTGGGGAGTCTGAAGTTCTCAGTATGTCTTGTGAGGAACTCTCAGCTTCCCTGTTTCCGTAGCCTGTCATGCCTTTGGGCACCAGGGTCATTATATCGATGAGAGAAGAGCATGGAAGTAATGAGCGGTGGGAAACCATTAGTATGCCTGAAATGGTTTAATGAAAGCTTGGATCATGATACGTCAGGAGCTGTTCTTATCATCTGGACAGCTCCATCTGCATCTTCAATAATTAATTCAGTTCAGGAAGAGTTCAGTGTGCACACTCATTTAGAAGCCTTCAGAGAGCACCTCTCTCAGTGCCAGTCCCAGAGAGAAACAGGCTTCTGCATGGCTGAGAGCAGAGACCTGGAGACACAGCAGCAGCTTCAGAGCTGCATTTGCCAGGTAACAAAAGCTCTGGGGAGTTCAAAAAGGGTCAGAACATGTGCAGTTCAGCTGGGTTACTGCAGAGTGCTGTTCCTGTTCCTCTGTCTCATCGTGTCCGTGTCAGCGCTGCGGGCTGTGCGCGAGGAATGTTAAGCCGCTAAGCTGGGGTGGACGTGATTCCACCGAGCGGGTCCATGGCCATAAAACAAACAGTGCCCTGCTGGCATCTCTGCTCAGGGCAGCTTGAGTGTTTGCACTGCTGCGGAGATCCACAGATTCCTTCATATCCACGGAACGAGTGATGTGGGTTTGACTTTAATTTAGCCACAACTGGCGTGGTTTGCTTCTCACAGAGCAGCCAACGTGTTCGTCTGCCAATGGTTGTGTAGGCAAAGATTGCCTTTCATTAACATAGAAATATGAAATGTTTTCACTCAGGTTGAGGTATTACTTACCAAAGCCAGGGATGGACAGGTGCACACATAACCTGGCTCCACATATGAAAATGGACTGTGTCTGGAACCTTACTTACATAAATAATAGGTATTTATCTTTCTACTGTAGACACTTGATAAATGGTATTTATCTATTACTCACAGGGGGAAATTTATCATAATTATTGCAAAATCTAGCTATGTTTCAGGACAATTAATTGTCCCCACAACTAGTCCCAACCCACTAATCTGCTGTGGGTCTTTGTGTGACCTCAGAGTACTGCAGGCTTCTCAGAGAAGGGTGTCCTACTCTGATCACCTGGCAAGCTTGGGAAACATCTACAGATTCATTGGCTTAGATCAGTAACAGTTCAGTCCTCACAGCCATGACAGTTCAGGTTGGAAGGGGCTTCAGGAGATCTGAAGCCTTCTGCTCAAGACAGGCTCAGCTCTGAGCAGGTTGGTCAGAGCTGAAAATGCTTTCCTTGTACGACGTTGGTACAAATGAATACAAAAGTCCTAACTGTGTTCTCCTCTCCCCCTACGTATTTCTCGCCAAGAAAAGTAATTCAGCTGTTCCTTCTCAAAGCAGTTATTTTCCAGCAGGTTCCCTTCCCTCACTGTTTAGTGTCTTTTGTATAAAAAAAAAAAATAATTAAATGGCAGGATGCCCAAAAGTCTAACTCCTGAGTTCCTCCAAAACAATCAGTTCCTAGCTGAAAAGCAGTAAAGGGAGCCAAAAAGCAAATCTATAGAAAGGTTTGGTTACAGTGTCTGTAAGCAGGCAAAATAGGTTTTTATAATGATATCATGTGTAACAGAGATGCCAGCATGTTTGAACAAGTGGCAGACCACGGTCTTTTGACTGCTGAAACTGAAAACTATGCAATATTTCACAGTGATGGAGAAACAAGTATCATATGCTCTGTTGTCATAGTTACTTTGTGTTTAAAGTACTGTATTTTTCCTTTTTACTTGGAAGGACTTTTTCAGCTGCTGTGATACAGCACTGTTATTTCTGTGGCTGCTCTTGTGGGTCTGTACCTAAATTAGAATTAAAGTGTCTCTTAAGACACTGCTGTGTACAGTTATTCCCTGGTGCAGCAAGGACACACAGGCAGAGCTGAAGAACCTGCTCAGTGCCCTGGAGCTTGGCTCAGGCCATGTCTGCACTGAAGGACCCTCAGCATGTGAATAATGCAAGCTTTTGTTCTTCTGTGTCAGAGCAGCTCTGCAGCTGGACAGAGCCAGGGGATAAACCCTCTCCTTTCATAAGGCAGTCATTTATGGGCTAAGCCATATCCATGAGTTTCTGATCCAAGAACCATGTTGCTAGTACAATCCAGGAGACTCCAGGGTAGCTACTTAGGCAAGGATTAGTTTCCAGCTGTGCTGTAAAGACCATTCTGACCTGGATGGAGCACTCAGGGATGCACAGGTTGCAGCCCAGGTTGATTTACATGTTAGGATTGGTGTGGGACGTGTGTCTTGGCTCCTAATCTGTTTTCACAAAAAGCAAATTGGAGTTGCATTCTTTTAAGCAGGCTGGAGAAGTTCATGTTATGTCAGCTACCAAATGTACAGGAAACCTTTCCAAATACAGGAGAATGAAGTCTGCAAAGGCATGGAACTGAGGGTCAGGCCCAGAGCCCCTGTCCTGTGCTGTGCAAAGGCCAGGGAGAGAAGCAGCTTAACTTCTAACCCAAGAACTCACATGACACAGTGGAAACCTGGACAAGAGCAAGGGATCACAATGATACACCGAAGTGGTGTTTCTCATCTGCTTAGACATTGCCTGTAAGAATCATAAAGGGAGATCAAGATCATGAATTATTGACACTTTGTTAGACTTTGCAGCAGTGGAAATATGTTTAACCTACACCATGTTCATACATCTGCTTAAAGGTCAGGCATTTTCAGTCTGTTCTTGGAACACAAACTGAAATCAATCAAAAAAGCTTATTTTTGTTATTTGTATCACATACACTTTTTCTATTAATCTCAAGACACAATTGTAAAAATATTTTACTTTCAGTAAGGACTGATAAGGTCAAAAGCTGCCAGACTCTGTTCTGGTGTTGAGAACTGCCTAATAGTTCGTGCTGTCCATCCTGAGTTTGAGACAGCAGCAGGAGTGATAACCTGATTGCCCTTAACAGTAGGAATTGTTTCTGTAATACATGTTCTTATTAACAGACTGATCAGAGCCTGCAAAATACTCCTCTTTTCAAAGATTTTCAAGACCAGCTCTTTGTTAGGAGTCACTCTTTATTGTGACATCTCTGACCACCGAGGCACAACCGTAGGAACACGTTGCAAAAATTGTGAGGATTTTGAAGCTGTCTCAAACCAAAGGCTCCCAGACTTGGTGTGGTCATTCTCTATCAGTAACCAGCTGCAGATACATATGGAAGATCATAAAAATAAGGTTATAATCTGTCTAATCTATGTGTTATAAGGATGTGCAGGCATTTCTCCCACCTTGTCTTACCTTTTGGTTCAGCCATTTCTTCTGTACCACTGGTACATAAGGATGTGTGTCTTCTTCCTGAGGGCACAGCTCTTACTGCTTTCAGAGATACAATTTGGTTTGAATTGTCTCTATGAACAAACTAACTACTCAGAGTAATTGGGTGCCACTTTTCAGCCCACATTCTGCAGGCATCCTTGTATTTGGCTTGCTGTGCTCTTCACAGGCTCTGAAATCGATAGGAGAAAGGCACCTACTCTCTTTGATATCTGTGCTTCTGTTTCAAAACAGGAAACCCATAAAAACTGTCCTTCAGTATCTTCCCTGGTGTTACCTGTATGAGTGACACCACAAGAATAGGACACCACAGCCTTCAAGTGGCACACAGTGCCTTTGACAGGATCCAGACTACAAAGGGAAAGAGGGCACTTGGAGTGTGCCCCACCTGCATGTGTCTGGGGCACTGCTCAGATTGATGCAGTCGCTACATCTTTGTGTTGCTTTTTCTCTTCCTTTTTCTGCAGTTACATTTAAGCTCTCTTCTAGACCCCAGTAGAATTTGTGAGAACAAAAGAAAATAAAGAAAAAAAAGGGAGGGGGGAGAAACCAGCAAAGGTGAAAAACATTTCAAAAGCAGGATGGGATGCTAAAAAGACAAGTAGGATAGCACAGTAAAGGGGTAACCACAGTCCTGGGGGGAAATCAGTGAGAGGGGGAAAGGGCCGGGGGTGAGAGGCAAAGGTGAGCAGGGGCTGATCACAACATGCTGGGCAGGAGCTCATGATGATGTGCTGAATTGGGAACATTAAGTGAAACAAGGACTTGTAACCCTGGTCGGTGTTTGCAATCACCTCTTACAGACTATCTGATGGAGTTACCAACTTTCAGTACTTATTTGAAAATAAACTACAGGGTTTTTGTTTAGCCTGTAACATCATCACTATTCAGCCTATTACTTGAAGTCGTTTAATTTCACTCTTATCTGTTTTGACAGCTGAATCTTATCTTCCTGGTGATCACATTGTGCAAAATGGTGAAGCACTCAAACACTTTGAAACCAGACTCTAGCAGGTTGGAAAACATTAAGTAAGTGCTTTGTGTTCAAGTATGAGAACTGTGATTATTTTCTGATTGCTGAACTGATTGAAAGCTACTCTCCATTAGGAGCACATGCCATTGTCTCCCAGCCACTGCAGATGCCAATTAGGAGCAAGCAGAGCCAGTCCTGCTTTCGTCACTTTGTTGCTGTAATGTCACAAACGCCGGTCACAATTAGATCATTTCAGCCTGGAACTAGTGCCAAGAAACTGTTCCACGGAAATGCCACAGCACTGTAGTCATTTCATTTGCATTTAAAATGCAGTTCAAAAATGATGTTCCTGTTTGCATGGCTGATATGATTATATTAAGTTTGTTTTGTTAAATGACTTTTTGATTTAGGGATTCTGAGCAGTTTCTACTCGTAATCCTGTTCTCCCAAGAGAATTGACTCTATTATTATTGTTAACTTGAAGATTATCTGCTGTTTTCATGCTAATTTAACAAATGTTTACTTTATCATGGTGCTGTACTGTAGTATCCCTTTTGCAGAGTAATATAAGTTTTATATAACTAACAGGGCTTTGGCAGCTTTCACCTTTTTAGATAGTTTTTTACTGTATTCTCTGTAGCTTTACATTGTACTGAAGGTTTTTGTTACCAACACTGAAGGGATGGTGCAACTTTCTAACACTGAGGGTTGGATGTGAAAGGGTCTTTCAGATTCGCTTTGAATGTTGACAGTGGCCAGGGGAGATTTCCAGTAAGGCTAACCTTATGAACTAGATGTTCTAGATAGGTCAGTATCAGCTTCATTGCATGTTGCATGATGAGAGAGAGAGCTAATCTTTAGCATCTCTCTCTTTTCTTCCTTTTCCTCTTTCTGTCTTCTCATCCACACCAGTAATTACCGTGTTTGTGATGGCTACTATAATACGGACTTACCTGGGTAAGATAGAACCCTACCTTAACAAATTTCTGGCATGATTTTTAACTTTGCAAACTCGGTCATATTGTGGATTTCCCTTAATTTTAATTAACTATTTTTGAGATACCTGATTTGCTAAAGACTTTCTAACTATTATATGCCTTTATAATTTTAAATTGCTTGCCTCTGCATTTTGAATTGCCTCATTTTGACTAATTTTTATAGACAATTAAAAATGCTCTTATTAATTTCTGTTTCAATTCTGTCTAATAATTTTGTTTCTCTTTTCTGCTTATAATGCTTTCTAGCTATGAAGATAATAAGCCATTTATCAAGTAAGATCATTAGTTAGATGTGGAATTCACTGACTAAATTCCCTTTCCCTTCCATTCTGTGCCGTTCGCTACAATTCCTCTTCCTTAACCTGTTCATGATGGAATCTTTTTTGGATTGCTCTGTAAACAATATCCATGTTTCTGTGGTGTTCCAGCAGGGTTCCTTCATGTGGAAGTTAGACCATCTAGCTTCGCTTTAGCCGAGTTTATCGGAGCATTAAAGATTTGGGCTCTAGGCTTTTAATCTGCTGTTTAACCTTTGTGCATTTGTGTGACATTATTTGGTGTCATATGGCAGCACCACTGTGTAAAATCTATGCTGTGATTAGTGGCTAAGCCAGATTTATCAATCTCTTCTCTAAAAGCAGATAAGGCAATGGAGTAGCTGGGGTTTGTGCTATACTTCTGCATTTCTAAATAGTTTTGACATCCTATGCTGTTCTTGAGAAAGAAAAAGGTTATATCCACTCTTGCTGTTTTCACTGGAGACTAAGAACACTAAATGGAATTGTTCTTTTTTAATAGATAAAAGGTTAAACCCAAGGAAGTTTTACATTTGAATATGAGACTAGTAAAAGTCAACGGCAGGAACTGAAATGTTAATATTGGATTTGGCCATGTGCATCCTCATGAGTAACGTTACTGAAATGAGTGTTCTTTTACAGGTCCTGGGTCCTGGGTGCTTTTGCTCTCCTGTGCCTCCTTGGCCTAACATGGTCATTTGGCCTGCTGTTCATTAACGAGGGGACCGTTGTGATGACGTATCTCTTCACAGTATTTAATGCTTTCCAAGGAATGTTTATATTCATCTTTCATTGTGCCCTCCAAAAGAAAGTAAGTTACCAGAGCCACAGATGTGTGTTCCCTAATTCCTTAGAAAGGCCACATATAATTCCTAAAAAATAGGGAAAAAAAAATAGCAATGTCAAGAACTGCAGTATTTTGAAGTAATTTGGGGAGGGGACAAGGATTCCAAAGCAGTTCTTGCTGTATGTGCTTGTGGGAGTCACGTAAACCTGCTCTGTGCCCCAGGCAGGTCTAACATGGATGCAGCATTTCCAACCTGGGCTTGAAAAGTCTTGGGGCTTTGTGAAGAAAATGACTGTAGAAAATGTACTGGTTTTAACACTGGTAATGTGGGAGGAATTAGTCTGGACTTACAGCCTGAAGCCTCTTCTGCCCACAAGTCCTGCCTTTGCTGCAGGGCTGCAACCAAAGCCTGGGTTAGAAGGCAGGACAAGTGAAAGTAATGAGAGTTGAGAGGAAGGGTAAATGTCAAAAATCCCACCCAAAAAAAACTTCATGTGAAATGCAGTACATCCCACATTTGGAAATACCTTGTTTGCAATACTTAGATTCTAAATATTTTTACCAATTTTAGGCTGGAGACCTAGCAATTATTAACTCTCATTATAATTAGCTCACCAGAGACATAATTTATAAGAGGGTATTTATAAGAGAGATATTTATTAGAGGGTTTGAGACCATTGGATAAAGCATTGCTGTGGAAGTACAAAAAACATATTCTTGCCTGTTCTCAACTGTACCAGCTCTAACAGTATCAGCATCTCTAAAGCTGGTGTGGAAATGGCATTCAGGTGTGTTTTAGCAAAGATCTGGTAGACAGAAAGAATTTTATCCAGATGAACATGGCACTCCTCTCATTTTGGGAGAACAAAAGCACACTTAGAGAGGAGATGGAGCCTAAGAAAAGAAGATAGGGAAAAAAATGCAAACATTCTCAAAGTGCCAATAATTTCTAGATTAGGGTTTCATATAATGTTTCCCTTTTTGTATTAGTGTTGGACTCAAAAATCAAAAACAGATTCCTTTTTTATTTCTTTTTACAGCCGTGCATTGTTTTTATATAAAGTGGAGTCAGCAAAAAGGAATATTAAAATACCAGTCAGGTGTGAAAAAGCCTAACCTAGAGCAATAAGATTTATCCCTGAAAGAATGTTAAAGCTGCCATTTAAGATTTTCTAGTGTCGCTGCCTTTGACTGGATGTTGTCCTCTCCTCTGTCTGCATAGCTAATGTAGTCTCTTTATTCTGTTATTACTGGTTGGTCAGTAAATTGAACAGAGAAATAGAATTGTGGAAGTGAAAACTATTACGTTTCCAGTTCTGACGAGATGATAGTGCTGTTGCTTCCATCAGTTTTCAACACGCTATAATTTAGAAATAATGACAGTGGGATGCACAGTCCTGACAGATAATGTACATTCACTGCAATACAGGCATTAGGCAAAACCAGCCCTGGAGGGGGGTATTTCGGTAAAAATACACTTCTGATTGCTATTGTCTCTACTGTGTAGTGCTTTGGAGCATTTAGTATCCATTAGTCTTCAGGAATGTATTTTTTTTAGGTGTTATACCATCTAGTGATGATAAATATAGAGCTATGTTTTTCAGACTACAGGCTTGAAAATTAGAATTCCTAGTTGTTTCGTTTCTGCTTTCATTTTTTATGTGTCTTTTGTGCTGATGTTGATAGGGGTTGACTTAAAATATGTACCACATATTTTTATAAAAAGGTGAGTTACTGTGCTTAGCTTGAAGTTAAGGCAAAAATTATTCAAATTTCCTTCAACCTTGTGCTTTATAGAAACATCACAGCATGTATTCCATGAGTTAAACTCCTGTAATGTAGAAAACAGCACATTACATATGTAAATCCACACAGTTAACTTTTTTCCTTTCCCCCTCTCCCCTTTTGCAATACAACTCTCTGTGTTACATATTCATAGGTCAGGCAGAATTTTCAGATTAGCTGAAATCCTGCTTTTCACAGAAACTCATGAGTCTCACTGATGCAGAAGAGACACTTAAATTCCCACCTATCTGATGGAGCATTTATGAATTTGGACTTACACATCTACACAGATTTTATCCACTGTGTCCTTTCACTGATGCTGTCACGTGCTCCCCTGTTACCTGAAAATAGTAGTCAGGGTAGCAGCCACTGCATGTGAGAGAATTAACTGCTCTGTAAATTAATCCTGATTACCTTCATGGCAATCATCAACACACAGAACAAAACTGCAGTTCCCAGTAGGTCACTGGAAACAGAAGGTGAATAAATGCAGGCCAAATGCTGGACTCATTACTTAGTTTTGTTGCTTAGTTTGCAGTGATTCTTGTGCTGAGCAGTTTGTTTTCCCCCCAAAGGTCCGTAAGGAGTATGGCAAGTGCTTCCGACACTCGTACTGCTGCGGGGGGCTGCCCACCGAGAGCCCCCACAGCTCGGTCAAGGCGTCCACCACGAGGACCAGCGCCCGCTACTCCTCTGGCACGCAGGTGACAACCCCTCTGACAGCACCTCTTCATTACATTTATTTATTAAAAGCCTCCCGAGACGTGTTCCAGTCAGAAGGACTAATTGTCTTCTCATTGTTAGCATTTTTGGTCTAATACAAGCACCTTTTGTTTTGTTTTGTTTTGTAATTGGGGGCTGGTTTATAGGAAGGTCTATACCATCGTGTTTCGTCTAAATGGAGTTTAATAAATTAGAGTTTTAATAAAAGAAGGAGTTTTCACTATGTGCTAGAAGAATGTGTTGCTTTAGGCCAAAATAAACACAAATATTCTACATAATAGCACGTGAGTAGGAAAAAATCTTTTCATAACTCACTGTGCTTTTGTCTCTGCTTTTTGTTCACAGAGTCGGATAAGGAGGATGTGGAACGACACTGTGAGAAAACAATCTGAATCGTCTTTTATCTCAGGTGACATCAACAGCACTTCAACACTTAATCAAGGTCAGTCACTGGGAACATTTCAGTTTTAGCATCCTTAAATTTTATACAGATTTTATATCACTTAGCACAGAAGAATTGAAAAGAATGTTTTCCAAAAAAAAAAAAAAAAAAAATCTGGAACAAATGTTCTCTAAAAGCAGAATTTTAAAGTCATCCACCAGCACTTTTTTAACTGTGTTCCCTCAACTGGCCCTGCTGTAGAAGCTGAATTCCTCCTTTCATGGGAATGTATTTAAATAAGTTTCATCAATAATTTAGCTTAAAAGCAAGATCATAATTTTAAATCTTTCCTAACCTTTATAGGTTAAATCTGAAACAGAAATATGAGTGCAGTAACATTTTAATGCGTATTTGACTGATTTTTAGGTGCAGAAATTTTCCCAGTGAAATCTAATTGATATCATTTCTATGCAAAAGATGTCTGTAAAGCATTTATCTTTTCTGTTTCAAAGAGCATCATCTCTGTAACGTGGGATAGAATCCAGATTTTCAGGCACAGAGAAGTCAAAACCTCAAAACCTCTCAACTCAAATAGACTTTGAAATCTGTAATGCCGTTCTCATGTCCAGTTAGAAAACAAGGGTATAAACCCTGGTATTTAAACCAGGCTCTGGTTTTGCTCTTGGTGTGTGATGAGACCTGTGTGTCTCACTGCTCCCCACCCCCATCATGGGTCTTGCACGTTCCTCTGGCAGAAATTAAGTAGAAAATGTGTATTTTTCATGTCCAAGAAAGAAGTTAATGTCTTATTTAAATCCCATAAATGCATGCTATATAAAAGTTTAGGTTTTCACCCTAATTTGATGTCTCTGCCTCCTGAGGGTTGCTCTAACCATGCTACACCCTTAGTTAATGCAGAGTTCAACTGAGGTCCTGAAAGCTTTTCCCTGTTCTGAGTTCCAGTCTCAAGTCACTGGAGATGTTCTGCCATGATTAGAAAAATTGCTATCAGCTCTTTTCACTTATAAGATTGTCACTGTCTCAGTGATACACACTTATAAGAGTAGTCTAATAATTAATGGCAAGTGTAATTTTCCCTTTAAAATAAAAATCAAGCTTTTAGAGATGGTAACAGAATTTGGATTGAAAAAAATTCTTAACTACAAATTACAAGTAATAATTTTAACCAAGATGAAAAAAAAAATCAGCAAAACATATTTCAGTAAGTATTTTTAGTAAGAAGTACATTACAACTAAAAAAAGCTGTGATAAAAGCTTTTTAGTGGATCACTGGTACAAACTTCCAAATAAGATTAGCATAGTCAGACAGTAATTCTTGGGGTCTCAGAAATTTCTGCTCATTTCTGCTGCTGAGTATCTGTTCTGCTAGTAAGTAGTCCAAAAGCACTAACATTTGCAATGTATACTGTCATTCTTTCCCCCAAAAAAATATCCATACTATAAAGATACAGCTGTCTCTTTAGTTGTCCTTGGGTCTGTAATACTCTGACCCTGTGCAATGCAATATAAAGTGAAATTTTACCTTACTGAAAAGTTTAAATTAATTTTCAAAACACAGCCTTTTGTGTGTGGCTTTTTGCTGTCATTATTCCAATCCATTTTTCTTGTAGTAGCTAGAAATCAGAGATTAACTGACTTTTTAATAATGTCTCAAAATACTCTGTTTTTTTTCTAATTATTCCAAGGGTGGTTTAAATGGTGTTGCATTAACACGTAAAATGGGTTTTAAAAAATGTTCCTGTGCTATTTTGCTTTGTCTTCCATTGTTTGTAAACTGGTTGTTTAAAGAAATTCGTCATTCCAGGAAATCTTTTTTTTTGTTGTTTTTTAAACCTGGCAGATAAATTTGCAGCATGACTGTCCCAGGAGAAACTGTGAATGCTCTGATTTCGTAGAGCAAATATTTTGCTTTCCCCTCAGCATGCATACTTTTGCATATACTAAGATATGCTTGTTGCAGTTTATCATCCACTGTCCGTTTGAAACCTCCCTTCCTCTCTCTCTGTGTGTTTTTAATCAAGTGAATAACAGCTCTGATCTGTCAGAAGAGGTTTCTCAGTTGGAGAAATTCAGTTCTCCCCGTTCTGGGCAGACGTGCTCCATATGCTCACTGTTAAAGGTCCAGCAGCTTTAAGTGGTACCTCCATCCCTGCCCATTTAATTGCTGTTCTGGTGGAGCTGATTTTGTATACATCAGTAAATATCACTTTCACTAGATGTTTACTTTGGGGATTTGGGCAGCACCTGTGAGTTACTGGAATCTAACTGTATTTTCCTGCTCCCATTTCAAATGCATAGCTAAAATACATCCAGAAATTTTCAGCTGAATTACATTTGACAAGTCCTACATGATTCATGATGACTAAAAAATACTCTTTATTGAAACTGTCAGACTAAAATTAAAGAACTGACATAATTTTTTTTTCTCTGTTTCTTTTGCTTTAGGAATGACTGGCAATTACCTACTAACAAACCCTCTTCTTCGACCACACGGCACTAACAACCCCTATAACACATTGCTGGCTGAAACAGTTGTATGTAATGCCCCTTCAGCTCCCGTGTTTAACTCACCAGGTGTGCTTTTACTTCCTGAGTAACTGCTTTCCTTGGCTCGCTCCACGCTCCTTCTCCCTAGCCAGAAACTCCAGTGGCAATCCCCCAGGGTAGTGTCTGAATTTCTGTCCCTTGGAGAAACACAGTCTTGCCAATGTCAGCTTGTAAAACTGCACTATATTATAGTAATGCCTTTGCCCTAACAGTATTTACCAGTAATTATCCATGTCTTCAACACAGGTGGCATAAATCTTAATATACTATTACAGGACTGACACCACATGGTCCGAGAGCCCATCTTCGAGATATATATCACTTAGAGGTATCATGTCTATGCAATATAAGGTTGACTCTAAAGCTTGTTGAGAAAATCCTGCTTCTGGGACAGATTAAATACTAAAGCACGAGGCATCTTGGCACCTTTGGATACCCCAGTGTAGAGAACCGTGTCCAGCATCAAACAGATCTAAACTATAGTATAGTGCAGCTTTATGGTAGATGGTTTTCCTGTAGGGAAATCTTGAGATGACCAGTTAGAACAGTTTAGTTCTGAAGGAATAGAGGGTGTCATCTCTTACCTAACGTTTTGTTGTTACATTATCTACTTGCCTTTTTTAACGATGGTGCAGCTCATCAGTAAATATTTTGCAGATACTGTTTGATGAGTCATAACATCGCTTTAGTGTAACTGGAATGATAAATCTTTGAAAGAGAGCTCATGAAACCTTGTTTCCAGTTTTTGTTTCAAGTTTCCTTTTTAACTGAACTGTAGTTTCTATTTTCATTCTCTTGTTTTCTTACTTTCCTTATGCTTTCCTCTAGCAACCTACAGAGAGACAAGTATGGGAGTAAAACTTAACTTTGCCTATCAAATGTAAATTTTTTCAGCATGATTTTTAATGGGCACAATTAAAACATAACTAGCGGTCATGAAGTAGACTCAGCGGGCAAGTGGTTCACAATTTGCAAAGGAAATGTTTCCACATTCAAAAAGTACTTGCATACTGCTTTTTGGGAATGGACACGAGGTCTGTAGCAAACCTATTGGTAACACAAGTCATGCAATGCTGAAATAATTTGCTGTTTAAAACCAAAGCAGTGTCACGCCGAAATGCTCAACAATTTACTCGTATTTTTATATCCTACAGTAATATTGCTACAGGCTATGGAAAGATTTCAAATTAATTACCTGATCGTGGGCAACAAAATTTGCCTCATCAAAGCAATTTGAATATATTCTAGCGTGCTTAACTCTGCAGTATATCATAGAAAACTCATTTTGGATTATCAGATATATTTTGATATCTGTTTAGCAGAGAAAAAAGAAAATTAAAATTACAGAATTAAATCACTTTCATGAGGGAAATGAATCCAGCATGTGGTCCATGTGTTGTCTACTTTTATAAATGCCATATGTTCTTTGCAGCTAAATTCATTGCAAGAAAAATCCTGGAACATACATGAAATTGCAAAACTACAAAGTTGTTTAATCAAAGCTTAAAGAGACCTTTCAAACAACCCTCATCACTGTTTAAATCAGTGCACATGGAGAAGACTTATCAATAACACAAATGCAAAATGACTTGTAAATTGCTCAAAATTTATTTGGAAATTATTACTCCATTTTTTAAAGTTGAAGACAAAAATCTTTTCATGAGAAAATGCAATTACTTTTTAATTGAAAACAGTATTTCCAGAGAGGATTGAATTTTCTAGGATAAGCTGTAGCTTCAATTATTAAAAAAAAAAAAAATAGAAAAAACAAACACAAAATGGGAAAAACTTACAATCTTTTTCAAAAAGCTTTTCTCTTATACTCCAAGCCTTGCATATTATGCAGCAGCCTCACAGTGGTCAGTCTCATTTCAGTAAAGTCACTTCATTCTTTCTTTATTTCCAGACATATCTGCAGATAAAGTGATTTTCTAGGAATGCTCTAACCATCTGACATCCATGGCTCAGACTGTTTAATTTCTTGCAAAGTTTTTTCTCTTTTTTTTTTGCCTTTTTTTCTTTCCTTTGCTTGGGAAGCACTGTGCTGTCATGGTTTACATGTCTTTGTGTCTATAGGAAACCCTTTTCCTTATTGAGTTCCCCCCAAAAAAAAAAGCCAAACCCAAAAGCATAAAGACCTTAATCATCATAAGACTTCATTTCCCCCCCTTAAACTCCTCTTCATGTTTTCAGCAGACTTACCCAATCTGTCATTCCTCCAACAGCTATGAGATATCAGCCGTGGCTGATTTCCTCTTCCCATTCCACAACTAATATTTATTCTTTGGTTTAATTTCTGTGACCCATACTTACAGAAATTCCTAACATTTCTGCATTTGACTTCCATGCCCATGGTTAACTGTGGGCCTGACTCCTAATTAACTATTGTGGTTCATTCAGCGCTGTCACTGTGACTGATGCAGACTGCAGGCGAGCTCTGACCTTCGGGGGCCTGGGGCCACTGTTGGCAGACAGAATATTAGTGCAAAAAAACTGCATTAAGTGGGAAAAGAAAAGCTGTTATTGCTTAGTAATCTAATTTGCTGAACCCTTGCTCTGACTAAGTTGCTGAGAAGCTCAGTAATTCTTCATCATGTTACAATAAATCATTTTACTTTCTTTTATATATCAGCTACTCTTAGGCCAGATAGCCTGAGCAGACAGACATGATGTGAGTTGTCCAAAGTGAGTCATTCCACCTGCTGTCTATCGTGTTGTTGGATGGTGCTTGTGGGCCCTGGTCCCTGTAGTGTGAAAGATGGCTGTCCTTGTTTAACATAAATTCTTTGTATTTATCCATTTTTTTCATTCTTTTCTTTACTTCATCTCAAAAAAAAAAAAAAACAGGAAAAAATGTTAGAAATGTTGTTAAAGTAGTTGCTTGCCAGTTATGTGGGTTTATGTTGTACATTTACCTTCAGTTATGTCTGTGATCTAATTCCTTTTTAATTTAGTGTCGTTTAGGACAAATTCTGTTAATTTTTCTTTTTCTAAATCATGGTGGTGTACTTCAAAACATAGATGTTTCCAAACGAATTGCTTTGCATTACATATGCAAGGGCATGGAGTGAAACAGTTCCTGGTGGAAAAGTCACAGAGTTGACACTAAAATAAGAAATTGAAATGCCACTATTCCCCACAGGAAATCCACATTACTATCTTAGAATGCATCTTTCCAATCAGGTGTGCAACTGTTTACATTTGGGAATGTTGGATAACCTAACTTTTCTCAAGTTTTACTTCCAAGTACAACTTTGTCCTGAACTACATTAAAGAACTGTGTTAAAAGAGAAAAGCAGCAGTGCTAGCAGCGTGTCAGGCAGTAACCAGCGCTGTCCCTTTCCCTTGCAGGACATTCACTGAACAATGCCAGGGATACAAGTGCCATGGATACTCTACCGCTAAATGGTAATTTCAACAACAGCTACTCCTTGCGCAACGGCGACTACAGCGACAGCGTGCAAGTCGTGGACTGTGGGCTGAGCCTGAACGACACGGCCTTTGAGAAAATGATCATTTCGGAGCTGGTGCACAACAACCTGCGGGGCGGCGGCAAGAACCACAACCTGGAGCGCGCGCTGCCGGCCAAGGCGCTGGGCGGGAGCAGCAGCGAGGACGACGCCATCGTGGCCGACGCCTCCTCGCTGATGCACGGCGACGGCCCCGCGCTGGCGCTGCACAAGGAGCTCGAGGCCCCCCTCATCCCCCAGCGGACTCACTCCCTTCTGTACCAGCCCCAGAAGAAAGTGAAGCCCGAGGGGACGGACAGCTACGTGTCCCAGCTGACGGCCGAGGCCGACGACCAGCTCCAGTCCCCCAACAGAGACTCCCTGTACACGAGCATGCCCAACCTCAGAGACTCTCCGTACCCGGAGAGCAGCCCCGACGGCGAGGAGGAGCTCTCTCCCTCCAGGAGGAGCGAGAACGAGGACATTTACTACAAGAGCATGCCAAACCTGGGAGCTGGCCATCAGCTTCAGATGTACTATCAGATCAGCAGGGGGAACAGCGACGGCTACATCATTCCCATTAACAAGGAGGGATGTATCCCAGAAGGAGATGTCAGAGAAGGACAAATGCAACTAGTGACAAGCCTTTAATAGTGTAGCAAAGAAATATTAAAGGCCACGTTCAAGTATTAAAAAGACTTACCTTGCCCCATGCAGGCTCCCTCATATCTGCTTGAAGAGACAATTCTGTTGACCCTGTGGTTCTCCAGGAACGGAGATGACTGGACCTCGCAGTTCTGTGAATTTTTATAAAACAAAAACTTTGTATATACACAGAGTATACTAAAATGAATTATTTGTTACAAAGAAAAGAAATACCAACAAGGTATTTAAGATATCTTCTGCTGCTGAATTTAACAAAATTGTGAAAAAAAAAAAAAAAAAAAAAAGAGAAATAAACACTTTCCAGCCATTTTACTGCAGCAGTTTGTGAACTAAATTTGTAAATATGGCTGCACCATTTTTTTTCCTAGGCCTACATTGTATTATATACAAGGCGTAGGCTTTAAAATCCTGTGGGACAAATTTACTGTACCTTACTATTCCTGACAAGACTTGCAAAAGCAGGAGAGATATTCTGCATCAGTTTGCAGTTCACTGCAAATCTTTTCCAGTAGGGCAAAGATTGAATACATGTCTAACCACTAGCAATCAAGCCACAGGCCTTATTTCATATATTTCCTCAACTGTACAATGAACCGTTCTCATGAAAAAAATGGCTAAAGAAATTATATTTTGTTCTATTGCTAGGGTAAAAATAAATACATTTGTGTCCAGCTGAAATATAATTGTCATTAAAAAATAATTTTAAAGAGTTTGAAGAAAATATTGTGAGAAGCTCTTGGTTGCACATACATTATAAGCTGTTTTTCTTACACTGTTCATAGTAGTATGTTTAAAATGCAAGTTCTACCCGTTTTCACTTATTTTTCACTGTAAACAGTGTTCTGCTTTGGCAAGTTAGTTTTTATTCTTAAGTTTTGAATTTTTATTGCCAAAAAACCCACAATTCGGGGAGAAAATTGTTTCAGAAGCCAATTATGCCAAGCCTTGCACAAATTTGGTATAGCTAACAAAGATTGTAACTCAGTTCCCTGTTCATTCTTTAATCAGGGTTGGGGGTAAGGGGGACACTGGACACTTCTCACAAGCTTTCTCGTGAATAAAAGGTGCCTGTCCTTTAAAAAAAAAATAAATAAAACATAACTATTACTCTTCCATATTCCTTCTGCCTATATTTAGTAATTAATTTATTTTATGATAAAAATCTAATGAAATGTAAATTGTTTCAACAAAATTCCGCTTTTTTTCATCCCTTTTGTGTAAACCTGTTAATAATGAGCCCATCACTAATATCCAGTGTAAAGTTTAACACCGGTTTGACAGTAAATAAATGTGAATTTTTTTTTCCAAATAGGTAAAATGTGCATTATTATGTAGGAAGCATAATTGGCAGCAGCAGTCCTTCAGCCCAGATGTGTCCTGCCTAGAATGGCTTCTTTACATTTCACAATTTAAGTGTCAAGAACACAACAGAAACCATCTCTGGCTCTCCAGAAGAGAGGTCATCTGTGCTGTTCTTTAGTCCCAGTTGGACAGGATCAAGCTCGGACATGGCAGGGTCAGTAGGAAAATGAAGTGTCATTTCATATATTCCCATAACTTTTAAGTAGGCATCTGTACTGAAATTAAAAACAAACAAGGTGGGAAATGCCACCGTCATATTGTCGGCAACAGTAATTAGCAGTTAATTATTAGTGATGAAGATACATTGTTGCAGTGGGGAAAACATGAATAAGCAGCATTTGGCTGGCACTGTGAGTGCTGTCTAAATAATTCATCCATCAGGCGCTGGTTTGCCTTGGATAAATAAGGAGGACTGTCCCTGTTTTTGCCAGACTAGCGAACTGCAGAAGGCAGCTGATGCCCAAGATGTTGTCTACAAATCAGTGGCAAAATTGGAAGCCTTTGTTGTGTTGATTCCCAAGCCTCTTTTGTCCCTCTCATCGAGGGCCTCTCAAAGATAACACCAACAACTTCACTTGTCACCCCTTCCAAAGTTGTGTTCTTCCAGAAAACTCTCAGATTAACACCCCACCATCACAGAGCCACTGCCACGTGAGACCACTGTGGCTCTGGGTGTGACAACAGCAAACATTCACTTGAAAGCTGTATTCTTACCTTCTGATGCACTGGAGTACATAAAGCCCGTTTGGGAAACAGGTCCATGCATTTTGAAGAAGTATCCATTTCAGAAGGACGTTTTCAGCAAGGCCTCCTGCTGTTGGGAAAGTTCAGCCTGTAAAAAAATAAAGTCCAGGTTGAGATGGAACTGTGGGGTTCAGGTAATCCCAGTGTGTCTGTAATTGGGACTGTGACACTGCAGTGATGGCTCTTGAAAAGGCATCCTCACCATCAGCCTTACTGGTAACTCTTGCCAGTAAGTTCCTTAACACTTAAAAGTTACTGTGTTTGCAGTAAAGTCACTGGAACATTTAAAATTTAATCAGTAATGGTTTGCTTCTGTTCAGTAGAGATGCTTTAAACAAGTCTCTATGAAACAGGACATTCTGATTCAGGGGATACAGCAGACTCCTTGGAGCAAAAATGATTCCCTTAGTCTGTCTGACAACTTAAAAGCATACTTGCTGCCTTCTGCCTAGGAAAGGATTTAAAAATCGTGGTGCTCAAGTAATTACAGTACACATGACCTAATAACATCACCAACTTTCTTCAGAACCTTCAGCCCTAGCTCCAGCAAGCACTCCTGTGTGTCTAATAAAGGTGGCAAAACTACAGACTGGAGAAAGGTTTGTAGTGTTGTGATCGTAAATACATATTAATTGCAAATGTAACCAGTACTCACAAAACAAGGAAACGTAGCTGATGAACCTAAGACGAAGCAGCTGAACCTAAGCATCATAAGGGAATTCTTTTGTTGGCTTCTTTGTAATGCAGGTGTTGCTTTTTGGTGAGCCTGGTTTTTTTTTGATGTTGAGCTGGTGAGAGTCCCGTGTTTAGCGAGCAGCCAATACACTGCCAGACTTCTGTTGGTGTAACTTCCCAGTGTAGTAGGTTACAGTATAATTAGATAGCTGACAGCTTCTTGTAATTTCTTTATGTTCTCTTCTCACGTTCCTGCCATCTTGGGATCAGAAGGACAGAAGAATTCAGAGGAAGAGTTCAAGAGTAGCGAAATAATGACAGCAGAATTAATGGAAACAAGTGTTTCCTCAGGGCCATCAGTTAACCAGTTCCATGGTGGTGCCAAGGATATGCTGCTATTTTAGGCACTGTCTTTCAGAAGAGCTGAATTTTCTTATGGCTAGTTATCTCCTTATCTCCTGTTACTATCAGTGTTAACCCTCCTGGCTCACTTCAATTCTTCCTTGTAACTTCAGTCCACTTATATTAATTCCTACAAAAGATTGAGTGGGATGTGCATTTAGTGAACTGTTGTATAATGGTGCTATGCATTGTTTAATATAAAATACATCTCAATTCTACATAAGTGAACCATAACATGAAGAAATGCAACACTGGTAATAACTTTCTATTTTAAATTAACCTTTATCTGTGAATTCTACAATACACCTTTGCTTCTTTTAAATTTGAAATGAAATTACTAAATAAAGTTTACATATATTCACTTATGTAGGCAATAAAGGGTGTTTCAAATTGCCATAAGTTATGGATAAAATATGTGTCATATTTCATGTCCTGATTTTTAAGGAAATAATTATTTTTAACTACGCAGAACGGACATTAAGAGAGCAACTGTTGTTATCCCACTTTGCCTCAAAACTAACAAAAGTTCTCTTCTAGACTTGATTATATGGCAACATATCACGGTGTAAAAGTTTTATCCCTGAATAAAAGTACTTTTTAAATCAAGAGAAGCTACAGGAAGATGATTATATCTGTCCAACATTTGAAACTCACTAATTCTAGGGGACAATGAGGAATGAAAAATGACGGGTACAGCAATTCTTCAGTCCCACCTCGGTGACCCTGCACAGACACAGCAGGGAGGGCACAGTAAAGCTTACCTCAATATTTTTGTTAAACAGATGGTGACAGTCACCCTCCACACCGATGAAGAGCGTTGGTACCCCTGCAGCAAGCCAGGCTCTTGCTGCGTGACCAGAGCCAGGTGAGGAGCCGGGTTTGTGGATGCCACGGGCGTGCTGAGTCTCTACAATGACACCTCAGGTTGGAATCCAGCGTTGCACTGAGGGGGAGACAAAAATTACCACTGTCACAGCCCTGGAAACAAGATATCCCTGTGTCCCATTTATACACACATTTTGTACACGAGGAGGAACTCGGTGAATGGCTCCACCTCAATCATCTGGCGCTGCCCAAAGTCTGCAGCAAGGGCTCGTGAGGACCCTGGCTGTTACAACACAGCCTCTGGGGCTTCTCCAGGAGGATCTTCCTGTGGGTTTTAGAACAACAACTTCAAAATCCCTGTATTCATGCAGGATGAATTCTCAGTGGTATTTCATTAATTCATGCCTAAGAGCATTAATATCTGTTCCTAGTGTATTATGTCATCATTAATCTCGGGCGCTCCCCATCACAGTCCCTGGCATGGGAACGGCTCCCACCACGCAGCTGAGGGCTTAGAAATGCTGCTGAAAAGCACACAAGCCTCAACTCAGCAGCCAGGAGATCCTGCAGTCATCCTTCTGGGATCCCAGATGCAAAAATTACACCCAGAATAGGGAGCTTCAGAAGGAAAATTCTTCTACAGCGAAGTTTGTGACCTGAGCCGTTTCTTCCTCGGGTGTTCACCTCCTTTAGGCTGTTGGAGTAGGAGCCCTGGCACAGTGTAGACCCTGCACTGCCAAACAGTTCCAAGTTTAGACAGCACAAAACTGAGCCCCAAACCATCAATGCACATTAAAAGCTCTGATTCCCAAAGAGAAGGCAGCAGGTTAGTACCTGTGTGGGCTTTTCTAACGGAGCAGCAGGATCTCTGCAGATAGCACTGAACAGCTATCTGGAAAACTGTTCCAGTCCTCCTGTAGCATAAGAATTGTTTTAAAATAACATAATGCTTTTGAACATTTGGCCTCCATGAGTGCTTAACAGAGTAATTCCCAAAGGTTAATGAGGTTTTCATGAAAATAATTCATTTTAAATCTCTTTAAATACACCCCTTTGCTGCCTTTTTTTTCCCTTAGCAATATAAATAGAACCTTCTTAGCTCGTACTCTTCACACCACTCATTGTTTAAAATACTTCCCTTTGTTTCCTATTACTTCTTTCTAAACAAACCTTTGTTTTCAGCCTCCTCCATCTCTAATCATTTAGTTTGCCAGTCTCCAGAATTACTTTTCATCAGTATGGTTTAAGAGATAGGGCAAGAACAAAATTATGGGTGAACTGCCCATGTTGATTTATGGGTGGGGATTGTATTTTCTAGTCTGTGCTCCTCCTGGTCCCCACGGTCTCACATCATGTTTTGTTTTCACAGGATCCCTTCACAACACACTATTCCACAAGTAAATAGTGACCTAAATAGTTATGGTTAACTTAAAGCCCTGAAAAGCCTATAGATATTTCCAATTATTCCCTTGAATGTGTGCCCAACCTTGCATTTGTCAGCATTGCACTTCATCTGCATCACACTGCCCATTTATTCACTTTGTTAACCCAGGTCAGTCTCAATCTCCCCTAGTTCTGATTAACTGAAGTCATTCTTTGAGAACAGCAAGCAGTGCCAGCTCTCCGAGCACCTTCACCCCAGTTTCACATTGCACCACCTGAATGCAGTCTTGGGGCACTACACCATTAGCCTTTTGCCATGCTCAAAAAATTGAACATTTAATCCTGCTCTACCTCTTAGTTTCTAATGCACAACTACTTTAGCTCTCGCCTCTTTAAAACTCCTTTGCTTTAATGGCTTCTTGGTAGGGATATTTTTATAAGGACTTTTTAATTTTTAAATCCAAATAAATTACATCAACCATTCCCTCTAGCCTCAACAGCTGCACGATTGACTTAATTTTAGTATGGTAGAGAGGCACAATTTCCTTGCCCTAAGCAGTTACATCTCTTCCGGCAATGTTTTCCCTCCACTTTGTGCTTAAAGGTGGATCTGCGAGATGTCAGACCCAAAAAGCACTTAAGTGCTCAAAGTGAAACTCCAGTGGGACGTGGGCACTGAAATGCAGCTGGATCCCTGCACAGGAGCTGCATCTGACAGTCCCTCCAGATCCCTGTGACACCACATGTATCCCTTTGCTGTGGAAAACAGGCTGGGAAGTTTCTCTCAGCTCTGTTTTCAAACCTCGGGGCAGCTGAAGGCTCTGAGGAGAGAATCAACCACAGCTGAACCAGCCCATGGCAGGGTTATCTCCACGACAGAGCCCAAACAAACACAAGTTTAGCCAAAATAGGGAAGGTTTCCAAGCACAGCAGTGGTTGCTGGAAGAGCCTGGACTTTTTTCAAAGGCTGGGGCGGAAGAAGAGCGCAGACAGATGGAGAAGAAAATAAAAGGACGCTATAAATCAAATGAGGGGCAGAATTATTTTTGCCCTTTCTCATTTCTCTCCTTCACAGCAGTGCTAGCTGCTGCCCCTTCAAGGCGAGACAGAGGAACCTCAGTGGTGTCAGTCTGTCTGGGTCATTTGACACAACATCTCAGAGAAGCATTTCTAACTCCTCCAGCTTGTGGTTCACGTTCATGGCCCAGCACTGCCAGACCACAACATGCTTACAGAAAGCAGCCTAGAAATTTATCATTCTGAGCATGACTTGACATTTTCAAAGCACACTTTCAACACCCAGTTTAACCAAAACAACCTCGTTCAATGGACCAAAACTCTGCCCCTCACAAAAATCATGGAAAATGGACAGTCAGAAGCACAAGCAAGAGAAAGGTGATCAGAGACTTGCCTTAGTGTAGGTTTCCCAGAAGTTTCCCAGAGCCATGAATAAACTCTTCCTGAGGACAAGGCTGATCAGCACCAGCAAGGCAGAGTCACCTGCCCAGAGGTGCTGTTCACACACAAGTGCTGCACTCCTCAGCATCACTTCAGGGATCTGCTCTACATCCAGTCTCACAAGTTTTAAAAACATCTGCAAAAACAATGTTTTTGTCTCATATTTAAAAGATTATTATTATCCTGAATGAATACTAGCAGCAAGCAAAAGTACAAATAAAAGTGACAGCCATCCATAAGGGCTGACCTACAGTCACAGACAAAACTGCTCCCACAAAGGGCTGTGCAATCTGCTGAGCCCCTCTCGTGACCCATTCATGGTGAGCACACAGGAGCTGCTCTTCATGAAGATGCAGAAAGTACAAGAAGCTAAATTCTGCATAGTCTGACATCTCAAGTAAGCAGGTAGCTGCTGCAGGGGGTTTCTTCTAGGTCTCAGCAAAAGTTTGATGCAGGTTAGCTGGCACTTAGGAGATTACTTGGTCTCCCCATGTCAAGATAAGAACATGTTACAGGCTGCTTATAGTAACAAATGTTCTGATTAGGTCAACTTGATTACTGTTCCGTGGTTTGACAGATTCTGTATTTGAAGTCATTTCAAATACTAATTCTTAGACCTTTTCTGTGAACTAGTAAATCAAGTGCAATTTATTCATGGAATTATTCTTTTCTTTGTTAATGCTTCTCTCCCCCTGGCTCGTAACTTTAATTAGAACCTGCTACCTGTTCACACTGGTAACAGTTGTCACTCGAGTACAGACACACAGATTCATCTCCTACTGCCACTTGGACATTAAACCCAACACTCTTGCTGGCTGTACATCTGCAAACACCATCCCTTAATGCTCCAGCTCACTGCCACCCCGAGCTACAGACCGCAAACACTAACAATCTGATTCGTTTTTAACCATCCAGTCATGCATTTTCAAAATACTAGAAACTGTAGCAAAAATAGCTTCATACGAAGATAAATATCTGCCTGAAAAGGTTATCCAGCCCATCCAGATTTCCTTTTTGTTACCAGAGATGTTCCCAGGGCAGTATTGTTTCTTGAATAATTATTGATGGAAGCAATCGTGTGCTAAAGCAGCTGATTCCCTCATTAAACATACACACAGAAAAGCATGTGGTTGCCCTGGTAAAAGCAAACAACTCCTTTCTGCCCATTCCTCGACCCTTCCCTAAAATACAACGATTACATGGAGTATTTTTCTGAAATCCTTAAAGATTGTCCCAACCATTCCACTGTAGCTATGAGTCAGTGCCCAAGCAGGAGTTCTGCTAGAACAGGGAGGGCAGAGCACGCAGGACATGCCCAAATAGGTTTTTGCCTCAATTTATGCAGTTATCCAAATTAGCATATTTTGACTGAGGTCTGTGAGATCCAGCTAACAGCAGCAGAGTGAGGCTTGCTGTCTGGTACCACCTTTTTCCTGCCATTTCTCTCTGTTGTCACCCCCTCTGCTTTATTACCTTATCACAGAGCCAGGGCTGTTCCACATCCATGCACTCCTTCTTGTAGCATCACTGCTAAATTTAGTGCTCACTACTTAATCAATTTTCTCTCAACAGGTAAGGAATAATTGAACAGTTGGGGGGTGGGGAATGGCAAGATTGAGTGTGTTGTTTCCTGGTAGGAAACAAGACAACTCACCCATTTATGTTTATGCATAATTCAATTTATTCCATTAGCCAAATGACCCTAAGAGTAAAGAAATCCATGCCAACCCACCCAGTTGGTGGGAAATAACAGTACCCACTACTCCAGGCCCAGCCCTGGGCCACAATAAATAACACTTTGAACCAGGGGAAAAGTGAAGAGAGCAGAAGACAGGAACTTTTGCAACGTATTTCTCTGCTGCCATGCTTTGTTCTGCCATCAGCAGCACGTGGCTGTTCGTAACAGCAAAGCCCACAGTGCAGCCCTGGCCCCACTGAAATCAAAGGCAGAAGTTTTTGCTGACTTCAGTGAAACTGTGACTTCTCTTCTGCATCATTAAGAGACTCTTTCTGTATTCCAGTTTGTTGATTCTTAGACCGGGGTACTGGAAATTGAAAACAAAGGTGGAAACCACCTCAGTTTATTTCCAGCCATGGAAAAATGCTCTGTTTCTCCTCTCTATGTGCAGCCTTGTCCCGTTTGCACCTCCCCAGTAAGTGCTGTCTCCCCACAGAGAGCACTCGCCGGTTTCCCCACTAGATCAATACCTGTCTAAAAGTATTTACTCACCAAAAGGGCTCTGATCCTTTTCTTTGTCACCCTTGAACTTCTGTTCTGCTCTTGAATTTTTCTGCTTTTTGACACAGGTTCTTCTTTTATTTCCTGGCTCTTGCCAGACTCTAATAGGGTGTTTTTCAGTTCTTTGCTCTTCTTTGCTCTGACATTTATTATAGAGTATACATCATAGCTTTTCCACTTGTCTAATCAGAGGGTTGGTCCAGCACCGAAATTGCAGCTGTTTTAAAATGCTACCTATAAACACACACTTTATCTTCAGTTCCTGTTCACAGAAGCCTAAAGGAGACAAGAGGATGATGATCAAAATAGGAAATGGAAAAGACTGATGGCAGTCTTGTTTTATAGAAACAGAAGAAGAATAGAAGGGCAAGCAAGACATCCAGGTAATCCACTCTCTATTGGAATAAGGCAGAAGTTATTGTATCATACTGCTGTGAATGTATTCAACTGAACAACCTATATTCTGACTAGCAAAGACTAAAGTGATGAAAGAAGCTGGAATAAAAGGATATTAAATAAACCCTGGATAGTTGACTGCAATATTCACAGCCTTTGGAATCCTTTATCTTTCCTGCAATTGGCCACTGACACACCATTTGTCTTTAGAGGAGCTTGTGCTTTTCGTCCAGCTGTCTGAAAAACAGATACACCACATTCACAGTCAGCAGAGACTTAAAACCTGCATTCTTAAAGCAGGATGGGGAGCAAAAAAGCAGTCCTTCACTTGCAGTCCAGCTGAAAGCTTTGACAGAGATGGAGATGCAACAGGAAAATTGAGGCAGTCACCCTCTTGCCATCTCGGGGTTGATGTCCCTGCTGTGAATCAGCTGGGAGGGATTTGACCACAGCTGCCTCCTCTGCAGGAGGAATGAGCCCATTCCAGCCCCCTGGGTGCCCAGAACACTCTGCCACTGCCCCCTCCTGGGCCCTGCCACCAAAGGACCACCAGGATGCCTGGTTTGGTGATGGGTCTCACAGGAGGTGTTTCTTTTTCCTGGTGCCCCAAGTTTTATGTAACACACATCCCACCTGAGAACTCACTGCTACAGCTTATTCAGAGAGGGTGACAGGGGCTGATTTCACCTTCCAGACAGCATAATCTTTGCCTGTGCTCTGGCCTCACTCCTCCTCATGCTGATGTGCTTCCAGAGGCTCCTGACCTCTGTTCTGCTGCACAGAGGTAGCAGCATTTACAGCCCAGATTTTGACATGAGACACATATATGAATTTAGAATAAAACTGAAGGGAATCTTTGTCAATGTAGCTGAAAGAACATGAATATTTTTTTTTTCCAAAGGGTATCATTTTAGCATATCTTGACATAAAATGGGAACCTTGACAGTGCTCTCTTACATAACAAAGTGTATTAATAAATTCACTTCTCCAGATTTCTAGTGGCAGTTACCTATTTCAGCCTTAGCAACTGGTCCTATTGATGTGATTACAAAGAGTACATGGTGCACAACGTATGATCAGAAGCATATAATATACTGAAATGTAAAATGCTGCAACAATAAAGCTAGAATAAAAGTATTGTTTAGTTGTTGGCACAGCTGGTGCATTTATAGTTGCATCCAAATAGCTCTGACTCTGAAGTGAATGCCTGTGTATAATTTTTTCAGTGTGGTGCATATTGTTTTTCATTTATTAAGTCATAGGTTAAAACCAGAGAAAGGAATATTTTGAACTAACAATATATTGTAGCTTCTACTGTTTCATGGGGTTTTTTACTGGAGGGGTGTGTAGAGGGGATAATGAAAACCTTTTACCTCTGCATGTCAGATGTGATGAACAACTGCACAGAAACAAAAGACAACACCTTCCCAAGTAAATCCCTGTATTTTCTGCTCAAAGTCTACTGAAAGATTAGATAAGTTGATATATAAAATCTGAAATGTCATCAGTTTCTTTTCTCCCATCTTCCTTCTAAACTCCAAAGACAATTGCAGTTGATTTCCTACCACTTGTCTGCCACAAGCCATCACACCCCCTGCCCTCCCCAAAGAAATGTTGAAGTTAATTAATTCATGTGAGATCTGGTAAGAGAGAAACCCCTGGCTTTGGATTTAAAGTAGCTCAGCCAGTTTGATCACCCAAAACTTGACCAAAAAAATATTGCAGAATCTATCCACAGACCACTAAGAGACAAACTGCAGTCCTGCAGGGTTTAGGACTACATTATTAATAGTATCCTGTAGGTTACCAGCTGATTTGTCCATATTATTTCAAGGTGACTGCATTTTTATGTAGCATATGCCTGACACCACGGGTACGATTACTGCTCCCATGTAATGCCGCTTTTCATGGGTAATTAATTGACAAATGGCAGCCAACTCCTTCTTAGCTGCTACATAAGTCTGTTATTAACACATTTAATTCAATAAAGAGTGGGACAGTGCCAATCACAGGGAAGGACAGAGGATCAGTGTGCTCAGTCTCACCCTGACTGCAGCAGCAGCGCTCGGCTCGTCGCTCTCTCCTACGGCGGGTCACCCACACCCAGGAGAAAACCAGCACTAAACCAACACAGGCCATTCCTTTCCCAGAAGAACTTAAAATTAACATGAGGAAAGGATAGAAATCTCAGAGGCCTATCCCTTAAGGTTATTCACTGCAGCTGTAACACGTTACCATCCGAGGAAAGTGAACGCTCTGAACACGACATGAGCCCCTGGAAAATAAGAACGTACCCAAGGGAAGCAGGAAGACAACAGAGCAATAAAAACCACAGAAGAAGAAACAGAAACTAAAATTTAAAAGAACCTAACCAAACAACAACCAACCAAACCAAAACCCAGACACTGAAGCATGCTGACTGAGGAGGGTGAGGATTTTGATGCAGTAAAAAAAGCACAAGTGTTTGTCCAGTGAGAGATTTCATCACAAAGATATAATGGCACTGAAGGAAGGATCCGAAACAGATCCTCCTCCTGTGGTGTGAACAACAAAGAGCTGGTGGAAATCTTTTTTGTAACTGTTTTGGGGTATTTTAAAGCAAACCAATCCTGCCAAATTTCTAATAAAGAGAATCCATTAACATCAATATTACAAAAGCTCCTTTTTACTTTTATGAATCCAATTTCAACTCTGAAAAGGGGACACCTAAAAATTGATGCTGTTGAGAAGAGGTTTCACAGCAGATGCATAAAGCTAATTTAAAATGAAGTTATAAAATTAATAGATGCATTTCTGAAGTGTGTTAGAATTACCCTGACAATGCTAACTACAAGTCCTGACCTTCCCTGGAAAACTTTTAAAGGAAGTCTTCCCTAAACTGTCATTCCATACCTAAAAAGTAATACAAAGCTTGTCTAAATGTTCTTTATTGTAAAATAAACTGAATTTACTGACCTTCTGACAGAGGCATCTCCAAGGGGAATCTCTCTGAGTTTTTGGTAGAATGCCAAAATGAAAGAGCTCCATTTTAAAAGGTGTCTTTAGGCAGCCAGAGAGCTTTAAAGAAGTTACTGCAATGAAAAGCTACTGGCCCAATTCTTGACTGAGCCTTTATTACAGTCCTGCTACAATATTGGGGCATTATTGATCAGAAATCACTGTAACTGGACTCAGATTTAGGAATACAGTCAGGCAGCTATCTGACTTCAGCCTTGTGGAGCTCTTTACTGATTGTTTCAATATCAAATAAATAAATGATAACTGAGGAATTTCAATTAATTTCACTTTTTTTTTTTTTGCTGTACCAGCATTTCTTTGGTGAAACATGTCCAAGTTTTGGAATTCCTGTTCAGAACAGAATGAATACAGATCAGCTGCAATTGTGTTTTCAGCTCTGATCTCGATTTTGAACTCTTGTTTTACCTACCTTTACTGAGATATGTCAGACTCTCTTCTCATATACACCTTCAGGCCTGTGGGGAGATTCACAGTCACAGATATTCTGCTGTATTAACCCACAGAACACAGATAAATCTCTGCACCTCCTGGTGCAGCTCCGAAGCGAAGGCGTTTGGGAGAACACAGCCCTCGCACTCCAGAAAAACCTCCCTCAAGGCTTTGTTTTAAATACTTTTCCAGAGTGAGGAGACAGATGCTTCCACTAATGCTTATTTTGTTTAACTGTTCATGGTCTCTTCCCTGGAGCAATTTGTCTGTGGACGAGGGGCCGCGAGGCACAGTCTGGTCCGGGGAGAGGATGGACCAGCACAGGCACCGACAGGGCTCGGATCCACATCAGAGGGCAAATCTCCAGGGCTGCCTAACGACAGCTGAGATCTCTCTGCCCCTGGAAGACACAAGGAGCAGCCAAGCAATAAACAACGGGAATAACTCTGAGCTCAAACAACGGTGTCGAGTGTCGTTTCAGACTCTGAGTGGAGACATCTGCCCAGAGAGCATCCCAGATGGGGCTGGAGGGGACCATTCTCAGAGCCAGAGCAATTGCTATTATATGGCTAATTCCTTTCAGCAGAACACAGGAACTTACAGTGTTTCCATATTTATTAGCTGAGGCCATGATCCTTAAAACATCACGCAAGACTTAATATTCATCACCACAAAATTCTGTGCGAAGACAAGCACTTGCACTGCTGCTGATTTGAAGACATCAGTGAAATATGTAACAGTGCTTGTGAACCTCACAATTTTCAGGAAATCCAAAAGCCTTTCATTCATTTAACCTCATCTTAGAACATCTTGCCTCTCAGATATTTTTCTGTTAGAGACACACAACCTTATGAAGAGGTTTAGCAGAAAAAAGTGAGATATTACAACCTTTGCTATTTTATATTCAAATACATTATCCTTCTACCAACCAAGGAGATAATGGTAAAAATCCTTTTATGTTTGTATTTAATTCTGTGGTTTTAATAAGGAATATTGTGAATTATGAGTCTTCAGCTCTGTTTCAACCACATCTGTATTCTTAAAAGCATAAACCAGTTCCCATACAAGTGCAATAGCACACTATAGCATCCTATAGGAATGCTGTCAAATTTATATTACAGTTCAGTGTCAGAGCTAAATACAACACATAAATACACATCTCATACCTCTTTTAGAGTCCCAGCCCTTATTCTCAAAACACCAGCAGCTTTTTTAATGTCCATATCTGCAGGGACTGTCACTTGCAAAAGGTCTGGCACACACAGAAGTGGAGACCTGTCGAAGGGGGATGGGAAGGTGTAAGAAGTGGTACAAAAGGAACAATTACTTTCTGAAGTCCTAGTAGAAATGGAAGATGAGTGTTTTAGAGTAACTCAAAACCTTATCATTTACCTGCTCAAAAAGACCCGGATCATTCCAGTCTCATAATAAACCTTTTCATCTACAGAGTTTGGGGATGTAAAATAATCCTCAATGGATGTACTTGCCTGCACTTCTAGAGTTCAGGAGCAGCCAGGGAGGAAAACACACTGGTCTTCTCCTTGCAAGCTGCATCTTCCTGAGTTTGTCTGCTTTTCCACACAGACTCAGCTTGCTTTTAAGTGTCATCTGAGTCCTGCTCACCCAAAAGCAAGTATTTGAAGGTAGAGTTTTCTATTCCAATCACCCTATCTAAAAGTAAGGGATTTAGAGGATGACAGCAAGACCTACATTCTGCTCTGCAGCTTCTGCAAACTACAGCAAACTACACTGTGGCAACTCCTTCTGATGCCAAAGAGAAAGCTGGAAATACTGGGCTGGACTCAAATTTTGTTCTTCACCAGGAAGCAGAGAGGGGCCCCCTGGGAAAGATTAGATGTGCAACTGCCACCCTCCAATATATCTAGGAACGACAGGAAAGAAGACAGACTTTAATTTGCTGACATCTTGAGAGTCTCAGTTTTCATTTTTATCTTTCTCTTCTATCCTAATTTTATCCATTACAGTGTGGGAAAATTTTTAACACCAATCTTGGGCTGCAAAATAAATCCTAGGTCAGAAGTATTGATTACTTGGCATTCACTGCAGACAGTGTCAAACAGGTGAAGACGACGAAAACCTACCTTGAAAGCCTAGTTACGAAGGTTATTTAGAATAAAATACAACAAAACCCTGAAATGTCAAAGAGAACTGCAGGGGCTGGACTGTGTTCCACACTGCACTGCCACTGGACGTCTTGAACCTGCGTCCAATGCTAGAAATAAATTTACCTTCAGCTGCAATCGAAGAGTCCTTTTTTCCAGCTAACACTGCAGACAGAGAGAAGCAGATCTGTCAATTTTACAGGGGTAGGAACTGAAAAGTCATGGCCATTGAGGAGACAGGAGGCTGGACTTCAGCCTTCAGGAGGGTTTTCCAACAGGGATGCTCCCGTTCTGAAGGAACCATCACTCTGTGTCCTCTGCACATAAAATACAAGCTTGCTGCTGAGCAATGAAGAAAGTGAAGGAAGAAAATACAGCAAAGACCAGCCATGAGGACTCTTCTGATTAATATGGTGGTTTATTAGCAATTTCACTCTAAGATATCAGCTCAGTCCCTCAGTGTCCTACAAAAATAGAAATATCTACACCAAGAGGATCTCCAGGAACTCGGCAGAAGCTGCTGCTTTCATCACATTCTAGCATTTCTACAATAGGCCACTGGATCCCAGCTCAGGCTCTCTTTAAGCTTACCAAGAGCTGGGAAAACCAGTCTCCCCTGCCTTGGGGATCATAAGAGCCCTTCCACTCTTCAAAGTCCATATCCTCAGGACAACAGAGCTGTACCTTTGAGAATAAGAGGAGCTCAGATCTCTACCCAGGCTGTGAAATCAGTGGGACCAGTGAGACACTGAGGCAGGATTTGGTGTTGTAAAAACAGCTGCTTCTGGCTTCCAACCCAAGCTGAGCTCTGTGGCATCCCAGCTGCTACACCTGATTTCAGGACTAAACTCTCCATTCAACTGCTGCCTCGTATACAGCAAGCAAAGATCACAGAGCAAATAAAAAGTTACACATCCAGCAGCTGTACTAATATGGTTCCTATTAACTTCTCTCCCCTCTGCCCCCCAAAAGCCTTGTAACTCCTGGTTTCCTCTCAGCTTGTAGTGAATTGTGCTGACACAGGTACAGAGGCAAATAGCAGCAACCACTTGCTCTCTTGCATTGATTCTGCCACAGAGAAGCACAAACAAAGCCTTCAAAAGGCCTGATCCAACCTCTGTCTGGAAAGCCAACCCCATTCTCACTAAGCACATAAGTAACACATGTCTAAAGGAAGGTCAAACATCTGTGGGTAAGATGTACATAATCCCACACAAACCCACCAATTCATCATCCTCCAGCAGATAATATAGATATTTTACTATTAGGGATTTAATTTCTTAGTTCAGCCAGGAACTGACATTAGTTCCTCCAGGAAACCTGGTGGGGGAGGGAATTGTGAAGGCAACAGCAGAAGCTGTATGAGCTTAAACTACTTCTGTAAACCTCTGTACAAAGCCACACATCTGAATGCTGGGGGAAGGCAACTGTGACAGAGAGCAGCTGCTTTGGGAGTAGCTGCAGCACAATGAACTCTTTAAAGAGACAGCCCAAGGATGGCCAAGTGCACTGCTCAGACCCAGCCCACATGCCACTGCTGTTACCAGATATGTTCCATGGAAAATGAAAATTAAACTGAACAGGCTGGCAGGGTGGAAATCTTGGGAAAATTTCTTACTTGTGTGCAATAAAGAGAATTAATTTGAACACGGGAGGAGAAAATAACTCAGAAAGTGATTTAATGGTCCTACTGGATGGTCCAAACTCCCAAAGCCTCCAAGATGGCAAGTATTCAGCATTCCACCACTCCAAAAATTCACTTCCTTGGACTCAAGGCCCTGGGTCACAAGTTGTTAGAAAGCTGCAAGAAAAGGAGGGCATGGCAGTTCTCTGGGTGCTGGGGAAAAAGTCTTTCTGTCACATGTGGGCCAAAAGCAGCCACACACAAAAAAAGGAAAATGAATTTGGTGAGACACAGCCCTGCAGAAACAACCAAATGCTGGATTTATCTGTGCTTAGGCAGGAGAGAAGGAATGAGAAATGCTCATGTGCTTTGGCTGTGCTGTAGCCAGGCTTCATCATGTATTTGTCTCAGCTTTCCTTGTGTTACAAGAACAACAGCAACGATGAGAACAACCAGCAAAGACCCCAGAAACATGGCACTGGGGCAGGAGAAGGAGGTGTCATCCAAAACAAACACCAGTGAGCCAGGACACATCAGCAATGTAGGGCAGCAAGAACGTCCAGGCTGTGCAAGGCTCCTGCAATTAAGAAAGGAAAATCCTCTGGCTCCTGCCGTGTCTGCTGGGACACACATCCCATGGCTACAATTAAAAACACTGTCTGGGTTGCTCGGCCCTTTCTGCACACACACCCTGACTCCTAAAGTATTTGTTTTTTAAGGTGAAAGGAAGAGATCATGATGGTAAAAGAGGTCAGGTCTAGAACTGAACTGAACTGGAAGTTGCTGCGGGCAAATTTCACTGAACTGTTTATTCTGAACTGCTAACTTGACTGTTTAAAAAAAAAGAATGGTTTTCTTTCAAGGCCAGATTCATATTGGCTTTTCCCTTCTGTTTATCAGTAGATTTAATTTTAGTAATTTGATTTAATTAAAATCAGTCTACATATCTTTTAAGCTTAACACCTTCAAATCCTGAGGACAGAGATGTACATCCAATGACCAGGAGGGCTCTCACGATGCAGCCTCAGTGCTCCCACAGCTACTTACAGTCATGCCCTGCTTTTTCCAACAATATCCACGAACTTTGCAAGGCTATCATAAGAAAGGGAGAAGCCACAGGCCACCATTTGGTGAAAAATAGCAATACACTTTTGGTTTTCTCTCTCTGTTGCTCAGTGACCTGCAGCAATGTCTGTAAAACCACACCTCTGACACAGTGCTCTGTGTTTCCCATCACCTTCCAGGTAATCCCACACAAACCACTGGAATGGATAATTCAGTTATATCTGCAGTTGGTATAAATCACCAATCAGTCTATTAGCTTCAGCAGAACTAACAGAACTGTACTGATTTATGCCAGCATACATTTTAATGCAAAAAAGTTTACTGAGTCACAATTTGATGCAGAGACATGGTTGATTTTTTTTCCCTTCCTGCAAATTTTCTTCCCTTCTGTAACATAGCAGCAGACAGTTCCCAGTGAGAACTGCAAAGGGGCATGGGCACACCAAGAAAAGGTACTTGATGTTCACAGAAGGTGCATAATAGTGCTGCTCACGCTCATTTTATAAATTGCTTTTCTAATCCCTCCACATTTCTGTAATCCATCAACCAAACTAACAGCATTAATATTATTTGAGCTCTGAGAGGTGTAGATTTCCAGAGGCCATGGATTTCCTGCAAGAGTATATTTTACAAAAGGTCTCCTCTTCTCTTTTCCATTATTCCAAAAACCATAAAAAAATCCATCATCTCAATATGCCCAAAAGAGACACCTGTCCACTGGCCTGGGGTTCTGGCCCTGCACTGCTCACCCTCCCGTGGCACTGGGATGTACTGCAGGAATCACTTCGCAGTTCTCTCAGCTCTTGCAAGCCAGCATTTCATGACCCAGTGATTTTTCAAAAGGAATTGGAACAGTAAGTCTGAATAGTTTGAGAATAAATTACTCCAACACGAAATGAGCTCTTAGTCACCAATACTTACAAATAGCTTAAGCACAGATAAAATAATGGGTATCGTAATTAATATTTTAATTTGCTAAGAAAAGCTAAATAGTGATTAAAGCCCCTCCCCTCTCCCTTCCCCCTGATAATAATGAAGCAGGCAGTTTCAAGAGGAGCAGAGCAGCCAGGAGCTTAATGTCGTTGATTAAGAACATGTTTCCACGGTGGCTATTATGTCCCTCTTTAAAAGAGGAAAACAAAACCAAGCCTTATTTCCTTTCAGAACTACAGGGTTTCTTCTGTCTTCATAAGACAGACAACAAGAAAATGTTTAGGGATAATTAAAGGCAATTAGGCTCATCAAGGCTCATTTCTGGTCTAGCTCCACTTCTCTTCCCTACAATGAGTACTAATTGCTGCTTCAACATACCAAGCAGCATGGATTACTTGTTTTCTTTTTTTTGTACTTCCACAACAAGACTATTTGGTCATTACCAGCTTTGACAGTGAGAATAAGTGACTCCTGATTAGCTTTTTGTTTGCTTTTTAAAGATTTATACTGCGTCCTATTGAATCTGATAATAGAGAATAACAAATTAGCACACGGCAGTTGTGTCCTGCCTCCTGCTACAGGATCTCCAAGTCCTTTTCAAACATTAATGAATTAATTCTCCATACTGTTTAGTTGTGCATAATAGGTATCATCATCATAATTTTGTGGACTACTGAACACAGACACAAAGAGGTTGGGCAGCACATTTAGTGCCACAATCAGCATGTTGTGTTGTTGGTCTCCTGTTCATACACAGTGGAAATATTGCCTTGTTTGCCATAAACATGCCTCCTGTGTAACTTCTGTTACACCTGGGTTTGATTCATTGACAGTCAGGTAATTTAAGGTTTTCAAATGCCTAAACTTCAAAGAGAGGTTTGCAGAGGGAAATTAATAAAAGGCAGATATCCAGAACTATATAAAGAAATATTTAAGTGCTTCTATATTAAGTGTTGCAGGAGAGGATATTGGGGAGTTCAGTCACTGGAAGCAGAAAAGGTTCATTACCATTCAAACCTGGAAGAATCACAGAATATTCCCAGTAGGAAGGGACCCACAAGGATCACCACATGCATGACCTTATGATTTTGGACAGGCTTTCATGATTCTGAACATTCTTGAACATAAGACAGTATTAATCAACAATAGCTCCTCCAGCACTCAGAAAAGGCCAAGATTGCATGGTCAGCACACAACAGACTGCAGCTGACACTTTAACTTCACTTCTTTGTACACAGCAATTTGTTCTCGTACCACACATCCCAGCACCTACCTGAGAATGAAACAGGGGCCAAATCCCACCAAAGTCCAGCCTGGATCCACAGATCAGGCAACTGCTTGATCTTCTCTTCTTCTAGACCTGTCCAGCAAATACAAGCAATAGATTAGGCTTCTCACAGACCAGGAGTGCTCATTCATCACAGGTTTTAAAACCTGGGTACAATTCTCTGCCTTGAGGGGACTTGGGTTCACATGTCCAACCTCCCAGCCCCCTATTTACAAAGCCATGAGGTGGAGGAAAAGAGTTCCTTCACTCTTGCTGAAAGTGTTTTGTTCTGATAAATATTTAATAATTAAAAGATGAGTCCAGGCAACCCCACGAGCAATATCTTTGCCACTTCAAAACTGCCTGCAGTGCCACCTCTCCCCAGGAGGGTGGCTGGCACAGTGTTTTTAGGGAAGAGAAGGGCCCAGCTCCACAGCAGCGTGTACCTTAATGCTCCTCTGGAGATGGATTATATGCAGCTTAAATAGTGGCATTACCACTTCCTGGGGTGAATTTCTTCCAGCTAAAGGGTTTATTTGGTGCAGAAAAGTATGCATTCCAGCAGACACAGTGCAGAGAAGCAGTTGTGCTTCTGTCCCACGAAAAAGTGAGGCTGAGAGCTGCAATCTGTGGCTCTGAGCACAGCTGACTCTGCTGCTCCATCAGTCTTTGCTCAAGGAAAACAAGAACGACCATGAAAAATGGCTTGGCTGTGATCAGACCATTTGTCTCCTAATAATAAAAATGAGTGATCTGCACAACCTTTACTGGTTCAACCAAACCCAAGTAACAATTAAGTTGCTTAAATCAGAATGAATTTTCCACTCATGTACATCCTAGACCTCGGTGTACCTTCATTCTTCTGGACAGTTACGTCTCCCCAAAGACATTAATACAACTTCAAATGGCCTTTTTCTGAGAAAAATGGCACAAACCTTGCTTTGCAAGTTTGCATGTGAGAGTGTGGTATATTTACAACTCTCAATAAGGTGTGCTTTAGGATGCAAGCAGAATGGTTTTCTTTTCCTCCAATGAACTTCAGTGTATTATACAGGTATAAAGCAAGAAGAACCCACTTAGATTTTCTTAATAAAAGGAGTATGATTTAATAAAAGAATATAACACATCTGGAGATGAGTAAGACTGCTTGCCCCACCTCAATAATAGAAATCCCTCTGCTTTCCACCGCTTCTGAGGCACGTTCCAGCAGCAGGTTTATGTTCACTGACAATGACAACCTGAGGTCTCCTTTCACTATTCTAACTGCCACAAAAGTGTAACTCTTTTGGGACAAATAATCAAGAATCCTATTACTTTTCTGCTATCCAGAAATTCACTTAAGGCTCAGGTATTTTTCTGGTTTTATATCCCCAGCCTTCCAGCCCGTGTATCTCACCTCCAGCACAGCACTCGGCATTGCCCCCAGGGGGACTGTAAACATCAGGGCATTTTATTCTCTTACTTTGACATGGGCTCCCTTTGGAAGTTTATGATGAGGCATTTTCAAGACTTACATCACCTGGATCTAGTATTCTAAACGTTCTTCCCTTGCCTTGCCTTTCCCAAGTGTCCCAATCAGTTTTGCTCGTCATGGTCTGTCTGTGGGTGTCTCTGCAGGCAGGATCAGGGCTCTCACACCCTCCACAGCACAGACAATTCCAGCACAGTTAGGACTGTGCACACTTGGTATTATTCTTAAAAAAAACTAAACCAAAGCCACGTCATGTTCTGCTTCAAAAACCAGTTCCCTACGTAAACATGGCCTTAGTACTGACGATGAAATGTATTTTTGACACCTTTCCAAACACCTATGAAATGGACAAGGAACATATTGCCCTGCTGTAATCAAGGGTAGGCATCCATATTCTATTTAAAATGCATGGGGATTTTAGAATAAAGGCTACAGGACATCACAGAAATCCCCCATACTGGCGGCAAAGCACGTATTGATCAATCACTAGATGCAGGCACTACAAAAAAGGCAAAAATTAAAATACCGGGGAAAAAACACTTCAGATTTTTGCTTCTAGCTCTCAAGTACCTCCCTTTTTTACAACATGTTTTACCACACCTTTTTTACTTTACAAATGACTATATTCTGGGGACACAGCAGCTGGGTAGGATATGAGGAGATACACAGCAATACAGCAGGAGTGATTCCCAGCATGCCATTTCTGTGAAACAAACTGGCACCTAACCTATAGTGTCTATATTTTTATCTGCTTGAAGGAGATCTGTTTGTGAAGTACATCACATTTGTTATCCTGCTATAACACAGATTTCCCTTGAAATGACTTGCTCTTGTATCACGTGTGAATGGACAGAAGAAATGGAAGAAACTTGGCATGAGAGCTTTACTCCTCACACACAGCCTTAATTTGACTACACCTAGTGAAACAACTCTATTATTCACTGAAATAGTTCTTGGAGAGATCCCTAGCATTTTATTTTTAATTTGTCCTTGATTAGAATCCAGATTATGCTCCATGATCCTAATGTCGATGCTGAAGTCACTCATATGATTTCAGTTGCAATTATTACTCAGTCACATATCAGGAATTACTCCTGAGTGGGAGAAATGGCTGCAAACATTTCCTTTAACCCTGAAACTTTTCAGAGACCCTTCCACCTTCAGCTGCTAACTCAGGTACATGCTGAACTCCTAGTCTGCCTCTCCTGTTCTTCCTTGACAGTTTTCCTCCTGTTGTTCTTACTGAGTGGACTGGCTTCAGGATACATTTGAGAGCATTAACATCACAACACGGAGAAGGTGAGGAAAGTTGTTAAAACATAAATTCTGTTCCGTAAATATTTCCCCCAATTTCAATATAATGACAGTAAAGGGAAAAAAGGCCCAGAAATGCCAAATTTAATACCAATAAAATAAAATTAACAGAAACCAGCTGGAAAGACTTATGAATTTAGATTTTCTTCCTGTTTGCTTTGTGATTTTAATTTTTTCTTTAAAGATGGAGCTATCAGTCCAAAATGGGAAGTGACTATCCATGGAAAGCAGGAATGGAAAAACAAAACATGAAGACTTGAGACTGCACAAAGAAGCAGAGACCACAGAAGAAAGCAACCCTCAGTTGAGTTGAATGTGCCAGCTCTTTCAGTTTGTTTGGTTGGTTTTTAAACAAAGAAAGAAGGCCAATGCTCCCAGGGCTGTGTGTGGCCAAGTACTGCCAGCATATACCTGTGATTAGTCAGGGCAGTTATTTAAGTTTGCAGCCACAAACAGAGTATCTGCAATATAAATAGGCACACAAAATTCTGAGCATATCATGCACAATTAAAGGAAAAAAATTGGCCAATTGTTTCTTTTGTGATGAATTTTCCTTAAGAAACAACAATCTTAGAAATATCTATAAGCATTACAATTAAAAATCAAACCAAGCCAATTCTTCTATGACTGATATTTTTCTTTCAGGATAAAACAGGCACAGCCAATGCACACTTTTCTTGCTGCCTTTACTGTCAGGCTTTCCCAGGATACGTACCTAGTCAGACCCCATTAAAACCATCAACAAATAGAGGTGTCTTTAACCTGGATTTAAACCCACAGCCTGAGCCAGTGTTTGAGATGCTGGCCAGGAATTGTTGCACAGTCACCACCCACAATGACTGCGAGGTCAGAGCACTTTGTGCTCTCCAGTGCAAACACACCAGCGAAGGCACTGCAGTTCAGGGGCTGCCAACTGCCAGGCAAGGGTTGGAAGATTAAAATAACACGGGAAACTTGGCCAGAGGACACGGCCAAGCGGCCCCTGGAGGAAGCAATTACTCTGTGCTACTGTCCTGCCTCTTCCTCCCTGCACTCATCACTTCTTCTTGTGTTTAACTGTGAATTCCCCTCCTCCCTCCTGGCTGTTCCAGCCCAGCCTCGGACCAGCCACCCCAAACTGCTGGGGCTGAATTCCAGTGCCAGCCCCTGATGTGTCTGAGCACTGGAGCTGGGCACATCACAAAGCTTGGGAAGGTAAAACCTTCTTTGTGTTACGTTTTTGCAATCCCTTTTGCAAAAATCCACCCCAGGGAGCCAAGGGGCAGTTGCTTCTTTATTACATTTTAGGAGAGACACATTATTAGCGTTCCAGTCTATATATTATGAAATTAAGTGGATACCCTTGGGGTTAATTCCTTGTTGTAATTGTAATGAAAAGAAACAATTTCTAACCCTCCATTTAAGATCTATAACTATTAAAATCCACTAGTCTTAGTGACTCCCGGGGCCAGTGAAGCACTTCAGTGTATATGAAAAGGGGCACTCCCACAGTGTCCAATATAAGTAATTTATAAAAATAACAGCCTCCAAGTGGGAAAACTAACAAATGAGCTTCCATTGAGCCCCTCCCTGCTGTTTACTATTGCATGCTGGATTCAGCAACCACGTAAAATTATATGCATATCGAAATCACGGAGCTGCCTTCCAAGATTATAGTTTGCCAAGAATGAGAAAGGTAGAGCAGGAATCACAGAGCACAGTGACTAAGTACAAGGAAAAATCATGCAATACAGCCACAGAGAATCCTCTCAGGGAAAAAAAAGTTTAAAAGCAACTTTTTTTCAGAGGCTTCTCTGAAAAATGATACCATTTGCTTCAATAAATTTTAAATTTTCATAAAGCACTTCTTTTTAAATAATCAAGGATTAAACATCTCTTTCAAAACCAGTGACTTTCCTCTGAAAATGCTTAATTTGCTCAGTTAGGGAGACAGCAGTTACACAGTCACATTGTTACACAGCAGTACCAATGCTATTGCCTGTTTTTACTGTGCATTTGCTGTACTTTTTGGGAGAATTTCCCCTCACTGGTGTTTCCCGCTGACTTTAACACTCTCAGCTCTCACCTCACCACGTGCCAGGTTTCACCATCTCACCCAAACACTTGTGCCCCTTTCCACTTTTCTTAATGCCCAAACGAGGGTAAAACATTTTCATTAAATGAGACGAGAAAAAACGGATTTAAAACCCACAGTAGGTAAGGATGCAGGAATGCTGTGCTACAGGAACCTGCTGTTAGATCAGTTTTAAGAACTGACAAGGTTTCAATTTGATTTCAGACCTGCAGCATCTGATTCAGCTTGTTAGCAGCGAAATAAAACGTACATCATCAGACAGTGCCTTCCAATTTAATATGCTTATTAAGATCCTTGCTTCTATTAAGCTGAAAATCATATAAGTGCATTATTGTCTAACACAGCATAAATTCCCATTTGGAATCCATGCATCAGCAATGGACATACCAATTTAATAGCAGGAGAGTTTTCCAGTACTTTGCTAGAATTGCATTCTGAAAAAGAACACCCCTTTAAGATTTCAGGAGTGGTCTGTCTTTTGATAAAGGCACTTGTTTAGCTGCAGTTGACACAGCTTTAATACCATTTATCTCT
>JAWWES010000006.1:13208299-13226978 GCA_035583135.1 Lophotriccus pileatus
TATTTTTGCAAATCCATGTTAATATGTCACCTGCTGCAGCCTGGAATCCATGCTGGTGCATGTCCTTATTTCCCAGTGCTTACAAACCAAGCAAGCCTGACCCTTCCCAGCTTGTGCACTCTCCAGCCATCACACCTGTGAAACCACTATCTCAGTGAGAGGAAACTGCCAGCTTGGAAGGACAAAAGGCCTGTTCCTCTTTCAAGGATTACAGAAAGCTGTAATACAATAAATGGCAACAGAAGATGAAATTGGAGGGCTGACGAGGAACCACAAATACTTTCCTTTTTACCACTGGCGTGGTTGGATGTGCTGAATATCTGTTGATTTTCTGAACTCACATGCAATGAGCAGGTGGCTCCATCCCCCTGGACAGATGTTGGTCTCACACCCAATGAAGCCAAACAGAGCCACTCTCAATAGCAGGCTGTAAGTTTAACACTTCTCCTGATCATTACATCTCTCTGAATAAATCAGGAGCTGTTCAGAACACACATGCCTGTCCCCAGGAACTAGAACACTTTCTAATATTGATTGTGCAGATGGTAGAAAGGGCTGCACTTCTCTGAGCCAGTTGCTAATTATCCCATATCAAATATGGATGGGATGACTGCTGGGCAAATAACTGAGTAAAATGTTGATACTGGGAACCTGAGCAAAAATTGGAAATCATTAAAAATTAATCAAGGAGCTCTGACATTTGAACTCCTCATTGTTTCTTCTTTGTGCCTTCATAGAAATGGGTTTATTCAAATTTATCTGCACGTCCCTGCAATTTCACTGCTGATCATGCACTGAAGGGAGCTTTCCTGAACACTGATAAGTCTGGGGTGCTGGAAACCACTGTCCTAATTTGCAATAGGAAGCATATCCATTTTATTCCAGCATTAAAAGTAGTATACATAATTTTGACATTAAAGTGCTACCAATAAAGTCATATAAGCGCTGAAAATGGGTCTTTTTATATGTGAGAGAGCATGCACAGGGTGAATGTAAAATCTTTTTAACAGACAAAGATGATATAATACCCCTGAGATGCCTATTTATTTTGATAGTTATAGCTGAGATTTTATTTGTACTGTGCACTGCATTTAGTTAAGGCAAAAGTCATACTAGGAAGCTGAAAATAAACATAAAGCTTAGCACATATGCTAACATTAGATTTCAGCTTGAGTAACTACAGTAAACTGCCTAAAATTTATTGTGATTTCAATTTCACAATGTACCCTTCACTTTTTTCTTACTCATCTTCCTTACTTCTGCAAATATGAACATGGCTACATTTATGAAAGAATTTATTCATTGTATGTAGATTTGCCAGCTCTGAATGGCAAATATATACATATATTTATATATATATAATTATCAGTATTGCTTGTCTAATACTGATCAGTAAACTGGCAAAAGAATTCAAAGCAAAGAGCCACATTGGAGCATTCTAATAATGTAGAGACATGATTATGTTTAGTTACTATTTACAAAATAATGACCAAAAGCAGGAATTTCCTTCTTAGAGAAAAAAAACCCCTAACCAACCAAACAAAAAGAAACATTCCATTTTAATGGCTTTTTAAAAAAACCTGACATTTTAGCTACTGATGTAATGTCTTCTGAATATATTCCTAACTTAAATAGCTGTATTTTTTGGACTGCACTTTGTGGGCGAGTTAAAAACCACAAGGTAGAACCCGTTTTGTCCTGACGTTCCCTGTCAAGCCATAAAGCCAAGAAAGGCTGCAGTGCCCTTGGCCTGCCATGGAAATTGGTAAAACATTTGTTGATAGTGAAAAGCCCAATAAAAGACCCAGCATTGGCTGATTCAGTGAAAATCAATATAAAATTTTGCTATTGAAGAGAAACTATTTGGTTCCTTATATAAAAAAACGAGTCCCAGGTCTGTTGCTGGTACACCCTAACTACAAAGTCACTGACAAAAGGCAGGAAGAAGAACAAATACCACTCCAGAACCTAACTTGCTTCACCACTCACCTGGGAAAGGGAATTCTGGCTTCCAGTTTCTGCTTTCAATTAATCCTTGGATCATCTCCATCCTAAATACCTCCCGGCCACGTGGATCCAACCGACACGCGCAGGCAGAAGGGAAGGCAGGGCTCCTGCACTCCCTGTGGCCCCCCAGCACCATCACTTGCTAAGAGGGGGCAGCCCAGACCCAAGGGCCCACTGGGATGGGCTGATGTCCAATATTGTCTCCCCAGACTTTTAACCCTTTACTCTTGGCATCTCCACAAATGAACAACACAATACTGGATGATTTGCTGCAGATCCTTGGGCTGCTCCATGTGCAAAGAAAATCTGAGCTCCTTTGAAGAAGCCTTTCATAGTTCCAGTAGAAGATACATCACTAGTGAAGGCTCATTTTAATAGCTGGAGAAACCCCTGGATCTGGCAACGTTTTCTTTTTTTTTCTTTTTCACACTGTAGCTATGAAAGTTTCTCACTTATACTGGGCAAGAAGCAACTAAAAAAGCGTGTCTCTGATCAAATGTGCTCATTTCAAATCTGAAACTTAAAGCAGTAAATTCTGCTCTGAGGAACATTCTGGAAAAAAAACCCAAACCATATTCAGAAATATTTGGTCCTGTGTAAAAGGAGCATCCAATTGCAAACAATAAGAGGGGTCAGGCAAGTGTTACCAGAAGTTTCATACTCCCTGCAGGCTTGGTTCAATGACACTTAAAAGCCAAATGCAGAACATCTACGAGATTTTCCTCCTGACCAAACGCTGGTTCTTGTATCTTAAAGAAATGTTTTCAGCACTCCTGTTACGGATGGAATCACTCACCAACTCTTCTTCAGGTTTGCTGAAAAGCCAACTCTTTCGGATTTCTTATGACTTCTAACTAGATTACTAATGACTACAATACTGAGCTGCTCCCCCTTTACTTACTGGAGCTATTTTTTCCTGCCTTAGACAGTACTTGGAGTTTGCTGTCAGAAGTTTTCAATAACAGCAAACGACAAGTTTAGAACTTGGAGTTCTTAAAAAGTGGACTGAGACAAATACACCCCCACAAAAGCAGGAGGAAAATACTTTGCTGGGGTCACATGCTGGACAATACTTTCCCACTTGCCACCAAATGTTTTGGTACCAAACAAAGTCTCGTTCAATGGAACTGCTACAACAGGGTCAGAATAAGAGAAGGACAAGGACAAAAGAAGAGTCGAGTATCGTAACAGTTCCAAAGACTGTGAATCCCTGTTTGCTGGAGGTGGCTTGATTTTCCTTGTCCTATTCCTTTCTACAGATTCCCTGAGCTCAGCAGAGAATGAAGTCTCCAGGCACAGCCAGCACATCTGTGGCCCAGAGAAGCCACGTGATACACGGTCCCGTGACAAATGAGATCTCAGGGAGACATACCAGGTATTTTGATGAGTCCCAAAGAACTTCCACGTGGAGAACAAACCCCATCAGAAAAAAAGATCTGATAAAATCAAAACCATGCTGGGGACATGAGAAAAAATGGAGCAGAGGAGGAAATGCCTCGGTTTTTTTCAACTTTTAAAATGTAAAGTTAAGTGGAAAATAGTTTCAGATCAACAAAATTTCCATTATATGAGCAGTTAATCCAGAATTTGATGGCAGTCACTTTACTGGCCTCACTACACATAATTCCCATTTAGGAAAGCCTTAAACCTATGGTTGTAGTTGAAGAAGCAGTGCTTACTTTAGTATTTTTTTTCCTTAATCCAAGATAAATGTCTATAATTAGAATTGACTGCTTTTTAAAGGAATAGAAATGGCAAGTGGCTCTATCTTAAATTAAAAGATCTATTACCTTTGGTCTTCTAATTCTTCTCAGCAATGTGTTGTCTCAGGAGGCACTTTCTCATCCTTATGAAAACTAACTTACTGCAGGTGTAGAGGGAAAAACACATCACTGGATTTATGTACTAAGTGCCTGGATAAGGAAGATACATCCAAGTTTGGAGCAATGGGGAATAATTGCCAAGTATGTCATGTATGAACATTTCATTAAAAACTTTCTGCAGCACAAGCTATGCATCAAATGAGACATTTTTATTGAAGGCTACACTTTCATTCCCTCATGCAAATGGGACACGGGAAAGTAAAAAGTCCAGACTCACCATTTCTGCATTCATGAGCTGGAGGCCCAAGAGCTCAGTGGCACTTCTGGCACGGCACAGCTTTGTCCAGCCTTGCCCCAGAACCCCCTGGCCAGCAGTGACAGGGGCACAGATTGCCAGGATATCATGGCATGGATTTGCAGCTCAGTGTTCAGTCCTTCTGCTCCCAGCAATTGTCTCTCCCTGTGTCCTAGAACTCACCTTTTCAACTTCACTATGTTTGTGCCCCTTTCTGTCCTGCTCTTTACACGGCTGTGGCTTTAAAGCTGGATCTCAATGACTTTGTGTGCTCCTCAGACTTCCATTCCTGGACAGACAAACAGCAAATGTCTGCCAGATGGTTTTTGATTTTCCAAGAGCTGTCACAGCCTGGAATCAGTGCACTGGCAGCGTGTTCAACAGCAACAGTGCTGGGAGCGACCTGTTGGCTGATGCTTTGGTTACAGAGTCATTTAAAAAGCAGGAACCAACAGCATTTGTCCAACTGCTCACAGCATTCAGTGGTTTGTACCCCATATTAAAAGACCCACATCCACACCAGCCCAGCTTCTTTTACCCAAGATCAAAAAAAAAGGTACTCCATGAAGTGAAACACTGCCCAAATGAAAAATTAATTACCCTGCTGGTCCCTCCTCCAAATGCTTAGTTTTATTCATTCTGAGAATGATTTTGTTAGGTAATATAATACCTTCTGTGTTTCAATGACTTCTGCTTTTCAGACCTGTACATATTGCCCTTTAAAATCACACCATACAACCACACATTGGCACCCACTGGAGGGATTTTAGAAGTCATCAACAGGCCAAATAGCTTATGGTTGCTGAACACAAGGTATTTTGACTCTCCTGGCTAATTCCATTTATTTCAGCAGAGCTGTGCCAACAGTGAATCTGAGTCCTCTATCTAAATTTAATCTGTTCATTACCTCCAAAGACTATTGCAAATAAATAGGCAATCGAGTAGCTAGAAGGACAGAAAAGAGGGATATGGTGCATAATAGGTAACCTTAGAGAAGAGAGTCAGAGCACTGATTCCTTTCCTTCCAAAAAGCAGACAATAACAGTTCAGACTAATCACGTTTCAAATTTTCTTCTTTACATTTGATACTCTGGAGATTTTATTCCCCTCACTCTAAAATCAGCTGCTTGGTAATTGCCTTCACCAATAACTGGATCAACCTGCAGGCAAGAGCTGGATTGGGATCTGCAGAGCATAAAGCTCTCTGCTTATACAGAGTGAAAGCTGCTCCACTACACTCACAGTGCAAGCAATTGTTAAGAAAGGCTTCAGATGCCCTGACAATGTATTTTACCTTGAACTGGTAAAACAAGCTCAATTTTACCCAGTTCTTGGCTTCTTCACTCCTGCTACATTGAGAGTGACACCTGTGAAATGGGTATCTGTCCCCAGGGAATGAAGTTAAGAACCATTCAGTTTACAAACTCTGGGCTAAAAAGGACCTTTCTGATAATGCTTCCAGTCAGGACTGACTGGGATGTCTCTTTACCTGGAGTTCACAACTCACATCCACACTCCTGTGGACTCCTGCCACAGGGCTGACATATTCCAGTCAATTCCCAACAAAATATTCAGAAAATTTCAACAGACAATGCTATTTAAAAAACCTCCCAAAGACACAGGAGAATGTGTCTGTGGGTCAAAGGAGAACCTTCTCTCACTGCGGTTTCTAAATCTGTAAGACTTTCCGAGGAATGGAGTGTTGAAATCTGATTGCTGAGGCTGTGCAACAAGTCTGAAAGATAAAGGCAAGGATTAAAGATGTTTAAAGTTCAGATATATCAGTACTATCTTTCTCAGCACATTGACACAGGGATTAAAGACAGTTTCTTGGAAAAGCGAAAATATTAATTTCAATACAGTCCAGTCAGAATTAGGTAATGTAAGGATTATTATCCTCACACCTACAGTGTGAATACTCTACCATACAACAGAATAGCCCTTGAAGTAGGATATTCAATAACAACATTCCTAAAAGGGCCTATTTGTTTTTGATCCGGCTTTGGAATTATTTATTTGTTTATTGAAACCCTTCAGGGAAGCACGTATCAGGTTTTGGTGTCCTTGTGCTGCTGTCTCTGTCTCCAGACTGTTCTCCCCCAGAAGCTGTATTAGTTTTCTTCAGTGCTCACACTAAATATGTACAGTGCCAGTTGAGGCTCTTCCACCTTACAGCAGCAAAGAATTCAGTCTCTTACGTGGGGCACAAACTTCTGTTTCCCCTTGGCCAAGCCCCCGAGTGGCTCCTTGATCCTTTGAATAGTTCTGGTTTCTTGCCTAACCATTCATACTGGAGTTAATTCCCAGCCTTTGCAATGGATGTTTTTAATAGTTGAATACTCAGTGAGAAAAGGTGTGGGGGACAATTGAGGAGGAAAATAGTGAATTGTGAAAAGGGAAGGGTATTTCAGTCTAAAACGCATCTGCATTTCAGAGGATTAGAGCAAGTCACGTGCATTACCTGGCACTTGCTTTTTTAAATTTAATTAATGCTAGAAAGACACTTTAAGACATCGTGCTCTAAAGGTGCTTGGAAGGAAAAAAATTGCCCCCCAAGTGTCTGATGTGAAGAGCCCCTAGGTGACACTCAGAGTAATGCACTTTTTGAGCACTTAAATCTACTAGTGTCTTTCAGTGCTTCATTAACATAATTCAACACAATTATAGATATAAACACTTTATAAGCACTTACTACTAGGAGTGCCAAAAACTGTTGATCTCCATCAGTTTATACTGAAAACAGAAAGCTCCAGCACAGCACTCCAATAAATACTTGCAACTGTTCCACATTATTAACAGCATTCAAAGATGTGCCAAAAAGGAAAAAAAAACAACATTTCCAAAGTGTTCTTTGGTTAAGTTCTTTAAAGATTTTACACATCCATGTAGCAGGCTACCTGAAACAATTAGAATTTTATGGAATGCAAAATCAGATTTACTCAGTTCTGCTGCCCAGTAACTAGCAGCAGTGACTGGGTGAGTAAGTCAGCAGTGTTTGGGGGAGAGGAAAATCAAAAATGGTGTCATTAGGAATAAGATCATCACCTTATCTGTTATATTGACATGTTAGATCTTTAGAAAGGGGATTAAGAGTCCCTAGGCTGGTATTTGGTGCAGGCCAGTGACAGTGGTTAAGGCTCAGCTGAGGGCAGGTGTGCCATGAGACACCTCACCTATCGAGGTCTGCTCACAGGACACAGCAATATCACCTCTCCCTCTCTCTTGATCCACGGATTTTCTTTTAATGGAAACCGTCTTTAATTATTAACTTTTTAATTAATAACTTCTGTGCAGTCCAGAATTTCAGCACAGGATGAGGACTATGTAAACATATGGTAAAAGGATCTGTTTCTACAGATTTATTTGAAATAAAATTTAAAAAAAAGCCCACGGTGGTTTTTTTTTGGTCTTTTCCCTTCTCTTCATATCTATAATTTAGCACCCATTTACTCAAGGCAGAGGCTGTGCTTTGCAAAGCAGGGGAAGCAGACAAACCTTGATACATATCCTCTCTTTGGATGTGTGGTAGGTCAGCTACATTTATGAATATTTCACCTGACAGTTACATTAATCATCTTAACCCTTCACCATATTTTTGTCAGTCAAGTGGAATGACAAATGACCATTTTAAATCACTCATCACATGAAGAAGATACTGTCTGTGTAAACTAAAACAAACAAAAACAAACAAAAGAACATGGAAAAGGTGGCATTTTTCAAAGTCATCACTTACTTTCACTGGGGTTGGGACCTAACTGCTTTGGAAAAGAACCCATTAGAAAGTGTTCCCCCTGGTGAGTGCTGGGATGTGCTCCTGCAGGATCTACCCACGCTGGTTCAGGATGAGGCTGATTTGCCCTGAAATGATCTCTGTCACGGGCAATTGCTGGAACACTGCTCGCCAAAACTAGGCTGGAACAGCTCTGCTTTAGGATTGCAGTGACACTGGGAGGGGTGGATGACTGAGGAGCCTAAAAAAGAGAACAAAATAGCTCTAAAACACCCCACCAGAAGAATAGGAGAAAATTGGAGACAGTAGGAATTTAGGATTATCCGAAAAATCAAACCAATTTTTGGGCACCGACCAGCAGAGACTGCAAAAACTGCCTTTCTTTCTCTGGCTAAAATTTGCCATCTACCAATTGAAGACACTGTTGCAGCAAAGCACTCTAAGCATTGCTTAAATCCTCCTGAAGGCAGAGGCATTTAAGTAAGTGAATAAAATCCTGTGCATACTGAAGTACTTGGCTGGGCTGGGCTGCACTGTTGAATTTGGCCACGGACAATTTTAGAAGATTACTCCAAGACTGAAACTGTTATCTGTAATTTCCTTGACAAAAGAAGATGCATTCTGCCTTTCTTCCTCTGATACATTCGAGATAAATAGGAGAACAGAAACAGCTAAAATTGGTTATTTTACAGAGGGAAGGAGAGAGAACCTCCCAGAGAACAAAATGCACGCTGATTTTTACTCCCTTTGGATAAACGTGATATGCTTCAGGTTCTCCACCCACCTTTTCTAACACCAGTGCCTTCACAGTCACGGGTTCTGTCTCCACAAAGTTGCACATTAAGTCTTTTAAAGTCCTGGATGTTGCTGTGAAAAACACTAATGGTTAGAGACATTTAAAAAACCCCACAGAACTACCCCTTCTCCCCTGAATTCAGCTGCAGAGGAGGAAAAGCCTAAAACTGGGGCTGAAAAAGCTTCAGCCTCACTACTATCTAACCACAGAGGCATTTCTTTGTTTGACTTAGTCTAATTCCTCCAGGATCCAGGAGTCTGCTTCAGAGCATGTTCAAAACTATTCCAGTTTTAGCAGTTCATTTAGTTTGTCTTAAGCTTGATAAGGATCCAGAAATTATGCAGAGGATTCCTTAAATCCTGAAGGGTGCAATCCAGGGGGTGGAGAAAAAATATACATCAAATACAAACACAATTTAGCCTTAATGAAAATACAGCTAAATAGTCTTCCCTAATGCATGCAGGAAAAGGATGGTGTGATAGCCTAGAAGGAGAGCACTCACTGCACATAGGAAATGTGTTAAATTCCTCCTTCATCCTGAAGGTTTACACACACATCTCACAGACAGAGGAGTCCAGAGAAAGCAGAGTTCTGGAAACATGTCTTGCCATGCAGCCTCACATGTCTCTGCTTGCCACAGAGATAACTTTTCTTAGGTTGTAATTCCACCATGTCCTAGTCAGGTAACATAGAAGAGATCAGATGTCCAGGGGTTGTACAACTACAGCTGTTCTGAGCAGTATCCCTTTTGAATGGTTATATTTAACCTAGATAGAGCCCTCCTCATGAAACAAGTGCTTCCAGGTTAACAGTTGGTATGACTGAAATTTTTCTATTAGAAAGAAATGAAAGAAGCAGCTTTTTCATTTTTTTAACAAAAAAAAAAAAAGTAAAGTGTTATTGTTACAATATACTGTTTAATCCACCCAATTCCATTAGTAAAAGATTTCTTTTCCATATGTGGTTCCTATGGTGGAACAGATGATTTTTCCCTAGTGTTTAATCTAAGCCTACTCTCTCTCAGTTTGAATCCATTCCTCCCTGTCCTGTCAATACATATACTTCTGTACAGCACAGTGCTGGATTTCTTGATAAAAGCAGCCCAGGAACAATCAACCTCAGCCCTTTGCTCATTTTCAAATCCTGAATTCATTTGGCAGACAATATAAATCACTTTCTTCCCCAGACAGCAAACATTTGGGATTCTCTGGCATTCCAAGGCCCTTTACTCACAAAAGGTCTCATTTCGTTCCACCCACAGGTTGTTTAGGGTTTTTTCTCCTCACAGCTTTAGTCATAAAATAACCTTTTACTTAGAAGAAATGCATTAATTGAATACATAAATACCAATAATGAGCATGAGGGGATATGTAAATGATTATATACTAAGACAATCATAATAGTTAAAACTGCAAATACATGAAGACACTGATGAAATGATTATGCCAGAGCTGAACTATGTCCACATACACACCCTTACAATGGAAATGATACGCTGTTCCTTACTTGGTTGGACTCTGTATCCTGTGATTGTGCTGATCTTAATCAATCAAAGGGTTACAGTTTGACATGGATATCACAACAGAAGACAGGGCTCCCGTGGAAAATGGAAAGCAACCTTAATAGCAACACAATCAGACCCACTTAAAGCATCATCCAGTCATTACATTTGAGGAGGCAAACACATTTGTTCAGCATCTATCTTAATATTTTGCATGTGATGAGCTCAGCTCCATCACACTGTGTGAGCATGCCAACAACACACTGCTGAAGTGATATCAGCATAAATGAAGCTTCCTTTTGTTCCCCTGCTGGTTTTTTGGGGGGTGGGGGCTGGGGATTTTTGTTTGTTCTTTGTTAGTTTGGCTTTTTGTTTGTTTTTTATTGTCAAGGGCAACGAGAAGCATCCAGTAAATTGTTCTGCACTGGGGCCTGCAGCCTCAACAACAGTCCTGAATACTTATGAAAATCAGACACAGCTGGAGTTGAGTCTCATTTACCTCCTCTGTGCAACTGGGTTTAATCCACAGTTACATTCTCTACCTCTCTGTCCAAAAAGAGCACAGCCTATGTTTGTTGATTGTTTCTAAGGTATCATCATATGCAGCTTTTTCTTGTCAATAGGAAGACTGTCTGACAACAGCCTTGACAAGTATCCTTTATTTTAACAGGTATTAATTTTAAGTCCATTGTTCCACTTCCAAACCATCAGGTACTGACTGGCCAGTGTGGACAAAGAGCTGCTCACACTGTCTAAGGAGAAGAAGAGAAAATCCTGTCTTTCCTTTCCTTAAGCCCATCATGTGTTGTTACTAAAATTTGATTCTTCTCTCTTGACTAAGAGGGAACACAAATTTGTAGTAACATAAGCCTAAAAATGCTCTGCTGTGCAGATTTTTCCTCCCTCCTCAAATCACTCAGACCCATCTCCCTGATTCTCCTCCGTGCTCCCTCCCCACGAGCCTCCTGTTGGTAATGAGGATTCTGCAGCCACTCCAAGGAGCGGCCAAAGCCAATCTGGGGGAAGCAGATTTGACAGAAGCACCACAGAGCTCAGCTCCAGAAGCACTGAGATGTGTCAGAGCTGCTGCAGAGCTCACAGAAACACGAGGGTTGGCTTGCACTCCAGATTTCTCACTGAAATGGATGGGGAAGAAGGGCTTTGCAGACAATGCCAGCAGCTCACAGGACGAGGGACACTGCCACACTGCACTGGGCTGGGAGGGAGAGCTGCTTCCCAGAGAAACACATGGCCTCAGAAAACAAAGGAGGTTATTTTTTGTTGTCCTAAAACTGTTTCAGAACTTATTAAATTGCCAAGTTTACTCATGTTTAAACTTGTGATACTTTTGTTCAATTACAGCACCCCCTCCCGCAGCTCTTGTCCGAGGAGGGGAGCACAGTAAGCAGTCACTGTGTAATGAGCACATCAGAGCAAGGGGAGCACAGAACTACAAATAAACAGCACTCTCAGTGCCATGAAAATCCACTGGACTGTCTAACAAGGAGTTTGGACAGGTGAGACATGGTTTTAAGAAACGGTATCAAGGTCTGAACATCGTCTATAGCAATTTTAAACACCAAAGAAGCCTCACTCTGTTTAGCTTTGCACATCCAAACGTGAATTCCAGTCTAGGATTTTGTGGCTGAGCAGCTCTAATGGAGGTTCTGAGCTTTCTAACATTTACATGATTGATTCATGCATACAGGATCAATTTGTAGGTCACGGCTTGCTTTGTTTGTAACATTATGAAAAACTGCGACCCAACCATTGCTCATTGCAAGGGAATTTAGCTTTTGTGACTTGTATTAGATCACATTTTCAATACTGAAAAATTACCTCGGGACTGTATTTCTGGTGACAAGTCTTCTGCTGTTCTTGCACATCTTTTTTTCAAATAAGAATAACAATTGTCAGTTGTCTAGATGATTACTGACCTTCCCAGAGCTCACAGGGTCGTATTTGCAAAGCAAGTGACACAAAACTTCATAGAAAATGGAAGAGAAAAAGGCAAATATATTTCTAATCAGAGACTTGATGTCCTCGTATGTTCTGTATTTGAGGCAGAGGAGATGAAGGTTTTAGGAGCAGACAACTGCCTCTATCTCAGTTACTGCTGCAAAAGGCACTGAGCTTTTTTTGCTGTCTATATCCATGGAAGGGAGCAGGATACAACACACCCAGGCCATGGCAGGTACAGTGTCTGCCAGAAGAGCTTTGCTTCAAGGCATGCCTGCATAATAATACCAACTAAAAAGGATAAGTCTACTCATTAACAAAATATCACCTAAATCTCTAATGAAGTTAGCAGGACAATAACCCTTATTAGCACTAATTTTTACCTAAATAATAGAAAAATATCCCCTTTTTACTCTATGGCATTTATCTGAAGTGTGAAGGACACCATGCTCATGGGCAACCAGCAATTGTGAAAGAAACAGAATGATTTCCGTGGAGGATCACAGAGATTTAAACTTTGGACTTGAGGCTTACTGGCATTTCAGATCAGTTTTCCACCTTCCTTGTCCTCCCCTCCTGCTTTAGGAACTCAGGTCTGCACCGTGCTCAGGTGAGGAAATCCAGACATCCCTGGGAAGCTGCAGGGTACCAAAGAGTTAACATGGATCAAAGCACAGCAACGTTCTCAAGCCATTTGCTCACTCCATATTCACACAAACCCTGACCTGTCTCTGCTCTCCCAGTCAGTCCAAGGTGTAGGTGGCTAAAGGCACACAGAGAATGCTCCATCTCAGGAAGATCTCAGCAGAACATCCAGTGGTTTTGGACAGGGCCCGTTCAGTGAAGTGGTAATTCATTGTCACATCACTGTAATCACTGATTATCTGCTTAATGCCTTTTGTTTCCATCAATTTGGATAAAAATTTCCTATTTCATAAGGACCTTCCTCTCCATAGTCCCTTTCAGAGACATCTGTCAGCAGATCTTTACCCTGTTTGCTGTCACTCATTCCAAACTGCTTCCCTAACAGCTGGTAGGGAGGGATCCAGGCTAGTCTAAGGAATGAAAAAACCAAACCCAACATTACCAGAAGATTCAAATTACAATTGCACTCGGTGTGTGAACTTTCTTTGTAGGAGAGAGGTTTCAGACACAGATTTGTTTATAGAAAAATATGGACATTTCTTTCAAATGACTATACTTATTTATGAGTGAATCCTGCTGACATGAACTGGGCAAACTCATTGTTAAAAATCCTACACAGCAAAAAGCAGGGCTCACCCCTTGCTTGCTTTTAAAATTGTTTCCTTCTCTAAGCTTTGAACTTAGTCCCGTTATAACAAATGCACTCATTAAAAAGGAAATCAATCCACATATTCAAATTATTGACATTCACCCTACAAGGAGAATAATCAGGACTGTAAACTCGGGTCATGAGTATATTTTTCCTGTATGTCACAGAGCTCTGGGGGTCTTGTGATCACAGTGACACAATAACTCCAGGACACGAGAAACAAAGCCTTGTTATATTAGGAAAACATCAACACACCTCAAACAATTGAATTCCACTTCTTAGGTATAATAATTAATATGTGCAAAAAGGAGAACAAAAGATCAAAACAACTTAATTAAATGCCAGACTTTACAAGCATATCCTCACCTCTGATACATGGACTTAAAAGCAGGTAGGCAGGACTCACAGCAGGAACCATTCTTTGGTTTAATTAATTACTGGAATAGTTAAATAGCATTGACTGAAGAAAATATAGGATCATTTAATGGAAATGCAGAAGTTCTTAACAACCCCCAATGTGCAAAATAAGAATTGCTTTGATCTTGAATGAATATCTTGAATTTGATAGCTGTTTAAAACATTCTTTTAAAACTTCCAAGATTAATTCCAAAAGATTAAATTTTTTAGGAAAAAAAAAAAATCACATTTAGAGTACTTTAGGCAAAATTGACTACACTGTAAAATTCTCAGGAAGTCCAAAAATTAGTTTCAGATTAATTTTAAAATGGGAAATTCTCTCAGAGGTGAGCTGTACAAATTAGGGCACTGTGGCAAGTCCCAAGTCACACAGTCAGCTCCTCACAAAGCAGAAAGTGCAAGGTTGCTTTGTCCTGGCACACTTTGGGGGTGACATTTTCTAAATGTTTTCATTTGGAACTCTTTTCAAACTTATCAGGCACAAATACACGTTTCTGTGAAACACCTACAGGGTTCTGTAGAGCTGGGAAGGAATTGCTTACACGTGTGGAAGACCAATGAAAGGATTTTAGGCGGGCCCAGAGTCCTGCTGAGCTCCTGTCAGGGACCTCCCCGAGCCACCCCTCGGCTCCTGCAGAGCCAGACACCCAACACATCTGCTGCACTGCACCCCAGAGCAGCTGCAATTCCCAGGAGAAGCAAAAATGGCCCCTTTCCAGGCTCTTAATTAGTCATTATATACCCTTAGCACTTGGAAGAGTCTTCATGTGAAGACCAAAATGTTATAACCCTACTATATATATATATATATATATATATATCTCATTACACAAAAACCCCCAAACAAACATCCCCCCCCAAACTGCTTTAAACTCAGGTAGAGTTCAGAAAGAGAACTGCAAGGGATCTAGACCCAAATGTGGAGAGATGTCTTTTCATTGTATTAGATTATAGGAAGGAAACTGGATAACCAACCTCAGGATATCAGTTAATTAAGAACTGAGCTGGAACAAAGCTCATGGTTTTCAAATCACAAGCTAATGTGTTGCCAGCTGGAATGTACAGCCCCCCATGGTAAGGCTGGAAATATATGTTTGCAAACTGTTCCTCCACGTTTTCTGTGCTCTGGAGAAACCCAGAACTGCAGAAGATACAGAGCAATTCATCACAATTAGTGCACACTTAAAGAGAAGGCTTTTTTAAAATTGTTTCCTCCCCAAAAAGACAAAAGAACTCCTTCCAGCAAGGAAAAAGGGGAAAATTAGCATTGAACATCACGTATTCGGGCAAGAATACTCAATTAAGGTTTCTTCCACCCAAAATAGCTACATTTCTTATGCAAATAAGCTTTTTGTCTGCTTCTGTATGAGTACACTAAATTTTTCTAAATTTCTTAACCAAGTTGGTGAGGAAGATGTTGTTCAAGATCATGAACTGCACTCAACTTTTATAAAAACAGCCAGGCCAAGCAGAAAAGGACCATCTGCAACAGTTACAGCGTGGCCACCAGTGACACCAGAGGGAAGAAAGCGTGGTGGCAGCTCCTCACTGAGCAGCAGCTCACCTGTATTTTGGTAAATATGAGTGTCAAAGAACTGGGGGTTTAGAGGTGGGGCTGATAACACCAAGGCTGGGGGTTCCAGCCCATCCACACCCCCCTAAGAGTTGGGCACTTTCCATGAGCAGAGAATCTAATTACCATAAAACCCCCTGTTTACTGGTACACAAATATCTGTGAACATAAAATATTTATATTAGTATATAATTAATTAAGGAACTCTTTTTTTTTTTTTCCAGTTTCCTTTACAAACTCAGCAATTTAAGAAGCAACTTCAGAAAAATTTAGGAGAGACCTTGGTGATGTTCATTTGCATATAGAGACTTGAGCAAAGACATCAGGTGTGGCTTAGATCAGCTTCAAACAGAGACTACTGATGACTGAAAGAAAGCTCTACCTCAAAAACTTAATTAATGATAGGATCCAGAGAAACATGTCCATAAAGAACAAACATTCTGGGTCTGAAGAACTCAGCACACATGGAGCAGAGTGCGTGTTCATCAGATGAGATGAACAAACACACCCAGGAAGGAATGCCTTTCTCAATCCCTGAAAAGGGACCTTCCCTGAGTCAGGAGAGAGAAAGTGAACAAGGAAATCTGGAACTGCTAAACGCACCTCTCTCTGAAATAAGATGCTAATTCTGCCCCTACAGTTTCACCTCCTAAACCAAACTGCTGAAGGTAAAAGGGAAGCTGCACGATGGAGCCTGAAACCCACCACAACAAGCACTGGCTCTGCAGTTCAGTTTCGGCATCACTGGTGAGATGCCACTGTCAAAAGATCTCCCAAGAGACTAGATTAAACAATTTCTATCATCAACAAATAGGATTTTGAGAATGGCACTACTCAGAGTAGTACCAAATTACTCCAAATGCATATTATACTCTCTATTGTGCAGTCTGGAAAGAATATAAATTTTAATGAACAAAGGAATTTAATTTATTTCTAATTTGACATCTACAATCTTCATTAATATGTCTGTTCCAAGCACTCTTTATGGAGAGGTCTAACAAGCAAAATCCACTGATATTCATCCCATTATTTAAATTAAACACCTTCAATTCTGTTAGGTCAAGTCACTTGCATTTCTGCATTTCCTAACTCTTAGCTCATCCAAAATGCAATCCTAAAACTGAATTCCTCTGTCTATCTCTAAACCACTGCAGTTATCTGTTACAGAATAAATTAGGAACAATAGGATTCTTGTTTCTCTAGACTGCAACTATTCAGTAATTTTGAGATAAAACCAATTAGTATTAGATCCTTTTTGCATCTCATTTTAATTGGTATTATATTGAATATTCTTATTCTTCCTTGGGTAGCTCCACTAGCAGGATTCTAACATTAGTATGTGTTTAGTTTAACTGTCTGAAATGATTCCAGGAAGGGGAATAATCAGACTTCTTAGACATCTTTTCCATTTACTAGTCCCAAGTGAAACTGGCCTCCTCTTTTGCTGCCATTGACTGCTCTGCTGATGACAGCTGTCAAGGGGAAAACAAAAACCCTAATATAGGTGATAAAAGGTTGTCCAAGGGGGAAATCCAAGCCCAAGAATGAAAATGCAGTGTAGAGTACATGCTAAAACATTATAGCTTCATGTAGCAGAACTAAATATATTACTCTTTTTAATACATTAAAAGTATTCCTTCCTTGACAAAAACTTTAATCTCAGGGGTGTCAGGACAGTTTTTGCTGGCTTTTACAGCCATAAAAACAGTATTTGTGAGCTAGGAGACTGCCCCAGGAATACTTGCTGATTAAGTCTATTTTTTTAAAAATATATTCTTGGTATTTTTAGCCTGAAAGAATTTCAGGTCTAACATCAGTTAAAATATAGCAATACATTATATGAATAGAAAACAGATTGTTGTTTGTTCTGTATGTACATACACATATATATACATTTAAAGGCAGACAACATGGCTTAAAGAACGATTCATCAACGTCTCCACTGCCCTCAGTACTTGCAAATCCTCATTTTCAGGGAAAAATACTGCCTTGTTCTACAGTTTCATAAATAAATATATAGTATGCCTAGAAAACACAGGGTGGGTGTTGACACAGCCAGTGTCAGAGAGCACAGAGGGTGAATAACGAACTCTGAACTGTAAATGCCAGTTTAGAGCCACCCCACGTGTGCTGGGGTTGTTGCACTCATTTGCTTCCAGCTCAGAATATAAACCTTCCATCAGTTTTCAGGTGGCACAACCTGCAACAGCGTTTGCAATTAGCAAATATGTCACAGGTCCATTCAGCACTTGCTGAGGGTAAAGAAAGAGGTGTAAAAAGTCATATAAACCTGGTAAACTAAAGCCTAGGTAAACATAAATCAGAGTTCTGGGGGACTAGATTATATCTGTGACATTTTACCCAATTGTTTCTGCCTCCCCTGCTATTCTTTGTTGGAGATCTGAAAGTGGAAAACTTCAGAAGTCTTATGGGGACAAAGCTCAGGAGATGAGAGAGAGAAAAATAGCCTAGATAAAAGGTCAAAAGTTGTGGAAAAGGACAGAAAGTGGAATCCAAACACAAGTACCCGTGTGATGAATTCCTGGGCGTATTTCCACTGGAATTCCCAGCGACACAAGTTCGGAAAAGCAGAGCAGATGTGTCCCTGTGCACAGAGCAGACAGGCCAGTAAGTCAGTGGGAGAGTGAACTCCAGTGCCACCAGACAGTGAATGCCATAACAAAACACTGAGCACACACACTGCACGTGCCAAAGACCTCAGAGCTCTTTCCACTGCAACTTTTGAGGGTCAAATTCATTTCAGGGATTTTTTTTTTGCAAGAATCCAGTTTGCCTTTAAGAATCCAAGGCTTGTTGTAGCCTCTTTTTAAAAGCTTTATATAATACCAGCCAATATAGAGTTTTGTGGCACATTTTGTAACACCAATATTTCAATTAAAATATGAAAAAATATAAATATATATATATAAAATTCTATAATTGTCTCATCATTTGAGTGCATGTGCTACAAATAATTTTGTTCAGAAAAGGCAAAGAGTTTCTACCTGCATTCTTGCCTCAAAATGAAATGGAGGAACTGCACGTGGTTTTCTTTTCAGGCAGAATAGTTTACAAATTTATCTAGATATCTACTTAAAGACTACTCTTTCTTGTCTACAATGATTTATTTTTATATTTATATTTTGGCATGAAAAACTCAGTCTATATATGCAACATTATGAACACATATTAGAGAGTTTAATTAAGCTATTAAACCTGTAACCTATTTAACTTGAAGTAAAGGTTGTCAAATGCCAGGGAAGCCATCCCACAAATATAAGAAA
>JAWWES010000006.1:13237371-13278131 GCA_035583135.1 Lophotriccus pileatus
CAAATGATTCAGCTGGAAAAGCAGGAGGGCCACTAAGCTGCAGCCAGGAGGGAGCTGCAGCCAGGAGGGAGCTGCAGCCAGGAGGGAGCTGCAGACAGGAGGGAGCTGCAGCCAGGAGGGAGCTGCAGACGGCTCCGGCTCCTTCGGGATCGGGAAGCGGTTCATTAGTCGGGTTGAGAAATGAGTGGCAGCCACAGAGGACGGAATTGCCTCCCATGCTGTGACCCTTCCCCGTGTGTGGCACTGGCTCTCCAGCCCTGGGAGTGAGGAACCTTCCAGGGAGAGCAGGACAGCCAAGCTGCTCAGGAACATCTGCTCTCCCTGCAGTCAGTATTCCCGAACGCCATCCGCTCCCCAGCTAAATTACCGCTCCTCTCCTTGCAGAGCCGTGCTTACAGATGTGGACAAAACTCCTTGGATAACCACACATAATTCACAAGCCTCCTTCCAAATTCTAAACAACTCTGGCAAGCACTTCCCCTACCTTTCTCCTAGCCACCAAAGTGGTTCCCTTTCCCTCCCTGTGCTAAATCAATCAGCTTTTAATGCTGACCTGAAGCGAATCCTGCAATGTGGAAAACGACAGATAGTTTCAGCTGTAACAACCCCCACTTATATATCATCCAGATGCTGTACTTGACTAAGCATTTTGACTGAAAATAAAGAAATCCATGAAAGGAAAGGAGCTGAATTAATATTTCTGAAGTGCACAGCAAATCTCTGTGGTCTGTTGAATGTCATGTTTTTACTTAAGGTAGATGCTGTGTATTTATGAAGATCAGATACACGTCTCTCTGTCTAAATGTGTGTGGCCTCATATGTAGGTGTGTTTGTGCATTTGCCTGTAAGAATTGCAGAGGAAAACTGATGAGAAAAATCAGACTGTCAACCCTGATCCATTTGTGCTTTTCAGTTTCATATGGTACATGATTATTTCAGGCTGATGTCAGTGAAAACTGCATGCAAGCAATTATTACATGATATAAAATAGAAATTTGTTACTTTTAGTAGAGAGGTTTCCTTTTGTTTGGATAAATATTATTCAAGCTAGCCATTAAAATCTGAAAATACAGAGAACCTGGAAATACACTTTTCTGAAGAACTATTTCATATTGCTACACATGTTTCTAGCTCTGTTTCTTCACAGCACTTATGTATGTGCTGGATAGGGTTGAAAATCTACTTTCAATTTTTTAAGACACTTTCTTCCTACTTTAATGTTAAAAAATGAGAATTTTGCAGCACTTCTTTATGCCTTACACAAATGATTTACAGCAGGTTTTGAATTTTCATCTTTGCTCCGCTGCACTACAAAGCAGTTATCAGACCCCATTGTGAACACTGGGGAAAAACACAGCCTGGCCGACAAATTAGTAGTATTTGCTGCTAATGTTACTAATTCAGCATTTGAAAAGGCTGCTCACTGGGGGAAAATGCCATGTTCTCTAAGCCAGGGGAGAAAGCAGGGAGATGATAGTTCCTTCTGTTGGCTGTGCCGCACGTACTGCCCTGACTGACTGCCAGGAGACGTGGCAGCAACTGTCAGCAGCATTTATTGGTACCTCACATTGCTGCAGTTGGACAGGGAAGGCTGGAAGAGTTTTGTGAGGTTCAGCCCTTAGCAACACGCCCTGATTATCACTAATGCACGTCTCCGAAATAATTTCGCGTCTTTGGAGGTCTTAAAAGTCATTTTCTGGAAAGAGCCAAATCCCCACAACCCTCAGTAATTTTTTGTTTCTGAGATCAATACCTGAGCTCTGACTTCAGTTCTAGCTCACAAGCCAATTTTTCAGTTTACAACTGGTCTTGGAACCCTCAAACTTGCTTAACAAAAGAATCAGGGCACACAAAGTATTTAAAAGGAATCATTAGAGAGAAGCAGATCTTTTTTACTTAAAATTAGAGCTTGTAAGGAGGGAGTGAGGGGAGTGGGGAGGGGGCAGCATGTCATCTTTGCACACTGAAGAGTTTAGCTCCCCAGTATGAAAGACCACAACAAACTTGTTATATCAATGTATACATTCCAGAGGCATGAATTTCAATGAATGCTTCCATTTCAGTTTCTGTCCCAGTGGTTTATGCTTTTAAAGAATGTTTTTAACTTGGCTTCACTAAGGCAAAACAGTTTGATTTGCATATATTTTATATACATATATATTATAACTTTAAAGGATGGATTTATTTACCAAACACTGCAGAATTTAATCAGAAATCAGATTCAGTATCTCGGATTTTTGTGTCTATCCAGATAGAGCAAAAGGTTTGTGTACTTTGAACTACAAAAGTATTCTGAAGGCTCTTAGGATTGTCTTTCCTGACTCTCTGGTGTGTTTATTTCTTTGTTTCAGAGGGAAATCTGTTGGTGCCACCTGTACCAACCCTGGGACAGCAAACAGGACAGGTATTTGGGCCCACACAAACACGTGCCAGCCAAACAGCTGATCCAAGTCTCTGAGCTCATTTGTTTCTCTGCCAAAGAGGGCACAGCTTGTTGTAAACCAGCAAAATAAAAAGTTATCTCCTGTCATCCAATTCCAGGTGGCATTTCCAGCACTCCTGGAGCTGTTCAGAGAATTATCTTGGTAGTCAAGAACATCTGGATAATGGGCAGCACAAGAGTGTCAGGACACGTAGAAAATAGGATGGGAAATATTTATGGCAGTTCTGTGTTGGAGTTACTCAAAAGTGTCCCAACAAGTATTAGAAAAACTGTCATTTCAGATAAGCAACCAGCTTATCTAAACATTATTTACAGGGCAATCACATCTTTTTGCAGGAGGAGAACTGAAATTGTAATGCCAATTTAAGAACAAGAAAAACAAAAAATTCACTACCAAGAAGAAAATCCAAACAGCTTGAAACATTCTGCTAATTAGGCAAACACTGCTGCGAGACACAATATGGGAAAGAGTCTGTACAGATCCTTGTGACAACAATTAATTGCAACTTTGGTGTCGAGTGTTCCAGACAATTAGATTTGGCTTAAAGGTGAAAGCATTTTCCAAAATATCTACTACTCCATATTGCAGAAAAATATACATGAGGATGGTGCCTCTGAAATTAGGCATTATTTGTACAAATGTCATCTATGCTTGGGAAATACAAATTCTTGTCACATGGACTGAGAGTTCCACGTTTCTAGACCTGCCCATCCCCCAGGAACTGCCTCTCCAGCTCTGCCCACACTGGCTGTCTGCAGGGTCACTGAGACCCCAAAATTCAGCCCTTACAGTCAACTGGTTCCCAGAATCAGCAGAGGTGTAAATAATGTGAGGTACTGAGAAATCACGACTGCTGTGCATCTGCCTGGGCCAGAATAAGAGCCCTCCCGGAGCTGGGGGGAATCAGCAGGTGTCACCAGGAGAAAGCAGAGCACTAACAAGGGTCATGTTTGAGAACATGAGGCCAGAGGGCTGGGGAGGTGCTGCACTGCATTCTGTCCAAAAGATACCCCTTCATTCTACAGCTCTGTTACACACATGAACTAAATGAAAACAGCCCCAGAAAGACAGGGCAAGTGGAGAAGTTCAAACTTAGCGATTTTGGACGTCAGTTCCTTTCTTCTGCAGAGAAAAACCCCAGTACTTCACCAGATTAGTCTGAACAGTCCTGCAGACTGACAGCAGGACTGAAGCCCTGCCTTGTTTCGTCCCCACCCCAGGTACAAACACAAGAAACTATTTCAGCCAAAGTTCTCTCTGCCAAAGCTTAAAATCCTGACTTCTTTCAAGGCTCACATCACTTGTACCTCCACTGTATCTCAGCGTTCTTCTTCAAATGGGAAAAAAAATAACTTTGAAAGAAAAGATCTAAGGAGTTAAATCCTTGAACATTACCATGAGCTAATGGGTAGAAACATAACAGCCTGAAAACCAAGTTAATTTGTTGGACCATTAGAGATAATTTCTATGAGAAAAGATACAATTGGCCAATTTACAAAGAGGTCAGGCAAGGCAACAAATGATTTAGAAGAGAAAAATAACTAGGTGGTCACAGAACAAAAATATTTACCGTGCCTGTTTTCAGGGGCAACATCACAGCATCAGGCCTGCCTGATCCAGGAGTAATGGAAGAGCTGTTTTAATTACAAAGAATCAGTGCAGCACATACCACTCTTTGGCAGTTGGGAGGCACCGGTGCTCAGTAATGCAGGAAGGTTCCAGAGATAACACCTTCACTAGCAGGATTAGGATGTCCTACACTGACTCGCTTGCAGGTCCACTAGGCTGAAAAACCAAATATTACAGATTAAACTTTCAAACATCATGAACAATTTTTTTTTTGCATGTTTGCTCAAGAGAAAGAAAAAGTATTGAGGTATTAGGAAATGATCTGGTGATGATGCAGCCAGGAAACAGGCACCCTGAGCCCCTTTCTCCCCCTCACGTCTGGGGCACTCACCTGTCTGACATCAGCCCCTTTTTATACCTCAGTAAAAACCTGGCACAGATAAATTCAGGTATTTCAGAGTGTATCCCTGGGTTTCATCATCTCCTCAGTTACCAGCCACAGGACAGATTACAATTTCACAGATGCAGGGAGAGGAGATATTACAGCAGAGCAGGGGTGCTGCCACAGATAAGGTTAGGATGGCACTTCCATTATAAACACCCATTTGCAGGTGTTTCAGCTTCAGGCTACACATTTCTCCCAGGCTGAAACTGGGCATATTTGGGCTCAGCCTGGTCATGGTTGTCCCTGTCCCCTCAAACCATTTTGATGAGGTGTTTGTGGCAGGAGACAGCAAACACACACACAGCTCTGGCCGTTTCAGACAGCAGTGAGATGCTGTTCTTTCATGACACACACGGTGGACAGGACGTTCCCGCCGTGCTAACACCCCTCTTACTGCCCCTTATTCCCCCCCAAGATAATTTTTACAGTGACAACATTTACATCATTTCCCCCAAAGCTTTCAGGACAGCTCAGGGAGGTGGTCCCTCAGCCCAGCCTCAGCTAGAAAAGCCTCCCTTGGCAGAACAGCTTTCCTGGAACTTTGACATACTGACCAAAACTTCTGTATTTTGGAATGAGGAAACAAAAATAGTCGTTGTACAGCACACAAATCTCAATATTTTAACGAGGCATTTATTCCAATTGTCTAATTTATTTTTAATTATATCTCATTATTAAAATCTTGCATTTTCATTCTGACCTTTAATGAAGGATGTAATGAAATCCTTAAAAACAGTAGTGTTTTCCTTTTTTTTTTTTTTTTTTCCTTCCTTCCCTGTGGCCTTTTCCTCTCATAAAGTTTAGAATTTTGGTCAAGGATTACAATTTTTCATCAATTCTCCAAAACAATAAAGTACAGGCACGTCTCTCTACCTGCCTGGCTCTGTTCACAGTAGTATCTATTTCAGCAGCTATTTAAAGCAATAAATTACTGTAATAAACTTGCTGAATGAGATAAATTTTGTGTTACTTTTCCTTTGTATTTCTCATGTATCAAGATATGCCCTGAATTATTCTACCACAAGCGATGCATAACCCTTCTGTGCTTTTAATGAGCTGAGAGGACTCTGTATCTGCCCAAGCAGATTTTTAAAGACTCACATTCACAGTGGGCAGAGGACATAAGGAGAAGAAAGGGGAACAAAAAGAGGAGAGGGGAAAAAAAAGGCACATGAAACACACAGCAGGACTGGGAAGGGGTAAAGGTAGTGCAGTAAAGGCTCCTCCCAAAATACACACACAGGCAGCAGGAACATCCATGAGAATTACAGAGAATGAGATAATTGCAAAGGCTATAAGGAAGAGTTATTATTGTGCTTCAGGGCATAAACCTCAATTTAAAGCTCCCTGTAAACTGCTGGTCCAGGTAAGATTTGCATGACAATCCTGTATGGTATATTTTATATTCCTAATTGGATATCCTGATTAAAAGTACCTTTCCTGTTCTTGTTGTTGAGTACTTTCAGTGTATATAAGCCATCATTATAAACAGTGCTTAAAGGCCTGAGTCCAACCTGGTGAAAGGAAACACTTTCTGAGTCAGCATGTGTACACCAGTAAAATAAAAACCCCAAACAAGGCAAACCCAAACGCCCAAACTCAGGAATGTTTAGCATTTAGCTCCAAATCCCACCTCAAAGGCGGGCACCAATCTCAAATGTAACTTCAGCAGCGAACAGATTTATCTGTCGTGGTTATGCCAGGTGAGTGCACTGATACAAAACCATTCCTGCAAGAGAGGGATGCTGCTTCCTCTTTGTAAGAAGGATTGGTTGGGATTCAGCAAGACTGAAGAAATAATTTGGAGTTAGGCGTGGGCTGGTGATAATTGTTAGGGGTGGAATGTCAATGAGTGAGGGAGAAAACCCCACATAAAGCCAGATGAGAGGGGAAAGTGCTGGTCACGCTGGCACAGTATCACTCCATCAGGCTTCATAAATGAAGGGCAAATTAAATTAGGTTAAGTATGGTTATTTAACAACACTCAACCAAACATTTCTTTGCTGGATAGCAAATAAGGCTTGTATTTAACCAGAGATTAGTGCATTCCAATTCTAATACCAATGCAGTTTGTTTTTATAGGACGATCTAAACAGCGCTTTATGTTGACATTTCTATTGCGTGTTTAATGAAAACATATCAAATATGCATGGCAAATAAATACTGTGTTCCACATAAACCTTTCCTGTATATTCCCTATCTTTTCTGCTTTGAAGTATACTTGTTCTAACAAAAATACGTATCACTGCAACGGAACTAAATGCTATTTCATTTTTTTCCGGACTAGAAACAGAAATCTGGAACATCCCAAGCACGGCTGTCCCGGCGTTCCAAACACAGCCCTGAGCTGCAGGCTCTGCCTCCCCAGGGCAGTCAGTCTGAGACAGAACACACAGCAGGCAACACCTTTCTCTGTGCAAATATACAAACATAAAGACATTAATTACTACTTTTGTTTTAATTCACAGAGGCTTTTCAAACAATAGGGCAAATTTTTTTTTTTTTTTTAAGAAAACACAAACATTGTATTTGTTCAGTCCCTTCAAGTCCAGGAACAACAAAACCCAGATTCCTGAGCTCAACAGATTCTGAAAGGAATGCTTACTTCTGCACACCTTCAGGTTCTGTTATTTTATAAAGGAGCTTTAACGCCAGTCTGCTAGTAATTCACTATGGGATGTCTTTATATACCACTGGCAGTAATACGGCTCATTTTGGGTGATTAACTTAACCCCCAGTACTGCAAATGCCTTGCTACATTAGCATACCTTTCAAGGAATAGTTGCAATGTGAGAAAATTGCCTGTAGGATTATTTGCAACTAGGAACCTGTGAAATGTAAAATAAAATTGAAGACTATAAAGTAAAACATCAAAGATACCTAAAATATTAATAGTCAGTACTCCAAAAAGTAATTTAGAAGAATTGCATGAGGGAGCGAAAATTACTAATTTAAAAACAAATAGCCTTGGCAAAATAAAGTCAGAAGTTTGGAATAAACAATAGATAATACAGATTCACTGTGTACTCAGTATGAAAAGAATGCAAGCAGCACTAGCAACTCCAGGAGCTGGAAAGGGCTGGGACAGAAATGCCTGACCAGGCAAGGAACTGGATCTGTACAAGCAAAACAACAAAGTTGCATTAGATTGAATTTCAGCTACTGGAGAGAAAGAAAAACAAATGCTCTTTAATCCATCCCGATTTCTGTCACGGTTCCATTCTGACTGAATGCAGGCAGAATTTGTGGGCAGAAGGCCTTTCTTTCTAATTGATGAATTTGGAGATGACAGCCGCTGTCACGCCGCTCCAAATCATGTTTTCACCCGCCCTCTGTGGGGCAAACCACGCTGGAAGTTTCAGGCGGGTTTCTGGGGGAGATTACAAGCTTCAAAGCCAGCACTGTGAAACCTGGTTCCCTTTTGAGATGCACTTTTCCTTTTAATAAATTTCAGAACAAAGAAATAAACTCGGATGAATCATAAAGGCACGGGAAGTAGAAGAAAAAGTCTTTAGTCTTGAATGAGGCCCTGATTCTGCACGACAGAGGAGTTGGAGTTTAATCTCCCTCCTGCACCACTGTCCCAGAAGTTCATTTTCTTGATAAACCTGTGATCCCATCCAGCCTATGTGGCTTCTCTGGACAACCACCTACCTTGAACCACTCAGAGCAGCACGAGGAGTGTGAATGAGCGTGGGCTGGGGGATCAGACCCACCTTCACCAGCTGCTGACCTGGAGGCATCTTGACTTCACTTACAGAAATCACCATGAAATTACAGGGCTTCTGAACTGGACTTCAGGAACAAGGTTACTCTTCACTGTAAAAAAAGCCTGGCTGAGCCAGACTCAGTAGATCTTGCTTAACCATTTCCCAAAATCCTTTCACATCTGGTTTTACGTACAGTGAACCATCTGACCAAAAGTGAGAACAACTGAGTGACCTTTACAGAGAAATCTGTAATAACTACACTGTCCAAACAGATATTCTAACAAAAGAACAGAAGAATAGAAATACCCAGAGATGATACTGTGGTTGAATGGGGACTAAATTACCACTGGCTGATTGATATTAATTTCTAAAATCAGCTACTTGATGTATACTACGTATGCCAGATTCCTTCCTCAATCAATGAGTACACCAGGATTTCCATATCAGGAGTCAGTGATGATTTTTATGAGCAGTGTCTCATCTGCTGTGAAATGGAAAGGAACTGCTAAGCCAACCCTTCTTCCTTTCCTCCCTTTTTTTTTGTTTTTAAGATTTACACTCAGCAGCAGAAGTTTAGAGAGAGAATGATGCTTCTTTCAGCTGTGAAATTCCGTGCCTTGGCAGCCTCCATCCCGTGGATCCCCGATCCTGAAGCTGGGGGCTGCAGATGCCATGAGCAGGCACATGGAGGGCTTCCAGCAGCTGAATGTTTTGGAAACGCATCAGCATAATGGTTCTTTCCCATTTTCTTTGGGGTGGTACCTTTTGTGAGGCTGCCTGGGCCAGAATGCTCTGACCTGAGCTGGTGCTCCAAGCACTTGGCACCCACACACCCACCAAACAGAGCGGGAAGAGAAGCGTCCTGAGAATGTAGCTCATCAGCTTTGAAGACATATGCAGTGCTTACACATTACTCTGTCACCAGCTGGAGTAGCTGGCACAAAAAAGGCTTCAAACTTGGAGGGATTTTGTTTTCTTTTCTGAGTACTTCCATTCTGTTCAGGACCACACAACTCTGTGACTGCAGTACGTGACACTTCTGTACGGATCTGCAGTCACTTGACTTTTGTGTGTGTGTTGATAACAGTACTATTTATTACAGAAGCCTAAAGTGTCTCTTTGAAAAGAAATTACCAAACATAATATTTCTGTTTGTACGAAAAAATCCCTTAAAAAAGATTATTTTCATGAATAGCAACGCTTTGCTTCAATTTGTGTCTCTGTTTGCATTTTCTAAAGACACTTTTAGAGAGATCTTATTTCTATGAGAATTTGATAAGACAACGCTGAGGAAATAATAAACAGATTCTATTTATAATGGACTTGCTAACTAGCACTCAGAAAAGGCTTTTATGTGTGAGGTCTTTTTCTTTGAATTGATCTGTACTGGGATAAAACTATTGTCAGAGGATCCCATCCAGCCCATAAGTATTCAGAGACTTGATTTTGTCTCTGAATAACAGGAGTTGTACCTCAGTGGTGTAGAGAGTAAGAAGAAGAAGAAAAAAAAAAGCTTAACTTTGAAAGCTCTTTTTTTAACCACCACAATTTGTTAAAGAAAATAAGAAGCATAACCCACTTTAGCATTATGTTAATAGATACATCACGTTCCCCAGCATCAGAATTACAAAGGGGTAATTTGTTGTATTTATAACCCCTATCCTCATATGCAGTGAAAACCTTACACATTTTCCTTAAGGAGATTTCACTTGGAATACTTACCTATCTTGCTATTTTGCTCTTATTTATTATTATTACACACTTTATTCTATTCCCTCTATGAAAGTAAATGGCAAAAGACTAACTCATTATACAGAATCTCATAAAACTCTCCCATTTCTTGGGAAAAAATGGTTTATGCTCAGATTGGTACTGACAAGCCCTTTTTTAATTGCCAGTAATGTACACACGAAGAAGAGGGCAGATCTGATCACTGCTGCTCAGGCTGTGGTGATTTCCCCTGTATCAGGAGTCACTGCCATCATTTTGGTCTCTGGAGGATATGGCTTGATTAGGCCAGGCCCATTGTTTCATCTGAAATCTTCGCAGATTAATACTTTCATCAGGGCATCAATTTGTCCCCCTTTTCTTTCTGCTGCTCTCTGTGAGTGACACAGCCAAAGGAATGCACCTCTTTAAACTGTCACTCACTTTAACTCCTCCTCTGCAATTATCCTGGCATGCATAATACATCATAACAAATTGGATTTTGCAAAGAAGCAACAACAGAAATTACATTTGCTTGTGGCATAAGATAGAAACTGTTCTAATAGGGAAGGGAGGGGGTGAGCAAGGGATAAAGAAATCTAATGAATTAAAACCACTTACAGAAAACAGTTGCCTTCTATTTTCTCAAGGTTTCTTCTTCTTTAGCATAAAGACCAATTGTGAAAGGAAAATTAAAGGAAAAAGGAAATATTAAAAGAAATTAAAAAGCTTTACAGTTATCAAAGGCTTTACTAAATTGTACAGTGGTTTTGGGTTTTTTTAGCAGAAATGTTTTCTTCTGGCTTTAGATGTTAAAAATAACTGCCTTACTTCAAGGAACCCTTTTTGTTTGAACAAAAGTTATTAAAGAGACACCATCAGGTGAAAAATCCCCTGTCACATAGAACAAATATCCTTCCCAGATCTCCTGGCTGGAAAAAGGAACTTGCATTTTCCTTTGATGAGCAGAAGTGCCTCCCTCATACACCAAACTGTGCCATGGCTGTCCAGGTGGAAACTGAAACCATTCTGATGTCTCAGCTCTAAGATTTTTTTGTCTTTGGGGTATCCTTCCAAATCTAAACTGTGTCTTTCCATGCAATTTTGATTACCTTCAGTTAACTTCAGTTCTGTGGCAGGGGAGGGATCAGCTTTGCTGGGACTGTATCTTTCTTTGTCTTTTGAAAAATGAGGCACGTTTGGCTCAATATTTAGAAAATAAAGTTTTGTGACCGAGGGGTGAGTTTAGACAGTGAACATTTCACAACACTCACATTAGGAATATGCAGCATATCAGTATAGATAAGGGATTTATTATTATCGCCTCGAAATCTGTACCCTATTAACTTTTATCTTAATGATGGATGATAGCTGCAGGACCACGGAAGGACTCCACAACATGGAACCATTCCACTCCACGTTATGTGGAGAGCAGAAATTAGCAGCAAGCTGACAATTTCTAGACTGATCTTAAAATAACCACGTACTTTCTTTCCTATAATTAAGCCAAGAACTTCCTTCTCAATTAGACTGGCAGAAATTCCTCCTCAATGACACTGGCAGGTGGATATATAGTTATTTCCAATAGTGTTAGTGTTTGTCACAGAGGCAGAAGTGAATTAGAAGTGGGAAGCAGCAGAGTCTTTAGTGAACAGGCTGCCAGTTATTTTGGCTGTGTTGGCAGCTGCTCCCTGAGACAGCACAGCCAAGGCTGAGGAAAGCCCTATCTCTGCAGCACATACTGTGTTCACCCACTCTTCTTATTAGGACAAGACATTTGGTTGCTTACAAAATTATTATCGTGTTAGTGGTCATTTTCAAGTGCCCTTCAGCTCCTCTCTGCCCTCCCTCCCACTGCAGAAACAAACCACTGGGGTTTCACTGTGAGAATATCTGTGGAGAATGATTAAAGACCAGGCTCTGAACACATTTCTGTATTTAGCATCTTCCTGTCACAACTCTTTGTTGCAGTAAAACTGCATTTGCCATCACACTCTTTGGCTTGCAAATTTCTTTTAATACTAATTATACGACTGTGTTGTTACTCAGATAATTGTGGGAGTTGTCAATTAACTTCCCATTTGTGTTCAAGCAGGAGTCTGTTCTCAGTACCTCAGGCACATGCACACAAGTCTGCCTCTGGTAAACTGCAGTTTGCTTGATGTATGCAGGTTTTACACTTTATCAGATATTGTCACGCTGAAAACTTCCATTCTCTTCGGTTTTTTCCTGCAATGCAGTTCTGCATAAGAAGGCACTCTATATTCATTTTTCAGACCATATTTTAAAGTGCATTTTTTAAACTTTAAAAATAATAACGAAAACCTCCCAATGGTTTAAGTCCAAAGATCATAATCAGGTCTGTATCTGGATGAGATGTATTTTCACCATTTTTCCCTTCTACTGAAGTTAGAGAGCACGTTTTGTGGCACCTTCTTAACAATAAGAAATTCATTTCCAAGAGTAGGATGAGCAGAATATTTCCATGTTAACAAGTAGTGCTGTCCACTACATAACAGGGAATTCCCCACAGAAAACAAAATATCCTGAGACTGATCTAGCTTTTTGTGATCTTCATGCTAATCAATGTGCAAAAAATACAGCATCACAGGTAAAGATACCAGTTAAAACAGTGTTTGTTAGCTTTTTCACATTCCTTTGCATTATATGTGAACCCAAATACTGCAATATTATGTAGTGCAGAAAATAGAAGCATTGGTTCTTCCTCTTTTTCTAACCTGAACAGAAAGTTGACCAGCAGCAACAGGTGATGAAAAATAAATTGCATTTAGAAAATTCCATCCATTTGATAGTTTAGGGTATAATTAACAATACAGGAAAATCGATTAATTCTTTTTATGAGTTTTACCCTGCTCTTTCTAAATACACAGAGAGTCTGCCACTGAAATCAAAGCAAATTTAGCAGTTTGCCTCAATGACTTGTAAGACTGGCCCAGCAGGTTTTGTAAAATAAAGCACACTCTGATCTGGAGCAGTGGATACACAGGTTTTGCTTGAAAATTAAAGGCTGGAAAGAAAGGCCCCACTGGCTTGGCAGCCTAATTCCCAGGTTACATTCTCCTGGCCAGAGTTTAAGTACCCCCAGACTGCAAAACTGCTCTGTTTGCTCATACAATACAACATAGGATACAGATATTTATTGGTCTCTGCAGCTGGGGAAAAGTTAGTCTGAGAGGATGGGAGGTCCAGGAACTTCCTTAGCTTCTAAATATTTAATGAACCTTCTGGATGAAGCTCGAAATCTTGCAAGAACAGGCTTTTAGAAAATACCCAGTACTGTCTATTTCTACCCAGATGAGATGCACCAAGACAGCAGGTTATACAACTGCATCCACAGTTGGTTCACATTTAACTTCCAGGACACTGAAATTCTGCAGCACAAGCTGCTGCTCTTCTTGTAGTGACACCCCTGAAGGGCCTTCCCAAGTGCCATGGGCTGAGCTGCTCCACACCAGGGCATCTCCAGTCCTGGCATGTCTCACACTCAACACACCCAACACTTCTGAGTCCAGCATTTATCCTTCCCACCTTCAGAAAAGCAGAAAACAATTGCAACCACAGCCTTTCCTGACTGAAGTAAGCCATGCATCATCAGAACAAGAACTACCAGCACAGTTTGGGAATGCAAGCACTGCAGCAGCCACTGGGCTGAGCAGCCAAAGAACCCTCTTCAAACCTGGCAATGGCAGAGCTCTGGGTGGAACTTAAAGGACAGAAACCCCTTTGATTTCTGGTATGAGAGTTCATGCCAGTCTGCAATATAAACTGAGACTCATCTCTTCCTTCTTCAATATGCCATTATTTCCCAGGTGTCACTGATAAGACCATCCTGAAAATCCAGTTCAATTCAACTTGAGCCTAGTGACAATCAAAATATACTTCAAATGGCTCAAAGATGAGATGGGCAAAATTTAATGGTAAAGAAATGGAAGTATTGTTAATATTCTAGTCCTGAAACAACCTTTAGTAGAACCAGACCATGACACTGAAAATGCTTAGAAATAGAGATGGATTCTTAACTGTAAATAGGTGGAACACATTCACCCTTATTGTACAAATGCATTCAACAACAGTTTCTAAGAAGACACTTCGGTATCTTTTGACAGAGATGACAAGAACACATGGATTTAAATCCTTCTCAAACAGTAATAATGAGTTGTTTTGCTTCATTCATTTGTGGCAACCCACATGAACCCGTTCTCTCCAGTCATTTTCTATGTTACTCTCAGTCACCAAGGTGCATTTGTCAGATCACTGAGAATTACATGTCACTAAAACAACGTTGATATTCAGCTCTTCCTATGCTTTGCCACAACTTCAGTACACAAAGTACTTAGATGAGATCAGTTAATTTACAAAAACACCTGGTTGCATTTGAATCTAAAAAGACGGAGTGCTGAGGGACTGAGAAAGGCATTTCAAAGAATACAAAGGAAGGAGCGTTATTCTTTGACTGAAAAAGCTGTCCCAAAATAGCCAGTTCAATACAGAGCTGGAGGGCATTTGGATTCCTTGATGCAGCTCAGTTACAAGCAGCAGCTCCTCACTGATTGCTACCAGGCTCCATCCCTTCTTGGCAGATGAAGCCCAGCCTTTGGTTATTTACATGTGTCACCTCTCAGCTGGATCCCAGCCATGGAGTTCCTGGGCACGAAGCCATCACACCTTAGGAAACTCCAATTAGTACAACATGCTGTAATACATGAGCTGCCCTGAGCAAATCCATCCTCTCTCACAATGACTTCTTACTGACTCCTAAGGCAAGGAAAAGTCTCACTTACCACTTTCAAGACAAACAAGAGCCTGGGGCTAAGATTTTTAGAAGACTAAATAAAATATTGGGATCCACCACCTTAAAATGCAACTTCACTCTTTCCGTAACACAACGCTCAGAAGGAGAGTTACAACTTGTCTGCCTAAAAGACAGAACATCCCCAGTGATGGAAGGCAGCAATTAATTCAATGTGTATTTCTATGATTGTAAAATCTTTATGAAATATGTACTGTCATTAAAAAATGAAAGAGAGGGAAGGGAAAGGGAAAAGGGAAAAGGAAGAAGGAAAATTAAAAAGGAAAAAGGATCTACACCAACAATAATACTGTCAAAATCACAGCCTCCATTACACATGCTTTTTTGCCCCTAGGGAGAATATTTTGAGAATAAAAAAGAAAATGCAATAAGGAAATAAAATAATAAATATTACACAGATGTTTCCTAATAGTCCACTGAAAGGCCCTGGCAAAAGATTAATGAGAGCAGCACAAAGCCTACCCAGAGCTGAGAGCACAGACTGCCTGACCGTGCAGTCATGTTTCCAGTCATTTAGCTCTTTCTTTTCCTGCACATGCCAAATCTGTGGGTTAAAAGGGACATTATTTCTTTACAGAGCACATTCCTCACAGGAGTGAAGGTGCCAGTGCAGTGACACAGTTCATTACTGTGTTCCGAGAAGAGCCCAGCTCTCCGAGCGGGTAAATGCCCATCCCTGTCCCAGCTCTCTGAGCTCAGTCCACGGGGCACTGGCACCCTGGTTTTCTCTCAGGTGATTCCCCTGTGGGAGCAGGGGCAGGGCAGACCCAGCACCTTCCTGAACCCTCATGATGCCAGCTCTGCCCATGAGGAGTGCTCTGCTTGCCACGTGGAAATCGTGTGTCCTGTTGTGCATGTCCATAAATTAAGCAGCTGTTATTTTTTTTCCAATTAACCACAGCCCTTACAGTGCACAATAGGTCATTCAGAAGTGTGTCTAATCTGTCTGTCCTCACTAAAAAAAAGACTAGATTCAGCTTACAAACAAGGAGTCAGTTGTAGCACATTCATTAAAAAAAAAAAAAAAAAGAAGCTGTGGAGTTGAGCTCTTCAAGGAATAACATTGGGAAAACCTCCAGACCAACAAAACCAAAAGGAACAAGTGTTTCCACACTCCAAAACTGGTGGCAAAACTCCCTTTCTGCTATTTCAGAGGATAAGGACAGCTTATGGGTAATTAAAAATAACCATGTATTGGCACTTGCTAAACTGACCTCCAGACACCATAGGCTTTTTGAACAAAGGCCATAGAAAATGTTTAGTTAATTTGGCATCTTAGTGTTCAGCTGGCATGCAGAGTCCTGTGGGCAGGTGGAGCTTGTGGCAGGGGTCATTAATCAGATACCCTCCCCCCCGTACAACAAAGCAGGGCAAGTGACCAGTGATCCTTAACGCTTTCTGAAGTCACTGAACAGCAAGAGCTCAACTTTTCCCAGCAACTGAGAAGCTGAATTTCCTTACAAACAAACCATTCTCCTGCCACTGAATAAAGTAACTAAAGAGGAAACACAGGAATTCCACGTTGTCTGCAGAGTGACCTGCCCTTTGAACATATTTATTTCTTCCCTCCGCTCCATTCCCCTCCTTCTGTGCTGATGGGAGAGACCATCTCCCCTTTATAACCTTAACACTTGCCTGCAGTCATAATCTTTTCTTCTCCATATGAAAAGTGATTTTCTGGGGGCTCTTATTCAATAATCTGTGATCAGTGATATGTCAGAGCAAAGAGCTCAACAGACAAGAACAGAAGCAACACATGTCAGCAAGAGCAATCCCTCGAAACTGTGTCCTGCAGTCCAGCTGAGCAGGACTCCTTAAAGACCTAAGTAGGAAATGAAGACAGAGTTGAGAACAGAGGATAGGCTTGGGTTACTATCTTCAAGCTCATCCTAGAGACAGTCACTCAAAGCTGGAGAGCAGGTTACCCTCCCCTGTACCTCCTTATGTACCTCCCTGTACCTCCCACTGCCAGTTTCAGAGGGTGACAAAACAGTCACAGGACAAGGAACATTTCCAACCTGCCTGTCTCCTTTTGCAGTCAAGCTGAACTGATGGAACCTACCCAGTATTTGTATTATTTAATATCCTGTTTGGTTTGGAGAGCATTCCTGCCATTGCTATGTAATGACCAGCTCTCCAGGGCACTCCCTGCTCTCCCTTTTGCAGGTCTGGAGTAGGTTTGCAGTGGGTAAGAGCTCCTGAGGCCACAGCAATTCAGGCAGGATACAGCAAAAGGCACGAGGAGGACTGGACAGGTCTCACATTTCATACATGGTCTTGGTGTAGTTATTCTTAATGCATGAACTCCCACTCACAGGATTTCATGTCTCCCTAGGAGTATCTGGTTTATTAAAAATGACAAAGGCTTGCCACTAAATGAAAACAAACCAGAAATAAATAAATAAAATCATTCTCTACAATTCAAAAAGCCAGTTTGGTGATACCTGCACAAAAGTTTTCTGGTTTTGCTGGTTTTACAAATGTAAAGCTTCTAATCTGCCAGAAAACTTTGTCTCCTGCTGTGCAGAAATGGGACTTCTTCTAAAAAGGAAAGGAAAGGGGAAAGGAGAAAGGGATTTTCTTAGATATTTCAGTGAAACTGGGGGTAGTCCTAGACTTGGTGACACTTGAGTCTGGGAGAATAAATCAATGCTGGTAAAGCTGTAGACTGATAGATGACATTGTTTCTTAGGTGAAAATATTAAACTGTGTCTCCTGATATTATCATCTTTTTCCTGACTTTGGGATAATAGAAAAACGAGTGAAGAAAGGATTTTGATCAGAACAAACAGAGGACAAAGGCAAGTGAATTAAAATCTTCTACATGAATCTCTTCTTCCTCAAATCACCCTCGTCTGCTTAGACTGCAAGGATGTCAAACGGGGAGAGCTTCCTGCTGGAGCTGCTTCAGGGAGGTCTGGGCACCTCACCAACAGCCACTTACTCTCGCCACTCATCCTCTTCCACTCCGATAATCACAGCAGCAGTTGATTATTGGGTTGTAAAATACGAGGGTTTAGTGCTGAGTGCAGCACTGAGCGCTCAGCACAGTCCTCACCCCCTGTCCAGGGCCTTGTCTGAACCCTGTTCTCACCTGGTTGATGCTCTGCCTGTCCAGCAGTCTGGCTGGGGGTGGTGAAAACCTTGCCACCTTTGATCCCACTTGTGACCACATTCAAGGTATTTAATCCCTGCAATTAAAAAAAAAGGGCGCTTTTTTTGGTTCTTCCTCCCATGCCTCAGTATTTACATCACTGAAAAGGACCACAAATATCTGCCCAGAAACAGGGACAGAACAAGAGAAAGATAGTGCAGGACTGCATTGTGTTTCATCTTGACAAACAACAATACTGTTCCTAGGTCATGTTTCCATTCCGAAAATTAAAGGCAGTGGAAAACAATGGAAGTCTTTTGTAAAGGAAACAAAGATTATATTATTCAAGGAGGAAAGGAAGTGGTACAAAAATAACCCGGGAGGAGACAAGAAACAAAGTGTCAAGAACTTCAACATTTATTTTTGGCAGCTCCATAATTTTGTTTTTAATTAATATCTAGTAACTTGTCTCCAACAAACAATGCTTTCTTCCATACTCCCTTCAAACACAGGCCATTTCCACTATGCCTGCATTTCCCTAAGTAGTTTTAACAGAGAGTTTTCCTTAGGAAGATGATGGATTTTTGAAAAAAAAAAAGGAAAAAGAAAAAAGAAGAAACCAGCTTGCTGTGCAGCTGAACTGAGAACCAGACCTTTGTTCACTCTCACTAATGGATCAACTGACAGTCAGAAATAGAGGTGTCCTTTTGCCTGATGAAGCTGCTGAGTTGGCAGAATTCAGTGACGTTTTCAGGTGGATTCAACTCTAGTTAATTGAAGTCTCTTATTTACAAAAGAACATAAAAATCTGTTAGGTTTCTTGGCTCAGAAGGTGAGAGAACTGTAGGAATACAAACATGGTTCAAAAGGTATGAGAAATGTGTAAATACAGACCTTTGAACACAGACTACTTTCATTTGTGTAACAACATTAAGATGCCTGATGACCCAAATTCAACAGCAGTGCAGCAAATAGTCTTTTATACAGTAACGTGGCCAAGTCTGGCTATTATTCCTGACACTTTCTTCTTCAAGTACCTTTTAAATAGCCTCCATAAACCGAGAGGTAATCCTGGTTGTTGCAAGCTTTTGTCAAGCGATACTGCAAAGGTACATTAAAATAATTTCTTTCCTGTGCTCACATCATTGCCTTGTGCTCACAGGAATCGCTGCTGAAAAAGGCACCTTCATGCTTACATTTATTCATTTTGCCTGAGTTTAAAAAAAAAGGTCTCTTAGTGACTTTTTGCACTGAAAATTATTGCTTTGTCCCTAATGATCTACTTTACCATATTTCTAATATTTCGCTACATATTCACAAGCCCACTCTCATTTCTGAACTACAGGCTTATTACTGGTGATAAAAATAAGATCATAATTTCACTTAAAACAAGGTGCATGTGAAGTAATTCCAGTACCTTCCTGGGGTGCTGCTCCACACTTGAAGAATAACTACACTCAGGCTCCAGTACTTAGTTTGTACCTCCTCAAGCATCTGAGAAGTGCACAGAGGAGAAGGAGAAGGAGAAGGAGAAGGAGAAGGAGAAGGAGAAGGAGAAGGAGGAGAAGGAGAAGGAGAAGGAGAAGGAGGAGAAGGAGAAGGAGAAGAAGAAGAAGGAGAAGAAGGAGAAGGAGAAGAAGGAGAAGAAGGAGAAGGAGAAGAAGGAGAAGAAGAAGGAGAAGAAGGAGAAGAAGGAGAAGAAGAAGAAGAAGAAGAAGAAGAGAGAAGAAGAAGAAGAAGAGAGAAGAAGAAGGAGAAGGAGAAGGAGGAGAAGGAGAAGGAGGAGAAGGAGAAGGAGAAGAAGAAAAGAAGAGGAACTGCCTCCACAGTCTGTTTAACACCCAGCTTGTAGCCTGAGGTGTCAGGTACGCCCTTGGCACCTGCTGCAAACAATCCATTTATTACCAGTCCATCAGAAGGGTGTAGAATACACAGCTTTGGTTATATCCACATAGTGATAAACTAGCCCCAGCCCCTGTAACTAGGACAAGCACAGGGGCACTGCTGTGCACAGGCAAAGCAGCACCACACACGCAGACACACACAGATGCAGCCAGACAGCTGCACACACAGCTTCACACACACAGCCACGCAAGGCCATACACACAAAGCCACACACACATAGCTACACGTAGAGCTGCACACACACAGCCACACACACAGCCACACACAGAGCTGCACACACAGCCACACACAAGCAGCTGCGCACACTCACAGCTACCCAAGGGTGTGCATGCACCCAACGTCGCAAAAACTCCACAGCAAACCACAGACACACCTGGTACACACTGACACAACAGCCAGTGGTGAGCACAGCTGCACACACAATAATGCACTAAGGCAGACAGGCAGGCAGGGGCAGATATGCATAGGCAAGGGCAGGTGTGCAAGGACAGGCGTGCACTTGCAATGGCTGTTGTGCATGCGCAAAGGATGTGTGTACATGTGTACATGCAGGACTGCAGTACATGTGCAAGGTTGGTCATCAATGTGCAAAGGCAGTTGTGCACACACAAAGACAGGTGTGTGGGGACAGGTGTACAGATGTAAGGACAGGTGAGTGGGGACAGGTGTGCAGGCGTAAGGACAGGTGAGCAGGAACAGGCGTGCAGGTGTAAGGAAGGTGTGCAGATGTAAGGACAGGTGAGCAGGGACAGCTCTGCAGGTGTAAGGACAGGCTGCTGGGGGCAGAGCAGGGGGCGGGGCCGACCCGTGGGCGGGGCGGCGCGGCAGGTGCTGCGCCTTTAAGGTGCCGCGCAGGTGGCGGGCGCTGACGTCATGGTGTGGTGACGTCACGCGGCGGGGCCGCAAGGTGCGCGGGGCCGGGCCGGGCCGGGGCTGCTCCGGTGTCCGCCCGCCGATGGACCCGGCCCGGTGCGGCAGCGCCGACCGGGGCTCAGCCGCTGGCGCGGAGCCCCGGTCCGGCCTCCCGCGCGGCCCCGGGAGCGCGGCCCGGCCCCCGCTGCCCCGCCGGGTCCCGCAGCCGTTCTGCGCTCCCCGCGCGGCACCGATTCCTTGCGCGGCACGAGCTGTGCCCTGACGGGATTAGTCATCCCGAACCGTGACTCACCCATTTAACATTTGCTGCTTCCTTCCTCATAGATTTTTTTTTTTTTTTTAATTCCCTTTCTCCATTGTAACTATTTTCCCTCCCCTCCAAGGACATCGGGCTTCTCCTTCTTTTCCGCGACTACAGCCGTGCCCAGCTGCGGGCGCGGAGCCGCAGCCGGTCCCTCCCGCACTGCCGTGGGGCCGCCAAAGGCTCGGGCTGGGACCGCTTCTCACTCGTGCCATGGGCTCCTGCCTATCTCCCGGATTCCGTTTATGCTCCTTTTTGTATCTGCAAGCAGTTGGCACCAAAGACATCAAGCCTGGTTTGCAGCCCCCTCCTCTCTCTTCTCAAGGCACTGCCGGGAAGGGACTGATGCTGAGGTGGGAAGAGCCTCAGTGATGCCACAGGGCGACCTGGGTGAACATCGCTGGGCCTCTGACCCCGGTCCTGGGCTGCTGCAAGCAGCTGCATCATGTGATCCCCTTCCAAAACTGAGTGCACTCTCTTACCAACAAGTTAGATTTTTTTGTGTGTGTGGCTAGTTTTTTTTTGCTCCCTTCAGCTCTTTTTGGAAAGCTGCTCCTCAGCCTATGCAATGCTGGGAGATCTGCTCCCTCTGGGAGCACGTTATTGCCTAGTAGCCCTTTCCCACAGCTGGCATCCTCACCTCTGGCTTTCTTTGCTCAGCCAAATTTCCTGTTCCTCCCCCAGCCCTCAGTTCTGCTGGAGGAAGGGAGCAGGCAGGCAGATAGGCAGGGAGCCTGCATGTCCCCTTCCCCACATGTGCCAGGGCCTCAAAGCACAGGAGACAAAAGCAGAACCAAAAAGGGGACAATGGACAAAAGACTGCTGTCAGTTTTTTAATATAAACCTGATGCCAGTGAGGAAAGGGAAGTGATGTTGTTACAGTAATAACCCTGAGGAGTATCAGCTGCTATTGATGAGGACAAGAGAAGGGGCACCTTTGCATGCAGTTAGTATTTCTTACTTTCTTATTGGAGGCAAAGCAAATAGCTTGGTTGTGCTGCCTGCCACAAGTGGCAAGTCTCTTTTTCCCACTTAGAGTCATGGAGCCTCATCACACGAAACACAGCAACCCTTTCCTTGTTCATGTGGGAAAAAAATCCTTCTTGCTCCCTTTCAGGCAAGATATAAGAAGGTATCAAATGCACAGTTTCTCTCCACTTTTACTTGACTTAAGCTGTGTCTCTGCAGCCTGCAGTGAGGCTCTGTCACTCCATCAGCCCCTCACCACTGAGGGGATGCCATTGTGCCCCTACATGGGCATGGAGATAACACATTTGGGGGAACAGACTGGGAATAATGAAAACACTGTACTCTGCAACTGAGGCACTTATGACTTAAACACCCACAGATGGATGCTGTGGGCAGTGCAGGCAGGCAGGATATGGCCCCAAAGGGGCTGCACCAGGTTTCCCCTCAAAGTACAACTGCCATAGCTATTGCCCTGAGTTGTGCTGGCAGCTGGCCAGGTGTGCTCACACTGCTGGGACACTTCCATGGCCACCCCCATCCCTCAAGCCTGGCAGGCACAGAAAACAGCATCTACACTCTCTTCTATTAAAGCAAATCACTGGGAAATACCACTTTACCTGATAATTACAAAAACATTATCTTCTGTCCAGAAATTGTGTTTTATTGGAAGTGTTTCAATGAATTCCCCTGCAGCCCCTGGCATCTAGAGCCAGCAAGCTGGGCAGACACAGGGCCCCTCCTCCTGCAGCAATGGTGTAGGAGTTTTCATGTCAATTACTTTATGTACCTCATTTAGAATAACACACTTTCCGCCAAGATCTTTCCAAAAGCTAAAACAGAAAGGGGAAACAGACATTTCTGCCACAGCAGAATTCACACACTGCTCAGCAAGTTGCAGCACTGGGCAGCTTTGGCTCTGCTCAGCGATTGTTGGCATAGCCTCAAATTTGTTTATATTGTTAGTTTTTAACAATGCTGCATTGCAAAGGCATGCCAGCAGCAATAAAACCGAGAGAGAGCTGGTTTTGGCTGGAAAATTAGAACAACAAAGTATATACATACATACATACATATATATATGTATATATTCTTTGTTGTTCTTATATATATATTCTTATATATGTTGTTATATAGGTTCTTTTGTGCATATATATGTATACACACACACACACACACACACACATATATATATATAAAATCCAGCCTGTCTCTGCTGCAGAGGTGAATCCTGCAGCCTGGCAGACACCATTAAGCACTAACACAATTAAATGATGAACTAGAGGGATAGCTTTGGCTGTATTTTGGAAGATCACACTCCCATTCACAATCTCATCTGGAGCTTTTGAATTACACACTGCAAAAATTTCTACCCAGGAAATGCTCGCATTGCCCAGAGCTAAGTCGAGAACCATCTCCAATTCAGGATCAGGTACTTCAGCCTCATCTCACTCCAAAGTGTGCCCAGAAATTCAACACAATGTTTTCCCTTTTCACACAGTAGTGAGGCCGGGATAATACAAACTGAAAGGAAAGAGAACAACAGAGATGACAAAGTGGAAAAAACACCCTTGCCTTGCTCCGAAGTGGCCGGTTCCGCGCGGGCCTCGCTGTGGCTCTGGGATGCGGCAGCGAGCGGAGAGCTGGAGCGGTGGAGCCCACCCAGCGCTCGCCATGGGAGCGCGCGGGGAGGCCAGAGGGAACCCAGCTCTACCCAAGGCAGGGACACGGCGTTAATTGTGTCAGTGCTATTGCACAACACTGTTGCCTTGACACTGTGTCATGTAAAGATTTTAAACTGCCTCTTTATTAGTCATCCTCTATTCATTTTAATTGTGCCTGATAAGCAGGGCCATTTCACCTTTGTGTTCTCTTTACGCACTTATCGTGCGTATTTGTGTCACCCAAGAGACTTTCAATCTCTTCCTGTAGCGCCAGTAGATGCAGAGGAATGAAGAGCTATTGCCATCAAAGCCTGCTGGGGTTCTCACCTGTTTGCTTGCTGCTTTTTCAGACCCCTGCTCTCCCACTGTGGACATCTCCACGTGTCCTTGCTCCTGGCACTGAAAATGTTCGGGCAGAGGCTTAGATTAATGCATGGGAACCAGTAAGAAGGGATAGGCTGACTGAAACATGCATTTAATTTTTTTCAGGATCAAGTACTGTAGGTGTGTGCTTAACACCACAGGACTCACTTTGATCATCTCCAAGGACAGAATTTTCTGTGGATTAAATTCTTGCCTCTGAATTATGGTATTGGTTATTTAACAAAATCAAAGCTGGGATATGAATAACAAATTGTTGGATTTAAAGTAAAGAATATAGTGAAAGTTTGTGGAATATTTTAGTCTCATTTACTTGCAACATAAAAATATCCTGCCCAAGAGTTTGCCCGTGTGAACTCTGCCCCTGCAATTCCTTATCTAGCCTTATCTTTTTGAAGTCTGAACTTTCACTGAAAACTCCTGGAAATAGCAGTGCATTTTCCTTTCCGTGTTATGGGTGACCTTTTCCTCATCCCAAACATCAATTGCACTCGTGGTGGGGAGTAGGAAGGGCACTTGGGCCAGGCAGAGCGCTGCCACCTGTAAGCACAGCACAGCCGAGGTGACACAGCAGCTTCCCCGGCACCGGGAGCGCTGCTGGCACTGCTGCTGTGCTGTGGGGACTGTTTGCTCAGAGCTCACGTCTCTGCTTCAGGCAACACCCAACAATTAGGAGTCCATCTGGAGATGTATCTGGGCTTATTTAGTTTCACCTTAATTTTCCCCATTCAAAAAGATTCAAAAATAGAATTCAGGTTCACGCCACAGTCATGAGAGGAGGTGGGTAAAATCCCATTCTCATTTAAGTTCAGAAAAAGGAACGGAAACTCCATTAAAAGCAGAGCAAAAACCACATTTACTCCACTGTGAACAAGATTTCCCCCTTAGCAAAAAATCTTGCATCCCTGTGGGCTGGAAGGAACTACTTGCTCTCCTACCCAGCATCTTCGAGGGCCACTTCGAATCTTTATGCAACTGCTTTAAAGGATTAGGAATATATATGAGAGTTAATCACCATTTAGGACAAAATTCCACCTAAGCCTTTGAGAACCAACTAGAATATTTGCATTTCCATCACCCAGCACCTTATTTTGTAGAAAATAAATGGTTTAAATGGTTCTTAGAGAAGCAAGAGTGTTATCCAAAGTTTGTGTATGTTTAAGGCCCTGTATTTCCTTGTGCGGGAGTAATACCAATGGTCAGATAAATGAATGTATTTATTCAAAAACCTGAGAGGTGCCCAAGTCAGATTTTTGGCCACAGAAAAAGAATAAAGAATACTTTTAATGTGGCTGATCATACTTCCAACAATAATTATTATTTTTGTAATGGAAAAAGTGTTCTCTCTCAACTCCAGTACAGTATTTTCTGATAAGTATGCTTGTGATCTGCTGCCTAACTCAAACAAGGGAGGGGGGAAAACTTGCACAAACAAGAGCATGTCTGCCTTCTTCTGCCCACCTCCTTTCATGAGAGCATACAAGCTAAACCTAAAGCTCTTTGACCACATTTTAGCTTGATCCCCTAGGATAATATACCCAAGAATTAATTTTCTTTGATGCTGGGTTCATATCTTCTGGAGACTGTGCTGAAGACAAATTCAGGCTGCTGCATTTAATTATGGGTTAAGTCACCACTGATTAGTATAATCAGCTAGTGAGGGGCCTCTTGAACGAGGACAAAAAATAGAAACTTAATAATAATTACGTTAAAGGAAGAAATCCCCCTGAAATCAGCAGGCAGAGGACAAATGGCAGAAGGAGCACCAGGCAAGAGCAACAGCTGTAATATCACCCATGGGTGAAGTGCAGAGGAAGAACAGACAAGTCAGTGCAGAATTCCTGTCCCTCATCTGCAGGTGCATCCTTCCTAATAAATCACAGTGGTTACCACTTAGCACATTAAACCCATGTTGATAAACATGGATATTTCCTATTAATACTTATGCTGATGCTAAGCTTTGTTCATACAAGGTGATAATGCTTCAAAGCTTCTCTCTAGTGCTTGTCCATTCTCAGTTATTTGATCCCATACATAGCACTAAGAAATTGTGCAGGTCAACTGTTCCTTGTACTGAAAGTTTACACTTCTCCTCTTGGGCCTTTACCCAGAGCAGATGCAATGGTAACATCATCATCTCATGGAGTTTTCAACATCCTGAGTTAGACCAGCAATGACTGACTCCTAAACAAGACCCAGAGGGCTCCTGACCAAACATGGCAGAGGGAAAGCTGTCCTTGTCACCTGAGCTTCCTACTATAACCCAGGGTCTGACCAGACCAGGCTGGTCATTTGGGCGACAAAGGTTGGACATTTGGGTGACAAAGGACACACTTACTGGGAAGGCTGTGCTGGGACGGGAGCTGCCTCCATCCATACTTTCCTATCTACTTCCAGCTATTGCCACTCACCACCTCTGCTCTGCCTGGACTGGGCTGCAGCCAGAGGGCTCCCAACTACATCCTAATCTCCTTCCAAAATTGGGTAACAGGGTCGGAGGATGGCTGTGACTTTCAGGCACAAAGCAGGGCAGTTCCAGTGGCCCTGCTCACCCCCTTGCTGGTGGGGAGACCTCCCTCAGCAGAACCTGCAACGGGGGGCTGGGAGAAGCTACTGCCTGTTTTCGTATTGTAAGGAAAGTAACATCTTCCTTTCCCAGACAAAGTGACAGTGTGACCCTTTCTCAGCTCTCTACAAGAAGACATTAAAACCAAGACTCTTAAAGGTGGCATAAGGACACAGCAGAAAGCAAACAGGGCATTTGTGTTGAGAAGACAGTGGGATTGACAGTTCTTCTACCACACCCTGACTGGAAACGACTGAAAAAACAATACATATATATATATATATATATATAAATGTATAAATTGTTACCATGCAAACTCACTCACCTCAAATAGCTGCATGTATTTAACCACTATGGAAAGATCAGGCATAGTTTGACAGTTGGATTATAAATGTCAAGCAGTGGCTTTCCAAGCACAGGCTGTGCAGGTGGTTCTTTAGAAGAACGAAGCAGCCTGATTGTCTTGAGGGACCACTGACAACACAACCCAGACACTGAAAAGGACAGAAGCCTGGAGCACAAGCCCCAGGGCAGAGCTCTCCAAACACCTCCCTTAATGGTCTTTTAGGATAAACAGGAAAGAAAATGTGTGTCCTTTATCCCAAGTGCACCAAAGTCAACAGGGTTCTCGGGTAATTTCCACTGTTTTCCACTGATTTTTTTCTGCCTTTTTTAGAAAACACAGAAACCTCAATCAGTTCATGAATGCATAAAACAACTGACCTGATATTCAACAGAGATTTTACCCAGGGAGCAGGACTGACTGAAAGCATCACATGTTGCTGAGGCTGTGCCACTCTGCTCATACCTAAACAAAAGCAAGTTAGACCACAAGTCTGTGAGACTTTATCACTGAGTTTTACCATAAAATGATACTGAAATGTGTCAAAAAGTATTCAGAACTGCGTGGGATGTTATCGCACTCTCTACTCACAGAAAAGCACATGGTTTTTCTGGGCACAGTGGAGGTGCTGAACTCCATCAATGAATTGACTATGATTCTGGAAATTAGTATTATTTGACAGACTTTGTCTACAAGCAGTGTTGCAAAAAGTCAGCCCTATAAGTGAAAATGAACCTCTGACTAACCTGCTGAAATCAGGTTCTATTATGCATCTCTAAATGCATTTCTGTGTGTCTACAGAAAATGAATATACAAGACAGTTGGAGTTTCCTTATCTAAACAGAAATATCAAGATCAGTTTTGGTCAGGGCTTGTGAATGAAGGGCTGGGATTGGAGAGAGGAGCTGCCTAATGACCACACTTGTCATGAAACTCAGGAAATGTTTTGCAGAAGTAAGACATGGGAAATAGATTGTGTTTTTTAACTTTGGACAGCTTGTCTCTTTACTTGGCCCAGATATAGTGGTGACCATGTGGGCAGTAATGTACTGCCACACTTCTCCTCCTGACACCAAACACTTCATTGCACCCCTGAATGTCTTAATATCAAATTTTTCTGATCCTTTCCTCATCAAGAAACCCCCTCTGCCTTCTTAGTGCAGGGGAGTGTTTGGATTTTTTGTTTGGTTGTTTTCTGTTTGTTTGTTTGTGGGTTGTTTTGTTTTGTTTTGCATTCAGCAGAGTATACAAACAATATGGTTCTACAGAGGAAAGACCAGGGGTTCTCAGAGCACTAAAAAACACTGTTCAGGAAAATACTAGCTTACAACAAATTACTTTTCATTAAAGCAGAAGACTCTTCTTCTTTGGAGCATCATTGCTGTTGTAGTGACATCTAGTTCCCCTGAGTTTTCATCCTTCTCTTGTCCGTTTAATGCATCCGCCTGCCCTTAACGCTGGTGGCGGTGCTAGTTTGCAGAATAAATCAATTCAACCAAGGAAAAACAAGAGCAAGAGGCTTTGAAAATAAATTTTAAAATGTGCATTGTTTCTTGTAGAGCTTCAGTCCTTTCACCTGCAGAATGCAAGTGACCTGCACTAGACAGCACTCGCACAAAGCTCTACAAAAGCAGCACTCACTGTGGGTTTGCTGCCCTGTCATCATCTCGTTCAGTTAATTCAGACACCACGCAGTACCACGTACATGGCACAGATAGTGTCACTAGCACAGCAACTGGTGGATGAATCATAATGAAACTATGAAGAGGAAATATGTCACAAGCCAAAGGAAACACTTACCTTTCAGTGGAGTGTTTCATCTCCAGCAGAGTGCTGAAGTTAAGGATGCTGATGAGAGAAATAACTCGTGCCCTGGTCACTAAATGTAGTTTTTATGCAGTTATTTTCTGGTTCTGTTGCCATGGGAAGTATGAATACTTACCATGACAACTGAAGCAGTGTGGCACATATTCCGCTTCACACAAAGCATCTTCCTAAGGGCCCACTCCCATTCATACATCCTTCAAAATTCTGTGTCCTTGAAAGCAATTCAGTATTCAGGCACAGTGATTAATTCTTCTACACTTTATGGTGGAATATTTCCTGGTGTCTAATATTATCTATTATTTGGTGCTTACACATCCCTTTCAGTATTACATCTGAAAGTACCTTGCAAAGGTAATCCTTGCAAAAAACCTCTGCTTATTTTACAATGAGCAATTCAGGTAAAAAAATTTCTCATGAGGCCCCACAGCACAGCAGGGTCAGGGCTGGCATTTGCACCCACAGCTCCTGGGCCAGCACCTTAGTGTAACAGGAGCACGGCTGTCATTGCAAGAAGATGGAATGAACTCTGCAGCCAAAAGCTGCACCATCAGGGCAGGACAGCTGCTGGGGAAAACTTCAGCGAGCTCAGTGCATCTGTACCTCTGATCAAACAGGAACAGCTCAGCACAGTGCTCTCCTTGATCCCTTGTTTGTGGTGTACCTGGGTGGCTGCATGACTGCTGGACACTGTAGGCAGGTTGGGGATGGAGGGCACTCCCTGCACCAGGCAGCCCACTGCAGGGAAAGGATTACGTGCCCTGTAGCACTTTGTTCCAGAAGATGCTTCTGAAAACATCTTTCCCCATTCACATGGAGGGGTTGTGCATGCTGCCACTGATCAGAGCTGTGCACACTAAAACAAAGCGCACACAGTCCCTGCTGTGTTCATCCTGGTCAACTCTAAACAGCTCTAAACAACCTGCAAGCCCACACTTCCCTTTGGCAGATGGGCTTCCTCATGCCAAACCTTGTGTGGCTCCCCAGCAGGCACAGCCTGTGACACAGGGTGAGCAAATGCCACCAAGTTGGATGAAGGGTTGCATTTACTTTATCATAAGAACTCACTGAAACTCTGCCCTGCCTAGGTCAACTAGTGGAGCATGGAGTTTTCTAAAGTTATTAGTCTTAAAACAATTTCTGGAGGAAAAAAAAAAAGCCCAATGAATTGTGATCAAGAGTTATGAGTAACCTGAAACACCAAGAATGTGTTCAGAGTAAATATGTGGCTGAGAAAACCATTACCAACTCAGACAATAATTATTCTGGCTATTTACCTCTTAACCTTGCCAGACATGTTCAAAAGTGCATAACAAGTGACATCTCTCCTTTATCACAAGGTTTAGCCCAGAGGGAAATTCTCTTCCTTTTAGTTACCGACGTTAATGATGTTGCTTTTGGCTTTGGATCTATTTCCCTACTTTAAAAAACAGCACTGACAACTTTTTTCCACTGTTTAATTCGTGTAGTCACAGTAATTAAATATGAATCTTCAAATATTACTTGACATATTGTAGATTTATCATCAGTGAAACAGTCTTCTGCCCATTTCCATAATTGCTGCCGTTCAGAACAAAATGGTTATGTGCTGAAAGACTGACAATTTTCTCCTTTTGGTGAAGTTCTCAGTTGTTTGCCCTTTTGGCAGTGCTGTATAGAAGTTTCATTTCATAATTAAATTAGTTTCCACTCACATATGGAAGCAATAGTTTACTTTACAATTATTTTTTTTTTCATTTTAAAGTGTTTCTTAAGATGTGGAATCCAATATGTACTGCAAGGAGCCAACATACCCTGTAACAGCATCTTAAGAAATGCTGCTCATGTGCGGCCCCAAGTGAATAACAGAACCATATAAATCAAGAAAGAGTTTTGCCTGATCTGTGCCTTTAACCCTTCCTGCTTCTGTGGGTGCTAAATTTTGCAAAGAATTAACAGTGACTTTAGATCTTCATTCGGATTGAAGGTTGGGGTTTTTCCATCTCCACACTGAGCACTTTTATGTAATGACTGCCCACCAGCTCTGCGTGTTTGCTTTGACTTGTATTCCCTGGACAGACCAGTTTTGCACTAAAGAGGAAAGATGAAAGGAGAAGTACTTCTGGGCACTCATAAGCCCTGGCAGGAGCAGGCTGTATGATTTCTGTGCCTCAGAAAGTGCTGGGGCGATGTGCTCTCCATCCCAAGTCCCCAGGCAGGTGGCTGACTACATGTTACCTGCCCGTCAATCATGCTGTTACACAAGCTGGTCTAATAGTCTCTGCTTAACTGTTCACACATTTGTATCTACTTAGAAACCCTTCTGGCTGTCTTCCCTTCAGTACATAGATATGTAGCTTCTTGTGAATAAAGATCTTATCGGATCGAAAAAAACGCTTAAGAATGGTTGAAATATGAGAACCATCACAAAAAACTGCAGATTAGTGACCGTGAGACTACAGTTTTGGGGTTTTTTTGAACCTTCACACTTTAGTACAGAAGGTTTGAGCCACAGCCGGTGGTGAGGATGGGCAAGACACGTTTTCTCTAAAAGAAGGATTTACAGTATGAGGTGCTGAACTGATTGACTTTGTAACTTCCTACTTGCCACAGGCAAAACCCGCTGTCCACATGGACATCAGGTGCTTTTGCTATCACTGACCAAAACACTCTGGGGCCAGGGAGCAACGAAATGATCTCTGAGGAAGGTGTCCTCCTCCCTCTGTGAGGACACGGAGATCTCCCTGGGTGTGCCAACATTCAGCTGCGTGTTTCTATTTCAGGTCTCGGCTGCTGGAGCTGGCTGGAGCAGTTGATCGGCTTACCTACTGTCTTGCCAGGATCAGGGCTTGAATGAGGGCAAGCTGGCTGTGACCCAACCCAGATAAGTCTAAGGGTGTTCTGACAGGCTGGGGAAGAGAGGGAGCTGGGACAACTTCTGGTGTCTGTGACAATAGCCTGCTTTTTATTGTTCAGATTTTCAGACCCGGGGTTCTCATTGTACTGGCTTCTGCCCATCAATTAATTATAAACAGATTGAAAGATGGTCTGTTTGCTTTTTTGGGGGCTGCTTTTCTGGATCAGAAGAGAACCCACTCTTCTGAACGTGGGTCTTTCAAGTCATCTTTCCAGGTCATCTATACAGTGGACTTCAGAAATCCAGGCCACTCTCATCATTGTGCCTGACCAGGAGCGATGTGAGCTTTGGTCTGCCCAGGCCGAAGCAGAGGTTTGAATGTGCAGCTTCCCCTGCTCACAACAGCTGCAGCACTAACACACTGCACAGTAAATGGAAATAAGATGCAAAAGCATTTGGATCCTGTGCAGCGGGTGCTGGAAATCTGGTTATCCACAGGGCAGACTCTTCATCCTGAGTTTGGCTGGCAGAGCTGAGGCATCCCAGATAGTAATTACTTGTTATCCTTGGAAGAATAATTTCCTCCTTTATGTAGCTTTTCTGCTGCTCACAGCTACAAAGGGACAGCCCTTTGAGATGGGCCTGTTGTGAGGAAACAAAGGGTAAGGGCTTTAAACTAAAAAAAGCATCTATTTAGACTACAAGTTTTTTGCAACAAGGATGGTGAAACACTGGCACAGGTTGCCCATAGAGGCTGTAGGTTCCCCACCCACAAAAACATTCAAGATCAGGTTGGATGGGGCTCCAAAAAACTTGATCTACGTGAAGATGTCCCTGCTCAGTGCAGGGGGGTTGGACAAAATGACCTTTAAAGGTCCTTTCCAACCTAAACTATTCCATGATTCAACGATCCTATGACTTAATGTCTCTGTATCGTGACCTTTCCTCATTCAGACGAGTGTAAGCAAATGAACATTTTGCTTGATCTAACAAACAAGAGCCCGGATGCAAATGCTAGAAACAAATACTGAATTTTTTCACAGAGCAAAACTGCCTGGGTGGGACTTGTGGCCTCCTCATGGTGGCCTATTTAAGCACGACCTCTAAGGTTGAAAAGAGTTGCCTTGGAGAGTGTTTTGGAAAAATATACACTGTTGATCAGTCAAGGTGAGACACTGAACTTTGCATAAGTCTGACACTTGTGAAAATAAGGCTTCACAACCAGGCAGTGTTTTTTTATTACCAATCTAGTATTGCTTACACTCCTCAGATGGAGAGAAGAGGTATCCCTTCCTTCATGAGGTCTGGTGGGGAGAGAACTTACTTGCATTTTCTTAAAATCCTCTCAGAAGGGGAACAGAAGGGACCTTTGCTTCTGTGTCCTCATAAAACATATAATAGGCAAAATTTTAAAGGGAACTAAGCCTTTGTGAATGTCAATTCTCTTTTGTAATGAGGGGAGAGAACTGTGCTGTGAAGAAGCTCACTCTCTTAGGCTCCCCAACATGTTGGAGCACTGGATTTAATTTTTTGGGACTGCAGGGCCTGAGTTGTATTTTTAGATTAGCTTGGAAGGTAGGACCAAGATTTCCAGCCAGGCGTATGACTGCATTTTGTGTGCAATTCAAGATGGGAGAAATTAATTTATATCCTTCGACTGAACAAAAAGACAACAGAAATCTTCAGGCAGAATTCTCTTTTTAGATCTACCTACGCTGTGCACAGTGATGGCAAAGAACAGCATCTTCTGTGCTGCTTGCAGGAAGAATGCAGCTTGAAAACAGATGCCCAAAGCATGTATCTTAGAAGAATATATTTAGCCTAGAAGTGTTTCAGACTGAGAAGTGATCGTGCAAAATACATTTTCCTTGCCAGCATAATTTTAGTAAATAAGGAGGAAAATTTTATCCTACTTACTATCATAGAAAATCTGGTTAAAGTGGGGATGAAGGAGTAGCTTTGGGTGTGCATTAATAAGAAGTACTGTGATATTCAGTGTACTCAAGCTCTTAGGTCTTAATTTCTGATTCAGTGGTTAATAAACGGAGCAGAGCTTTCAGTTTTAAGACATTTTGGGGAAAAGGAACAGGTAAAGCCCAGGAGACTGAAACTTGCTCAGTTAGTTTATCAGGTAGAATTTTCAGTTAAAATTATGGGGTGCCAATTTTCAGTGAAACATGATACATACAACTTCAGAGGGCTGAGTGTTCTGTTTGTTTGAAACCTTGCATGCAAGAGATAGAGCTCTGGAGATTTTAAATGACCCATCCTAAGGAGGGAAGGGAGAGACCCCTGAGGCTCGTGGCAGCAGATACACAGGGTGCAGAGTGTTGCCTTCAGTGCTGCCAGGACGTTGGTGTGTGTCCATCAATACTTTACATCGCTTCCCACATACCACACTATTGCAACCTGCCCTCACCACCCTGCCAAATGGAGTTTTGTTCTCAAAAAGGGGCTTCCAGATGTTGCTACAGCACCACGAGTTTGCAAAATGTGTAGTTCATTGCTAATGCAGGAACATATTTCAGGCACTGTCAAAATTAATCAATATCCTTCCATACGGGACACAACTGGCCTAGACTGAGAAGTCTGATGTGGCAGCCTAGAGCAGCCTGTCACTACCCTTCTGTAAAAGGACAAGCTGAGACCTAAAGGCATCAGGTGAAAAGTGACAAAGTGCAGAGGATACTGGAGCAGAGTAAATCACAGAATCACAGAAAGGCTGGGGGAGGAAGGGACCTTTGGAGATCATATAGTCCAAAGCCCTTGCTAAAGCAGGTTCACCCAGAGTAGGTTGCACAGGATCACACACAGGAGGGTTTTGAATATCCTTGCAGAAGGAGACTCCACAACCTCTCTGGCCAGCACAGCATCTATTCAGAACAGTCTTTTCCTTGTGGTATCAATGCAAAGAGCTTCCTGTCTATCATATGGCTTTGTTAAAGTCAGTTTTGCACTGGGAATGGCCACTGGTAGGATGACAGCCTCCACTTTGCTCCTTAATCTTATTGGCACATATAGTTGGCCAGAGTTTAATTAACATTAGATTGATTCATGACTGCAATCATGAAGGATAAGAAAGTTCTACGAAGGACTTGCATAGTCCAGACTCCTGGGATTTCTTCTCATTTTTTTGCTGTCCAAAGTTTCTTTCTAAGCCTTCAAACATATCTGACCTCTCTGGGCTGAAATTTGGAGGCAGGATGACTCCATAAATGCATTGGGAAATAGTACTTAGTAATGGACAAACCTGAGTCAACGTGTCCTCTCAGCTCCTTTGGGATGTGGGTTAGCCAGCAGAGCCACAAGTTGTGCAATGCCCTGGTTTGCCTGGCTGCAGCACTGCCCAAGCCCAGCATGCAGGGAGGTGGCCATTTGTGCCTGTGCAATGGGGAGAAGTGTCCATTCTGAATCAAATTAAAAAGCTCCCTCTCAGCACTCCCTTGGTGATGACTGTGCCTGATGGCTTCTGCACAACTTGGGGAGCGAGTGGGACAAGCCTGGGAAATAACTGACCCACAAGTGGCCTTGCACCATGAGCAGTGCAAGGGAAACCCCAATGGCAGCATCATCCTCTGTGTTCCACATCTGTGAGTGACGATACCACCTAGGGACAGCACAGGTACAGGCCTAAAACACAACCACTCTCTTCCTAACCCATTCCCCTGACTGTGCATCCCAATGTCTGATGGCAACTGTTTTTCAGTATTAAAGCACATGCAAATACCCTGCAGAAGATGGATGAGACTGACTGGGGCCCAAGTACACCAGCCTTATGCACAGAAAAAAATATAAAGCTGGTTCTACCAACCAGCAGAGGTGATGGTCTGAATAATTCATTCAACCACAGCACAACTCTACTGTGACATGGATTTCAAGACAACAGTGAGGAATATTTTGAAGGGCCTCCATGGTAGGGGAACTTGGGTTCTCTCTGTAAACCACAAGGGGCTGCATCCCTCAGAGGGCGGGGATGTATGCTCTTCCGAGGAGAGAAAATCACTGCTTTTTGGAAATGTCACACATTACTTTTGCTTTTTCAAGCTCACAAAGATACAGCCAGAGAAAGCACTGTCTAGGAGGCAAATTATGGCTATGTCGAACAACTGTCTAGCCAATGGGATCTCCATAAACAGTTATTCAGATGTGCCCTGTTCACACCTATCACCAACTAATTGCAACATGACTATAAGATCACCAGGACTGTATTGACATGTGAGGAAGTGATTACGAACACAGAGCTTCCTAAGAAGCAAGAGCTGTCCCACTTTTCACAATGATGTTGGAGAACAGAAATCTCTGCGGAGCTCTAATGGGCTACAGGGGTGAGCTGACAATAAGCACTCTTTAATTAAGCTCTTTGAGAAAGTCAGGCTCCCACTGGGCTTGTTGTGAGAGCAGCAAAGCTCCTGATTTATAGCAATTCAGTGCCCAAGCTTCCTAATACTGATGTAGGACACCAAATCACCAAGACCTCTTCAGTATAATTAAAGGCAGGATGTGCTCCTGGCTGGGGTATCGCAGCTCTGAACGGGAATGCAGTCAGGTGTATCCTTGAGGTTTGTCCTGTAGCTTATTTGGTCTATGCTATATGATAGGTTGCACTGTTGATGGTAAAAGCTCAGTTAATTGTTTATTCAGGATCTGCTGAGTTCTGACTATGCCACAAACTTGATGCAAAGTTTTGAGAAGCCTGAAGTTTCTCTTGTCCTCTTTTAAATCAAGTGGGGAAAAAAATTAAGCACACAGGCAGGCAGGGGTTAATCAGTTATGGCTTGATTTTCAGAAATGGTAAGGAAATTTCAACTCATTCTTGGTGCTCTTTATCTTTGAAAATCAGGCAAAACAGTGTTAGACTTCTTGCAGCATTTCTTTACAAAGGGTAATACTGCTCCTATAACTTAAATCTATCTTGGCCTTCCCATCAGTGCTCTAGGCACTGGTGCAGCACATGTGATGTCTGGATTAACTGCTGCCTAAACCAGTGCTCGGGCACACAAAGAGTGTTAGATGTGCCACCAACCTGTGTGGCCTGTGACCACCAGCCACTCTCTGCTGTCCTTATGTGCAGGTACACAAGGTGGTGCTGCCAGTGCCCATGGCTGGGAGCACCTTCGAGCCAACCACCAGCATGTTAGAAAGTCTGTCTCTGCCTTGAAACTGCCCTGCACATGAGGATTTGTTCTGGCCTCTGATGAGCCACAATGACCTGTGCAAATTGAATTGATTTGGGATTTCTAACTTCAACCTCCAGCCACTGACTCTCATTATATCTTTATGTGCTAAAGTGGAGGGCTTCCTGCTCTTAAGTGTTTCTCCCTGGGAATATCAGCATTTTCTAGACTGCAGTCAATTCAGCCCTAAACTTTTTCTTTGGTAAGCCAAGCTGGTGGAAGTTGTTGACACTTTCACCAAAATATGCATTTTCCAGTCCCTCTGTCACTCCTGTTCCTCTGCAGCTTTTCATCATCCTTCTTGAATTAAATGAAGGCTTTCACCAGCAGAAGTAATGTAACTTAATACCCCTGACTGTAGTCCTAACTAATGCACTGTGACTATTTAGCTGTGACTCAAAGTCTCGTTCAGAGTCATTACTTTCAATCCTGTGAGCCTGCCTTCCCATCTGTGTGCTCTGATGCATGACTGGCCAGCAGTTCATACCAAAGCAAAAGCAATGTGTTTGCCATAAGTGTTATTACCTATGTATTATCATACAGGGCTGAATAAAAGGAAGAAGAAAATAACTGTACAATTTGAATCACCATTATTCTTACTTTTTCCATCAGAAAAACTCTGTCAATATTTAAAAAAAAAAAAAAAAAGATTTTTAGTTTTCTGCTTTGGTGCAAAAATACCATGGGAAAGAGAATGACAACAACAGAAATATCTAAATACAATTACAACCTTCAGGGTCACAGCTGTGCTGTGGACAGTGGGACTCCTTTGTGGGTGAAGTTACTCCCTCTGTGGAGGCCAATTTGAGGCCTTTGTCCCCAAAATTCTTCAAAAATAGGTTCCCCGCAGCAGGTAGGTCACTCTTTTACTCAGGATGGAATTCTAGTCTGTGTGCATATCAGATGAATAAGGTTTGATTCAATGAAAGAGTCTGAAGGGAAATTTTTTTCAAGCTGTGTGATGTGCAAAAACACCCAACCCATCAAGAAGAAAGACATGAAAAAAACAATAGAGACACCAAAAGCATAAAGGAGGAATAAAGACATCCTTCGGGATAAGGCAATGGAACATGTGTGGGTGGAAAAGCACACAGGAGAGATATGGAAAGTATTCAAAGAGAAATTACTGTATGCCCAATGGTTATGTGTGCCATTGAGCTATAAATACTTCAGGACTGGAGACAAGGGTAAAATTTATACAAGGAAGTGGAAAAAGTCATCTGATGCAAGGAGAGGCTCTCTAAAAGCAAAGGAAAATTGACAAAATTGAGGTGGAGAATGGAACGAAAAAAGACCTGTTATTGATGGGGAGAGAGCAGGACCAAAGACATGTTTGGTTTTTCCACCTATGGGTGTGTGTTTATTAAAATCTGACTGTTTGCAACCCTGGTGTCACTGTGAAGAAGTGCATTTTGGAAGGAGCTTATCACAAAGGCTTAGCATGGCCCTTCAAAGCCACCCTGGCCAAACCTCCTGGTCATCCTGCCTTTCATTGCTCACTGGATTCACCACCAGCACCACCTTACACTCGACATTCCTGTGAGCCCTGACTGCTGCTCTCCTCTGTGTTTGTTCAACATCCAAGGGGCCCAGTGCCTCCACGTGCCTGAGACCAAGCAGAGCTACAAATCACACCCCCAGTGCCAAGGCTGGCTCTCAGTACCTCCATCTCTGATGTACACTCATTTCTGTTTGTCCAGCAGCACGCCTGTCTATTGACACTTATAAGTAGGAATTTCACGTCCTCAGGCGATGGATGTGAGTGTACAAATAAAATGTTGCAAATCCTGTAACTGCCACAACACACTGAGAACCACACACAAGACCTATGCCCAGAGGTGTGAATAACTTCCAGCAGGGGTAATTATGCATTACCTCAAGTAACTCAGGTTCCCCAGGGCAGGATTCATCTCAGCCAAGTTCAGTCATTTAAGAGCTCAGTGCTGACTCCCAGCTAACTGTGCTGGCTTGTTTCTAGAAACAGTGGAGGGTGAGAGGCTCCTTCAAAGACCCTGGCTCCAACATGATGATGAAGATTGCCTGGAAGGGCCCATCTCTTGCTATGGACAAGGATTCCTCCAAAACCCCCTCTGACCTACCACAAGCAGCTGTACACTGAAGCCCTGTGAGAGTTCATCCGAACAGGAGACGCTTTCCCACCGCTGTCATTTCACGATGTGCAAAGTGCACCTGCACTCTGTTCCATCTTGCAGGCTCTGCTGGGTGAGATCAGCCCCCCGTACAGAGGGACACGAACCACACGTGCAGTTGTGGTTTGCTGTGAGAGGCGCCGAGTGCTCCTGCCCGCTCCCTCCTCTGTCCTACTTGCTTTGCCGGGATTACATAAGCAGCATTTGCCTCGCTCCTACTTTCCTGTTTCCTCCACTTGTTTTCTCATTTTTAGGACACTCTTTTGCTCGAGTTACACTGACCTCTTTTGCGAGAGAGGGTACCATATTTTCTGACTAAAGCCTCTTATCTTTAATAACCCGGCACATTTACTGCCCAAGTCAATAGTTAGACTTGGGAATTCTTTTAATTAGAAAAGCAACCACCACTCTAATCAATAGTGAAATCTGAAAGCCCCATGTAACAGAGAAGCAGCTATGCAGAAATCTAGACCATCCACAAGCAAGGCAGAGACCTACAACAAGTACCACGCTTTTTTCTCCCTTTCATTCAGCAGTGGAAAATATGTGAACATATTGCGGGGCATCCAAACGACCCTAAACACAGTCATCTGTGAGAAGTTCTGCTTTAGTTATAGTGGAATAAAAAAATGGCAGCCCCACTAAAAATCCTGGGTGGGTACCAGTTAATAAATTCCACAATGCTCCCTCTGCTCTGGCCGCTGGGGTTTAACCCTGTGGCTGTGGGAGACTGTCAGCAGCACAGTGGCTTATCTGCCATGGCTGTAGGAGCTTACCAAACATGAGCTGAGGGTTTCCTTCTCAGGTCTCCTCAGACATGGGGATGATGCAGCAGCACAGATAGCCAAACTCCCACCCCAGATAGCCGGCATGGTGATGGATTTTGTCTTTAATCCATGACAGAGCCAGGGTAATTCAAAATCTATTTTATCAAGGATATAAGAAAAGTTGTCATGTGGAGGGCAGAGGTGAACAAGGGAGCAGAAGACATGTGGTAAGGGGAGACAGGAGAGAAATGGATTAAACAAGAAGGTGTCAAAATACAGAAGACACAGCTCAGTCCAGAGGTCCCCTCCTCACCCCACTACCCGTCAGGCAGCAGCACAGACAGTGCATACAGGGCATGTGGGTCGTGCTCTGTGCGCATCCTACGTACGTGTTAGGATGCTTTGAAATCTAGTTGTCACAGGCTCCTATGGAATAAAATCCCAACTTTAAATAAAATCCCTAACTTTAGGCTAAGCAGCTGCTAACCTCCTGACTGTCAAAGCTGAACACCAACACTGAAGATTTTGCATGCAAGCCTTTACAGAGGGTGACGCTGGTTAGGGAGCGCTGAGTGCCTTCTGCACCTAGCCCAGCATGGCAGCGCTCCTCTGCTCAAACAGAATGGAAGATTAATCAGATGTTAAAATTATTATTCAAAAGATATTCTCTGACATAAATACCCAGACTCACAGCAGAGCATTCAGCAGCATGTCCGAATCCCCTTCCTCTTCATGACAGGAACAGAAACTGCTTCTCAAACAAATAAGAACAAGACTTCTGTTTTGCTTTGTTACGAAGGAGAATCAACTGATGATAGCAGACATTAAAAAAACTAACCCTGCTCTTAATTATAATCTTTCTGGAGCAACCAGGATGGCTTCAGATTATTTTACATAACTGTGTTAAATCCCCCCTGAGAATTATTTGCCTCCTACACTCCAGGGTGCCTGAGCTTAAAAGATGGCCAGTTATTTAACAGGCTTGTCAGTAGCTTAAAAATGTACCAGCACTTGCTGCAAAAGAACAATTGTGAGTGGGTTACTTCATTATCTTCACAGACCCTCTATGATGGGCAGAAGAGTGTTCTTTGATGCTGCAATTTATTTTGAAATGTATTCAAAGTAAAGAACATTATATATATATATATATATATATGGCCAAGGCTTGGAGTCTCTTTTCAAGCAGTATTTGCAGTAGCAGCCTTGCAAA